>CM061142.1:551586470-552186470 GCA_030789695.1 Scilla litardierei
TTCCTTACGAGGAATTTATGAGTTATCCATGCACCCACCATGTAGGGGGGTACCCGGTCCCCCTAAAGTGGGGGAAGCCATGCGACAGCTTCAAGCATTGGCGGAAGACCCCAGCAAGGGTGCTAGGCTAATACATGATGATGATCACGAGCACCTGAGCGGTGTAGTCAATATGAGGCAATGTATAATGTTGAGCCAAAAGGATCAAAATGCACATATTGCTGTCGACCAGGGAGTTGTTGGGGGAATTTCGGCAGAAAGAATAGAGCTCAGACATTTTTCAATGACACTTCACAATTCATGCACGTCAAACATATTATTGGAGATCACATTAAATAATATATCGAAGTTATATAACAATGAATGTGTTAGGAATAAACTCTCTTGTATTATTCCAAGGGCAATAGCCCGATATATATAGAGTACAGGGAAAAGGTAAATAAGCACAAAAGACCCTATACAAAGGGACATATACATCTAACACCCCCCCTCAAACTCATGGTGGATCAACAACACTGAGTTTGGAAAGGTAAAAACTGTGCTGTGCTCTGGTCTGGGCCTTTGTGAAGAAATCTGCGAGCTGATACTCAGAAGGCACATACTGTAGAGCAATAACCTCATCCCGTACCTGTGAACGCGTAAAAGAGGCGTCCACACCAATGTGCTTGGTGAGCTCATGCTTCACCGGGTCACGAGCAATACTGATGGCACCTGTACTGTCAGACAACAAAGGAGTAGGTGTGGAAATAGACACGCCAAAATCCTCAAGTAACCAACGTAGCCAAATAATCTCTACTGTCAATAAGGCCATAGCACGCAACTCAGCCTCTGCACTCGATCGAGAAACCGCCTGCTGCTTCTTGGTCTTCCAAGTGATGAGAGAGCCACCCAGGAAGACACAATAGGCAGATAGAGACCGACGATCAGAAGGATCACTGGCTCAAGTCGCATCAGAGTAAGCATGGAGCTGTAAAGGGCCAGAGCGTGGAAAAAATAATCGACGGTGGTTGGTCCCGCACAGATAACGCAGGACACGAAGAAGGTGGCTGTAGTGAAGCTGAGTAGGTGCAGAAACAAACTGGCTCAGGATGTGCACGGAATATGAAATATCCGGTCGAGTGATTCCAAGATAGACCAGACTGCCAACAAGATGTCGATAACGAGTGGGGTCCGGAAGAGGCTCACCGTCAGTAGAGCAAAGATGGACGTTCAGCTCCATCGGTGTATCAGCGGTACGCTGATCAACAAGAGAAGCCCGATCAATGAGATTCTGAATATACTTCTCCTGAGAGAGATAGTAGCCATCAGGGGTAGAGGAAAACTCAATCCCCAGAAAGTAACGAAGAGGGCCAAGATCCGTCATAAGAAACTGCTCGCTCAGCCGTGCTGTCACAAAAGCAATAAACTGGGGATCATCTCCAGTGATAATCATATCATCCACATACAAGAGGAGAAGCGTCCGACCACGAGATGAAGTATGAACAAAGAGAGCAGGATCATGATCACTCGCAATAAAACCAGCAGCAGTGATGACAGAAGTGAACCGCTGAAACCAAGCACGGGGAGCCTGCCGAAGACCATATAGAGAGCGACGAAGGCGACAAACCATGCCCTCGGGGACAGAATAACCAGGTGGTGGCCGCATATAAACCTCCTCATCAAGAACGCCATTGAGAAAAGCATTCTTGACATCAAGCTGGGAAATAGTCCATGAACGAACAGCAACAGCAATAAGACTGCGAACAGTAGTCATATGAGCAACAGGAGCAAAAGTCTCAAAATCTATCCCATGCTCCTGCTGAAAACTGTGCGCGACAAGACGAGCCTTGTAGCGCTCCAGAGTACCATCAGATCTGGTCTTGACCTTGTAAACCCACTTGCACGTGATAGGACGAACACGTGCAGGCAGGGGTACAAGATCCCACGTACCAGTACGCTCAAGCGCAGCAATCTCCTCTGCCATAGCATGCTGCCACTCCTGGTGAGCTGCGGCATCCCGATAAGAGGTCGGCTCAGAAAGAATAGCACCCAGAGAAGTAAACCGACTAGGAGGGCGTAGTGAGTCACGATCACGAAGGTGGTACCGAGGAGGGTCACTGGAGGAAGAGGGCAACTCAGGAGGGTCACTGGTGACAGAGGGCAGCTCATGAGAAGGCACTGCAGGAGGATCCTCGACTCGCTGACGACGAGTGTAGTGAAGAGGAAAGGGAGAAACACGTCCTGGGGTAGGAGCAGAGGTGACCGGAGGCACAAGGGGCACTGGTGGTGGAGCTGAGGGCACAGGTGGTGGAGGTATGGGTGGTGGAATGGTGGATAGTGGACTATCAGGAAAAGTGAGAAACAAAAGAGGCTCAACAATGGAAGCCGGACTGGAAGATGAAGAAGGACGAGGGAAGAAGGGACGAGACTCATCGAAAGTCACATCACGAGAAATCCGCATCCGTCGAGCAACAGGATCCCAACACCGATATCCCTTGTGCACAGCACTATATCCAAGAAAGACACACTCAGCAGACTGGGCTGTCAACTTGGTACGCTCACGAGGGGCCAACAAGACATAGCAGACACAGCCAAAAAGACGAAGCTCAGGATAGGACGGCAGATCTGGAGGTGGTGTAGGAAGGCGCTCAAGTGGAATCGCACCCTGAAGAGAAGAGGATGGCTGCATGTTGCTGAGATATGTAGCAGTAGATACAGCCTCAGCCCAAAACTGAGGGGGAACAGAGGAAGCAATCATGAGGGCACGAGCAGTCTCAAGTAAATGACGATACTTGCGCTCAGCAACGCCATTCTGGGCATGAGCCCCAGGACAGGAAAACTGTGAGAGAGTGCCCTGGGTATCAAGAAAGGCACGAAGGTGCCGAGATAAGTATTCTCCAGCAGAGTCAGCACGAAGAACCCGAATGGGAGTGCTATACTGTGTATGGATCATGGTAGCAAAAGATTTATAGATAGACAAAACCTCAGTACGAGAGGACATAAAGTATATCCAAGTGTAGCGAGAAAAATCATCTATAAATATAATATAGTAGCGATGACCCCCTTTCGAAACGAAGGGGGCCGGACCCCATACATCTGAGTGAACAAGATCAAAAGGACTCTGGGAGACAGACTCACTAGTAGGATAAGGTAGCTGTAACTGTTTGCCAAGTTTGCTGCCCATACAATCTAAAGACATATCACCAGAGACAGACCCTAATAAACCCCTACGAACCAAGGAAGAAAGACGCGAGCCACAGAGATGTCCTAAGCGATGATGCCACTGGGCAAACGAACTGGTGGAGGATGCAGCAGCGGCGGAGGCAATAGTGGGGATGGGAGGACTGGCAGAGGCAGCGGAAGGAAGATGAAGCCAGTCAAGCTCCCAAAGACGCGGAGAATCACGCCTGCGGGGGCCAGAACCAACTAGAGTGCCCGTGCGACGGTCCTGGATAGTACAAGAGTCAGAATCAAGAATAACACGACAGCCATGATCAGTAAGTTGGCCTGCCGACATAAGCTGCATGGTGAGTTTTGGAACGAGGGACACAGCAGGGACATGAAAAGTGGGACTTGAAAGTGTGCCTAGTCCAGTAACGGAAAGTGGGGTGCCATCTGCAGTGAGAACAGTGACAGAGCGGGAGGGACGACTAATGGAACGTAAAGTGGTAGGGTCAGGAGTCATATGAAATGAAGCACCAGAGTCAAGGATCCAAGGAGAGGTACCTGAGGCGGTGGAAGAATGTGTCGCAGGACCTGGAGGCTGACTGACAGAAGAAGCAGAGCCTGATGCCCCAGAAGCAGACATCCGACGAAATAACGTGAGAAGCTCCTGCTCAGTATCAGATGGGGCAGAGCTCCTCTGAGAAGTGAAACCCCTCGTGTCAGTCTCCTTCTTCCTCTTGGCAGCAGCCTGATCCCTCTGCTTCTTGTGACACTGCGCCTCCACATGTCTGTCGCGGTGGCAGTAGGTGCAGCGTCTGGTGTCGCCTCGCACAGGTGCTGTAGCAGAAGGCAGAGCTGGTGTGATAGGAGCAGAAGAGGCAGGAGCACGGGTCGCCAAAACCGAAGCAGGGGGTGCTAAAAGACCAGCAGTACGAAGACGAGTCTCCTCAGTACGAATAGCAGCAAGAGCCTCCAAGAACGTCACGCGTGGGTGACGGGCAATCAGCCGAGCACGTATCTGCTCGAACTCTGGGCGAAGTCGGGTCAAAAAGTCATAGACCCGACAAAGCTGCAGGTGGGAGTGCTGATGCTGGCAACACTGGCAGATACGACAGATTGCTGGTCCCAAAGAGTCGAGCTGACGCCAGATAGAAGATATCTGTGCATAGAACTCATCGACCGTGGCATCACCCTGCTGAAGAGCCTGCTCCTGTCTGACGACAGCAAGGTAGAGGGAGTCACCGGTAGGCTCATAGTGAGAGCGAAGATGGTCCCACATCAGCTGAGACGTCGCCAAACTCACAATGTCGCCAGTCAGGGACACATCAATGCTAGCGATGAGGATGTTGGCGGCACGAGCATCGTCATCACACCACCGCCGATAGAGAACATCCTGAGAGGAATAAGCGGCAACAGCAGTCGCATACGCATCGGTTGCCGCCTTTTTGGCGGTGGCATCAGCAGTGGGGGGAGTAGTGTCTCGCTGGGAAGCACCGGTCGCGGCGGGCAAGGACGATCGCCGGTGAGAAGGTCCCAAAGGCGCTGTCCGCGCATATGGAGACGAATGTGCAGTACCCACTCCTTATAATTAAGGCCATCAAAAATCAGCGAACACCGAGGGATAGCAACATGATGATGATGAGGTAGGTCCGTAGGAGACGCCATACTGAGAGATCAGATCCGTGCGCGCGCAGGCGGTGGGGAGGCGAAGATCCGTGCTACAACACACGTGCGCGCAGAAAGCAGGGGGGAGACTTCCCACTGTGCAGGCGAGTTTCGCAGGCGGAAACTGCCGAGATCCGTGCGCAGGCGAGAAAACCGCCGAGATCGTTGCAGGCGATCGTTGCAGGCGGAGTCGGATGTCGCAGGCGATCGTTGCAGGCGATCCCGCAGGCGGAGTCGGATGTCGCAGGCGAGCGTTGCAGGCGGAGTCGTCGCAGGCGATCGTCGCAGGCGGAGCCGTCGCAGGCGGAGCCGTCGCAGGCGATCGGTGCAGGCGGAGGGGAGGGGGCGGTCGTTGCAGGCGATCGTTGGTTGGAGGCGTGGAGGCGTGGAGGCATTGCCGCAGGCGATCGTTGGAGGCGATCGTGCAGGCGATCGTTGAAGGCGTGGAGGCGTGGACTCGGCAGTTGGGGGCGACTCGGATTCCGCAAGCGGAGGGAGACGTGGACTCGGCAGTTGGGGGCGAGGGAGACGTGGACTCGGATGCCGCAGGTGAACGTTGCCGAGGAGGGCGCGTGGACTCTGTGTTTGGATTTTAGTGGGAGAGGCTAGGGTTTGGATTCTTGCGGGAGAGAGATAAGAGACGGCTAGGGTTTAGGTTAAACCTAGCTCTGATACCATGTTAGGAATAAACTCTCTTGTATTATTCCAAGGGCAATAGCCCGATATATATAGAGTACAGGGAAAAGGTAAATAAGCACAAAAGACCCTATACAAAGGGACATATACATCTAACAGAATGGACGTTTATATTCCATTTACCGATTCAAATGGAGTATCATGGTGACACGATAGAAGGCGAGGTATGTCTTTACAATAAGTTCTTTGTCAGTAGAATCTGATTACCCTCACCAACAGAGGTTGAGGAATTGTTGAAGTATCACACGTTCCCATTATATTCGTGACACATGAACTTGCTGAGGCTGATACATTGTTTTGTGCTCTTATGCCGAGTCAATGAGATTAACTTTCTGTCAGGCTCTTCAATGCATTTTATACGATGTGAGTTTTTTCAAAAGGATTCTTTAACTTCATACCTAAGTAAGGATGAAGCTTATTACTGGCCTCTCTAAGTCAAGCTTAGGCAAGTGGTGGAAATGAGGTTTCTTTACGTGAAGAAGATGGATGTAACTCCATAGGGCATACCACTTGTGGTGCAGCCTTCATTTATTGGATGCGATGTTGAGGTGCTACATGATGATGTCCATTGAAGATGCAAATTATTTGACGACCGTGGGACTTATGAGGTCATATCCTGAGCGGCTCATATCATTGTACTTGCTCAACAAAGAAGTGATAGAGAAAATGAGGTTTCGACAAAATACATGTAATGTACTTCTTTCAATTCTTAAGTAATAGCTTTGCAAGAGTATAACTATAGAATTTGCTTGTCACATGCAAAGAAGTAGTTGTGACTAGAGCTATGGATAAGAGGAAGAACATTAATGTTACTGGACGCGCATAGAAGATGAGTGGATAGAAGAGAATGGAATCCCACGTGGTGTTGAGTCAACAGGATGTACCGACACATACACATACATGGAAGAATTTGAGGATGTACCGACACATACACATACATGGAAGAATTTGAAGAAAATTCCTCATTCTCTATGATGCATTAATGACTTTCTACTATCACCTAGAGGAGAGGAGGAAACTGATATTGAGATAGATGATGAAAGAGAGTTGACAATAAGGACACGGTTGTTACATTGCCTGCGAGACGTTCACCCATCCCTGATGGTATGATGCAACCTACAGGAAACTTTGAGATCGTTCCCGAATGCTGGATGTCTTGGACCAGTGCGGTACATAAGGTTGCATCGTAGTGAGAAAGTATGCAATCGTTGATGATTACATGGAGGCATGGCAGCTTCCGACGTCAACTAGGGTGAATAGGCGTGCCTTAGTATACGATACACTTGGCATGGTATGCGATATATATAACAGGACACTTGTTGCTACCACGCGATGTCCGTATGTCACTTGACATGGCCGTCGAGAGTGAGTTCTTCGTAGGTGTGCGAAGCCTTGTACATGTATTTTATACTAAGTATTTTATGTCAGTGTTCGACAAGTTGCATATTTTTTGATCAACATTTTTATTTGCTTCTTGGAGTTTGTACTATGCTTGGAGTCTGATATTCATTTGGCCATGGAGCACGACGTAGGGCGATACTTATAGGGAGGCACTGTTGCAGTAGTATCTCAGTGACGTGGAGGACACAATTCGTAACAAAGACATCTTGTATCAGCTTTTAGAACAAGTTTAAGCTTTGGATGAAGAAAGAGAAGCGAGCAAGAGACAGGTGATGAACTTGTCCTGTCCAGGTGAGTTGAGGAGTGTTAGGATTTATTCTGTGGTCATTCTTGTATGCGTCTTGTCATATGTGGCACTGGAGAATGTTGGATAGGTTGATGTCCCTGCCGTATGTAGAAGAGAATGTTGGATGCTTTGTTGAACAGGTTGTTGGGTCAGGATGTTCAACAAAATATGCTTACCTGCATATCTGGTGCTTTGGTGCTCAATAGTATGCGGAACTGGAGCCTGCGTATTCCGCTATTTTCTACCTTGCTATTCTTGCTGTTATGGTGGTTATTAACTGATTTATAGTTGATTGTGCATAATCTCTTGCGAATCGGTTGAAGAGAGATTTTCGGCAAATCAATATTCTTGCAACTGCCACTTTCGGATCTTTCGGGATATCTTTCTTGTTAAAGACGGTGCAGTTGTTACTGAAGATAGAATCGAATCTAGGTTTGATTGCCGGCGTGCAGATTGAACCAAAGATTACGGGGCGTGGCCTTTAAAGGCATGGTATGCTTTGGCGGCCAGGGTTAACGCTTCAGTTTAAGAAGTTCAAGGATATTCTCCGGGAGGGAGGCCGACGGCTGCGACACGCAGGATCAAGGGAGTTGATCGAGTCGGTGGTGCAAGGGGAGCTTGCAGGCAAGGGGAGCTTGCCAAGAATACTTCACGGGGTTGATTGCGATCATCCCCTCACGGTTTGTTTTTTAAGGATGAGAGTGTTCTTCCTTATTAAAGCATGAATTGTAGAATTTGTATTCTCCAATCTTTTTAGTGAAGTATTCAATTTTCTGGGCGTGGCCCCGCAGATGTAGGTGTGCGCACCGAACTGCGATACCAATTCTTGTGTGTCCTTGCATGTTGTGTGCTTTTACGCTGTTTGCTATATTCTTTACTGCGTACTGAATTTCATTTGGTATCAGAGCCCGTCATCTACAATACTTTGACCCTCTTTCAAAGTGGATGTGATCCTGTAGGTCAGTACGCTGATCATGAACACAAAAGAAGGTGCTTCGGTCACTCGTCCTCCTTTGCTTACTGGATCGAACTACACCTATTGGAAGTCTCGTATGCGAGCTTTTATCAAGTCCTTGGATGAAAAAGCTTGGGTTGCTACAGTTGAAGGATGGAATCCTCCGGTTGAAGTCAACAAAGAAGGAAAGGAGAGCTTCAAACCTGTGAGAGACTGGAATTCTGATGAAGAACGTGCTGCCTTAGGAAACTCTAAGGCGGTTAACGCCATCTTTACTGCCGTTGATGAAGAGCAGTTCAAGCTTATATCAACTTGTGAGCATGCTAAAGAAGCTTGGGACATTCTTCAAAACGTGCATGAAGGAACCAGCACTGTTAAGGCCTCAAAATTACAGATGCTTGCCAGCCAGTTTGAAAATCTAAGGATGAACGAAAACGAGACGGTTGCAGAGTTCAATGGAAGATTGAGGGATATTGCTAACCAGGCATTTCAACTGGGTAAGAAGTATTCACACAAGAAGCTTGTTGAAAAAACTCTGAGGTCCCTGCCAGATAAATTTTCAGCAAAGATTGCAGCTATAGAGGAGGTAAGGAACACATCGACCATGAGATTGGACGAACTCATGGGATCCCTACAGACCTATGAGATGAATCTCAAACAAAACAAAAAGGAGAAGGGTGTTGCCTTGAAGATTGAAGCCAGTGAACCATCAAAATCTGATGATGAGACAGAACTCGAAGATGATATCGCGCTTCTCACCAAAAACTTTAGCAAGATGATGAGAAAGATCAGCAATAAAGGTCAGAATTTTAAAGCTACCAATAAAAAGGTGCGGACAGGACCTCCTGCAGGTGAAAGGAATGCTGGTCGTCCTATACAAAGGTATGAGTCTAAAAACAAAGGAAAGGGAATACAGTGTAGAGAATGTGAAGGTTTCGGACATATACAGGCAGAGTGTGCAAACACTCTAAAGAAGCTAAAAGGGAAATCTCTCGCCAGCACTTGGAGCGATGAAGACTCTGGAGGTAGCGAGGAAGATGAAGACATAACCAGTAATTATGTGGCGTTCACAGCTATTCTGAATGACAAATCTGAAGGCAAGTTCGCCAGCCTTGTTGAACATAATGTTGCAACATGTGCTGCTACATCGAAGCACAAGGGAGAACATGTTGTACAAAATGTTACAACAAACAAAGCTGATTCTGACAGTGAAGCTGAATCAGAAGTTGAGAGTGAAGAAGATATTGATGATGAGGAAATTCGCATAGCCTATCAAACTATGTTCTACAAATGGATGGAAATTTGTGAAGCCAACAAGAAACTGAAAGATGAATGCTCTAAGTTGAGGAGTGAGAAGAATACATATCAAGTCAAACTTCTGAAGACTGAAGCAAGTCTCCGAAACTGTGAGAGAGACATGAAGAGAGCCATAATGAGAGCTGAGAAGGCAGAAAGCACTGTTAACAGATGGAACTCTGGAAAAACCAAACTCAATGACATCCTCAACATGGGAAAAGTTGCTGGAGATCGAACTGGAGTTGGGTACAACAGAGGAAGCAATTTTCACACTCCCAAGACCAGGAGTAGTCTCAATGCTAAGGAACATGTTAAATGGAGTCCACATGATGAGGTCAAGCCACGAGGAAAGAACAGAAGAGGTCCTACTCCTAGGCAGCTTATATGCGGTTACTGTAAACAAATAGGACATAATGATTGGAGGTGTTTCAGGCGCATGAAGCATGTGAGTGAAGGAAGAAATATTGTTCATCCACAGCAACAGACAAGCATGAAATGGATTAAGAAGTCGGAACTGGTCAGTATGGTTGCATACACTTCTTTAGCTACCTTTGCAGAAAATCAGTGGTACTTTGACAGTGGGTGCTCTCGGCACATGACAGGGAACAAGGGACTTCTGTCTGAGTACATTGCTGGAAATAAAGGTCATGTCACCTTTGGGGATGGACAGAGAAGCAAAGTTATTGGGAAAGGTAATCTGAATATGACAGAAACTCTGAAATTGAAAGATGTGATGCATGTTGAAAATCTAAAGGCTAATCTCATCAGTATAAGTCAGCTGTGCGATCAAGGGCTGCTGGTTCGGTTCAACAAAAATGAATGTCTTGTGTTTAATGGTGATAAAGTATGTATTCTTTCTGGAAAAAGATCCAGTGACAACTGCTACCTGTTGCAAGAACCTGACAGATGTCTGAGTATCACCACAGATGCTTCTGAACAATGGCATCAGAAATTAGGCCATGTTAACTTCAAGACCTTAATGAAAATCTCCAAAGCAAGAGCTGTCCGAGGAATGCCTACGTTAATCAAGAAGAAAGAAGGAGTGTGCGAAGCTTGCCAACTGGGGAAGCAGAAGAAAATTAGTCACAAACAAATTCAGAATATCACAACATCAAAAACTCTGGAGCTACTGCATATGGATCTGATTGGACCCACTTCAGAAACAAGTATCGGAGGTAAGAAGTACATTTTTGTTTGTGTTGATGATTTTTCACGCTTCACCTGGGTGGATTTTCTGAAGGAAAAATCAGACACTTTTAATGCTTTCAAAAACCTGTGTACTCGTCTGCAAGTAGAAAGAGGAGACAACATAGGGAAAGTCATTCGAATCCGTAGTGATCACGGAAAAGAGTTTGAGAATCACTCATTCTCTGAATTCTGTGAGGCACAAGGTATAGGACATGAATTCTCGGCTCCTAAGACTCCTCAGCAAAACGGAGTTGTCGAAAGGAAGAATCGAACTCTTCAGGAAATGGCTCGTGTTATGCTGAATGCCCGAAAAGTGAATACTAAGTGGTGGGCTGAAGCGATTAATACTGCATGTTACACCATCAACAGGGTTTATCTTCGACCACAGACTGAGAAAACTCCATATGAAATATGGAAAGGTCGAAAGCCTGATGTCTCCTACTTTCATATTTTTGGAAGCAAGTGCTACATCCTGCAAGATCGAACACCAAGACGGAAATTCGACACCAAGAGTGACAAAGGAATTTTCTTGGGATATTCTACAAGGAGTCGTGCGTTCCGAGTGCTGAATGAACGAACAGATGTCATGATGGAATCCATTAACGTTGTGGTTGATGATTTTGATCAGGGAGAATCTATTCTGAGCGGTGAGAAAGGAGGTCAAGAAGACATAAATGAAGATGATGTTCGTGTTGAAAGTGATGTTGCAACAAACAAGACCAAACAGAACCATGTTGAACAAATTGTTGCAACACAGGATACTGCCAACATGGAGTCAACTCAAGTAGAAGCTGAAAATGCTCAAGATGCTGAGGGAATTACAAAGATCATACGAGATCATCCGCCGGAGCTAATCATTGGTGACGTTCACGACAGTCGTCGCACCAGAGGTACTAGTCGTGTTAATTACAGAGATCTGGCTGGGTATGCTTGCTTTCTTTCTACTATCGAACCCAAAAATGTGAAGGAAGCAATTGGTGATGATTTCTGGGTCTCGGCTATGCAAGAGGAACTAAACCAATTCCAACGAAATGACGTTTGGAGTCTTGTGGAGAGACCAAAAGGAACTAATGTCATCGGGACAAAGTGGATATTCAAAAATAAGACAGATGAGAAGGGAAATGTCACCCGGAATAAAGCCCGGCTTGTTGCTCAAGGGTATACCCAAGTGGAAGGCATTGACTTCGATGAGACATTCGCCCCTGTAGCACGGTTGGAATCTGTTAGACTGTTACTTGCGGTTGCCTGTAGCTTAAACTTCAAACTGCATCAAATGGACGTGAAAAGTGCCTTTCTAAACGGGTTGTTGAATGAAGAAGTGTATGTTGAACAACCCAAAGGCTTTGCTGATCCGTTTCTTCCGAATCATGTGTACAAGCTGAAGAAGGCGTTGTATGGGCTGAAGCAAGCTCCAAGGGCCTGGTATGAGAGATTGACCACGTATCTTCTCAAAAAGGGATATGAAAGAGGAGGAGCTGATAAGACCTTATTTGTTCAAAGGACAAGATCAAGTGTGATGATTGCCCAGATCTATGTTGACGACATAGTCTTCGGCTCAACATCACAACAACTTGTGCATGAGTTTATTAATCTCATGCAAAGGGAGTTTGAAATGAGCATGGTAGGTGAGTTGAATGTATTTCTTGGGCTCCAAGTTAAACAGTGTCAGGATGGTCTATTCATCTCGCAGAGCAAGTATGCTAGAAATCTTGTCAAGAGATTTGGTTTAGAAAGTGCCAGACATGTTAGGACTCCCATGAGCACATCTGAAAAACTCTCTAAGGATGAAGGAGGAAGAGATGTTGAAGTTATTCTCTACAGAAGCATGATAGGTAGCTTGTTATATTTAACAGCTAGCCGACCGGATATCAGCTTTAGTGTTGGAGTCTGTGCTCGTTATCAAGCAAGCCCTAAGGAATCTCATATTACTGCTGTAAAGAGGATTATTAGGTATATCAGCGGAACAGCAGACTATGGTATATGGTATACAAAGGATACGAATACTCTTGTCTCAGGATACAGTGATGCTGACTGGGCAGGAAATACAGATGATCGGAAAAGCACCACCGGAGGATGTTTTTATGTGGGGAACAACCTGGTGTCATGGTATAGTAAAAAACAAAACTCCATATCGTTATCCACAGCTGAGGCTGAGTATATTGCAGCGGGAAGTTGTTGTACACAACTGCTATGGTTGAAGCAAATGCTGATAGACTATGGACTGGAACAAGGAACTATGACCATTTTGTGTGATAACCAGAGTGCTATAAATATCTCCAAAAACCCTGTCCAGCATTCCAGAACAAAACACATCGACATCCGACATCACTTTATTAGAGAGCTGGTTGAGAAGAAATCCCTAGTTATGGAGTATGTTGCTACAGCTAATCAACTAGCAGATATTTTTACAAAGCCTCTTGATTCAGCCAGATTTGAGGAATTGCGGCAAGCCCTAGGGCTGTGTCGTATCTAAGGTTGCCCCCTGTGTTGTGCATTTTGTTGCAACAGCTTGTTGCAACACTATGAGGGTCTTTCAATCTCTGCTGACGGGTCGGTTTTTGTTCTCTTTTATTTTCTTACCCGTTATTATTACCCTCTACTTCTTTTCGTTCCCAAGGCGCATTTTTGCTTTTTCCTCAACTCAAATTGTTCTCCAAGATTCTCCATTTCCCGCATCTAGGGTTCTTGAAATTGGCTTGGTTGAAGTGTCTCTCAGTTTATCTACCATGACTAGAAATCAGTCGGGAGAGTCATCTCTGCCCCCTCGTCGGTCTTCTCGACGAACAACTTCTGCTCGGAAAAGTGCTCCGCCTTCCTCGTCTTCTTCGGTTAAACGTAAAGGGGTGTTTCCTCGTCCTGTGCAAAGATCATCCAGTGGTAATCCCTCTCCATCTCTCTCCCCTTCCTCGTTTGGTGGCATGCATCCTTCTAAAGCCTCTAATTTAGAGTTGGTGAACTTTTCCCCAATTCTTGAATTCCCCCTTCCCAAAATTTCCGAGGATGATGATGCGTATGATGATGATGAAAGTTTTCCTGATCCGGTCACCATTCAAGACTGGTTCTGGTATTTGCGAAGAACAGGAAAAGAATTGGATCTCTCTTATGTGGATATATCTCATATTCATTTTAAAGGTTTGATGCGTAAGAAGATTTTGGGGAAAGTTATGAGTGTGAGAGTTCCTCGAGATAGAAAAGTTGTCATTCACACCTGGAACCCGACATCTTTTGTTAAAATCTCTGAAGTTGATGTGATAGACATCTCTGATTCTGAAGACTCCCCAGTGTTTGCTGATTTGCCTAAGTCGAGAGGGACTTCAGGAGCGTCATCGGCTAATGTGTTCTCTGAGAACTCTTTTGTGCAAAGTGATGAAAAGATGAACAAGGATGTTGAATTGGAAGCTGATGTTGATGCTGATACTGTGCCTACTATTCCATCTCAGGAAGAGACCTCTGTCCCTCTGTCTCTCAGATGTGTAGATGATGAGACCGCTCAAAGTGTGGCTAATGTCAATAATCTTGATTCAAATGAAGGTGCTCAGCCTGTATCTTCTGACTTCTCTCAGCAAGTGCCTGAGACTGAAAGAGAACCCAAGGATGATGTCTGTGTCCAAGGAGCATGCCTTGACTACTCCTCCTCTGTGGGTCAAACTGTGTCGAGTGGAGTTGCGGATCCTGCTGGTGGTGGTTCTGAAAATAGGCAGTCTTTCAAAGATGCTGTGGGGTCGGTTCCTGGTTCTATGAATCTAGACAGTTCAAGAGAACCCCTGACTGGCCAAGATGTGGATCTTCCCTCAGTTCTGCCAGAAACTGAGGCTGTGCAAGTTGGTCAAGATGATGATGTTGTTGGTGTTGAGACTCTGACAGGTTCTGCTGATCGTTGTGGCATGACTCAAGGTTCTTCGGTTGCTGATGGTGACATTTCTGGGTTGAATATTGATGCTATTCCCCGTGTGGAGGATGGTGATGAAGATTTTGTTGCACAAAATGTTACAACAAATCCTTCAACATGTGAGTTACCTGATGAAAATGATCCTCCTCTGTCCTCTTATATGAGCAAGAGTAGATCTGTGTCCAAGAAGCGCCCTATTCCTCCACCATCCAGGAGTGCTGAGTCCTCTCCTTCCAAGTGACCTAAACTTTCAGCTTCTGCTCATTGTCGCCCTCCCTCGTTTACATCTTCAGATGCTCTGAGCAAAACCTTCTTTGACAAATCTCGTAAGAACCGATGGCCAGCTTACTCCGAGAAACCTCTTATATCTGAAAAAATCCTCAATCTGTCGTCCTTTGACAAGACTCAGTTGGAATCTATTCTGAAAGATCTTGGTCTTATCCATGCTGCCACATGTTTCAGCGTCTATTATCCTACCTTGGTGCGAGAGTTTTACTGTAATCTCTCCAAATCTGCTAGTGATGGATCCTCTCGTTGGAACTTCAGAAACTATGTCCGAGGAAAGATTGTCACATTCTCTCCTGCATCTCTGAACAAATTGTTAGAATGGAAATGTTCTCAATCTGTTCTAGCGTTTGGTGGCATCTCTGGAGTGAGTTTTGATCGTCTGATTGAAGTCATGACTGCTGGAAAGCTGTCACGCTGGCCTACTAAGTCTTCTGTGTTCCCCTCTTCAGCACTTACTGCAAAGTATTTTATTCTATTCAGAGTTGCTACTCGAAACTGGTTGCCCACCTCAAATGTTTCAGTAGTCACTAGGGACATGTTCAAACTATTGTTTTCTGCTGGCACGTCTCAGGTGTTCAATTTGGGAAGAATCATTTTCGATTCTATCGTATCTTTTGCTGAACTCTCATCCTCCGGGACCTCTTTACCTCATGGAGCTCTCATATCCATGTTGCTTTTGGCTCAAAAGGTGCCCTTGTCTCCTTCGGATCTTCCCTCTACCTGTGACAGTATCTCATATACAGTTAAGTCGGTGGCTGGTAAACTCAATGATATCTCTGAGGTGGTGCCCTCTTTTCCTGATAGTCTGTCTCCACCTCCAAATACTGAACCTTCTGTCACAGTGCCTCCTGCATCTCAGTCTCCTCCACTCGGCTCTGTTACTGCTACTACTTCTTCCTCAGCGAGTCTGGTCGATATCGATTTTCTCGAGACTGCGCTTCGGAATATTGATGATCAAATTCTGGTTCTCGACAGCCAGCGGGTTCTTCTGAATCGCCACAAGGAGCTGCTGCAAAGTAAGCTGTCTTCTCTCCGGCGTGGCCCCTCCGCAGGTCTCTAAAATATTTGTCCTTTGGTGGCGCAAAAGGGGAGAAGTGGTATGTTTTGTTTTGATTCTCTCTTTCTTTGATCAAAAACATCTGATATTTTGTTGGTGGAAGTTTTGTTGGATATTATGTTGGAAGTTTTGTTGAACATGTTGTTGAATGTCATTGTGTTGGGTGTTGGGTTTCTACTGATGAAATGTGGCTTCAGGGGTTTGAAAAGTTATCTATGACGTTCTCTTCTATCATACCGTATGTTGTGCCACCAATTGACAAAAGGGGAGATTGTTAGGATTTATTCTGTGGTCATTCTTGTATGCGTCTTGTCATATGTGGCACTGGAGAATGTTGGATAGGTTGATGTCCCTGCCGTATGTAGAAGAGAATGCTGGATGCTTTGTTGAACAGGTTGTTGGGTCAGGATGTTCAACAAAATATGCTTACCTGCATATCTGGTGCTTTGGTGCTCAATAGTATGCGGAACTGGAGCCTGCGTATTCCGCTATTTTCTACCTTGCTATTCTTGCTGTTATGGTGGTTATTAATTGATTTATAGTTGATTGTGCATAATCTCTTGCGAATCGGTTGAAGAGAGATTTTCGGCAAATCAATATTCTTGCAACTGCCACTTTCGGATCTTTCGGGATATCTTTCTTGTTAAAGACGGTGCAGTTGTTACTGAAGATAGAATCGAATCTAGGTTTGATTGCCGGCGTGCAGATTGAACCAAAGATTACGGGGCGTGGCCTTTAAAGGCATGGTATGCTTTGGCGGCCAGGGTTAACGCTTCAATTTAAGAAGTTCAAGGATATTCTCCGGGAGGGAGGCCGACGGCTGCGACACGCAGGATCAAGGGAGTTGATCGAGTCGGTGGTGCAAGGGGAGCTTGCCAAGAATACTTCACGGGGTTGATTGCGATCATCCCCTCACGGTTTGTTTTTTAAGGATGAGAGTGTTCTTCCTTATTAAAGCATGAATTGTAGAATTTGTATTCTCCAATCTTTTTAGTGAAGTATTCAATTTTCTGGGCGTGGCCCCGCAGATGTAGGTGTGCGCACCGAACTGCGATACCAATTCTTGTGTGTCCTTGCATGTTGTGTGCTTTTACGCTGTTCGCTATATTCTTTACTGCGTACTGAATTTCAAGGAGCTTGAGACTTAGAGGTCTGCAGTCTAATACAAAGAAGATTCAAGATGATTTGGAGGAGCTAAAAAGCTAGCATGTGAGCCTCAAAAAGTCAGTTGACGTGCAGAGGAAGGAGCATGATGAGTGGATGCACAAAGTTACGTCAAGGTCATATCCTTTTGTACATTGAATGCTTGGAAGAAAATAAAAGATGGTCTGGAATATATCAACGAAACATTCAACATTGGACAAGAACTAAGTGCATCCTTTCCCGACTTGGATCTTTCCTGGCAATAAATAAGTAGAGGATGATCTGATCGACTATAAGCAAACACTTCTACCACGCGATGTCAGTATTGCACTTCAAAGATGATGGGATGACATCGCTACCCTTGATGCAATCTATTGACTTGATGGGTAATAACAAGAAATCGAAGATCAAGATAAAGAAAACGGAGTAGTCTTCTGGGATGAGGAAGATCACGTGCTTTCTGTTAGTTTTTTTAGCCTGATGGTACTGTAGAATAATTGTTTATTGCAATAAAAGAATTTTTGCAAATTCCGCAAAGAAATTTTTTCTATTCTCTAATCGAAGGGTTTACCTTTGCTCAGCCCATGTACTTGTCATCGATGGGTGATGATGTATGCGTTATAGAGTGAAAGGATGTGATGTCAGCAAAGGCTAACCTGTCCTCATCTTATGAGGCATCCATTATTATGCGTAAATATGGGGAGTTAGCAAGAATCTTCTCTTCTTATAGTTGTATAATTGACAAGATGTCGGTACTGATGCGTTTCGGATCTAGATCTGGAAAGTTCAGATCTGAAATTAAAAGATTAATACTACAAAATAAGTTACTCACTAATTAACGACTACGAATCGACAAAACAATTATCAAAAGATTAATCTAAGAGAATATAAAAAGCCCTAATACAAATTATCTAAGGAATAATCTAAAAAAAGAATTTCTCTCACAATTTTCGCATAACATTTAGGGCCGGCTCTACCCCCTTTAACTAGAAAACTCCACTATTTGTTATTTTACTCAAATACCCATCTACCCAAAAATCAGCTGCATCACTACTCCGCCCCGGAAAAACCACCTTGTCTTCAAGGTGGTGCTTGAAGTCCGTGGGTCCACCATTCCGTCAGGTCGATTGCAAGGCTCCTCCCGGGTCAAACGGATGGGATTGGTCCCCACCGCTTTCAACGACGTTTGGAAAACTATCGTCGGGCCAAGGTGGGATCCACAAATACTCTGCACTGGATCTGAAGATTCCAGATCTGGATCTGAAGATTCCAGATCTGCATCACCGACAGCCGCCGCCTTCAGATTTGAATCTGAAAATTCCAGATCTGGATCTGAAAATTCCAGATCTGGATCTGATAATTCCCGATCTGCATCGTCGACAGCCGCCGCCTTTAGATTTGGATCTGAAAATTCCAGATCTGGATCTGAAAATTCCAGATCTGGATCTGAACATTTCAGATCTGGATCTGGAGAAGATTTCAGATCTGGATATGGAGATTTCAGATCTGGATCTGGAGATTTCAGATCTGGATCTGAAACTTGAAGATCTTTCCTCGTCGACAAAGGTGGCTCCTTTTTTCTTGGATCCACCTTCGGTGCTAGATGCGCAACCAACGCCGCTATAGCTTCCGTTAATTCCGACAATTTCGCCTCCGTTTTCTCTTGGTTCTCTTTCATCTCTCCCCAGATCTCCGCGGCTATCTCGGCGGCTTCCCTTCTCACGTCGATGAAACCCTTGCTAATTTGGGCCTCCATCCGTTCAACCTTCTCTTCCAAAACTTCGATCCGTTCCATAAATCGTGTGCTCGCCATGGATCGACCGCTTTGATACCAATTGATGCGTTTCGGATCTAGATCTGGAAAGTTCAGATATGAAATTAAAAGATTAATACTACAAAATAAGCTACTCACTAATTAACGACTACGAACCGACAAAACAATTATCAAGAGATTAATCTAAAAGAATATGAAAAGCCCTAATACAAATTATCAAGGAATAATCTAAAAAAAGAATTTCTCTCACAATTTTCGCATAACATTTAGGGCCGGCTCTACCCCCTTTAAATAGAAAACTCCACTATTTGTTATTTTACTCAAATACCCCTCTATCCAAAAATCAGCCGCATCAGGTACTTAATGCCTATTCTATGCATTATGCGATCTCCTTTAATGTGGGGGTCTTTTTACATGAGTTAGCTAAAGTTTCCTCTCCTGATATTAGTATGATAGATGAGATGTCATATCTTTGTACCTACCCCATGAGCCATGCGGTTACCGCACAAGGGGTCAAGAGTTCGGTAGGAGTTATCGAGTGTACCTCTCTATTAGCACCTTGACGCACAAGATGCAATGCAAGCATCTAGCGCCTACTAGTATATACAAGTGGATTGACCTTTAATATACAATGGAGAAAAAGATATTAAAGATAAAAATATTTATTAGAATAGCAAAAACGTTACATGTCCTTTATACGTACGAGGTGCATTTTGTTCACACAGAAAGTAAAGTGTGGATCAATGAAAGTACTTCTTCGAGTGAAGTGCGTTTCATTCTTAAGGTATCTCCTTACCTCACATTATCTTGAGCGTATAAGTACTTGGCCTTACGGCCGCGCTTTGACACGGGAGGAACCTCTCCAGTTGGGTGCTAGATTGCCCTTGTTCAAAGCATATTTCCTGCTAACATCAGCTTTTCTTAGGGTTAAATTGTTGACTTTTAACACTCGTCCCCGTATTTATACTTTGTAATATTGCACAACTCATTGTTTGTATGAAGTCATTCTTTGATAGGCATCCTCACGCACTTCAGGCATGAGGTCTAGGTTGCAGCAACGCTTTATCATTAGCTACTGGTTTGAATGAGTTAAGATAAATCGTAAGGAGAGAAACCTTTATTAGGACTCGGGCATCGACACCATAAGTCAATCAAAAAGTGGTTTTCACTGTCAGGATCTGATGTGGTGCGGTAGGATCACAGAATTCCTGAGAGTTCATCCATAAAAATATCCGCCTTTTCTTTCACTTTTTCAGTAGGCCATTGAGTATTAACCATTGGTTACTTTAGCCTGACCATTGCACTGTGGGTATCCCACTACCGGCGAATGCAGGTCAATTTTTAAATTAATGAAGAACTGACGAAAAGCTTGGTAATCGAATAGATTGCCATTGTCAGTGACGATCACCCTTGGTATGCCAAAATGACAAATGATAATCTTCAACATGATATTCTTAACATTTCTTTCACGAATAACAGCAAGCAAGCAGTTTGCACTCTACCCATTTAGAAGTGATCCATCATGGTAATCAAGTGTTTCCTTTTCCCGAGGCTGGTGGGAAAGGCCCTAGGAGGTCCATTCTTCATTATGCAAAGGGCAATGGGTTGCTGATTGGATTCATTTTTATCACAGGGTACTGTATTATGTTTGCATATCTTTGACAAGTGTCACACTTGCTTATGTAAATTTTAGCGTCTGTTATGACTGTTGGCCAGTAGTAGCCCTGGAAAACATTCCAGGTGATTGTCTGGGTGACTTAGTAGCTGTCACAAATTCATTCATGGATCTCTTGAAGAGTGTATTTCGTCTCTCATCTGGATGCAAGCACATCAACAACGGTTGGCCATTGTTAATGGTGAAAACCCTCCAGTTTAGTATATACTGCATTAACTTTCTCTTCAAGTTCTCAGTTTCACTTTCATCGTTTGGAAGAGTCCCATTTTGAGGTACCTAATAATAGGGTCTATAAACAAGGCTTGTCATTTACTGCCATCGTTTCTAAATTGGACTGTTGGGATCTTGGTCATCTTTTGGATAATACCAACCTCGCGGAAATTCCAAGATCGTTGGGACAACGAACAAGGCAGAGTGGCCTTTCGCTACAAAATACGCAACCAAGTAAAATAAAAATCAATTACCAAAAGAGCAACACACCTTGCACACCGGAGTTTTATACTGCTTCCACCCAAATATGGTGTACGTCCAGTTCGAGAGATTCACTATTGCTTCAGCAAATTCGGATTACAACCTGGAGAAACCTCAAACCAAGCCCCAAAACTCCCTTTGGTTTGCCTCATGTTTATTCTACAGGGAGCCGCGAACTTTACATAAAACAGCGCTCAAAACGCTCTGGGATCACTGTATTACTTGAGGATTGCTCTGAGTTGCTTCTGAAGCTACTCGAGTATCAAACTCCATGCGGAACAGCTTCATTTATAGGGAGGGAAAGTGTCGATAAAAACATGTTTCGAATACTGTTTGGAATACGGCATCATTCCGTGTCAAACTTTTGTTTCTTCAGATGCTTTATGTCAACAAAAATTGGTGAGCTTTCATCATCAAAGCAAACACATCACATGGGGGTGCACATGTGGGTGTTTGTTTTTTTGTATCACAGCGTTTCAACACTCCACTGTGGTACAAAACACACCACATAACCCCCAAACCAAAACCTCCACCTTCAGACAAATCACCTTTCCATAAGGTCAGGGCACTTGGCTAGTGAGCTTCACTCTAAGCATCACCAACTCCGAGTGTCCAACGAAATCATTTCCAAAAGTGAGTCTCTGAACACTGTTGAATCTCCATGAATCCATACCTGAAGCAAAATATGTAGTGATCTCTCCATGTGCCACCTCGTGGCACCCTAGCACATCTTCAAGGAAAACAAGTTTGAGCGACGCTCAAACTTCGTCGCCGACCTTTCTCCTACCGGGTTCTCCTTCTTGTGAATCTCCTTGGGATATGCTTTGTCGACCCTTGCACATCGCCACCATGAGTTTGCGTCCAAACTCTATGCATCCATCGCAATCTTATCCGCCATAAGATCTCCACGCGCCTGCAATGCATCAACTAAATTCACGTAATCATCAAAACGAGCTGGGACTTTTATGGTGCGCCGCCCCCTCTGCTAGCAATAGAGTTGTCCACCATAGCCCTAGTCTCTCCACCTCAACTAGAACTTTCACCACTGTCGCTGCATATAGTAGTCTCCACTTGTGGACTCTCTCCTTCAACCGCCTCGCATTTACCTTTATCTGTGTCAATACATGGATTTGGAAAAAATACATCCACCTCGTTCGAGGCTTTTTCGGTATTTTCTGTAGCTTTCTTTTGCAGCATTGTCGACTCTTCAAATGTAACATGTCGACTAATCAGGACCTTCTCTTCTGGACTACACAGTTTATAACCTTCAACGCCATCCATGTATCCCAGCAAGATACACTTCTTCCCATTCGCGCTGATCTTATCACTTCCCTTATGAACCTGTACTGGACATCCAAATATTCGAAGATGATCTAACTCTACTGGCTTACATTTCTAGACTTCTTCTGGGATTTTATCGCCGATAGCTGAAGATGGAATTCTGTTCATTAAATATACAGCGTTTGATATAGCTTCAGCCTAAAATCCCTTTGACAATTCCGATGTAAACCTGAGACACCTCGCCTTCTCAAGAAGTGTCCTATTCATCCGCTCGGCAACTTCATTTGACCGCAGATCTCCTGGTGTAGTGAAGTGACGCCTTACTCCTTGCTCCTAGCAGAATCTTGTGAACATTGCAGAAGTAAACTCGTCACCATTGTCGGATCTCAGCACTTTAAGCTTCTTTTTTGTTTGAGTCTACACAAAGGTCGTCCACGCCTTGAACTTCTCAAACGCCTCCGACTTTTCCTTCATCACATACACCCATACTTTTCTAGAGAAATCATCAATAAATGATATGAAATAATGCGCCATACCTAGAGAGTGAATTGGCGCATGACCACAAACATCGGTGTGAACATAATCGAGAATCCCTCATGCGTTATGCTTCTCTGTGCCGAAACTAACCTTTGTCTGCTTGCCGTAGACACAATCCTCGCAGAACTCCAGCTTCTTGAAGTTCACCCCACTGATCAAACCACGCTTTCTTAAAGCTTCCAAGCTTTTCTCCGCGACATGTCCTAGTCTGAGATGCCACAGCCTGGTCGAATCAATCTCATGCGAGCTCTTAACGCCAACACTGGAGTCACCAATGATTGTCGTCTCCTTCAACAAATATATGCCATTTACCTTTTCACCTCTCATCACAACTATCGATCCCTTCGATATCTTCAGCGCATTCCTCTCGATCGTGACCTTGCAACCCATGGAATCCAACGCCCCATGGAAACTAGGGACTTTCTCAAAGCTGGAACGTGCCACACATTGGTGAGTATGCGCACCACGCCATCGAACATCTTGATTCTTACCGAACCAACTCCAATAGCTTTGCACTTTTCATCATTGCCCATAAAGACTGATCCATCCTGCTTAGTGTTGTAGGTATGAGAACAATCTCTATTTGGAGTCATGAAACGACGCACCTGAGTCCATTATCCAGTCATGGTTCACAACTTCTAAAGAAGTTGCAGTGAAGAGATCGTAGATCTCCTCGCTCCTCACGTCTTCCTTTTGCACAATTGCAATTGAAGATGATGCTTGCGCCTCCTTGTCATTGTTCCTTCTCTCTGGGCATTCTCTTTTCCAATGTCCATGCTTCTTGAAAATATGACACCTTGTGTCTCTGGTCCTTGTAGTTGCCTTTTTTGTTGCTTCGCTCCGAAGCAAACATAGCCTGGCTGTCTGAAGCTCCTCGCTCAAGCCAACGCTTGCCATGCAATCTCGCAACTCCTCGCCGTCGAGCCCCGTCTTCACATCTTCAAGAATGAGACTATCTCGACTGTAGAGCATGGTGTTGATGAACGTCGTATACCGCTCTGGTAACGACAGGAGCAGGATCATAGCTTCATGCTCCGCCTCTACAGTCAGACCAACCGCCCTCATCTTCATCATTAAGCCGTTGAAGGTATCAATGTGATCCTTCAATGAGGTCCCGTCTCGCATCTTGAAAGTAAAGAATGTCTTCAGTAGGATAAGCCGATTGGTGAGTGACTTCTTCAGGTACAACTTCTCGAGCTTCTCCCATAATTCCCTGGCCGTAGTCTCTTCGGACACTTGGTAGATTACCTCATCCGATAAGTTGAGCTGGATGGTTGTCATCGCAGAGTCCTCCATTTCCATCTTCTCCCTTTTCAAGATATTTGCAGGTAGAGCTGCCATGTCGTACACCACCCGATGTACGCGGTCCTTTTGCAAGATAGCCTTCATCTTGTACTGCCATATCTCAAAGTTGCTCTTGCCATCGAATCTTTCGATTTTGTAGTGCGAGCCTCCCACCGTCGCATGCGATCGCCCAGCATACGAGTCTGAATTGGTTGCATCTACTTTTGTAGAAGAGTCCTCCGCCATCGCCTTGGACTTGTCTCACGAGCCTTGATGCTCTGATACCAATTGTTGGGATCTTGGTCACTTTTTGGGTAATACCAACTCTCGCGAAAGTTTCAAAATCGTTGGGACAACGAACAAGGCAGAGTGGTCTTTCGCTACAAAATACGCAACCAAGTAAAATAAAGGCAATTACCACAAAAGGGCAACACACCTTGCACACCGGAGTTTTATACTGGTTCCACCCAAATATGGTGTACATCCAATTGGAGAGATTCATTACTGCTTCAGCAAATTTGGATTACAAGCTGGAGAAATCTCACAACCCAAGCCCCAAAACCCCCTTTGGTTCGCCTCCTGTTTATTCTACAGGGAGCTGCGAACCTTACATAAAACAGCGCTCAAACGCTCTGGGATCCCTCACTGTATTACTTGAGGATTGCTCTGAGTTGCTTCTGAAGCTGCTCGATGTACTGAACTCCATGCGGAACAGCTTCATTTATAGGGAGGAAAAGTGTAGATAAAAAACGTGTTCCGAATACTGTTCGGAATGCGGCATCATTCCGTGTCAAACTTTTGTTTCTTTGGATGCTTTATGTCAACAAAAATTGGTGAGCTTTCATCATCAAAGCAAACACATCACATGGGGGTGCATATGGGGGTGTTTGTTTTTTTGTATCACAGAGTTTCAACACGGACTTCATGCTCAGACAACCTAACTTTGAAAGGGCTTTAGCGTCTATGTTGTCATTACTTGGTACTTGGATGACTTCGTATTTCTCGAAGTTTCCTATCAACTTCTAGATCATGAAATTTTATTATGTCATAGTCCGTTACTTTACTTCGAATTCATCTTTCAGTTGTTCGACCACCAATTAGGAATTGCTGAAGATGGTTATTACATAAACTCTAATAGCATCGCTAAGCTTTAGGCCCGCAACAACTTCATAATCTGCTTCATTGTTGGTTGCGTCAAAATTTAGCGTTAGCGAGTTTGACCTTGATCTCCTTTGGGCTATACGGTACAACTCCCACATATGCCCCGCTATGATTTGAAGCTTTATCTATGTACATGTTTTTCTGGTGCTTCTGCATAGGCAAGTTATCAACTTGCATCAGGTTCCTCTTTAATGTAGTTTTCCACTAAGAAATTCGTGGACACTTTGGTCTTGATGGTTGTACGTGATTTGTAATGCATCTCGTACTCTGTCAATCCGATGGCCAGGGAAGCATTCGTTAGTGCTCTGTTTTTAAGTGGCTTGGCCAAGGGAAAAGTTGAAAAGGTCGTCATTGTATGAGCCTATATAAGATTGCAACTTTCTTACGGTAACAACAATGGTATATGACACTTTCTCAACGTGCAAGTAATTCAAGTTGCTTACCTTCAATACTTTATTAACGAATGATATCGGCTGATGCAATCCCTCATCCTTTACAAAGACAGAACTGATCCTGGGATGAGCAAACAGAAAAGAAAATACCAGAGATGGGTAAATAGTGTATTATAAATATCTAACAAAACTACTAATTTTTTGCCTAAGAATTCAAACTTTGTTGCCAAGATGAATCTTAATCAACAACAAATACTAGCAAATAAAAGTATAAAGTTTTGCAATGAAAATAAGAGAAATATTTGCATGAATGTAAATTAACACAAAGAGACAATCACAAACACACTAATCTTATCATGGTTGGATCAATCCTTGTCCTACATTCAGTCTCCAAGTCTCACTTGAGCTTTCCGTTACTTACATTCAAACCGAATAAAAGTACAACCAAATCCTCTACACCACACCCCGATGCAAGGATTAACCATTCGAACAAACTCGAGTATACAACCTCTCAACACTTGAGAGAACTTACTTCTTACAAACACACGAAGGAAGTACTTACAAGAGTACAATCTTTACATATATCCTTGCATTCAAGCGCGTGTGTAGTAGGCTATAAGGGATTTGATCTTTGAAAGATGTGAAAATCAGAGGATTTGACGATCAAGAAAATCGCCAAGAAATCAATTGAAATTTTTTAGAGACTATGGTCAAGAAAGGGTTGTTCTAAAGAAAGTTTTTGAGCACAAAAAGGGGTTTCTCATAAAAATAATGAATTTTCTTGATATAACACAACAAGAAATCATATCCTATCTATATTACATTTGAGGGGTGTTTTTGAACTTATCTTATGTGGCAATGTCATGTCAAAATGGGGGGGTTTGTTGGGTTGGAGGGAAATTTGTTGGGGGAAATAAAAACTTTGATTTTTTGAAAACTTATCATATACCTTCACAATAAACCCACATCAACTTATTTGTGAATATATGTTAAATTTTTTGTGTGGAAATATTTGTATTAGTATTTGGGCGTCCGCGTCGAAGGCGCCTGCTAAATTTTTGTTCCTTTAAATTGTGAAGTGGAATATTATATGTTCCAAAATTTTGGAGGGTGAAATAATTTTTGGGGAAACAACGATTTTAAATGAACGTGCCTGAGGGCACGGTTTATGACTATTTATAGATAAAGAAATAACGAATTTCTAAAAATGCCCTCTAAATGGTAACAAACGACTAGTTTGTGACTCTAGTCGACTAGAGTAGACTAATTAATCGACAAATAGTTCAATTAGTCGACTAATCAGGATTACTAGTCGACTAGTCAGTTAGATCAAACAAGAGCTAACTCTTTGTTTTGAATTAGTTGACTACTGTTAAGCGCTGATAGTTGCTAGTACATGAATTAGTCAACTATTTTTTGAATTATGGTTGACTAGTTTTGACATTTTTCCAACCATTAATTTCCAGGTTTATTAGTCAACTAGTGCAGTTATTGGCCGATTAATAGACTAAAAAATCAGTGTTTTGGCCAAGTAAACTTAGGAGAACTTGTTGAAATATTTTCTAAACTTTTTCAGACTTTTTCTATGGTATCGTAAGTGTGTGTGAGAGCTTCAACAAGGCCTTAACATAGAATCTAAAACAAGAATAAAAATTACGTCACAATAGATAATTTTGCCTTGAAGCTTCTTGATGTAGTTCTTGAATTTCAATCTTTTGTCTTGATTCTTTCAATGCTTTATTCCTTTAGTCTATGGCCTTGATTGACTTTATTAAGCTGTGATCTTTTATATATCTGCAATCATAGATATTAGCACACAATAAGTTTGTTTATCATTAAAACCTATATTGGGATGATTTAATATCACAATAATCTTTTCTTGTTTATGTATCCCTTGGAACCTTCTTAATATGGCGTGCCAAAAATGGATGCAAGTCCACTAACCGTCCATCCAAGTGTTAGATGTCATTTACTACTTGGGTTCTTCAAGATTGAGGATGGCATCCATTTTATCTAGGTTAGCCTTGATCCCTCGCTTGGTTATAATGAAACCAAAGAATTACCAAAGGTGACACGAATGCACTTTTGTTTTATCTCATGCTTGCACAAGACGTCAAATATCTCGAACAAGTCCTCTACATGCGTTATGGCCATCCTTGACTTTACGAGCATGTCATCAACACAGACTTCGATTTTTTCTTTCGGTCTGAGATTGGAATACATTAGTCATCGATTCTGGTACATCCCTTATGCGTTTTTGAGTTTGAATGTCATGCCTTGATAGCAATAAGTTCCTGTGGACATGATGAAAGAAGTTTTTTCCTCATCTGCTTTTTTCATCCTAATCTAGTTGTACTCAAAGGTGTCCATGTAGCCAAGTAGTTTGTGCCTGGACGAGACGCCCGCCATCTGGTCAATGCCTGAGAGCTGGAAGAATACTTTTGGAAAGTTCTATTCAGGCTGGTGAAGTTCACACACATCAATCATTTTTATTTGCCTTTATTACCATAACAACTTTTGATAGCCATTCTGGGAACTCTACTTCTTGGATGAAGCCTATAAACATTAGCTTTTGGACCTCCTCATTTGCAGCTTGTTTTTCGATGTTCATGTTTCTACACCTTTGCTAAACCGGCTTGAAGGTAGGGTCCACATTCAGCGCATGATGGGCCACTGTAGGGTCAATACCAGGGATATCATTCGGTAATCAAGCAAATACATTTGCGTTCTTCTTTAAGAATAAGAGTTGCTCATTTTGTAATGGTAGAAGAAGCGCTCCGACTTGGACCTACCCAGAGGGCGAGGCATTAGGCAACAAAATTTTCTCTCCTTCTTCCTATAAGACCCATCACTGCTTTGGTGGTCTGTCTTCACATCTAAGGATTGCATACGTTTGAGCGTCTTCCTTTAGTTTCTTCGATGCCAAATAGCACCTTTTAGCCATATTTTGCTCATTTCATACTCACCTTTTTCTATTTGGGTAGAGAATTTAACATCATGGTAGTACGGTGACACAACCGCCTTCAAAGTCACTAGAGATGGTTAACCTAGTATGCTGACGATGCTTCAACCATGAAGAAGATGAGGTTCGCTGTCGTCTTCATCTCAGGTGACAACCTATCGTGATAGGTAAGTTGATTTTCCCACGATGTGAGCTTGATAGCCAGTGAATCCAGCAAGTGCATTGGTACATGGCTCCAGAAGTTTCTTGTCGATCCCTAACTTGTCGAAGCAATCCATGAATAATATATTCTCTTAGCTATCTGTATCGATCAGGATGCAAACCATTTAATAATATATGATAATTACAGAGTCATGATATTCTATGTAGAGCATTCCAAATCTATACAGAAGAAGTATATGCGCTAGTCAGAATCTCTGGAAGAGACAAGTATGTTGACATTGCCAGCATACGTTCGTCTCCTTGGAACATCATAGTTTCCGGTAATCACATGGATCACCCTTATCCGATCTGTGTTTTATCTCTCTAGCGACAATATTGTGTGTTATTGGGTGTGTGTGTAAAGAAAAGATAGGGTTGATATAAATACAAAGTGATAGCCGTCATTTGGGGCTAATCACCATTTTCACCCAAAACTTAACATGGTATCAGAGCCTAAAACACCAAAACCCTAAAAAAACAAAAAACCCTAGCCTCCCCGCCGCCGCCGCCGCCACCTGCACCTGCGCGCGCCGTCGCCGCCCGCACCTGCGCGCGCCGCCGCCACCTGCGCGCGCCGCCGCTGCCGCTGCGCGTGCGTCGCTAGCCCCCCCTTCCGCTGCCGCTGCTCCACATTTCGTGATCCTTCTTCCCTTCCACGTCCTCTTCTAGCCACCACAAAGCCCTAACTAGCCACAAAAGGGAACCCCAAAAAACCCTAACCCTAGATCTATGGTAGAGTCATGAAAAGGACTCCATAGATTTACGGTTAGGGTATGACCTAGAAGAGGAAGAAGAGAAGTAGATCTGCGGATCTAAGGAGGGAGAAAGGAGAGATCTGCGGATCTGGAGAGATGGGGGACAATCTTACCTCAGCTGACATGAAGGCCTTCATTGGGGAGATAACGAAGCTGCTTGCTTCGAAGGAGTTGGGATCCTCGAGTGGATCGACGCCTTCACGACCAGTGCAGAAGCTGGAGTTGATGCCCAATGATGTGAAATTGGAAGGGACGAAGAATTACCTCAGTTGGTCCAGGAGGGTGCTTCTCATCCTGAAGTCGAAGGGGTTGGAAGGCCATGTTCTGGGTTCATGTAAGGAATCGGTGGATAAGACTGGGGATGATTGGAAAGTCTGGAGCACCACCAACTCACTGGTGGCTGCTTGGTTGATGACATCGACGGTTCCACCCATTGCTGGGATGGTGGAGGCCATAGAGAGTGCTGCGGGGATATGGAGTATGGTGGAGAAAATGTATTCTGGAGCAGGGAATGTGATGCTTATGATGGAGGTTCAGGGCAAGGTCGACACCTTGAAGCAGGGGGAGATGTCTATTCTAGCCTACTCTGTGGAGTTGAAAAGGCTGTGGTCAGAGTTAGACCACTATGACCCTATTGATCTGCCTGATCCTAGGAGTGCTGCGATACACAGGAAGTGGGTGGAGCGTAGGCGTGTGACACATTTTCTGAGGAACCTGAATGGAGATTTTGAGGTCAGGAGGGCGAGTATGTGTCACTTATCCTCCATCCCATCTCTGGAGGATGCCATAGCTGCAATGGCACAGGAGGAGACCAGACTGAGAGTTATGAAGGATGAGGGTACTCAGGTCACTCGGGCTGCACTGGCTGTACCTGCAGTGGCAGCAGTGAGCGAGGATCGAGAGTGCTACACCTGTGGGGTGAAGGGGCACCTGAGCTTTAACTGCCCACAGAAGGGTAGTGGACGAGGACGTGGCACATGAGGCAGAGGAGGAGGTCGTTGGGGCCGTGGAGGCCGTGGACGAGGTCGTGGCGGCCCACGGGCCAACTTTGCTACTGCTGATGGACGACATGAGACAGTGATGATTGAGGCTACTCCAGTTGAGGCGTCAGATCTAGAGCAGCGGAGACAGTCCTGGTCTACTACTGAGAGTTCGGAGAGTCATGCAGACCAGACTAGAGATGTTGCTTCGCCATTCGGTAATTTTGCCAACTTCGCTCACACAGGATCAGGTAACCAATCAGCTCTTTCATGTAGAGATCATATAGAGTGGATTATTGACTCAGGTGCATCTAGTCATGTGTCAGGTGCATATAGACAATTTTCCACATATAAACCACATACCATTCATGAAACCGTTCAGACAGCTGATGGCACATCCCAACCCATTAAAGGGATTGGCACTATTCAGTGCACCCCCTCCATATGCCTCCCTTCAGTCCTTCACGTCCCATCTTTTCCAGTCAACCTTTTATCTGTTGGCTCTATTGTTGATGATCTTGACTGTAGCATTACTTTTGACTCTACCCATTGTGTGTTGCAGGAAAGGAAGACTGGGAGGAGGCTTGGGACTGGCATCAGGCGTGATGGACTGTGGTATCTTGACAGAGCTAGTGGGGATGCTGCATTGGCCGTCGTTGGTGAAGAGAAGGAAATGGAGGTACTTTTATTACATTGTCAGTTGGGACACTTGCCTTTTGATATGTTGAATAAAATGTATCCTGAGATGTTGAATAGAGTGAATAAAATGAATTTGAAGTGTGATGCATGGGAATTTGGGAAACACACTAGGACATCATATCCTAGTGTGGGGATGAGGAGTGTAGAGAGATTTCATCTTATTCACTCAGATGTTTGGGGGCCCTGCCCAGTGACTTCAATAAGTGGATTCAGGTGGTTTATCACTTTCATAGATTGTCATTCTCGGATGACATGGCTTTACATGATGAAAAACAAAAGCGAAGCGTTGAAGTGTTTTCAGGACTTCCATAGAAGTGTCAGAAATGTGTATGAGGCCAAGATCCGCATCTTGAGAACGGATAATGGGACATAGTATGTAAACAAGGAGTTTGCATTTTATCTATCTGAGAGTGGGATAACTCATCAAACCACTTGTCCCAACACGCCTCAACAGAACAGAGTTGCTGAAAGGAAAAATAGACACTTGTTGGAGGTAACTAGGTCACTCATGCTCACCATGAATGTACCTAAGATATTGTGGAGTGAAGCAGTGATGACAGCCACCTATCTCATCAACAGGATGCCTTCGCGGATGCTTGGTATGAAGTCCCCATGTGAGATTCTTATGGGAAAGAACACTTTTGTAGTTCCACCAAAAGTGTTTGGATGCACATGCTTTGTGAGGGATCATAGACCTTCTGTGGGGAAGCTGGATGCTCAGGCAATTAAATGCATATTTGTTGGGTATCCTTCAAATCAGAAAGGCTATAGGTGTTGGAGCCCCTCAGAAAGAAGGCTGTTTGTGAGTATGGATGTGACGTTCAGGGAGACTGAGCCTTTTTATGGAGGACTGACTGATTCTATACCAGTATTTGATACTGGTGTCTCTCCAAACACAGGAGGGGTTGATCGAGAGGGGGAGACTGATGACAGGAGGGTAGTGGTCGGACTTATACCGTGTGCTGTCGGGCCTACTGGTACTGGTGCTGATAGCAGGGAGGAGGAAAGGACCTTGGTGGAAGAGGAGGAAGACAGGTTGTACGGCAAGAAATATAGCAGGAGACAGAAGGGTGGTCATGGCGATGGAGAACAACAAGAAGACATCCCTCCCACTGAAGAACCACTAGCTCCACAGCCACATGTCGAGATTGATCAGTCTATCACGCCTGCTCGAGTCCCGACTTCCTTACTGCCTTCCTCTCCTAACACGGATGGTAACCTTTATTTGCCTTCCTCTAATTTAGATCTTCCACTTGCATCTCGTAGGGAGCCTCGTATCAATGCCGGCAGGCCTCCTGTACGGTATGGATACGAGACTGATATTGCTAATCATGTCTCCTATGCTTCTCTTACACCTGCATATAGGGCTATCATTGCATCCTTACAGTCTATCTCTATACCGAGTGATTGGCGAGTGGCAAAGCAACATCCCCAGTGGAAGAAAGCAATGCTCGAAGAACTCGAAGCACTGGAGAAGAACAAGATATGGAGACTTGTCTCACTTCCAGCAGGGAAGAAAGTTGTGGGTTGCAAGTGGGTATTCACAATAAAGCAAACTCCAGAAGGGAAGGTGGACAGGTACAAAGCGAGGCTGGTTGCCAAGGGCTACAGTCAGACTTATGGGATTGATTATGATGAGACATTTGCCCCAGTGGCAAAGATGAGTACTGTGAGAGTACTGGTATCATGTGCAGCGAATTTTGGATGGAAATTGCATCAGTTGGATGTAAAAAATGCCTTCTTGCATGGAGACTTACAGGAGGAGGTATACATGGAGGTTCCACTTGGCTTTAGCACACAACAGACGATGGGAAAGATGTGTAGGCTGGACAAGTCTTTATATGGGCTGAAGCAATCTCCGAGGGCATAGTTTGACAGATTCAGGCGTGCAGTCATCACTATGGGCTACAAGCAGAGTAATGGTGATCATACTGTATTCTATAGGCATTCAGGACAGCGGATTACCCTTCTGGCTGTGTATGTTGATGATATTATTATCACTGGAGATGATGAAGAGGGAATCTCTCACTTGAAGGCTAGATTGGCGAGAGAATTTGAGGTCAAGGACCTTGGACAGTTGGGTATTTCCTTGGACTGGAGATTGCTAGGTCCAGGAAGGTATAGTTCTCTCACATAGGAAGTATGCCCTGGATTTACTGGCTGAGACTGGTATGTTGGGGTGTCGTCCAGCAGTTACTCCTATTGATCAGAATCATAGGTTGCATTCACAATCAGGGGAGCCAGTAGACAAAGAAAGGTACCAGAGACTTGTTGGACGCCTTATCTACTTATGCCATACTAGACCTGACATTGCCTATGCTATCAGTGTGGTAAGTAGATATATGCATGATCCTAGGACTGGACATATGGAGGCCTTCAGGATACTGAGGTATCTGAAGAATAGTCCAGGAAAAGGCATATTATTTGGCAGTCATGGTCACATGAATGTGACAGGCTACTGTGATGCGGATTGGGCCGGTTGCCTGGATGATATGAGATCGACCTCGGGCTACTGTGTGTTTGTTGGGGGCAACTTAGTCTCTTGGCGCAGCAAGAAGCAGGATTTGGTTGCTCGTTCCATTGCAGAGGCAGAGTATCGTGCTATGGTGCTTAGTACCTGTGAGATGATCTGGTTGAGATCACTTCTACAAGAGTTACGTCTGCTGAGAGAAGGACCATTGCGGTTGTTGTGTGATAACAAGTCAGCAATTAACATTGCCAACAACCCAGTGCAACATGATAGAACAAAGCACATAGAGATTGACAGGTTCTTCATTAAAGAAAGATTGGACAAGAAACAGTTGGATATCTCCCACATTACTTCTGGACAACAACTAGCTGATTGCCTTATAAAGGGGTTGAACTCTAAAGGAGTAGAGGATGCTTGTAACAAGATGTGCATGATAAATATCTTTTGCTCATCTTGAGGGGGAGTATTGTGTGTTATTGGGTGTGTGTGTAAAGAAACAATAGGGTTGATATAAATACAAAGTGATAGCCGTCATTTGGGGCTAATCACCATTTTCACCCAAAACTTAACAGACAATCATTACATTGCTTATAGCGTTGATTACTCGTGTATTACCGTAGCTGGCCTCATTGCAACAATGCTTCGATGTCTTGCTTAAGCTATGTGCACTCATCTGCTGTATATCGGTGATATCCATGGTACTCGCAGTACCTCTTCTTATTCCTTTTCTCTACCTCTTTCCCCATGGGCAGTGGTGCCTGGCATAAGAATCCTCGTGATGCATCTATATCAAGATCTAGGGACCCTTGGCGTGTTGAAATGGGTGAAGGATTCAAACTGACGGGGAAGAGTGTGTCAACTCATTTTGTCTGCAAAGTTACATTTCTTGTGATTAAATGGACATAGTCATCTTTCCTTTTGCCCTCATTGTGAGTCTTATGTGAGACCCCAAGTCCTTGAGCGTTGATGTAGATCTTAGAAATGATCAAGTTATCCATCTTAGAAATGATCAAGTTATCCAGGCTTTTAGGGGGTTGGTGATCAGGTTGTGCTTGAGGTCCAGGTTGATAGTTCAGTTCATTGAGGCTGATGTGGCATTGTCCAAACTTAACTCCTTTATATCTAGCATGGAATCATTGAAGCATTTTATGTACTTGCATAATGGCTTCACCTAGCCCTGTGGTATACTGATCAGGTGGATGGAGGAGCGCTTCTTCCTTATTGCAATGAACTGCTGGGTAAAGAGTTTATTAATCTGGTGAAAACTGGAGGTGCTACCTGGTTTGAATGTCTCAAACCAATCATGTGCTGCTTTAAGCAGTGTGTTTGAAAAGGCGTGGCATTGAGCTCATCGTTGAGTCCATGGAAGCTGCATGATGTCTATATATTGATGAATATGCTGATGGTCAAATGCCCACATGGGCTGCCCAACCATCCCTTTTTCCTTTGTTTTAGTTAGACATCTCTTTCAATATGAGGTAAGTGATGATGTAGTATGAGTTATGTAACCCCTAAAAAAGGGGGTTAAGGCAGAAGATGAATGCATCCCAAAAACATCAGTTTTCTTCTTCAAGAGAAAGAAGAGAGACAATTATCCAGAGAGGTGTAAGAGTGAGGGAATTCTCCAGTGAGAGAAAATTACACCAGAGAGGGAAGTTACTCCAGAGAGGTAAAAGTTGTGAGTTATTTTTGGTGTTTACCCTAGTGTGTAAAGTTGTTTCCAAGTGAGAAATAGTAAAGTCCTTTTTTACTCTCCAGTTTTTACTGTTTTACCGTGATCAGTAATTTTACTGTTTTACTGTAATCAGTAAGTCTTCTAGTGATCAGTGAGAATCACAAGTGGTATCAGAGCCCAGGTGAGCTGTGTGTGAAAGAGTAAAAAAGGCGGAGTGAAATTTTTGGGAGGGAAAATTTTTTTACCATTATTTTTTTCCTCTTCAAAATATCAATGGAAGAGTCATCATCGTCAGGAGCTATGGTCAAACTGACGGCCATAAATTACACATTGCGGAGACCTCGAATGGAGGATCTCCTCAGTTGTAAAGATTTATTTGACCCATTGGAGGTCAAATGAGTAAAGCTAGAATCCACCAAAGAAGCTGACTGGAAGAAGATGAATCGAAAGACGATCGGTCAAATCTGACAATGGATCGATCACAGCGTCTTCCACCATGTTGCGCAGGAGACGGACGCATATGCCCCCTGGCAAAAGCTAGAGGACATGTACCAAGCCAAGACCGCTCGAAACAAAGCCTTGTTAATGAGGTGATTAGTAAATTTGAAGCTACGGAGTGGAATTGAGCACATGAGCGAGTTTCAGAGCCTGGTGAATCAGCTATCTGCGGTGGAGTTACGGCTTGGGAATGAAGAGCAAGCTCTTCTCCTTCTTAGTTCTCTTCCAGACAATTAGGAGACATTGGTGGTACCTCTCAGTAATTCGGCTCCAAACGGCAAACTTACCATGTCTATGGTTAAGGATGCCCTCTTCAACGAGGAGGCCAGGAGAAAGGAAGCCGGCACCGACCAATCACATGCCCTCGTGACAGAGACTCGAGGAAGACAACAAGGAGGCGGTCGAAGCTGGGACAGAGGCAGGAGCAAAAGCCGTGGTAGGTCCACAGACGAGAGGAGGCCTACCAACAAGTGTTATCATTGTGGCATGGAGGGCCATATGAAGAAAAACTGTCGGAAGCTGTTACGAGAACAAGGTCAAAATGGTTCTCAACAAAAGACGAAGGATGGAGAGGCGTTAGTCACTTGTACCAGAGAAGTGGCTATCTGCTCTATCCAAGAAGAGACATGCCTTCATGTTTCCAATCAGGACAGCGAGTGGGTGGTTGATATAGCAGCATCATTCCACGCCACTCCTCGAAGTGACTTCTTCACCAACTACAAGGCAGGAGACTTTGGCATCGTGAAGATGTGGAATACAAGTTCCTGCAAGATCGTGGGAATTGGCGACGTTCGGATTCAGACGAACGTCGGCTGCACAATCACGCTGAAGGATGTCCGTCATGTGCCAGATCTCCTGCTGAACTTGCTCTCTGGGACATCCCTTGACAAACAAGGATTCGACAATCACTTCAGCAACGGCACATGGAGACTGACGAAAGGTGCCATGATTATCGCAAAGGGGCACATTTGCGGTAAATTATACAAAACTCATGTGAAAATATGTACAGATAGCCTTAACGTGGTGGAACGTGAGGCTACTCCAAGTCTGTGGCACCAACAACTTGGTCACATGAGTGAGAGAGGGTTATCTCTCTTGACAAAGAAGGAGCTGATCTCAATCACTAAGGATGCTGGACTAGATCCTTGTCAGCATTGCTTAGTTGGCAAGCAACATCGAGTCTCCTTCAGTTCTTCTTCAACAAGGAGATCAGAGTTACTCGGTCTGGTACAATCTGATGTTTGCGGTCCCTTGGAGGTTGAATCGCTGGGTGGCAATAGGTATTTCTGACCTTCATTGATGATGCTTCTCGAAAGGTGTGGGTCTACTTCTTAAGGACGAAAGACCAAGTGCTCGACTTCTTCAAGCTGTTCCACATCATGGTCGAACGTGAGACATGAAAGAAGTTAAAATGCATCCGCTCAGACAATGGAGGCGAATACACTTCCAAAGCGTTCGATGTCTACTACAGAAGCCAAGGCATTAGACATGAGAAGACGGTTCCTCGCACTCCAGAACATAATGGCGTAGCTGAAAGGATGAACCAGATGATCATGGAGAAGGTCAGAAGCATGCTCAGTATGGCTAAGCTACCAAAGCCATTCTGGGGGGAAGCTGTTCGTGCCGCCTGCTACCTCATCAACAGATCACCATCAGTACCTTTGGATTTCGCGATTCCAGAGAAGGTGTGGTCTGGTAAGAATCCATCATACTCCCACTTGAGGGTATTCGGTTGCTTAGCCTTTGCACATGTAACCAAGGAGCAAAGGCAGAAGCTTGATGCAAGGACCATTCCTTGTATCTTCATCGGCTATGGATATGAAGAATTTCGGTACAGGTTGTGGGACCCAAAGACGAAGAAGGTGATTCGGAGCAGGGATGTGCTGTTCCAAGAAAATCAGACATTGGAAGACATGGAAGAGGCGGATGCTGAGCAGGGGGAGACACAACCCTCTCCAGCAGCTATTGCACCACCATCACCGCAGGCAGATGATGGTACGCCTTCTGAAGTCAACAACTCACAAGTACGGAGATCTGAACGAGGCCGGATTCCATCAACCAGATATTCAAAGGCTGAGTATCTTCTACTTTCTGAAGAGGGGGAGCCGAGAGTTTCCATAAAGCGATATCTCACAAGAACAAAGAAAGTTGGTTGCAAGCTATGCACGATGAGATGGAATCTCTGCAGAAGAATTCTATTTATGAGTTGGTCAAGCTTCCACAAGGAAAGAAGGCGCTGAAGAACAAGTGGGTGTTCAAGCTCAAGAAAGATGGCAACGGAAAGATGGTGAAGCAGAAAGCTTGGCTGGTGGTCAAAGGATTCTTTCAGAAGAAAGGTATTGACTTTGACGAGATTTTTTCACTTGTTGTGAAGATGGCTTCAATCCGCGTCATCCTCGGATTGGTAGCCATGTTGAATTTAGAGCTTGAGCAGATTGATGTCAAGACAGCGTTTCTTCATGGTGATCTACATGAAGAAATCTACATGGAGCAGCCAGAAGATTTCGAGGTTTCAGGCAAAGAAAACCTCGTATGCAAGCTGAAGAAGAGTCTGTACGGCCTCAAGCAAGCACCACGACAGTGGAACATGGAGTTTGACTCATTCATGATGAGTTAAGGCTACAAAAGGACCGCTGCAGACCAGTGTATTTATACACATCAGTTTCTAGACAGTAACTTCGTTGCATTGTTTTTATATGTCGACGATATGTTGATTGTTGGACAAGATGCAACAAAAATCGGCCAGCTGAAGAATGAACTCTCTAAGTCTTTTGATATGAAAGACTTAGGTCCGGCTCAATAAATTGTGGGAATGCAGATAGTCCGAGATAGGAAACACACCAAGCTATGGCTATCTCAGGAGAAGTATGTTGAACGCGTGATCAAGAGATTCAAGATGGATCATGCCAAAACAGTAAGCATTCCATTGGCCAACCACTTCAAGTTGACCAGGAGGTCAAGCCCTTCATCCAAGAAAGAGACGGAGGAGATGTCATCGATACCTTATTCTTCAGCGGTTAGGAGTCTGATGTATGCAATGGTATGTACACGTCCTTACATTGCCCATGCGGTGGGAATGGTGAGCGAATTCCTTTCTGATCCAGGAAAGGAACATTGGGAGGTGGTCAAGTGGATTCTTCGATACCTGAATGGTACTTCAAAGGTATGTCTGTGCTACAGAGAAGGTAATCTAATCTTGGAGGGCTATACAGATTCAGATATGGCTGGAGATCTCGATAGTATAAAATCTACATTAGGATTTGTCTACATTTTTGCAGGGGGAGCTGTGTCCTGGCAATCAAGATTGCAGAAGTGCGTTGCGCTATCCACAACAGAAGCGGAGTATCTTGCAATTACAGAAGCTGGTAAGGAAATGTTGTGGTTAAAGCGATTTCTCCAAGAATTAGGGATCAAGCAGAAAATGTACATTATACATTGTGATAGTCAAAGTGCTTTAGATCTGAGCAAGAATTCGATGTATCATGCTCGGACAAAGCACATTGACATTCGGTATCATTGGATACGTGAGGTGATGGATCAACAGCTGTTGCGACTAGCGAAGATCCACACGAAGGAAAAGCCATCGGATATGTTCACAAAGGTGGTGACACGGGAGAAGTTGGAGCTGTGCAGAGACATAGCTGGGATGGTTGTTAAATGATAATCATTGTGGATGCAGCTGGAGGGGGAGAATTGATGGTCAAATGCCCACATGGGCTGCCCAAACTTTCCAGCTGACCATCCCTTTTTTTCTTTGTTTTAGTTAGACATCTCTTTCAATATGAGGTAAGTGATGATGTAGTATGAGTTATGTAACCCCTATAAAAGGGGGTTAAGGCAGAAGCTGAATGCATCCCAAAAATATCAGTTCTCTTCTTTAAGAGAAAGAAGAGAGGCAGTTACCCAGAGATGTGTAAGAGTGAGGGATTTCTCCAGTGAGAGAAAATTACCCCAGAGAGGGAAGTTACTCCAGAGAGTTAAAAGTTGTAGTGAGTTATTTTTGGTGTTTACCCTAGTGTGTAAAGTTGTTTCCAAGTGAGAAATAGTAAAGTCTTTTTTTACTCTCCGGTTTTTACTGTTTTACCGTGATCAGTAATTTTAATGTTTTACTGTAATCAGTAAGTCTTCTAGTGATCAGTGAGAATCACAACATATGCTGCATAAGATCTCCAGTGTCATTGTGCAATCTGAGTTTTAGGAGTAGGAAGTTCTTGGGTAGAGGGTTTTCAGTATAGCCATAGTGAAGAGTGGTTCATGGAGATGGGCTCCAAGATCCATGTGTGTCATGCTCCATATCTCGGAATACTAAAGGAAACGAAAGGTGATTAGCATATGCATATTTAAGCCTGCTTGAGTTTTCCCTTTTCAACTTACATACAAATATGTTTAATAAATCTACGAGTTCATCTGCTTCTAATTGGTAGTGAGCATATATATCAATATGGCTTATAAATCTTAAGTCAAAAAAATATATCAATATGGGAACAAATAAGGAAGTAAGAAAAAACTCATCCATGATAGGGATATAGCGATGCGAAGGAATGTAAAGACTAGTCTATAATACTTACATAATTGTACTGTAAGGCAATCTTGAAAAAGAGTCCAGATTGTAATGAAGAACCTTGATCAGTGATGGATATTTCCAAGAACAGAGAAACAAAATAAAGAGAATATCCATCGGTATGACATGCTTACGTTAGTTTCTCAAAAAAAAATATAAACAAATAATAAATGCATGACAAAATACGTCATTTATAAAATAAGCATATATAATGTAATATGACAATAGTAAATAATAGCATGATCACTTGTGCGTCGCGGAAGAAACCTCGATGGCCCATAGCCGCATTTCGAGCGATGTCGGCGGCAACTCCGGCGGGATCGCGCCCCGCCGCTACTATCATTGGATGCGCCACGCCACGACGAGGAAGACAGAGATCGTAGGTGGCCCTTTGATCCGGGGGGAGACGAACATCTCCATGTGGAGCAGGTGCCGCCGCAGACTTCATGCCCAACCTTGAGGACAAGGTGGTTTTCGGGAGCGGAGTAATGATATGGTCATAACCTATCATTGGCGGAGGTGACGCACAAGGGGAGGGACAAATCAATGCGCACAATCAGGGCGCAAATTAAGGCGACAAATAAAGTTGGGCGACAAATGAGGCGCATAAATGGAGGCACAAATGGAGACACAAATTAAGGCGACAAATAAAGTAAGGTGACAAATGAGACGCATAAATGAAGGCGCGATTTAGTAACTTCCATTTTTGGAAGGTTTTGTGGCTGATTTATTAGTTTTCCTTTTATGACCATACTGCGCATATAAATGTTTAGAGCAGCCGTCAATTGTTGGTATCGAATTTTGTAGCAGTCATTTGACAATTTTCCTAGAATTCTCCAGCGAGATCTAGAAGAAAGTTTTAGGCTTAACCCTAGTCCGCATCACACAACTACAAGGGGTTGGCCTAAAAGCACAACTACAAGGGGTTGGGCCTAAAAGTCGGTAATATTGCTTATCATTTATGCACATCTCCCATGGTTTCAATTTAAACGTAGGGGAAATCACACAAAAATACCCCAACATTTGGGGCCTCTTTCATATTAATACCCTGAACTTTTAAGTCATATACAACAGTACCTTTTTTGGTTTTTTGTTTAATTTATACCCGTTTTGCCCTTTACCCTATTCAGAAAAATAATACCCTAACGTTTGGGGTATCTTTCAAAAAAATACCCATGTGATTTGGGGTTTAGTAGGATTTGGGTATTTTTTTGAAAGATACCCCAAACGTTAGGGTATTATTTTTCTGAATAGGGTAAAGGGCAAAACGGGTATAAATTAAACAAAAAACCAAAAAAGGTACTGTTGTGTATGAATTAAAAGTTCAGGGTATTAATATGAAAGAGGCCCCAAACGTTGGGGTATTTTTGTGTGATTTCCCCTTAAACGTATCTCAAATGTGCTCTATTTATTTATTTATCAGCATATTAATAGTATTCTCAAATATGGTAATCATCATATATCATCACTGAACATGGCTTAAAACATCTACAATAGCATACAACCTATTTCAGAACATTAGACATGAATCTTATGTCTAAAACACCATCTGAGCAGGAAATTTATGGCCAATTAGCATATGGACTAAGACATCATGATCAAACAAAAGTTGACGGAAGTATCAGGACCTAGACCTAAACAGAAACATCATGACCAACATAAAGCCGAGCAGAGCCACCGAGGTCATTATAGAACCCAAACAGACAATCCGGATCAAACAGATACCCGAACAGGGTCAAGGCCAAATAACGACCGAACATGATATAAAATTTAAAAAAGAGACATGAACAGGTCATTAAGGCCAAACAGCAGCCGAACAAGTGCACAGGGCCAATGCATCACTCCAACAAAGATCATGGGGCCAAGAACATCTGAACACAATGATAACCCATGATTCCAACATCAATATTTTCATACTACTTCACGTCCAAATTCACCCATTCAATAACGTGGCTGAGTATTTCAAGGCCATCAAAATAGTTTGGGAAACCTACTTGTCATCGTAGAGTAAGGAGGAAGATAATCATCACCATTGGATGGTGATCGTGCTGTATCAGTTAAAGGGAGAAACCCAAATGATGACATGGATAATAAAGAGTGAAAGAAAGGATCTGCGAGAGAGATGTCAATCGAGCATTTAGGGTTTAGGGTTTTATGCGGTTAAATAAAGAAATAGAGGATGTAGAGTTTGAAGCTAGGAATTTGTAGGATCGTGGAGAAAATGCCACGAGGCGATGTGTGGAGAGAAGCCAACTTTAGTTACGCACCGACGGCCCATGATCAGGTGATTGTCTCGAGAGAGGAAGAAATGATGCCACCTCTCAAGGGAGGGAAAACAATGCACGGGGAAAAAATAAAAAGAAAAATAGATGAGAAAGATAGAGATGAGATATTAAGATGTAAATGGGCTGGGTCTGTGTTTAATTGTTGACGGGTTTGAGGTTAAAATAAGCTCAAACAAATGCAAAAGGTCACTAAAAACCAAAATAATTATTTTAGAATTTAACTAAGATTTAAAATATTTTATTACATAAAAAACAGTTGAAATGAGTTGAAATGGGTTGGGGTTAATACACCTTGCTTCTTCTTGCCTTTCTCCATCTCGTCCAGTTAATATCGGAGCAACTTCGGTCTCCCATCGTAGTGATTCACATCTGCATGTGAGGTAGAAAATTCAATCATCAGGTTTGAGGTATGTGGGTGAATGCTCAGAATATCTTCTCCACCTAGGTTGGTAGCTGGTATGGTCCTATCTATTCGCTTAAGGCTTTCCTTCGATGTTTTGCCTGTTGTGCATAGTGATATCCATCTTCCTATAGACGACGTCAATGATGTTGTAGTGCACAAGTGGATATGAATGACTCTTCCTTCTATTGGGAATAAATGACAACACGGCGTGGCGGAACACAGCGACGCCTTGAGATCCAAGCAGAATACCAACCCTAATAAACTGATCAGGAATCTAGGGCTAGCAAAAGAACCCCAATTCACCCAACAATAAACCCTACGGCCTTGCAATAGAAAGTAGCAAACGAATAATAGGAACAATCAAATCACGCAGACACATGAGAATTACCTTGGTTCGGTTGTAAACAACATACATCCAGCAATCCGAGACAATTCTACTATCAGAGAGATCCAATTTTAGGGTTACAATCTTGCTTCCACTCACGTGAGTAATAACTTGACCAATAGCATAAGCCCTCACAATCTCACTCAAGGAAGAAGAAATCACAGGAGTAAAGAAGAAATCACTCACCTTCTCTATCAAACTCCAAAACCCTAATCTCTCACAAAGAAATTTCCAAAAGGGTGGCTCAAGGCTCTCCAAGAACTCCAGATATCAAATAGAGGCTTAACCTAATCTAAAACAATTAGGTTTAAGTAGGAACCCCCAAAACGGAAAAAATCAATATTGGCCGTCGGTCGCGTCGCCTGGCCCCGCGTGGACACGGCCCGAGTCGGTCCCCAGCTTAGGCTGCTCGACCGAGCTGATCCGCGTTATTGCTGCCGCTGGGTGGAGTCGAGTAGACTCGGTTGAGTAGCATAGCTACTCGGCCCGAATAAGTATTCCCTGCAGAGCTCTCTCAAACAGTAAGCTCTTGAATTTCTGAGACCATCAGAATCCTACTAAAGCTCGATCGAGTTGCTGGCTACTCGACTGAGTAGCCCCCTACTCGACCGAGTAGGAGGTCGCCCGAGTCGGCGAAAAACTCCCCATTACTTACTGTATCTTAATGCTTCTGTAGCGCGGTCGAGTAGCATGCTACTCGACCGCGTCGCTTGGGAATCCATCATATGAGACTTGAATCACAAAAAAACAGCACGCTACCTTGATTCAAATCTCATTACCAATATTCATGTATCTCCACGCTGCACGCCATGACCCTCTCTCTGATTATCACCATCTTGGAACACGCGCCCTCCGGTGCTACCTAAGCCAATAAGGAAATCAGCTTCAGGCATAACTGGAACTTGACGGCGGGAACTTGCTTGGTAAACATGTCTGCGGGGTTCTTCGCAGTCGGGATCTTCTGAAGCTCTATTTCCTTCTTCTCCAGCTCAAGGAAGGAATCACGCACCTCAATATGCTTCGACCTCGAACTGTATGCCTGGTGCTTTGCCAGATGAATGTCACTCTGGCTATTACAATGCACATGTGATGAATCATGTGGCACCCCCAAATCTCTCAACAGCCTCCTCAAATACTTGGCCTCCTTCACAGCTTCCTCCGCTGCAATCAACTCGGCCTCTGTGGTCGATTGCGCAACCACAGACTGTAAGACCGACCTCTACGATACCGCGGCAGTGCCCAAAGTGAACACATACCCCGTGGTAGATCGCCGTTTGTCTCTATCACCTGCATAATCGCTATTGTAGTTTCCTGTCAGCACATTTCCGTCTACTCTCCCACAGAGGATCCCGACACTCGTCGTGCCTCGTAGATATCTCAGAATCCACTTGATAGCCCGTCAATGCTCCTTGCCTGAATTAGCCATGTTCTTGCTAACTACTCCCACGGCCTGTGCAATATTTGGACGCGTGCAAACCATCGCGTACATCAAACTTCACACTACACTCGCATATGGCACCTGAGACATGTATGTCTTCTCCTCATCGGTGCTTGGCGATTGATTCGCCGACAGCTGAAAATGAGCTCCCAAAGGTGTTGTCACGGGCTTTGCGCTCTCCATCCCAAAACGGACTAGCACCTTCTGAATATACCCTTTCTGTGACAATCTCAGCTCATGCTTCTTTCTATCTCGGAAAATTGCCATTCCAAGAATCTCCTTTGTGGGCCACAAGTCCTTGTCGAACTCTTACCCAAGCTTCGCCTTCAGCTTCTTCACCTCAGCCATGCTATTAGAAGCAATAAGCATGTCATCCACTTAGAGCAACAAATTGATTTTCAGGCCATTCTCAAGTATGCGCATATACACACATTGATCCTTGATGCTCCTCTCAAAGCCTACTCCCATCATGAAGCTATCAAATCGTTTGTACCACTGCCTGGATGACTGCTTCAAACTGTACAACGATTTCTTTGACCTGCACACCAAGGTCTGTTTTCCCTCAACTCTGAACCCCTCAGGCTGTTGCATATAGATTTCTTCATCAAGATCTCCATGCAGAAAGACGGTCTTCACATCGAGTTGTTCCAACTCCATGTCCATGCTAGCAACTAGCGCCAACAACACTCGAATGGATGTGTGTTGTACAACTGGCGAGAATATCTCATTGTAATCTTCTCCCTTCCATTGTGCAAACCCATTGATTACCAAGCTTGCCTTATACCTGACTTCATTGCCATCTTGAGTTGAGCTTTCCGTTACCTTGTATATCCAACGGCAACCAATGGCACGCTTCTCGCTGGGTAGCGGCACCAACTCCCATGTGTCATTCCGGTGAAGGGACTCCATCTCCTCCTCTATAGTTCCTTGCCACTGAGCGGCATCACCTGATACTATGGCTCCACCATATGTCGCTGGCTCCTCGTGCTCTAGGTTGAGTGCATAAGAGCCATATCATCGAAAGAATATCCTGCATAATCACATGCTCCAAATCTCTCTGGCGCCTTCTTCACCCTCTTCGATCTCCTCGTTCCATCATCATCTGCATAGGTGTCAACACGTATCTGAGATGACCCGAGTGTCTGCACTTGGTCCTCAACATGAACCTCATCATCTCCCTCAATTGGGACGTCGACCATCAACTCTTTATCTGGTCGCTGAGTGTGCTGGACTGGAAGATTGACTCTATCCGTCAAAATCTTCTCTGCCGATGTGTCCTCTTTGAATGAGAATGCTTCGCCCTGAGTATTGCATCCTCATCAAAAGTGACGCATCGGCTCACAATCGCTTTCTGACCTTCTGGATTCTACAAGCGATAACCCTTGACGATGTGGCCATATCCAAGAAAGATGCACTTCTTTGCTCTTGGATCCAACTTGTCGCCCCTCTCGTGCACATATGCCGGGCAACCCACATTGCACAAGTAAGAATAATCTTCAGCTTCACCACTTCACGGTTTCTCAGGAATCTTGTAAGCTATAGCCATTGATGGAACTCTGTTCACTATGTGAACTGTAGTAGTAAGGATTTCACCCCAAAATTCCTTCTCCAAACCGGCTGAGTGCCTCAAGCATCGCACTCGCTCCAACAATGTCCGATTCATCTGATACACCACACCATTAGACTGCGGATCTCCAGATGTGATAAAATGACGGCTGATTCCATGGAGTTTGTAGAAATTTCTAAACTCCCTTGAGGTATATTCACCTCCATTGTCAGATCTGAGCACCTTCACATGTTTTTCGGTTGTTTCTCCACCATAGTCTTCCACTCTCTGAACATGTCAAATGTCTGGTCCTTTGACTTCATTAAGTACATCCAGACTTTGCGAGAGTAGTCATCAATGAATAAGACAAAATACCTAGCTTCCCCTCTTGACGGCTTTGGGCACGGACCCCACACATCTGTGTGTACATAGTTAAGTGGTCCCCTGCTAGTATGTTTTCCCGTGTTGAGCTGCACCTTTGTCTTCTTTCCGTACACACATGATTCGTAGAATTCTACACTCATTTGAGTCATCAATCAGTTTTCTTCTTCGGAGTACATCGAGGGTTTTGTCACATAGATGACCAAAGCGATAATGCCACAACTTGGCCGAATCTCCGGAAACTGAGCTCGTAGCGCTTACGTCTGCTTCTCCTTCAACTGTGGTACCTTGAAGGGCATATACGTTTCCCACTTTCCTTCCCTTCATCACAACCATGGCTCCTTCGGAGACTCTTAGTTGGTCTTTTTCAAAGATTGACTTACATCCGGTATTGTCCAATACGCTTATGGAGATTAGGCTCTTCTGCAGATCTGGGACATGCATCACATCGGCAAGTGTACGCACTATGCCATCATGCATCTTGATACGGACGGTTCCAATACCGACAGTCTTGCACACTACATTGTTCTCCATGAGGATTGAACCTCCATCTACCTTGGGTCGGTATGTAGCGAACCAACTCCTATGAGGAGTCATATGATTTGAGCAACCGCTATCCATGAGCCACGCAATATTTGCATCACCTGCAATCCCTGCGGCAAACATCTCGGTATCTCTACCTTCATCACGGGCTTGCTCACCATCGATCCCTAAAGATGCCGAACCAAACTCTTTCTCGGCCTCCTTGCCTTTCTTCCTAACTTTGTTAGGACACCGGTTCGAAAATGACCCTTCTTCTGGCAATTGAAACATGTGATGTTCGCATACCTATCATGCGAATGTCTCTACTTGGAGCGGTCGTTCTTCTTGTAGCCTCCTTTCCTTTCATGTCGACCCCTTACATGCAATTTGATACGATCTAGAGGATCGATCAATTACTTTCAGATTTAAAGTGGAAAAAAATATGAAAAGGTGGAATTTTTATGAAACTTATATTGCGAAGAACGAAGAATTGATTGATAAATGAGTCTCTTTCGAGAGGAGACTCGCTCTCCTAACTTTTGATGCACGGAACAAAAGCCTAAAATCCTTCACAAGATATGCTTACAAGTTCTTCACAAAATAAGCATAAGAAAATAAGAAAGGCGGCTAGCCCTAATAAATAGAAAAGAGTGGATTTACTAATATAGTCTGAAAAGACTAGAATACCCCTAGACTAACCCACTACGCGGTACCACGCCTCCTACGCCGCACGTAAGTCACCAAGGGTGAGCCTGCCCCTTCGTGATAGCCGGATGCGTCCGCATCAATGCCCCCTAAAAGAACCACCTTGTCCTCAAGGTGGAAGTCTGGGAACTGCTCTTGGATCACGCTGTACGCCTCCCATGTCGCATCGCAATCTGGCAACCCCGCCCAATGTATCAGCACCTCTCTGCGCCCGCTTGGTCCCTGGCGAACGGCCCGAACCTCCAGTGGCTCCAGCAGCACCTCCATATCCTCGGTAAGGGTGGGCGGTAGGGTAGACGACACCGTCTGCTCTCCAGTGGCTCGGCGAAGCTGCGACACATGAAAGACTGGATGTATCGTAGCTGTCGGGGGAAGCCTCAACCTGTAAACCACCTGGCCAATCTTGGTCGAAATCTCAAAGGGTCCATAGAATCTAGCCGACAGCTTCTCGTTCCGTCTCCTCGCTAGCGATCTCTGTCGGTAGGACCTCAGCTTCAGATATACCATATCGCCCTCCTGAAAGTGTACATCACGGCGATGTCCATCTGCTCTAGCCTTCATCACCTGCTAAGCCCGTAACAAGTGTTTCTTCAGCTCCTCCATCATACTCCCTCTCCCTATGTAATCCTCCACCCGTAATACCGGTGTCTGCCTCTCCCCAAACCGAAGCAACTCTGGTGGGTCCCTTCCATACAACACCCGAAAGGGTGGTCCCTGCTGCTGAGTGGTATGAAGTATTGTACCAATACTCTGCCCATGCCAACCCACCGATACCACTGCCGAGGTGTCTCCGACGCAAAGCGTCTCAGATATGTCTCGATGTTGCGGTTCACTACCTCTATCTGCCCGTCAGTCTGAGGGTGATAGGCGGTACTCTTATTTAACACTGTCTCTGTCTACCCGTCAGTCTGAGGGTGATATGCGGTACTCCTCTTTAACATCGTCCCCTGGACACGGAATATCCCCTACCAAAACCCACTCAGGAACACCTGGTCCCTGTCTGACACTATGGACGCTGGAACCCCATGCAACCGTATCACCTCTCGAGTAAAAGCTGTAGCCACTGAAACTGCCGTGTACGGGTGTTTCAGCGGTATGAAGTGAGCGTACTTACTCAATCTGTCCACCACCACGAAGATCACTGTGTACCCCTCTGATCTGGGTAGTCCATCGATGAAGTCCATCGTCACCTCCTCCCATACCTGCTCAGGCAGCGCTAAAGGCTGTAGCAGCCCGGCCGGCGCCATGGCCATGTACTTGTAACGCTGGCAGACGTCACAAGCGGCAACCAAATGGGCTATCGTTTTCCTCATACCGGGCCAGTAAACCTCTCGGGACATCCTCATATATGTCTGCTATACCCCGGAATGTCCCCCAACCATCGAATTGTGGAACTCCTAAAATAGTGCTGGTATGAAAGCGACGCCCATGGTAATACTAACCGCCCCTGGTACAGCAGCCTCCGTCCCTCTAGAGAGTACCCCTTCGGGGCATCTCCACATCCCTGTAGTTGCTCACGGATCCGCCTCAACTCTGGATCGGCCTTTGCCTCCTACAACATGGGCTCATCATCTAACCACATTGGTAACGAGAGCACCCTCAAGTGCACCCCCTCTCTGCGCGATAAGGCGTCAGTCGCCTTATTCTCCAACACTAGTCTGTACTCAATGGTGAACCGGTACCCCACCAGCTTGGATAGCCAACGCTGATGCTCCTCAGTCACCAACCTCTGCTCTAGTAAATACTTCAGGCTGCGCTGATTTGTCCTGACCACAAACTCCCTCCTATCAGATAGGGCCACCACTTCTGAACTGCTAACACGATCGCCATCAGCTCCCTCTCATACACAGACTTCAGCCGTGCTCTAGCTGAAAGCACCTAGCTGAAGTAGGCTATTGGTCGACCTAACTGCATCAAAACCGCCTCCAAACCAACGCCTGATGCATCAGTCTCTACTACAAACGCGATGCTGAAGTCAGGTAGCGCCAACACCGCGGCTGTCGTCATCGCCACCTTCAAGGCCTCAAATGCCTTGGTCGCCTCCTCTCCCCACTGGAACCCATCCTTCTTCAGCTGATCAGTCAGGGGTCGTGCAATGGTGCTGTACCCCCTCACGAATTTCTGGTAGTAGCCTGTCAGTCCGAGAAATCCCCGCAACGCCCTCAGAGATGTAGGTACCGGCCAGTCCAACATCGCCTATATCTTCGCCCTGTCTGCTGCTACCCCTGCGGCCGACACCACATGCCCCAGATACTCTCTGCCTCTGGCCAAACTGCACTTTTTCCGGTTTGCATACAGCTGGTGCACCAATAACTCCCGAAACACCTCCTCTAAATGGCCCACATGCTCATCTATGGTCTTGCTATAGACCAGCATGTCGTCAAAGAAGACGAGTATGAACCTCCTCAGGAACGGCCGGAAGACATCGTTCATCAATGCCTGAAACGTGGACGGAGCATTCGTCAAGCCAAAAGGCATGACGAGAAACTCGTAGTGCCCTTTGTGGGTGCGAAATACTGTCTTTGGCACATCTTCTGGTCTCATCAGGATCTGGTGATACCCCGTCTTCAGGTCAATCTTTGAGAAAACAACTGCTACATGCAGCTCATCCTGTAGCTCGTCGATAACGGGAATATGGAACTTGTCAGCCACCGTCTCCTTATTCAGCGCTCGGTAATCTACACAGAAGCGCCAACTCTCATCCTTCTTTACCAACAGTACTGGGCTCAAGAACGGGCTAACACTGGGCTGGATTACCCCAGATTGCAACATCTCACCGACCATCCGCTCTATCTCATCCTTATGCACGTGGGGGTAACGGTAAGGTCGCACACTCACCGGTGATGCGCCATCCTGCAGAACTATCGCATGCTCGTGCCCCTTCACCGACGGTAGCCCCTGTGGGTCCTGGAAGACCTCCTGGTACTGCCCCAACACCTGCTTGACCTTCTCGGGAACCCCTGCCTGTGGCTCCTGCTCCACTCCAGCTACACGGCACTCCACCAAATATCCCTCTCACTCTCTCCGTAATGCCCGAGTAATGGCCTCGCACACTCACCGGTGATGCGCCATCCTGCAGAACTATCGCATGCTCGTGCCCCTTCACCGACGGTAGCCCCTGTGGGTCCTGGAAGACCTCCTGGTACTGCCCCAACACCTGCTTGACCTTCTCGGGAACCCCTGCCTGTGGCTCCTGCTCCACTCCAGCTACACGGCACTCCACCAAATATCCCTCTCCCTCTCTCCGTAAGGCCCGGGTAATGGCCTTGAACGCCACCAGCGACAAACATAGGGGTCGGATCCCCCGTGAGCACCACCGTCCGGTCTCCCTTCTGGAACTCCATCCTGAGACGCTTCCAGTTCACCCGCATGTCACCCAGCTTCTTCAGCCACTGTACGCCCAGAATGATGTCAACATTGCCTAGCTCCAGGGGCAAAAAATCCTCAATAATCTGTACCCCCTGCAAGGTCAAGCACAGCCCCTTGCTCTCCTCTATCTTCCATGTCCCCAGCAGTATGGTAAACTTCGCCAGCGTGCTCAACTGCAGCCTATGCCGCTCCACTACTCGGCTGGAGATGAAATTGTGAGTGGCCCCACTGTCTATCAGCACCGTCACCGCCGTGTCCCATAGCTGCCCTCATAACTTCATGGTGTGGTTCGGAGTGAACCCCACCACGGAGTTCAAGGAAACCTCCGCGAAGTCTAGATGAGACTTCTCCTCCTCCACCGGTGACTCATCCTCCGGTTTCTCCTCTTCACCCTCATACCCCTCCTCGTCCGGTACTATTGTGATCTGCAGCAGGCGGCTCGCACATCTGTGTCCAGGGGTGAACTTCTCGTCGCAACAGAAGCACAACCCCTTGGCACGCTTCTCCCTCACCTCTGCCTCCGTCATCCGTCGCCCGAGAGCAGATCGACAGCCCTCTCCTCTAGTCTCAGGTGCAGTCGTGGGTGCCTTGTGCCGCTGCCACCGGGGTGGGGCGGGTGCTCTGGGTCCCCCAAGCCCGTCGTATCCTCCTCTCCTCCGCATGCTTCTCCTCCGCCTCATGGGCCAGGCGAAGGACATCCTCCAAGGTCGCCGGGCTCTGCATCCGCAACTCTGCTCATATAGAGGGCTTCAACCCCCTCATGAAGTTCCCGATCATAACCTCGTCCGTCACCCCCTTCACCCTGCTATTCAGCATCTCGAACGGCTTTACATAATCTCGCACCGTCCCCTCCTGCCTCAGAGCAGACAACTGCTCGTAGAAATCGCCTCCTGGTGTCTCCTGGAATCGATCAATGATCAATGCTGAAGCTCCTCCCAAGTGCGAAAAGGGGTCCGCGCCATCTTCCATCTGTACCATGCCAACGCCTTGCCCTTAAAATAGATCCCGATGGCCCTCAGAATCTCCTCTTCCGTCAACCTCATCACCTGGAAGTAGCGCTCCGCCCAATAGATCCACCCGCCAGGATCCGTGTCGTCAAAAATCGGCATCTTCAGCTTCATCAATCGGCGGTCTGCATTGATGTCCCCATGTTGTCTACCATCTCTGCCGCGGTCACCTCCCCGGCCAAACCCTCCGCCGAACGCCTCAACTGGTCCTCCTCCGTCAACTCCGTACAACTACTCAGGCCAACCGGGTCTCTCCCACGCCTCCGACTGGTAGTGGTATCCTGGAACCTCCGGTGCCCGTGCAAAAACGGGTCCTCTTGCTCCTCCGTGCTGCTGTGTAGGCGCTGTCCAGCCTCCCCCATAACCCCCGGATCTTGCCCCGTCCCGGGAAGCCCTCAAACGTCTGTCTAGGGTCGAGCACGGGTCTCGGTCCCTGTAGAGTGGTCTCCGGTCTCCAAAATTGACCCGCCGGTGCCCCAATGGCGACTCCGGAAGCCCATCCGCCTCAACCGCCCCTCGAAACCCCACCGAAACAGGCCGTGAACCCCGCCACGCCCCCAAAGGGGGCTGGCGGTGCCGCCGGGCCTGTGGGAGGGGCGGCCCAGCTGGCCGAGCCCTCCGGCAGGCGCGTCGGCCTTCCTGCACCCCCGGCCGAGGGTGCCGCCCCTCCCGCACCCCTGGAAGGGGATGCCGCCTCATTCGCGCCCTCGAAGGGGGCGCGGTAGCCTCCAGAGGAGGCGCTGGGCTTTGCCCAGGCCTCGGCAGGCCTGTGCGGGCCCGACGCCCCCCTGGCAGGCCCTAACGGGCATGTCGAATGAAAAACAAGCCCGTGGGGGCCTGTCGCCCAAGCCCGGAAGGGCCCCCCGACCCGCCATCTTGCCCTACGGAGCCCGCCGTTGTCGCCGCTTGATCTAGGAGGGCTGATTCGTTGATGTACTCGCCTTGGATCTCCTCCTGAATCCCATTGCCCTGATCTCCTCCTTTCTCCGCCGTTGGGGGCTTGCAACATCGTCAATATTGTCGGGATCAATGATGTGGCCTCCTTCAACCCTTGGAGATCGCGGCTTGTTTGTGCGGCCTCCCTCCCTCCTCATGGCCTGAAGTTCGATTTGGGTGTCTTCCTGCGAGTGGGCGTGATCCTTGATCGAATCCCCCACCGTCTTCTTTAACCCCTCGAACTTTTCTTCAAGCTTCCGATTGAGATCTTCCCGTAGCGATTGAATGTTCTCATCCATGATATCCGCCTTCGATCTTGTGCCTGTCGCCATGAGATCTCACCGCTCTGATACCAATTTGATACAATCTAGAGGATCGATCAATTAATTTCAGATTTAAAGTGGAAAAAATATGAAAAGGTGAAATTTTTATGGAACTTATATTGTGAAGAACGAAGAATTGATTGATAAATGAGTCTCTTTCGAGAGGAGACTCGCTTTCCTAACTTTTGATGCACTGAACAAAAGCCTAAAATCCTTCAGAAGAGATGCCTACAAGTTCTTCACAAAATAAGCATGAGAAAATAAGAAAGGCGGCTAGCCCTAATAAATAGAAAAGAGTGGATTTACTAATCTAGTCTGAAAAGACTAGAATACCCCTAAACTAACCCACTACGTGGTACCACGCCTCCTACGCCGCACATAAGTCACCAAGGGTGGGCCTGCCCCTTCATGATAGCCGGATGCGTCCGCATCACAGTGCCTCCTCGCGGTTATTCACGTGTTCTCTACGTTGAACATTGCCACATAGTTGCTCGGTGTGAAGCGCTGCCTTTCGCTTCTTCCACGGTGAGTCGTTCGGTTATAAATCATCGATCGAACAAATTGATTACACTCCTCGGGCAATGAACACAACAAGATAACCGCTTGTTGTTTATTCTCAATCTTCACATACATACCTCGCAACTCCATCACTATCTGGTTCAACTCATCCATGTGATCCTTCACCACAGATCTAGATTTCATCTTGAGAGTATATAGCTACCGAAGCAAATATATGCGACTCGTGAAGGATTTCTTCATATATAGTCCCTCAAGCTTCTTCCACATGTCAGATGTTGTAGCCTCATCTAAGACTTTTCTCAGAACATTATCTGATAACGACAACTGAATTGCGTTGTATGCATTCCTCTCCATCTTCACCTTAGCGGAATCTTTCACCTCCTTGTCGATATTCGACACATCGAACACGATCTGGTAACATCCCGTCTGCATCAAAACATTCTTCACATTTGTCTGCCAGATTCGAAAATCATTCCGGCCGGTGAACTTCTCAATGTTTAATGTTGCTAAAGACACCATCTTTTTGCCACTAACCTCCTTTGCAAACGAACCACAAGCTCTGATACCCTTTGTTGGGAATAAATGACAACACGGCGTGGCGGAACACAACGATGCCTTAGGATCCAAGCGGAATACCAACCCTAATAAACTGATCAGGAATCTAGAGCTAGCAAAAGAACCTCAATTCACCCAACAATAAACCCTACGACCTTGCAATTGAAAGTAGCAAACGAATAATAACAACAATCAAATCACGCAGACACAAGAGAATTACACTGGTTCAATTGTAAACAACATACATCCAGCAATCCGAGACAATTCCATTATCAGAGAGATCCAATCTTAGGGTTACAATCTTGCTTCCACTCACGTGAGTAATAACTTGGCCAATAGCACAAGGCCTCAAAATCTCACTCAAGGAAGAAGAAATCACAGGAGTAAAGAAGAAATCACTCCCTTCTCTATCAAACTCCAAAACCCTAATCTCTCACAAGAAATCTCCAAAGGGGTGGCTCAAGGCTCTCCAAGAACTCCAGATATCAAATAGAGGCTTAACCTAATCTAAAACAATAATTAGGTTTAAATAGGAACCCCAAAAACGGAGAAATCAATCCTGGCCGTCAGTCGTGTCGCCTGGCCCCGCGTGGACTTGGCCCGAGTCAGTTCCCAGCTCGGGCTGCTCGACCGAGCTGATCCGCGCTGTTGTTGCCGCTGGGTGGAGTCGAGTCGACTCGGTCGAGTAGCATAGCTACTCGGCCCCAGTAGGTATTCCCTACAGAGCTCTCTCAAACAGCAAGCTCTCGGATTTCTGAGACAATCAGAATCCTATTATAGCTCGACCGAGTAGCAAGCTCCTCGACCGAGTAGCCCTATACTCGACCGAGTAGCAAGCTCCTCGACCGAGTAGCCCTATACTCGACCGAGTAGCCCCATACTCTACCGAGTAGGAGGTCGCCCGAGTCGGCGAAAAACTCCCTACTACTTACTGTTTTTTCCTGCTTCTGTAGCGCGGTCGAGTAGCATGCTACTCGACCAAGTCGTCTGGGAATCCATCATATGAGACTTGAATCACAAAAAAAACACCTTCACCTAGCTACGAGTCATCACTTGAACGGATAAGAACGTTAGCAACTCGAACCCTGGTGGGATACCTGTTTCGACTCTTTCGACACTCAAATGAGAACCTAAATCTAAGATAATAAAATATATGAAATGAGAGAGAGAGAGAGAGAGAGAGAGAGAGAGAGAGAGAGAGAGAAGAGAGAGAGCTTACGTCCTCCCGAATAGGAGAGCTACATATAGTGTTTATGAAGGGATATTTTGGTAATTCGACTTCAATTGATGGGCATTCCATCATTTATGTAAGCTCTCTCAAACAACAAGCTCTCGGATTTCTGATGAGAGAGAGCTTACGTCCTCCCGAATAGGAGAGCTACATATAGTGTTTATGAAGGGATATGTTGGTAATTCGACTTCAATTGATGGGCATTCCATCATTTATGTAAGGTCTTGTTGGGATTGCTTTAGCTTCTTGGCCAGTGGGAGTTTGCTGATGATAGGCTTTGACGCCACCATATTGGGTGGTATGCCACCTGTTTTACGTTTATTTTTTACTGTCCTAGATATCAAGTCAAGCTGGTGTTGCTGTATCCCGCTATGTTCATTTCTTTGTTTGATGGGAGACGTGTCTTCGTATTCTAAAACCCCAAAAACACAGAAGACAAGATTTTAGCCATTCGATCTAGGGGATGATGAAAGTTCTGTCACTGCAAAAACCCAATGCACGTGCAGACAATATGAAGAGAAGATTTTTGATCCAACTATGATGTGTGGATCAACTCAAACCGTGCCCGTTGTCCAAAAACAATGTGTTCAACCTCTATATGAGAGAACTCTCATATGACACATTTTCACGTTTTCATCATACAGTAGTGAGGCTCAACGCCAGTTCAACTGCAAAAATGTTGTACTTCTGATAATGCTCACTTAGCATTTAACATTACTCAATTCCATTCGATGTATTGCTCTCCTATGTGCATCATATTATTGCCTTGTTCGACATGGACCACGAGCCATCACTCTGTCAATGCAATCACCATTTCAGATCAATTATGAAGAACCTAGCTCAAAGCTCGGCCGCCAATGAAGGAAAGACAGAGATGGAGCAGTGAAGAGGACGCCATCCTGCGTGCATACGTGAGACGCCATGGGCCCCGAGAATGGAACCTCGTCTCCCAACGCATGAACGTCCCCTTCCACAGAGACGCCAAATCCTGCCTGGAGCGTTGGAAGAACTACCTAAGCCCCAGCATCAAGAAAGGCTCCCTCACCAAAGAAGAGCAGCTCCTCGTGATCCAGCTCCAAGCCAAGCACGGCAACAAGTGGAAAAAAATCGCGGCCGAGGTCCCCGGCCGCACTGCCAAGAGACTCGGCAAGTGGTGGGAGGTTTTCAAAGAGAAGCAGCAAAGACTGAAGGAAAAGAGCAGGGGTTCTGCCGAGCAGATCGAACCAAGGAAGTACGATCACATCCTTGAGAACTTTGCGGAGAAGTTGGTTGCAGAGCGGCACAACGCGCAGCTTCTCATGGCCACGCCGGTATTTCCTGCCTGGCTATCGAATTCCGGCCGCCCGAGCTCGCCCTCCGTTACTCTCACCCTCTCCCCTTCTCCCTGGCTGCGTGGCGAAAGGGGAACTGATAACAATCGCCACAATGTGATCAATACTTCGGCTGTTGACAGTCGCATAATGTACGAGATTTCTGAGTGTTGCAGGGAACTGGATGAAGGGTACCAAGCGCTGGTCGCGCATAGGAAGGAGGCTTCTTGGAGGCTGAGGAGGGTGGAGCAGCAGCTGGAGGCGGAGAGGGCGAGCAGGCGGAGGGAGAAGATTGAAGAGATAGAGGCGAAGATACGGGCGCTGAGAGAGGAGCAGGTTGTGGCGTTGGATAGGATTGATGCGGAGTACAAGGAGCAGATTTCGTGCCTGAGGCGGGATGCGGAGGCGAAGGAGCAGAAGCTGGCGGAGCAGTGGGCTGCGAAGCAGATGAGGCTTAGCGCGTTTCTTGAGCAAATGCGCGGCAATGGGAGGCAGGCTGCAAATCTGAACGGGCTTTGAGACGGGGGTACCGTTGGTTTTGTCAAGAATCATGCGTCTTCCGCTTGAATGTTTGTGTGTTATAGTTTAGTTATGATGTGATCATGATGTTTACCTTTTGAAGACATATGGGTTGAATTCTGCTTATCAGTGTGGTTTAGCATCTATCTGTTCTTGAGTTGTTGCCAGGAATTGGAGTGCATATCCTCAAACAGTGTTAAACCCAATATACTCCCATTTATCGGAGTGGGCCATGACATCTGCAATCCTAGAATCCATACACTATCTGCTTCTTGTTCACCAAAGGCTACAGAATCAAACACATTTACCAAAGTTCCTTTTTCACTCATGATCTCAAGAAGAATTGTGAGATTGAATCAAGGTAAATTCAATTAACTAACAATTTAGCGACTGTATTCACCAAAGGATTGCGCAGTATTGGAATGCTGCGCCACAAAAATCTTTCTTCATGAAAATCAAGGTCATCTTCTTTTGAGGGGGTTAAAATCGATTGGTTATGAACGTTTTATTAGGGATGATCATAAATTATAAACATTTGAGCCTCGCTCTTTGCTCTAATAAAGACACACACCTCTTAAGGCTTATTCTTGAAGAATTATACGGTTTTTCTTTTGATGTATCGGAAAGTTGGGTAAAGACGTATGCACGTTCCGTATATCTTTACGGTATCACTAAGCAGAGATAAATGCCGGTGGAGGGTATAGCACCACCTACGTAGAGATCTTTGACATAATTTTCAAAGCGAGATCTCTTCGGGCCTAAGAGCATCTCCAACCACGCTCTTCAAAAAAGCCCCTTCAAAATGGAATATGCCTTAAAGATTCCATTTTGAAGGATGAGCAACTCCAACCCTCCCCCTTCAAATCTAATTTTTCATGTTATTTCATATTTAGTTATCTTTACATAATGATAAAATATTTCTTTTGAAAATTGGTTAATCTATTTAATTATTTCTTTATAAAAGAAATTTTTAAATAATATAAAATTGTTATTATTTTATTAATAATTTTAGTGAAAAATATTAAATTTTATTATTTTTCCAAAAAAATAATATTAATTTTTATTTAGATAATCTCTTCAACAACAAAACAACTGAGTACTTTAGAAATCATGGTACATAAAACATTAAACAAAATGCATTTTAGCTATTCTGTTACAATTTTTAAATATGCTTTAAAAATATTCAATATTGGTCTCATATTATAGGTATCATCGCGATCTTTCCATTGATATTAAAATTAGTAAATTTGGTTATGTGGTTTAAAAGATATTGAACATTTAACTGACCATACTTAATTAAATAGGGTGTCAAAGTTGTAATTATCAAAACAACTTCTCAAATGAAGGGGTGAATAGTGCCACTTCATATTTGAAGGAGCACTATTCACGGGCTTCAAAATTGGCTTCATTTTGAAGCCCGGTTGGAACAAAGCTGGCCTTCATTTTGAAGAAATGAAGACCGATTGAAATTGCTCTAAAAAATCCAGCCCTAACGGGCCTCATGGTTAAAGACTTGTACTGGTTGTCGGATCGTCCAACCCGATTAGTCATATCAAAAGGTCATTCGCACAAATCCCAAAAGCCCACCTGCGAACCTAGCTGACCGTTAGCTGGCCACATTGGCCCGCCTATTCTCAAGTAGAGGAAACTTGTTACTTTTTAACTCACGCATATACGCACCTCATGGTTTATGGGTCCCACTAAATTCGGGTGCATTTAATCAGGTTCGGCACGACTCGGATCCATTCGCCATTTTCTAGTTTATCCTACCATTTGGCGGGCATAAATTGGCGGAACTCCAAACCATAAAGTCGAAATATTCACCCAAAAAAAAAATATTTCCGATGCACCAAACCATCGGAAATTTTCTAGTTTATTTCCGATGCACCAAAAAAAAAAAAAATATTCACCCAAAAACTTTTCCCTCTAAAACCAAAAACAGAGGCTCGTTCCAATTTCTTTCTCTGTGCTAGGGTTTTGAAGAAACCGCAAAACTTCGCTCAAAATCAGAGCCGCTTCAAAAATATCGGTCGAAAGTCATCAAGCAATCTCCGATCTCAAGGAAAATGGCGTCGGCGAATCTGATGAGGGGGGCGATCGCGATGATCTCCGGCGGTGCGGAGGTGACCAGGCCCGTGCTTCAGGTGAACGACCTGAGGCTGGTTCACACGGTGCAGAGCACGACAGAGAGGTTCCGGATGGTTCTCTCCGACGGCGATCACGTGCAGCAGGCGATGCTCGCCACGCAGATGAACGGGATCGTGAAGGAGGGGAGGCTGCAGAAGGGATCGATCGTCCAGTTGAATGAGTTCATCTGCAACGTCATACAAGGCCGCAGGTTGGTATTTGATTGATTTTGTTTTAGTTGCAAAATATGCGATTTTATTTTTATTTTTGTGATTTTCGGGATGAGAAGTTATAAAGAACATTTCTTTTGTTGAAATTGTTAACTTCGTGGTATTGAATGGAGAGACATTTTATTGTTTAAGTTTATTTTTAATGTTTGATTTTTTTCTTAAATGTATATTAAAATGAAAATTTGCGGACCGGAAGCTTTATGGGAAAAAATTTGGGAGCTAACGTGGTTTTAAAATAGAAAAGTGGTAGCTTGGTTTTTTCTGTTGCCTGTTATCACATATTCATTCAAATTTTAGCAGAAAAGTATAAACAACCTGATCTCTTGGAATTTTAAATTGCATTAAAAGGTAGAATACAAGTGTAGAATGGTGGATTAATTTGGATTCTTCCAAAGATAGCAATTTGTTCAAAATATTGGGACTGTTGCACTTTTTCCTTTGATGTGAAGGAGCATGCTTGACCATAAAGGATTAAATCAATAGAAAGGTGAAACGCCCCCTTATTATTTGAGCAGGACTATATGCACCTCAAAAATGAGGTGCATATCAGGATTACTTTCTTTTTTTGGAAAAGACAAGGGATAGAAGGTCAGAGAAAACCCATGATTTAATATTTTTTTATCAAAAATGGAATTCAATCATTGCCTGCACCTCATTTTTGAGGTGCAGATAGTTCCCCTCTTATTATTTTGGATCCTAGCCCTGAATGTTAGAAAACATGTCTGATTCTACATTATCAACGGAAACAATTCATTGTGTTGTATTTGTTGGGTTGCGAACAAAAAGTCCCATGTCGGTTAAGCGTAGGGATCTTGGGGCTTAAATATGGTATTAGTATCTTCATTAGTATGTGGCCTTTTGGAGAGACCCAAGAGCAAAATCAATTGAGCCAGTGAGCCCACATGGATAATATCATACTAATGTTGAGATCTAGTGTGTTGTGATTCACTGATCACTATAAAAATTACTGATAGTTAAATATTAAAAATTGGAGAGTAAAAAATTTACTATTTCTCACTGGAAATAATTTTACACTCCAAGGGAAACACCAAAAAAACTCACTACAACTTTTACCTTTAGGGGGTAACTTCCCTCTTTGGGGTAATTTTCTTCCACTGGAGAAATCCCCCACTTTTACCCCTCTGGGTAATTTTTTCCTCACTCTTTCTCTTCTCTTGGAGATGTGATGTGTTGGGATTTTGGGATAATCGTTTATGCTTAGATATCCACCTCTTTTATAGGGTTGGAGCTTCTCCAAAAATGTCATCAATGAGAGGAAATTCATTTGAAAAACAAACAAAAGCAGCAGCCCATGTGGAATTCATTAAGATGTTGGACTTTTCATCAATTTCGACAGCTGGACTTTTCACTTCTTCCCCTCTAGCTGCATCCGAAGTGATTGTCATTTAACAACCATTCCAGCCATGTTTATACACAGCTCTAGTTTCTCTCGTGTCACCATCTTTATGAACAGGTCTGCTGGATTCTCCTTCGTTTGAATCTTCACGAGTCTCAACAGCTGTTGATCCTGCACCTTGCGAATCCAATAATAACATATGTCGATATGTTTTGTCCGAGCATGATACATTGAAAAGTCTAGCTGCCGAAATTGATGAAAAGTCCAACATTTTATCTTAATGAATTCCACATGGGCTGCTGCTTTTGTTTGTTTCTCAAATGAATTTCCATTCTCCTCGGTTACTCTTTATAAGACGTCATTGATGACGTTTTTGGGGAAGCTCCAACCCTATAAAAGGGATGGATATCTGGGCATAAACAATCATCCCAAAATCCCAACACATCCCATCTCCAAGAGAAGAGAAATATTGAGGGAAAAAGTAACCAGAGAGGTAAAAGTGAGGGATTTTTCCATTGAGAAAATTACCACAGAGAGAAGTTACACCAGAGAGGTAAAAATTGCAGTGAGTTTTTGTAGTGGTGTTTCTCTTAGAGTGTGTAAAATTATTTTTAGTGAGAAATAGTAAATTTTTTACCGACCAATTTTTACTATTTAACTATCAGTAATTTTTATAGTGATAAGTGAATCACAACAAGTGGTATCGGAGCCTAGGTGAGCTGTGAGGGAGAGAGTTAAAAAGGAGTGATTTTTGTTTGGAGAGAATCCTTTTAATCCCATTGTATATTTTTTCTCTTCAAAAGTGTTAATAGAAGAGTCATCATCATTGGGAGCTATGATCAAGCTGACGGCCACAAGTTACATACTGTGGAGACATTGAAGTGTGGATCTTCTCAGTTGTAAAGATTTATTTAACCCATTGGAGGTCAAATAAGTAATGTCGGAATCCACCACAGAAGCTGATTGGAAGAAGATGAATCGAAAGACGATTGGTCAAATCCGACAATAGATCAATCACAGCGTCTTTCACAATGTTGCGCAGGAGACGAACACGTATGCTCTCTGGCAGAAGCAAGAGGACATGTACCAAGCCAAGACCGCTCGAAATAAAGCCTTGTTAATGAGGCGAGTAGTAAATTTGATGCTACGAAGTGGAACTTCCGTTGCCGAGCACACGAGCGAGTTCCAGAGCCTGGTGAATCAACTATCTGCGGTGGTGTTACAGCTTGGAGATGAAGAACAAGTACTTCTCCTTCTCAGTTCTCTTCTAGACAACTGGGAGACGGTGGTCTCTCTTAGCAATTCGGACCCATACAGAAATCTTAACATGTCTATGGTTAAGGATGCCCTTTTCAACGAGGATGCCAGGAGAAAAGAAGTCGGCACCGACCAATCGCATGCCCTCGTGACAGAGACTCGAGGAAGACAATAACGAGGTGGCCGAAGCTAGGGCATAGACAGGAGCAAGAGTCGTGGTAGGTTCATAGACGGGAGGATGCATATATACAAATGTTACTATTGTGACATTGAGGGTTACATGAAGAAGAATTACCGGAAGCTGTTACGAGAATAAGGTCAAAATGGTTTTCAACAGAAGACCAAGGATGGAGAGGCGTTACTCACTTGTACCGGAGAAGTGGCCATTTGCTTTATCCAAGAAGAGACATGCATTAACGTTTCCAACCAGGACAGCGAGTGGGTTGTTGATACATCAACATCCTTTCATGACACTCCTCGAAGAGACTTCTTCGTCAGCTACAAAGCAGAAGACGTTGGCATCGTAAAAATGGGAAATATAAGTTCCTCCAAGATCGTAAGAATTGACGACATTTAGATTTAGACAAATGTCGGCTGCACAATAACTCTGATGGATGTTTGACATGTGCTTGACCTCCGGCTGAACTTACTATCTGGGACAACCCTTGACAAATAGGGCTTCGATAATCACTTCAGCAACAACACATGGAGAATGACGAAATGTGCCATGATTACCGTAAGGGGGCACATTTGTGGTACGTTTTACAAAATTCATATGAAGATATATATCGACAGCCTTAACGTGGTGGAACGTGAGGCTACTCCAAATCTGTGGCACCAACGACTCGGTCACATGAGTGAGAGAGGTTATCTTTCTTGACAAACAAGGAGCTGATCTCAATCACTAAGGATGCTGGACTAAATCCTTGTCAGCATTTCTTGTGTGGCAAGCAACATAGAGTGTCCTTTAGTTCTTCTTCAACAAGGAGATCAGAGTTACTTAGTCTGATACACTCTGATGTTTGTGGTCCCCTGGAGGTTGAATCACTAGGTGACAACATGTATTTCTTGACCTTTATTGATGATGCTTCTCGGAAGGTGTGTGTCTACTTCTTGAGGACAAAAGACCAAGTGCTCGACTACTTCAAACTGTTTCATGTCATGGTCGAACGTGAGACAAGAAAGAAGTTAAAGTGCCTCTGCTCAGACAATGGAGGTGAATACACTTTCAGAGCCTTCGATGTCTATTGCAGAAGTCAAGTCATTATACATGAGAAGACGGTTCCTCGCACTCCACAACACAACGACGTAAATGAAAGGATGAACCAGACGATCATGGAGAATGTTAGAAGCATACTCAGTATGTCTAAGCTACCAAAGCCATTCTGAGGAGAAGCTGTTCGTACTTCCTGTTACCTCATCAACAGATCACCATCAGTATCTTTGGATTTTGCAATTCCAGATAAGGCGTGTCTGGTAAGAATCCCTCATACTCCTACTTGAGGGTATTTGGTTGCTTAACCTTTGCACATGTATCCAAGGAGCAAAGTCAGAAGCTTGATGCAAGGACCATTCCTTGCATCTTCATTGGCTATGGAGATGAAAAATTTGTGTACAGATTGAGGGACCCAAAGACACAGAAGGTTATTTGGAGCAGAGATGTGATGTTCCAATAAAATCAGACATATGAAGATATTGAAAAGCACATGGTGTCTTCAACTGCAAGTTCAAGTGTCGAAGACATTGTTCCAGACCCAACATCAACACAATACGAAGAGGTGCATGAAGAAATACGAGAAAAAGAGGAGGCTGTTGAACAAGACGTGGAAGAAGAGGCAGATGCTGAGCAGGGGAAACCATAACCCTCTCCATCAGCCATTGCACAACCATCACCATATGTAGTTGATGGTACACCTCTTGAAGTCAACAACTCACAAGTAAGGAGATTTGAACGAGGCCAGATTCCATCAACCAGATATTCAGAAGCTGAGTATCTTCTGCTTTCTGAAGAGGGGGAGCCAGAGAGTTTCCAAGAAGCAGTATCTCACAAGAACAACGAAAATTGGTTGCAAGCCATGCAAGATGAGATGAAATCTCGGTGGAAGAACTATACTTATGAGTTGGTCAAGCTTCCACACGGAAAGAATGTGCTAAAGAACAAATGGGTGTTCAAGCTCAAGAAAGATGATAACGGAAAGATGGTGAAACACAAAACTTGGTTAGTGGTCAAAGGATTCCTTCAAAAGAAAGGTATTGACTTTGACGAGATCTTTTCATCTGTTGTTAAGATGGCTTTAATCCGTGTCAGCCTCGGATTAGTAGCCAGGTTAAATTTCGAGCTTGATTATCTGGATGTCAAGACGACGCTTCTTCATGATGATTTACATGAAGAAATCTACATGGAGCATCCAGAAGGTTTCGAGGTTTCAGGCGAAGAAAACCTCGTATGCAAGACGAAGAAGAGTCTGTATAGCCTCAAGCAAGCTCCACGATAGCAGTACAAGAAGTTTGACTCATTCATGATGAGTCAAGGCTACAGAAGGACCATTGCAGACCAGTGTGTTTATACACATCGGTTTTCAGATGGTAACTTTGTTACTTTGCTATTATATGTCGACGATATGCTGATCGTTGGACAAGGTGCAACAAAAATCAGCCAGCTGAAGAAGAAACTCTCTAAGTCTTTTGATATGAAAGGCTTATGTCCTGTTCAACAAATTGTGAGAATGCAGATAGTCCGAGATCGGAAAAATAACAAGCTATGGCTATTTCAGGAGAAGTACATTGAATGCGTGATTAAGAGATTCAAGATGGATCATGCCAAACCAGTTAGCATTCCATTAGTCAACCACTTCATGTTGAGCAAGAGGTCAATTCCTTCAACCAAGAAAGAGATTGAGGATATGTCAACAATACCTTACTCTTCAGCAGTTGGAAGTCTGATGTATGCAATGGTGTGTACAAGATCTAACATTGCACGTGTCATGGGAATGGTGAGTCGGTTCTTTTCTAATCCTGGAAAGTAACATTGGGAAGCTGTCAAGTGGATGATCATATATCTTAAAGGTACTTCAAAGGCGTGTCTGTGCTATGGAGAAACTGATCTAATCTTGGAGGGCTACACAGATGTAGATATGGTGGGTGATCTTGATAGTAGAAAATCTACATCGGGTTTTCTCTACACTTTTGCAGGGAGAGATGTGTCCTGGCATTCAAGATTGCAGAAGTGTGTTGCACTATCCACAACAGAGGCGGAGTATCTTGCCATCACAGAAGCAGGTAAAGAAATGGTGTTGTTAAAGTGATTTCTTCAAGAATTAGGAATCAAGCAGGAAATGTACAAGGTACATTGTGATAGTCAAAATGCTTTGGATCTGAGCAAGAATTCAACGTATCATGCTCGGACAAAGCATATTGACATACGCTATTATTGGATTAGCGAGGTGCAGGATCAACATCTGTTGAAACTCGTGAAGATTCACATGAAGGAGAATCCAGCAGACATGTTCACAAAGGTGGTGACACGGGAAAAACTAGAGCTGTGCAGAGACATAGCTAGGATGGTTGTTAAATGACAGTAATTTCGGATGCAGAAATTGATGAAAAGTCGAACGTCTTCTCTTAATTAATTCCACATGGGCTGATGCTTTTGTTTGTTTCTCAAATGAATTTCACATCTCCCCGGTCACTCTCTACAAGACATCATTAATAACGTTTTTGGGGAAGCTCCAACCCTATAAAAGGGGTGGATATCTGAGCATCCCAAAATTCCAACACATCCTATCTCCAAGAGAAGAGAAAGAGTGAGGGAAAAATTACCCAGAGAGGTAAAAGTGAGAGATTTCTCCAGTGAGAGAAAATTACATCTGAGAGGGAAGTTACCACAGAGGTAAAAGTTGTGAGTTTTTTTAGTAGTGTTTCTCTTAAAGTGAAATTATTTCCAGTGGGAAATGGTAATTTTTACTTCAATTTTTACTATTTAACTATCAGTAATTTTTATAGTGATTAATGAATCACAACATATTGGGTCATATTTAAGAAAAATAATTTGGTATCAGAGCCAGACCATATAGACTTACTGATGTGGATTCCAGGGGCTGAACAAAAAATTGACGAGCTCTAAGGAATGATGCAATAATCTGTGCTTGCACTCTATTGGAAAGACGACTGAGCTCCATTTCTTTATGGCGGATGTGTGAAAGGCCCCACACATGGTGAAGATGGGAGCTACTCCAGGTACTCCACATAATTCGTGTGCTCCAATGTAGTGGTAGGTGGAGTTGGTCTTGAAGAGTAGTGTTCTCGACCATGGTCTAGATAGAGGTAAGTGCTCTCAAGCAATATTTGAGACTTGACGTAAGGCGTGTCATCAACGCAGCGGGAGCTGAATGATTGGTTCGATCGAGCAATGACGAATGGATGATCGTTCAAGGGGATGCTCATGGTCCTATGTGTTCGAGGGGAGGCTTGTTGTGTTGCGAACAAAAAGTCCTACATTGGCTAAGCTTAAGGATTCTTGGGGCTTAAATTTGGTATACGTATCTCCATTGGAATGAGGCTTTTTGGGAGACCTAAGAGCAAAGCCAATTGGGTCAGTAGGCCCAAGTGGACAATATCATAATTCCTTCATCATACCAATGTGGAGATCTAGTGTGCCATATTTAAGAAAAACAACAATATTATTGGTTAAAAAGGTATTAATTTCTTCATCTTTTGTTAATATAGATTTTCATTTTGCATAATTCTCATGTGATTTATATGTGTGGTTGCCCCATGTGGACTGTTAATAGTTAATTGATAATAAGCGTTGTTAGCCAGGATTTTGCTCCTTCAATGTTCACCTCACAGGCTTATTGATTGTGTGCGACTGGTTATTTTACATTGGTTTGTCCATGGTGCAAAAGCCTATCCATTCGATTGCTTTGGAAACTGCCTTTTATTTTTTCTATGATTTCAATATGCAGATCTAACACATGCTGATCATTGCTATATTGTATTCTCTGTTGACAGCAAGGTTAACATTATCAGCATTGTTGCTCTGTATTTTTTTTTGAATTTTTACATTTATTGAAAATGTAAACCTAGATACCACCTGCTTGAAAGTTTGGTACTGTATCACTTGAATGACTAGCTCCTGAACCTAAATTGATGGGGTTTTGTTGTATGTCTCTCTTTCTTTGACTATGTAACTCAGGATTATAATTGTCATCAACTTGGAAGTTTTACTGGAAAAGTGCGAGCAGATTGGGGATCCGAAAAACTATGACAGCGGTGCTGCTGCTCCACAGAACCGAATTACTTCACCTGCAGCTTCAGCTGGAGCCGAGCAACAAGCAGTGGCCTCTGGAAATCCTCAGCCTTATGGTGGTTCGCATTCTAATGGCCCTGTAGCTGGGCAAAACATGATGAGTGGAATTACTGTAAATCCCAGACAGGAGCATGTCACAAGTCATGTGCCGTATGGTGGTGCTATGCCTGTGAGGAACATGGGTGGAAATTCTGATTCATATATAAATGGTGGTACTCAGAACCAAAGGTTCTCTACATCTGCGGAAGGACTTCGTCCCCCTGGAAATATTTACGGTCATCCGGCTCAGCAAACATACCAGCAGCCACCTCCCATGTACATGAATAGAGGGCCTATTGCTAAGAATGAAGCGCCAGCTCGGATAGTCCCAATTGCTGCTTTGAATCCTTACCAGGGTCGGTGGACAATCAAGGCTAGGGTGACTTCAAAGGGGGAGCTAAGACGCTACAGTAATCCTAGAGGGGAGGGCAAAGTATTTTCTTTTGATCTTATTGACTCTGAGGGTGGAGAAATTCGAGTGACTTGTTTCAACTTGGTAGCTGACCAGTTCTATGACCAGATAGAGGCAAGGAAAGTGTACTTGATATCTAAAGGAACTTTGAAACCTGCACAGAAGAATTTTAATCATCTCAATAATGATTATGAAATATTCTTGGAGTCTACTTCAACAATCCAGCCTTGCCCAGAGGAGGACAGCTCAATCCCGCACCAACAGTTCAATTTTCGACCAATAAGCGAGATTGAGTGCATGGAAAACAATTCAATGGTTGATGTGATTGGCATAGTGTCTTCAGTAAATCCGGCAAGTACGGTAATGAGGAAGAATGGTACTGAAACTTATAAAAGGACCCTTCAGCTGAAGGACATGTCTGGTCGGAGTGTTGAGATAACACTTTGGGGAAATTTCTGCGGTGCGGAGGGCCAGCAGCTGCAAGAAATGTGTGACACTGGTATATCTCCTATATTGGCTGTTAAGGCTGGCAGAGTAAGTGATTTTAGTGGGAAGAGTGTGGGGACAATTTCAACCAGCCAGCTATTCATAAACCCCGAATTTCCCGAGGCGCACAGGTTGAATGAGTGGTTTAGTAGAGAAGGAAAGAACATCGCTGTTCCTTCAATATCAAGGGATTCGCAAATGGGAAGGACTGATGTCAGAAAGACGGTTTCACAAATTAAAGATGAGGGTCTTGGAAGATCTGAGAAGCCTGACTGGATCACTGTGAAGGCTACAGTCTCTTTTATAAAATCTGACAATTTCTGCTATACAGCTTGCCCACAGATGGTGGGTGATCGTCAATGCAACAAGAAGGTTATCAACAACGGTGATGGAACATGGCAGTGTGAAAGGTGTGACAGGAGTTTCCCGGAGTGTGATTACAGGTACTTGCTTCAGTTTCAGATCCAGGATCATACCGGTATGACATGGGTTACAGCATTTCAGGAAACTGGTGAGGAAATAATGGGTGTTTCAGCTAAGAAGCTGTACTATTTGAAGTTTGAGGAACAAGATGACGCAAAATTTGCAGATATCATAAGGAAGATCCTCTTCAATCAATATTTATTCAAGCTGAAAGTAAAAGAGGAGACCTTTAGTGATGAGCAGCGTGTGAAATCAACTGTAGTCAAAGCTGAGAAGGTGAACCCATCATCAGAGAGCAGGTACCTTTTGGGTCTAATTGAGAAGGTTTCGTTGGACTCTGTTAATGGAGTGCCACAAATGGGTGGAACCTCATTCCCAGTTGTTGGAACGCCTAGTGCTGGATATGGTGGTATGGATTTCAAACCTGGTGTGCAATCATTCTTCAGTAACTCAATGGCAAGTCAAGTTGCTGATCGAGATAAAATGGAACCTGTTAACCACGCAGGACTACGTGTGAATGGATATAGTGGGAATGCATATGGTGGTGTTACTAATCAGTCTGTAGGAATGGGGGAATCTCAACCATTCTGTAACAGTTGTGGATCCACAGGTCATAACATGCAGAATTGCCCTAGGGGCATGAATATACAAGGTCAATCTTATGTTGGCGACATGAGAAATAGGCCGTCAAATGTGCCAATGGATAGTGTCAGTCCGTCTAATTCATGCTACAAGTGCGGACAACCTGGGCACTGGGCTAGAGAGTGTACAGAATCTCAACCATTCTGTAACAGTTGTGGATCCACAGGTCATAACATGCAGAATTGCCCGAGGGGCATGAATAGACAAGGGCAATCTTATGTTAGCGACATGAGAAATAGGCCGTCAAATGTGCCAATGGATGGTGTCAGTCTGTCTAATTCATGCTACAAGTGCGGACAACCTGGACACTGGGCTAGAGAGTGTCCAGGATCTAATGGCATTCGCTCTTATAATTAGAAGTGGGTGAAAAATGATGTGCTTGTGTTTGTGATACCTTGTAGAAAAAAGAAATCCCTGGCAAAATTGCGCACGCCTACATGTTTTTATACGAGGGATACAATTGGCATGGCCGATGTTCTGCTTTGGCATAGGACCAGACCTCTCACCTCTCTAAATGAAGCCAGGCACATGTTATCAGGTAGTTTTTATTGAATGCATCAATATCCTTGTTTCGACTGGTATATAGTCTGTTGAATGGGGATATGCTTTTCATATGCTTTGTCTTGATTGTAATATATATAGTCTTTTTAGATGTTGACTTGGAGCTGTGTTGGCTGATATTGTGTAATATTCTCATATATAATGCTTCTAGAGAAACAATCCTGTATGTGCATCCATTCAATGGACATAGATATGCTTGGGTTAGCAAATTCGCCCCTTCCCATTCCATCCCATTTTTTCGGAGGAGCAGTTGTTACATACTGAACCCAAGCCAGGTCCCCACCTCAAATTATGGATATGCTTGGGTTTCTTTGGATCATAACTTGTTTTGGGAAGGCATGTATGGTCCTCTCACTGGTGGCTAATGTTTATGTTTATGTTTATGTATCTGCCCTGGTGAAAATGTTTCAGCGTTCAGTGTGTTTTTGTGCATTTTGAATTATTCTTGCTTTTGTTGCTGCAGCTGTTGTCTTCTCTTGCCTAGCATCTATTGCTTTATTTTCTAATTGTGTTGTTATTTGCCAGGTAATTATATGTACCTAGGGATGAGAATGTGCATCTCCAAAGCCCGATTGGACTTCTTATTGGGCATGCCACGTCCTCATCCCTACAAACCCTTCACCAATTCTTGTTGTTTGTCCACGAGCTTGTTTTAAGTTTGTCCAGCTATGTCATGACTTTGGTACCTGCTCGTTCTGTAGTCACGTTTAGCTTGGTCCACAGTCAGGAAGCAAGCTGCAAAAATGTTACTCTAAATTTTGTAAGGTTTTGATGATAATTTTCAGCCTTTATTCTTCCAAAATGCTCTCCCTCTCTGCAAGCCATATTGTGGCTGAATTAAAAAAAATTCTCACAGTTTTACATTAAAAAGGGTTAAATTGCATTCACATTTTGTTCTATAAGAGGTCTATAACTTGATGCATATGATGCTTGAAACTCAGAGTCGGGCCATCTGAATTTGATGAGGGATTAAACCGCCGTTTAATTTTTGCCGTGTGCCAAGCAAGCATGTGACATTTGTTGTGCTTTAAATCCCCGAACTACACCATTCCAATTATTTAACATGTTTTAAGTAGGGTCGGCGCCGACTCCTTTAAATGAGGACTTGGCCACAAAGCTTTGCAATTAATCCCACATTCAGTAAGGAAGTACATGAAGCCTCATTACCCAAAGACATCAACCAACCCAATCACCAAACATATGACCACATAGGGGATCTATGGAAACATATTAACCAATACCATGATATCAAATTAGCATTGTGATGTTAGAAATGAAAGAAGCAGCCCTCGATAATGCAACATTGGCCCTGATGACTGGGACTAAAACCCCATATCTCAAGCATTTACGTTGACACCTACTTACAAGCTAGTCTCGATGAATTAATGATAATCTTAGAAGTATATATAAAGAGATTAATGTGTATCAGGTGGCACTTGACGAACTTGGGTAAGGTGCGCTGACGTGGCGGCCTACCATTGGCCGCCCATAAAACAAAAAGCACTTTTTGCTTTATGGGCGGCCAATGGTAGGCCGCCACGTCAGCGCACCTTACCCAAGTTGGTCAGGTGCCATCCTTTTGACATTATTCTCATATATATATATATATATATATATATATATATATATATATATATATATATATATATATATATATATATATATATATATATATATATATATATATATATAGAGGGAAATGTGCCTAAGAATGACCTCGGGTAGAGATACCTGAGCACACCCCCGCTGTTCGGGGTTTGTGAGTATTTTGTTTTGAAAATTTTTTTTGCAGTAGGTAGATATACTTGTTATGTAGCTCCCCACAAAATTTCAGCTCGATCCGACACCGTTTGAGCCTCCGTTCATCGATTTCAAAAACGTTGCGCAAAACTGTCCAGAATTTGGACAGTTTTGCGCAACGTTTTTGAAATCGATGAACGGAGGCTCAAACGGTGTCGGATCGAGCTGAAATTTTGTGGGGAGCTACATAACAAGTATATCTACCTACTGCAAAAAAAATTTTCAAAAAAAAATACTCACAAACCCCGAACAGCGGGGGGTGTGCTCAGGTATCTCTACCCGAGGTCATTCTTAGGTACATTTTTTGCATATATATATATATATATATATGCAAAAAATGTACCTAAGAATGACCTCGGGTAGAGATACCTGAGCACACCCCCGCTGTTCGGGGTTTGTGAGTATTTTTTTTTGAAAATTTTTTTTGCAGTAGGTAGATATACTTGTTATGTAGCTCCCCACAAAATTTCAGCTCGATCCGACACCGTTTGAGCCTCCGTTCATCGATTTCAAAAACGTTGCGCAAAACTGTCCAAATTCTGGACAGTTTTGCGCAACGTTTTTGAAATCGATGAACGGAGGCTCAAACGGTGTCGGATCGAGCTGAAATTTTGTGGGGAGCTACATAACAAGTATATCTACCTACTGCAAAAAAAATTTTCAAAACAAAATACTCACAAACCCCGAACAGCGGGGGTGTGCTCAGGTATCTCTACCCGAGGTCATTCTTAGGCACATTTCCCTATATATATATATATATATATATATATATATATATATATATATATATATATATATATATATATATATATATATATATATATATATATATATATATATATATATATATATAGGGCAATCTTCCATTGCGAAAAAGGGGCTTTTCGCACCGTGCGAAAAGAATTTTATCTTTTTTTTGAAATTTTTTTTTTCAAAAATTCTTTTTTTGATGTTTAATCCATACAAATATATACCCCAGGGAAAATAATGGGTGAACCCGTTGGGCATTAGAGCACCCATCCACCCGTTACAAATTTAACGGTCTTAAAACGTGCGAATTTGATGAAATGCCTTGATCGAAGGCCAAATGACATTATTTCTCAACCATTATTTTTTGAGGGGGGTATAACAACATATAATGAGGGTGGAAAAAAGAATTTTTGAAAAAAAAAATTTCAAAAAAAAACTAAAAACATTTTCGCACGGTGCGAAATGTTCTCATTTGAAAATTTTCCTATATATATATATATATATATATATATATATATATATATATATATATATATATATATATATATATATATATATATATAAAAGCTGAAAAAACTCAATGTTTCTAGATTATTGAAGAAGAATGAAAGGAAGTACGAAGATACTAGGACGTCACCACAGTGTTGTTCTCATCACTTCACTCCCTCAAACAGCTAACTCATTGAAACCTCGATGCAAGGAAGTACGAAGATGAGTGCATTTGTAATTAATGGAGCATGACTACTAGGACGTCACCACAGTGTTGATCTCATCACTTCACTCCCTCAAACAGCTAGCTCATTGAAACCTCGATGCATGTTCATCTTGAAGGACACGTGAAGCAACACATGCTACGTATGCATGCTAGAGCTACCAAGAGGGATACTGTGAGTACCATAAAGACGCCAATTTGAGGAAGATAATGACTAAATGCACCTCAATTTTGAGGTGCATTCAATGATTAGAGTTTATTTTTGGAAAAAGAACAAAAGTAACAAGTGTTAACAAATTTATTGATTTGATTTTTGTTTCCTAAAATAGAAATAAATCATTGCATGCACCTCAAGTTTGAGGTGCATGTAGCAATTCTCTTTGAGGAATGAATGCACTCAGTTAAAACAAGATATTGAAGCCCTAATTAAATGCGAACATCTGCTAAAATATAACCCCATAAAATAGTTATTTTGCTACAATGAAACGCAAGCCCTAATACTATCTTCAACTTATTGTAAATCCATAGTATGACGGCGCATTCCCAAGAAGAGTGTACACTGATGTGTGTTTTATATTTATAATCCGCAAGTGTTCGGGTATTTTAGTACTTACGGGTCGAACTCAGAGAGGCATGTTGTGAGTATGGTTGATTCAAGGTTATAGCTAGCTATGCGATTGGTAACGATGTAAGGTGATGGTGAATATAAGTAGAGGTTACTGTTAGGGAAGTTATAATACCGCAAAGCGTACGGTGTCGTGTAGCCTACGGGTTGAACACGTGGAGGCAGTGGTCTGAGTACTGATTAATTGTGGATTCAATTAGCTACGCGAATAGAGTCGGAGATAGGGAAATTATACTAAAAATATGAAAAGAGGAAAGATGACATGGGCTAGGCATCACCACTAGTGCAAATCAAACATGGGACTGGTCTAGCTTCTCACCCTATAGAAATAAAGCCGTCGATGAGATTTTACCCTCAATCCTCGTTCTCTCCCCGTCTAACGCAATAGAGAAATAGGAGCATAAATTGGACCTCTATCGGGACTCTGATGTCTCATCGGAAGTTCCAATCCTAGTTGCTCTAACGACCTAGGCTCGATGTCTAGTCGTAACCTTATCGATAGAAAATCAACCCACTACTACGGGCATCAAGCACAAACTCGACTTCTCGTCAGTGATTAAGGTTGTATAGCCACCAAAGCCGAGATTTCTCTTCGGTGGCTAGGGTTGTGTAGCAACCTAGTGACAAGGTTGATGTAGGCACACATCTAATCTATACCATAGCAATAATATAATAGAATGATATTTTGGACGATCAACCGACATGAATCAGTTATATCAGGGTTCCACCTTATCCAAGGCCAGAAAATCTGCTCACTAATCATATAAATTAACAACAAATAACTCATAGAAAACACATCACAAAATAGCAAGAAATAAGATTAATAACATTGCTAGCAAAAAAGAAACTAGAGATTCAATGTTTAATACCAAAGATGAAGCAATAAAAAGGTCTTACAAATCCATGGAGTAGCAGCCCCCAGGGGGGGGGGGGGGGGAGGGGATAAAACCTAGAAGAGAACTCTTTAAAATCACCCACAAACAATCTATTTATACACCTCCAAAAAACCTAGCAGATTTCAAGTCTAAACCCCACAAAAATAAGGGGCGCACGGTCTTGTCGATTAGCGAATGGCCATGCCGTCGCCAGCAGCCGAGGGCATCTGGAGATCTCGATTGGTGCACGACCGTGCCGCCTAAACACGCAGTCGTGCTAGTCTTCATTCAGCTCCAGTTGTCTTAGCTTATGCAAGATGGACACTACCGTGCAAATTGTACACATGATCGTTCCGCTGCTCCCAACTCCAGGCAGCTTCGACTCACACGACCGTGCGGGCATGCCACACGACCATGTGGCCACATTCTGTAGACTGTCTCTTTTTGGACACGGCCGTGCAGTGAAGCTGCACGGCCTTGCCGCTGACACTGAATCATTTCCCTCGGGCTAATGTGGTGGCACGGCCCTGCATTTGACACGCACGGCCATACTACACTGTGTTTTGCCATTCCCTTCTCCTGATGGCCTCCGATCTTTGTCGTATCACTTCTGCTTCTTCTCACATCGTCTCCTTTTTTTGTTTTGTATGCGTTTATCCTTAAATACACAAACATCCCAAGGAGTGAAAATGAACAAAAACAAACGAAAAGTGTGTGGAAGATGGGAATAAAAACATAAAAATGCATGGATGGGGAGATGCAAATATGTATAAAATATACACTTAACAAATTCCCCCAAGCTAAACTCTTGCTCATTCTCGAGCAAGACAAGATATGAAGAGCGGAGAGAAATTTGCTAAGGGAATAGAAGATCACCTCTTGAATCAATCTCGCATACAAGTCACAAATATAGAAAAATTAGAATCTGGTTTAAACATGCATAACTCAATCAATCCTATATGGCACATGACTCAAAAAGGCGTTACAATCCAACATGAATTCAAGTTTAACGTGCATAAACGTGAAAAAGACTAGATCTGCAAAAAATCCTCCTAATGGGTTGAGACCAATAGAGTTCAACAGTTGTCCCACATTAAGGAAGGTAAAAACCCAAAAGTGTACCGTTGTGCCTCGACTCTCTAGGGTTGGCTATATCAAAGCTAGCTTCTCATAAGTCAAGGTGATAGACATGCTCGATGTGAATATATAAACATATTTTTATATTTTTATATATTTTTAAACATGTTAATCATCCAAGGCCAAGACCTATCGAGCTAAGATCAATTATACACAATTAACAAAACCTAGACATGCGTATTCCAAAAGTTGAATAAATAATTGACCTAACATATCGAAAATAAAAACAGTAACTAGTATTTTTTCACAGGAGAGGGATAAAAATGAATTCGTGAGGGGGAATGAAGAAGTCATGCCATAGAGAAAATAAAAGCATGCATAGATGATATCAATTTTATCAAGCACATATAGAAAATTGCATGCAAGAAGAATTTTCAGATGGATCAAATTTTTCATCTCTTTTTTTGAAAGTGTATCTACAAATGTGTGCATGATGCAAGTGGTGTGGTGGGCTCCTCCCCCAAGCTAGGAGTAAAACGTCTATCCCAAGCTAAATTTAAGCATTGTCTTCAATGCAAGAGGAATAAGAGATATGGGGGTAGATGTGTGTTTTTTTGTGGGGGGGGGGGGATAATTGGGGATGCTAGTTGATAGCATTATGCTCCTGGAAAATGATGGAGTGCATGGAAGAGTCTCCCCCAAGCTAGCGTGAAGCATCTCACTAAACAAAATATGGAAGTGCATAGCAAGGGCTCATTTGTGGTGGGGGAAATACTATCGAGATCAAAGCTAGGGTAGGAATGTAGGCACATGTGGGTTCTTTGGGGCCAAAATGGTAATATGTGAGGCGCTAGAAAGGTGAGGAATTTATTACTAATTCTAAATCCTAATACGATCCTCTCACTATCAAGAGGAGTACCATATTATTAAGACACTAAACTAGAAAGCATATAAAATATTTACACTACCTGATTAGGATGCACCTGATCAAAAGGTGGATCGAGGATCTTCAGCGGTGCAGCAGCTACTCGAACAGTTCATTACGCTCTTCAACGAGCGTCTCCCTTATGTCAGCAGCCTCATGCCAGGGGATGCAATTAGTTACATCCCCTTCGTGTGTGAACTAGTGATCCGCGGGAGATGTGATGCATCAATGTAATTTGGATGTAAGTGCCCGTCCAACTGAGCGTGCCACAAAGAGTCGTCAAAATCAGTAATGGAATTTAAATATCTAGGATGACTATGTGAATCTATGTGATAAGGAGTTATAAAATATGATTTGGGGGTAAACGGGGATGTATGGATGAGGACTTCTATGTAATGCATGGATGGACTCTGGAGGAGGTGGGAGTAGATACAGAGCATAACTAGGAGGAGAGAATGATGCAGGCTGATGACCTGAATCGGTGGAGGTGTGAGGCTTGGGCTCCATGATGATCTGTGTGCTTTAATTGATCGTCTCCCAAGGGACGACGCTAATAAAACCGCAATGCACGAGTCATGTGTAGTCGCTAACGGGTCGAACACGAGGATGCAGTCAATGAGTATCAGTTTGTGAGTCTTCGAGCGAAAGTTACGCAATAATATCGGTGATTGGTCAGTGAAGATAAAAAAAGTGTGGATCAAGGGATAAAATCTCTAGGGCATGGGGAATTACCACCATTGGACTAAGGTTAGGGTTAGACTAGTTATTAATTGGTTGCTGGGTTCATTGGGACTCGGAAGAGGTCGTGTGACCTAAGGGCATTCACCTATCCCCCACTATCGTGATGCATGATAGGTTATTTCCTTGTGGCATGTCCTATCCCCCCACTATTATGATGTAATGATAGGCCAACCCAACCTACACCGATGTTAGTGGTCTCCGATGCATCGGTGTATATTGGGCGTATTACGCTCGACAAATATCCACAATCTTCCTCCTGCCCACAGTGGCGATTGGGGATTAGACCTATATTGGGAGGGCTCTAATCGATTCCCGACTCTCGTCAACCACATCGATAGCATGGGACATCGTAGGGATCGGATCCCCGGATTGGTCCTGACTTTTGGTCGACGGCCAATCCGATCGTCCCGAAGGAAGGGAGTCGAATCTACGACTATAATAATCATCCCAATGTACCCCTAATCTCAATTAGCCCAGTGATTAAGTTAATTAATTAGTCCAACACATAGCCCTAATCCAATGGGGTTCATCTCATTGCCCTAGGAGGAAACTACTCACTACCTATGTAACGGCCGCTTTCTGACCGTTCGTTTTTCGCGTGTACCTTCCTCTTCTGTACGCATATTTTTTAGTCCCCTCTTCTATCCAAAATACACGATGTTATATGTCGTTGTGACCGTATGGAAGAGTAGTTATTTGTAGGATTTTTAGTGAACATCATTTCACGGGTCGTTCTCTCACAAATTAGTTTTGATTGGAGAGACGTCGTAACTTTAGACTTCGACGTCGGACCTTTTTATTTTTAGTTTGTTTTCTATGAACTTAATGCACGATCGACCACTGCACCCCCTTTTCTACCTCCTCAAGCCGTGGTAACCCCGCTACGAATCCAAATACCCGGTATTTTTCAGATCTGTCCTTTTCGCCTTCGAACCCGGCGGCCACCCATTTCTGACCACAACCGGCGATCCCCCTCGCCGCCGTTGACTCCACACGACCCCCTCTACCTACTGCCATTGCCCTTTGCTTCTCCCTTGGCCGTATCATCTCGCTACGGATCCAAACACCTGGGTTTCTGTAACGACTGCTTTTTATGTATCTGGATATAATATAATATAATATATGTTTTGGTGGATTTTCTCCTCTTGTGTGGTTTTCGTCTCCGTAGATTTCATTTTCGATCGATTCGTCGTATTTTCTCGCTTCTTCCTTAGGATTGTCGATTTCGAAGTAAGTCACTCGTGACGGACTTCATAACGGTCGTATCTAACTATTAGATCAAGCCTAGGAGTCTTAGGAATCGATCCCGGGGACCCGCGCTCCGTATCGGAACTTTTTGTGCTCATTAGCCGGTATAAGAAGGGGCACCGACCGACTAGATGACGATCCAGTCGGTCGGCAATCCTTCTTGGACCGACTAGTTAGCTTTCTAAATTTCCCAGGGGTTACTGTTTATCGTTAGTCGGTCTAAGAACGTTGGTTGACCGACTAGGTTGCAAACTAGTCGGTCAGCAATGCTTCTTTAACCGACTAACACATCATCTTAATTTTAGTTGAGTTACTGTTTACTCTTAGTCGGTCTAAGAACGTTCATCGACCGACTAGATGCTAAACTAGTCAGTCAGTATTTGTTCATGGATCGACTAACTCTAAATCCTATTTTTGTTCAGGAGTTACTGTTTGCACTTAGTCGGTCTGCGTTGGTCGACCGACCGACTAGTTGCCAAACTAGTCGGTCAGTGGTTGCTCTTTGACCGACTAACCAGTGTTGAAACCCTAATTTCTGGGCAGCCGCCAGCTTAACCTATTTATACCCAACCCAAACGATTTCTTCTTCCCCAACACGACCCAAAACCCTAAAATCTTCCCCCTTGAGCCCCCATCTTCCTCCAAGCTTCATTTCTTCATTCCAAGCCTTAAATCCATCATCCAAACCATCCATCCACTCCATCTACCTCTCATCTTCCCTAAAATCTCACCAAAATCCATCAAAATCCCCAAATCCCCCAAAACCCTAGTTTCCCCAAACTTCTCCAATCTTTTCCAGATCTGATCCTAGGGTTCCCCGGAGTGTTTCTTCCGTCTCCTCTTGGTAAGAAATCGATCTACCGTTGTTTTCATAACCTATTTATATTTTTATGAAACCCTAATAAAATTTCATGATGTTTGTTGTTTGTTTCCCCATAACAGCGATTTCCCCGTAAATTAGCATCCGTGAGACGAAGTGGTCGTCATCCCCGGTGCTAGGCAAGTGAAACATGCCACTTAGGGTTTAGGCCATGTTTTAGGCCATTTGCTTGTTGTAGGCGTAAAAGAGGCTAGGCGACGAAATGATACTCGCCTAGGCGCAAATTGGGGAACTAGCTTGACAACGAAGCTAGTTCCGACATTTAGCATGTTGCACAATTTCCATGTCATGTTTACTTTCCATTAACGGTACGCAAATTAATTGTCATGTCATTGCATTCTTTAAGTGTTTCTGTGATTGCGTAGCTTTGCTACAAATGCTTGTGTTCCTGGCTCGTGTTCCAGAAGCGGGCCATGTGTTGGTTGATAGCCAATGCCCGAATTGCGTGTTTCCGGCTAGGTGCACCCCTACGCCAAATGTTTAAGAATGCGAGCTCATGTGCGGGGCAACCCCAGGCTCACTAGCTGAGTTCATTGTGCGGGGACCCTGGCTCCATTACGTGTGGGTATTGGGGGTAAGAGTTAAGCGACCAATCAACTGGGAGTCTGCCCGATCAGCAACTGCAGTGGTAAGGCGTAAACTTTTGGGTTTGGGGGTAGATGTTAAGCGGCCAATCAGCGGGTGTGAAACCATTCAGCTGTAAGGCGTAAACATCTACAAAACAACGTGAATAGTGAATTGATTGAGATTGATAGTAGCGTGGCTACTCTTGTCTTGTCTTGTCTTGTCTTGTCCCGATAATTGTTCTCTTGTACAAATTGTCTTGTCATGTTTCAATTGTGCACTCATGTTATAACTGCCATGTCATGCATACTAAACTGCTAGGTTGCTAGTTGCCTTACTTTCAGTTTCCTTGCTCAAGTCTTTTAGACTTGCTGACATGTGCCCATTTACTCTTTTGGGTGACACATGTTAGATCCCGAGCCCGAGTACCTTGTTGAGGACGAGGTGTTTGCTGACGCCGAGCCCGAGCTTGTGTTTGACGGGGAGTACGTGGACACTGGGGACCAGTCCTAGTGTCTTCGTTGTGTTTTACTTTTGTTAGACAGTTGTTTTGTTATCGGTGCGTAGCACCCATACTTTGTTATGTCGTTTCTTTTGTCGGCCTTGTTCTGGGCCTTTAGACTCTTTTCTTTTAGCCTGGTGGCTTTTCTGGATGTTGGACTTATTTTCTTGTTGGACAATTTATGAGATGTGATGTTTTATAATCAGTCTCTCCTTGTGTTATTATTGTTATTCCGTTGTGGTTACAGGGACCTGCTTATGTATTTTTGACGCTTATCGGGTTTGGGGCTTCACAGCTCCACTCTCGTGCGGACCTTTTCACGTCTCGCCTCCATATTAGGGAAGCGGGTCATGACAGGTTTTAGTGGTGGCCCATGCAGGTCCCTTCTGTAACTGCGATTTTGGAATAACGATAATAATATTAGAATGTCCAATAAATTAAGTTCGACGTCCGAGTCATAAGCTATGAGTCTAATCTGATTCGTTTTCTGTGTCACTAGATGGCAGGAAGACGTTTCACCCGTGGTGGGGGTAGTGGTGCGACCCCTCATGATGAGGAGCCTGAGCGGGAACCCACCAGCGGTGAGATGATGCGGATGATGCTCCAGATGATGCAAGTGCAGCAGTGCGTGCTTCTGCAAGTCCAGAATGCTCCACTTGCTTGAGCTGCCCGGGCTCTTCCGGATGCCCCTCGCTCTGAGCCAAGAGCGAAGCAATTTCGGGAGCTGGGTCCCGCATATTTTGATGGTTCTGAGGGTCCTCTGGCTGCCGATGAGTGGATTCGGAACGTCGAGGACAATCTGAAGATGGCCAAGATCACCCCGGCTGGATGGGTTGATTTGGCGAAGAGGCAACTCAAGGATAATGCTCGAAATTGGTGGGATGCGGAAGAGAAGATGTTGGTGGAGCCGATCGTCTGGGCTACCTTCAAGGCCAGATTTGATGGTGAGTTCTTCCCGAAGGCTGCCAAGGAGGAGATGCTGCAGCGTTTTATCGATTTGAAGCAAGGGAACTCGTCGGTGGACATGTATCACCAAGAGTTCATGAGGCTGAGTCGGTTTGCACTAAAGATGGTGCAGGACGCTGAGGAGAGAGCTCAGAGGTTCCTGCAGGGGCTTGCTTCGGAGCTCCAGAGTTTTGTGACCTCTTCTGACCGGGAATCTTATCAGAAGGTTCTAGTAGCAGCCAAGAGGCAGGAGCTGCTCGTGAACCAGAGGAAGGGGTCTGTTGTTGGTGCTGGGAAGAGGCCTGTGGAACAGGCGAGAGCTGTGGTTAGACCTGGATTCAGGCCTAATCAGCCTGCTCAGTTTAAGAGGCCAGGAGGGCCTATTCTGAAGTCTTGCCATTTCTGCGGCAAGACTGGCCATATCAAGGATCAGTGTCGGAAGTTTTTGGGCCAGTGTCTGGTTTGTGGAGATGCTTCCCATGCCGTGAAGGATTGTCGGCATGCGAATCAGCTGCGGAGGGCTCCTGTTACAGCACAGCCGTTGCAGCAGCGGGCGTCTGTTCCTGCTGGCCGTGGAGCAGCTCTTGTTCCGCAGGGGCAGGCTTTTCGGCAGGCTGTTCCGCCGAGGAGGCAGGCTTTTCTGATGACCGCTGCGGAGAGCGAGGCTGTGGATGAGGTTATCGCAGGTAATCCTCACTCTAGCTGTTACTTTCCTAGCTGGTTTTGATTGTTAGATTGTGTTGTTTTCTTGAACATGGTTGTTTGCTAGATTAGGGTTTGATTGTTAATTGCTTGTTAGGTGTGGTTTTGGTTTGCACATTTCCTGCACGAGTCCTCTTTGACTCTGGTGCATCGATGTGCATTATTTCTCGGAGCTTCGTGGAGAGGCATTCCTTGTCGACGTCCCCTCTACCCAAGAGTTGGAATATCGTTACAGGGAATGGCGTGGTCTCGGTGCATCGTGGTTGCAATTCTTGCTCGTTGGTGGTCTGTGGACATGAGCTTTTCGCTGATTTCATTGTCCACGACATCATCAACTATGATGCAGTTCTTGGGATGGACTGGCTTGCGAGCTTCTATGCTACGATCGACTGTCGGAGGAAGAAGGTGGTGTTCGAGATTCCCGGACATCCGGTATTTGAGTTCAGTCGTGGTAGCAGTTCGCTTGGTCCTGTCAGATTTCGGGCCAGGCCGGTGGGGGCTGTGGCTATGCAGATGGAGCTGGAGTGGCCAGCTGTGGTGCGTGATTTTGGCGACGTCTTCCCCGAGGAGATGTCTGGTTTGTCGCCTGATCGAGCTCTAGAATTTTCTATCGAACTTGTTCCAGGTGCGCAGCCGATTTCGAAGGCGCCGTATCGTATGGCACCTGCAGAATTGGAAGAGTTACGGAAGCAGTTGGATGAGCTTTTGCAGAAGGGTTATATTAATCCTAGCGTGTCTCCGTGGGGAGCACCGGTGTTGCTGGTTAAGAAGAAGGATGGTTCGCGTCACATGTGCGTGGATTACCGGGAGTTGAATGCGGTGACCATTTAGAATAAATACCCGTTGCCTCGCATCGATGATATTTTTGATCAGCTTGGAGGTTCAAGGGTGTTTTCTAAATTGGATTTGAGGAGTGGTTACCATCAGTTGAAGGTTAAGAAGGGAGATGTTCCGAAGACAGCGTTCAGGACGAAGTATGGACACTATGAGTTTGTGGTTATGCCTTTCGGTGTAACTAACGTGCCCGCAGTTTTCATGAATCTGATGAACCTGATTTTCTACGACTTTTTGGATAAGTTTGTCGTTATCTTTATTGACGACATTCTGATCTATTCGAAGTTGGAGGAAGAGCATGCCTCGCACTTAAGGACGGTGTTGGAGATTTTGAGGAAGCATCGTTTGTATGCTAAGTTTTCGAAGTGCGAGTTTTGGCTGGATAGAGTTGCTTTTCTCGGGCATGTGGTGACTGGAGATGGAATTTCAGTGGATCCCGAGAAGATTCGGGTCATCAGGGAGTGGCCTGTTCCGTCGTCTGCGTCTGAGATTCGGAGTTTCCTTGGACTTGCTGGTTATTATCGGTGATTCATTAAGGACTTTTCTCGTATTGCTGAGCCGATGACCAGGTTGACGCGGAAGGATGTTGCTTTTGTTTGGTCGGGTGATTGTGAGAGTGCTTTTGGTATTCTGAAGGAGAGGTTGACGACTGCCCCTATTCTTGTTGTGCCTGATCGCAGCGGTGGATTTGAGATCTTTTGCGATGCTTCTGGCAAGGGTCTCGGTTGTGTGTTGCATCAGCACGGGCACGTCGTGGCGTATGCGTCTCGTCAGCTTAAGGTTCATGAGAAGAATTACCCGACGCATGATTTGGAGTTGGCTGCGGTTGTGTTTGCTCTTAAGATTTGGAGGCACTTCTTGCTGAGTGAGAAAGTGAAGATTTTCACCGATCACAAAAGCTTGAAGTATATTTTCACTCAGAAGGAGCTCAACATGCGACAGCGTCGATGGTTGGAGCTTATGGCGGACTATGAGATTGATTTGCAGTTTCACCCTGGCAAGGTGAATGTGGTTCCGGATGCTTTGAGTAGGCTTCCAGCGGTGATGATTTTGACCTCGCAGTGGAGATTGCAGCAGGATTTTTGCGAGTCTGGCATGGAGATTGTTCTTCCTGGGGAGGCTTCTTCGTTGATGTACATGCAGGTACAGTCGACGATCGTGGATCGGATTAAGGCTGGCCAGGCTGAGGATCCGAAGCTGGTGAGGATTCGGGAGCATGTGGAAGCCGGTCTGCGGACTGACTTTTTGATTCATGAGGATGGCTCGCTGAGGTTCGGAGCCAGGTTGTGTGTACCAGCTGGGGATATCAGAGAGGAGTTGATGGTGGAGGCACACAGTTCGCCGTATTCTGTGCATCCTGGTGGCACCAAGATGTACCAGGATCTTCGTCTGAATTATTGGTGGCATGGTATGAAGAGGAGTGTGGCTCGGAGTGTAGCCAAGTGCTTGGTTTTCCAGCAAGTGAAGGCGGAGCATCAGCGTACGGCCAGGTTGCCACAACCGCTTCCGATTCCGGAGTGGAAATGGCAACACATCACTATGGATTTCGTGACTGGACTACCTCGGAGTCCGAAGCAGAATGTCGCGATTTGGGTGATCGTAGATCGATTGACCAAATCTGCGCACTTTATTCCGTTCCGAGTGGGACAGTCCACTGAGGCGCTAGCAAGGAGATATATGGAGGTAAAATTCTTTTACTCTCCGTTTTTATTTCCTTTTCCTAGTTTGGATAGTGATGTAGCGTGAATCGTGCAGGAGGTTGTGCGACTTCATGGAGTCCCCGTGAGTATCGTGTCTGACAGAGACACGAGGTTCACATCTCAGTTCTGGCAGAGTTTGCAGAAGAGCTTGGGTACGCGTCTGAGTTTCAGCACGGCGTACCATCCGCAGACGGATGGCCAGTCCGAGAGGACGATTCAGATTTTGGAAGACATGCTGAGGGCGTGCATGTTGGATTTCAAGGGTTCGTGGGAGGACCATCTACATTTGGTGGAGTTCTCTTACAACAACAGCTTCCAGGCGAGTATTGGCATGGCGCCTTTCGCCGCTCTTTATGGGAGGAAATGTCGATCGCCATTGAGTTGGGATGACGTTGGTGATTGAGAGTTGTTGGGACCTGAGATGATCGTGGAGGCCGTGGATATCGTCAGGAATATTCATGAGAGGTTGAGAATTGCTCAGGACCGTTTTAAGCATTGGGCGGATGCTAAACGTCGTCCTTTGGAGTTTCGACCGGGCGACCATGTGTTCTTGAAGATTTCCCCGAATCGTGGTGTGATTTGTTTCGGGAAGCGTGGGAAGTTGAGCCCGCGATACATTGGACCGTTTGACGTTTTGGAGAGGGTTGGCGAGGTAGCTTATCGCTTGGCCTTGCCGCCGTCTTTGGAAGGAGTTCACAATGTTTTCCATGTGTCGCAGCTTCGTCGATACATTAGCGATCCGTCTCATGCGGTAGATTTTTCGGAGATTACCGTTCGCCCCGATATGACGTATGACCAGCATGCAGTGCAGATTCTGGACATGCGTCAGAAATCGCTTCGGAACAAGATTGTCAATCTTGTGAGGGTGATGTGGCGACACGACTCACCTGGAGAATCTACTTGGGAGAACGAGGATGAGATGCGAGAGCGTTTCCCACTTTTGTTTTCGGACCCGTGAGTATTTGGAAATTCCGAGGACGGAATTTTTCTTAAGTTGGGGAGGATGTAACGACTGCTTTTCATGTATCTGGATATAATATAATATAATATATGTTTTGGTGGATTTTCTCCTCTTGTGTGGTTTTCGTCTCCGTAGATTTCATTTTCGATCGATTCGTCGTATTTTCTCGCTTCTTCCTTAGGATTGTCGATTTCGAAGTAAGTCACTCGTGACAGACTTCATAACGGTCGTATCTAACTATTAGATCAAGCCTAGGAGTCTTAGGAATCGATCCCGGGGCCCCGCGCTCCGTATCGGAACTTTTTGTGCTCATTAGCCGGTATAAGAAGGGGCACCGACCGACTAGATGACGATCCAGTCGGTCGGCAATCCTTCTTGGACCGACTAGTTAGCTTTCTAAATTTCCCAGGGGTTACTGTTTATCGTTAGTCAGTCTAAGAACGTTGGTTGACCGACTAGGTTGCAAACTAGTCGGTCAGCAATGCTTCTTTAACCGACTAACACATCATCTTAATTTTAGTTGAGTTACTGTTTACTCTTAGTCGGTCTAAGAAAGTTCATCGACCGACTAGATGCTAAACTAGTCGGTCAGTATTTGTTCATGGACCGACTAACTCTAAATCCTATTTTCGTTCAGGAGTTACTGTTTGCACTTAGTCGGTCTGCGTTGGTCGACCGACCGACTAGTTGCCAAACTAGTCGGTCAGTGGTTGCTCTTTGACCGACTAACCAGTGTTGAAACCCTAATTTCTGGGCAGCCGCCAGCTTAACCTATTTATACCCAACCCAAACGATTTCTTCTTCCCCAACACGACCCAAAACCCTAAAATCTTCCCCCTTGAGCCCCCATCTTCCTCCAAGCTTCATTTCTTCATTCCAAGCCTTAAATCCATCATCCAAACCATCCATCCACTCCATCTACCTCTCATCTTCCCTAAAATCTCACCAAAATCCATCAAAATCCCCAAATCCCCCAAAACCCTAGTTTCCCCAAACTTCTCCAATCTTTTCCAGATCTGATCCTAGGGTTCCCCGGAGTGTTTCTTCCGTCTCCTCTTGGTAAGAAATCGATCTACCGTTGTTTTCATAATCTATTTATATTTTTATGAAACCCTAATAAAATTTCATGATGTTTGTTGTTTGTTTTCCCATAACAGCGATTTCCCCGTAAATTAGCATCCGTGAGACGAAGTGGTCGTCATTCTCGGTGCTAGGCAAGTGAAACATGCCACTTAGGGTTTAGGCCATGTTTTAGGCCATTTGCTTGTTGTAGGCGTAAAAGAGGCTAGGCGACGAAATGATACTCGCCTAGGCGCAAATTGGGGAACTAGCTTGACAACGAAGCTAGTTCCGACATTTAGCATGTTGCACAATTTCCATGTCATGTTTACTTTCCATTAACGGTACGCAAATTAATTGTCATGTCATTGCATTCTTTAAGTGTTTCTGTGATTGCGTAGCTTTGCTACAAATGCTTGTGTTCCTGGCTCGTGTTCCAGAAGCGGGCCATGTGTTGGTTGATAGCCAATGCCCGAATTGCGTGTTTCCGGCTAGGTGCACCCCTACGCCAAATGTTTAAGAATGCGAGCTCATGTGCGGGGCAACCCCAGGCTCACTAGCTGAGTTCATTGTGCGGGGACCCTGGCTCCATTACGTGTGGGTATTGGGGGTAAGAGTTAAGCGACCAATCAACTGGGAGTCTGCCCGATCAGCAACTGCAGTGGTAAGGCGTAAACTTTTGGGTTTGGGGTAGATGTTAAGCGGCCAATCAGCGGGTGTGAAACCATTCAGCTGTAAGGCGTAAACATCTACAAAACAACGTGAATAGTGAATTGATTGAGATTGATAGTAGCGTGGCTACTTTTGTCTTGTCTTGTCTTGTCTTGTCCCGATAATTGTTCTCTTGTACAAATTGTCTTGCCATGTTTCAATTGTGCACTCATGTTATAACTGCCATGTCATGCATACTAAACTGGTAGGTTGCTAGTTGCCTTACTTTCAGTTTCCTTGCTCAAGTCTTTTAGACTTGCTGACATGTGCCCCTTTACTCTTTTGGGTGACACATGTTAGATCCCGAGCCCGAGTGCCTTGTTGAGGACGAGGTGTTTGCTGACGCCGAGCCCGAGCTTGTGTTTGACGGGGAGTACGTGGACACTGGAGACCAGTCCTAGTGTCTTCATTGTGTTTTACTTTTGTTAGACAGTTGTTTTGTTATCGTTGCGTAGCACCCATACTTTGTTATGTCGTTTCTTTTGTCGGCCTTGTTCTGGGCCTTTAGACTCTTTTCTTTTAGCCTGGTGGCTTTTCTGGATGTTGGACTTATTTTCTTGTTGGACAATTTATGAGATGTGATGTTTTATAATCAGTCTCTCCTTGTGTTATTATTGTTATTCCGTTGTGGTTACAGGGACCTGCTTATGTATTTTTGACGCTTATCGGGTTTGGGGCTTCACAGCTCCACTCTCGTGCGGACCTTTTCACGTCTCGCCTCCATATTAGGGAAGCGGGTCGTGACAGTTTCCAAATCTGTCCTCTTCTCCGCAAAACGGCCCGGCACCTCGCCACCGACAGTTGCTCCGGCCACCCCTCAGGCCTCATGACACCCCTTCTACCTCCTCCAATCCCCGGCAGCCCCCTTGCTCCTAGGATTTCATGCACATCGCCGATCTCACGTGTTTTTCCCGACGTCGTAGCCGCCGTGTTGATTCGTTGCGCTACTCGCAACCGGAGAGATCCCGACGCCGTATCCGCTGTCCGTTCCAGTTTCGCTCCGCTACCCACAGCCGAGACGATCCCGAGATGATCCTTACAGTGCTACCCACAGTCGAGGACACCGAGCTCATCCTCCGTTCAGAACCGACGTCCGATCTACGTTCAAATGCCGTAAAGGTTAGTCCCCTAACTCGTAGTAAGAACCAAAATTGTAGCAAACCAAAACTTAATCTAAAAATTGCTAACATTAACTAAAGTTTACTTTACACTCTTTAAAATGATGTTCAACACTAGAAATCGACGAATGGACTTGATTATCTGTGCATATAGGATATTCGTCGATTAGGCGGAATAAACAAATCAAAAATCGTGACTTCGAACGATTAAGGTAGCCCCGTTGAATTTAGAAATGAACCATAATAGGATTTATGAAAAACACATTCTGACATCGCCATTGTCCCTTTTCAGACGGACCCTCACCGACGCGCCGCTTCAACGAGACGCTCCAGACCGATGACTCACTCGCCTCCGCAGGCAAGTGTTTACACTTGTGTACTTACGGCCACGTTTAGGCCATCACCTCCTTAAAAATTTAAAGTAATAATAAGAGAGCCAGATGTGAAATGATATCATCCGGACCCCCCACTACAGTCTAGACTTGACGACGAAGTCTAGGCAAAACAACTGACACTTTAGGGCTATTCTGTGTGTGCGTGCATGTAGACCCCTAGAATAACAATTGAACAGCAGAACATTCATAACTGGTCATATCTTGTCTTCTTTAGTTCATGTAGTATACCTTACGGGAGTCTCGGCGTCTCACCAGGGAAGTGAGCGTCCCGGCAGACCGTGGGAGATCTTGGGGAGACCATCGAGGGAGTGGGTGTTCCTTTCGTGTACACCTTACGGGAGTCTCGGTGCCTCACCAGGGGAGTGAGCGTCCCGGCAGACCGTGGGGAGAGGCACTCACCAAGGGAGTGAACGGTACTCGTACAGTCCAGTCTTGTCTTGACTTGAGCACTTAGGTTGGGGTTGGGTGAGCGGCCATCAGATATAGAGTTTGGCCACTCTCTATGCTTCAGGCGCGAACTCTCTTTGGTGTCACACACACGTCTTGTCTTGTTTGTCATGTTCCGTCTGGCTTAGTCCCGTAGCCGGTAGCACACGCTACAGCTACTGCTTGTCACGTTTACTTTCCTGCACCGCCTTACTTCTGGCATAGTATAACTACCATGTCATCACAATAGAAATGTTGCTCTTAAATTACTTTACACTTGCAATAGAGTCTCTCACCTCTACCTTGTAGACTTTATCTGACGTACAGTTCCTCTTCTCTTGGATGCTGTACGTCAGGTGTTGAGCCAGCGTACGTGGACGTGCCGGACCGACCTGAGTACTTGGAGCCGGAGGACGTCGACCCAGAGTACGTTCGAGGACCAGTCCTAGAGGTCCCTCAACGTTGCCGATTCAGAGATTTTCTTCTTTCTAGTTTGGGTGTGTGGCACCGTTTTTTACTTCTTGTCTAGTTTGGGTGCTTGCACCAGCAGTTTCTTTCTGCAGTTTGTAGCCATGCTCGACATTATTTTTTAGACACTTGTACTTCTGGATATCCTTATGGAATAAAATGAATGCAACTTTCTTTCAGTACTCTCTGTTGTTCCGAATTTTTTATATGCAAGGACTTGTTCTATCTTTGGTGTTCCTCACAGACGCTTATTGAGTCTGGGCTTCTCAGCCCTGCCCCATGTGGACCTTCATCTTGTCTCGCTTCTGTCGTTTTGTGAAGCGGGGCGTGACAGGTTTTAGTGGTAGCCCATGCATGTCATGCAAAAATTTTGGAACAATAAGAGTACCACATTTATTTAATATATAGTTTAACATGTACATGTCTAAATTGGGTTTTCCTTGTCTTAGATGCTAGGAAGACTTAGATAGACGTCCAGGTTTGATAGTCAGGCGCCGTGGTTAAGATTTAGTCATACTCGTCTTAGGATACCCTTGTAGCCTCTCACCCGGCTCAGACCATGTTAGATTTCTAGAGTCCTTCTTTTAGTCGTTCGCTCGGGTCCATCACTTCGGGCCCAGCAGATCGTGATCTTGATTCTCTTAGTACCCTTTCCTGAGATCTCTATTACAGTCTAATTCATTAGGAAGTCTTAGTGCCGAGTTCTCCTGATCTTTAGACGGCCTGATAATTAGAACCCCTGATTCCTAAAATCTTCCTAATCATTACACTTCTATGTTATCGGCTGTAGAATTCCATCGTAGCTTTTCATAAATCATATCCTAGGCGTATTCATCATGCGATCATATTCTTTGCCCTCGATTCACATGATTGCTTCATAACGATTATTGTAAATTCTTCGAATCTTCCCCATTGCAAATCCTGATTCATTTAAAAGTATTTTCGAAATTCCTTATTAAATTCTTCGCTCAGTTAAATTTCTTTGAAAACCCCTTATTATATATTTAAATTTCTTGCTTTTCGGTTGGGTTAAAATTCTTTCTTGAATTTTGAAACCTTCTTGGTCATAATTTTTAGTTACTATCTCGTAACCATTTTCTAACCGGTACCTTTCGTATTTCAGTTTTAACATGTTATTACCATTTTGATAATTCAATATTTCATTTTTTTCCTAAACTACGAAATTTTTTTACCACTTACCTTACCTACTTTAAGAATATTTTTCTAAGCTAAACAGAACTTCAATTATATATGTGTGTGTGTGTGTGTGTGTGTGTGTGTGTGTGTGTGTGTGTGTGTGTGTGTATCAGTTCTATGTTCATCGTGCTCATACTTCAAAAAAATCTTTGTATAAATCTATTTTCATTTGCAAAATAATCACTACCTCATCCTCCTCTTTATTTCTTCGTCTAACCCTTTTTTGAATTGTAAAATTTTACCAACTGCTCGCTATTTCTACATATTTTTATAAGTGTATATATATATGTATGTATGTATATGATACCATATTTTACATGTATCCTTCTTTCATCTATTTAATTATTTAGAGCAATATATTTGTCCCACCCAACCAGTTATCTCTTTATCCTCGCCTTATCTGAACTCGTTCTTTGCGATCCTGTTTCGTTACGCACTTGGTTTCAGTTTCCTTTCTATTGTTTAGACATTAGAGCTTGTCGTTGCCTGTATCAATTCTAGTTTAGTAGTGGGCTCTTTTGGTTTTTGTAATGTCGTCGTGGTGCATGTAAATAGGTAGAGTGGATGGACCTGTATGAGTGTGCTACACTTAGGATACTAATGATTGTCTCTTGTGTCATGTATGTATACTCAGTGTTATTCGTGATATATGTATGAAGTTTTCTGAATGATGGTTTTTATATATGTGTGGATAGCTATACCACTTTAGGGATGTCTGCGTATATTAGATTTAGTGTTGGAATATCTACTAGTAGAGTATGTGGTTTGAAGATACTTGTAAATGTTTGAAATAATATACTAGTAACTCATGTGCATGTTAGGTGTAATGATAATGTGTGTGCTTATAGTTAAGTGTGTATGCCTATTATATGTCCTATATGTTAGTACGTGTGAGCGTGTGCTCGTACGTAGATATGTATGTGCTTAGCCTTGAGTAGATACGTGCTTACTATATGAATAAGTGTGATATGCGTACGGTAATAGGGTTGGAATTGCTTGCCTTTACGGGATGTTGTGCGTGTGCGTGTATACCATGAGGTATACATTATTGTACGTCTTAACTAGGTATGGATAAGTATATGTATTAGTATACTAATTATATGTAAATTACTATGGTGTGAATATATATTAGGTTTGTGGCTATATGGTGCATGCATATATGGAATAGAGTATTTGAATATATACTGACGTGTGTTGTATATTTTATATATTCATGCACGTCTTCTTTGTGTTTTTCTGTTGTTTTCCGCCGTCCCGTATCTATTTTCTCGTGTTTTCTAGTTTTCTTTCACTTTTCCGTGTTTTTGTGTGTTTACAGGAGATTTCCTACGTAGGGGATATATACCGAAGATATCATGAGTCTCCGGAGCAACGGGAGGAGTCACGTGCGATCCAGGGGGCCAAATGACGAAGATTTCCATCTTTCAGCCCACACCCGATCGGTTAGACATAGCCAATCGATCGGGTGATGCACGCGTGTCTGACCCGGACTGAAGCTGAGGAAGAGCAGTGGCTCACCCGATCGGTTCAGCGATCGGGTGAACCGACTGAACTCTCTGTCTGTGTGAGCTGAATTCCAACCGTCGGGTGACATCTCACCCGATCGGTTCATCTGTAGCCGATTCTCCCAAGTGACGACCCGGACAGCTCACCCGACGTCCGCTGACCGTGTCTGCTCATCTGAAGTCTCTGTTCTTTTGGGAGCTGAATTCCAACCGATTGGTTGAATAATCAACCGATCGGTTCACCCGATGACCGCAAGATCCAAACGACGAGCCGCTTCCGCCAACCGATCGGGTCACTTGAGCGGGTGATGTTTCTGAAGACCACAGCCGAAAATCGTAGCAGCTCACCTGATCGGTTGATACTTCAACCGATCGGGTGAAGTCGTTTTCTATATATAGTTGCCTAGGTTTTCCAGAAACGAGAGCTTTTGTATTTTTTCTGTTTTCTCTCCATTTGTGACGGTTGGAATTTATTAATACTTGTAAGTTGTCTGATCTTTATAAAAATTTAATGTAGTGTTAATTGCATTGCTATTACTTCTTTCCAATCGCCCGATCATGTTTCTATCGGTCGATTTTCATTTAGATCGCTTTTTAGCTATAATGTGTGAGTAGTTCCCAAATCTGAGATTTTGGTGGAAACCCCTTCGTGGGTCCTCCTCGATGCATCCATAGGACTAGGATTTCGATAGGGATTAGGAATTTAGCCGGTTACGCGGGACGTTTCATTTTCATCGGCGGGAAAAAGACCGCCTTTGACCGTCGGGCCAAGGGGGAATAAACTTGGCGGTTGACCCCTAGCCATAGCTCACGCTCTTCGTGTAGACGTCGAATCCTAGCGCGTGGGAACGACAGGATGAGATGTTGGGAGCAATCATTGCGAGCTTAGTGCTCCCGGAGTCGATCGGTGTTAATGGACATGGGAATGCCCACCGACCGAACCCGGGTAGTCCAGCGTATCATCCTGGGCATCGACCACAATATCGGGCCCATGGGACGCTGGTATCACTCTTAGAGGCAACGTCTCATCGCTAAACCCTAAGTCCAATAGATTTCCTATCCGTTGGTCGTAACGGCGAGAACACTCGATAGGGTGGAAACCGAAGTCTTGGGTTTCCTTTTATATTGTCTATCATCGCATTTTCTTATTACGTGACAACCAACCGACCATACGGGCTAGCTCACCCCTAAGGTGAACCGGTTCCTTCTCTAGACAAGCACAACCACGCCTACCTGAGTTCGACCCCCTAGCCACACTACAACACCGTGCGCTTGCGGTATAAATATTTAAATCTGGTATCCCCTATATCATTGCACACTTATAAGCACACACAACAGGGGACGTCAAGCTTTATGGCACCGTTGTCGGGGAGGCAACGCGTTTGTCCATTGTAGGAGTCTATGAACCCTTGAGTCTACCTCATATCCCTGTCTCGCGATAATTTTCGCATTATACATTTTCATTTTTCATTTTTTTTCTATTTTTTTTCTGTTTTTATTTTGTTCCATACCATACTTACTTCACTGGGTGTTTTTGATTTTTCATGTGCAGGACTTCGAGGAGTCTAGACGATTTGATTCCTCTTGATCCGGAAATTAATGCCACCCTGAGGCGACTGAACGCAGAGAAGAAAAGCAGAGAAGAGTCTGAAGCCATGGGGGAGAATACCCAACCTCAGAAATCCCTGCTGGAGTACTCGATGCCATCCATCGGGTCCACCTCCTCCATCGAACCTCCGGCCATCACGGCCGCAAGTTTTGAGCTAAAGCCGTCACTAGTGACGTGGATCCAGCAGGATCAGTTTTCGGGGGCACCCATGGAAAGCCCGATCGAACATCTGGACTCCTTCTTGGAGAAGTGTGACACGTTTAGGATAAACGGTGTCACAGCTGAAGCTATCAGACTGAAGTTATTCCCCTTCTCTCTGCAGGATAAAGCCAAGCTATGGCTTAGGGGAAAGGACCCAAACACCTTCAGTACTTGAGAGAAGCTCTCAAATGCCTTTTGACTAAGTTTTTCCCCCCGGGGAAAATGATGAAGCTGAGGAGTGAAATCTCCTCCTTCTCCCAAGCCAGCCACGAGTCTCTGCATGAAGCTTGGACAAGATACAAAGAAATGCAGCGGAGATGCCCTCATCACGAGCTTCTAAAGTGGCAGATTATAAACCTGTTTTATAATGGATTGAGGGACGACTTGAAGTCTTCGATGGACGCAGCGGCTGGGGGCCCTTTATGTCCAGAAGTGAAGAAGACGCCGGACAAATTCTTGAGAACATGGCATCTAACAATGAGCGATGGTGTGACGAGCGAGCCACACCGAGATCTGGGGGTATCCACAGGGTTGAGGACGTCGACAAGTTATCCAGTAAGTTTGACTTGCCGTCGACCCAGATCTCAGCGCTGATGGTAGGAGCCGGTGGTGCCGGTACACAACAAATTACGGCGGTGGAAGTCGAAGTCATGGGGGACTTCGAGGGTGGTGACATCTCACCACCGGTGGACCAAGCAAGCGCACTGTTCTACAACCCTACGGGGAATGCGCCATATCCACCATGCACTAGCTCCAATCCGGCATATTCTCCGAATAACCGGAACCACCCCAACTAGAGCTACCGGGCACCTTATCAGCAGCTGCAGCAACCACAGACACACGTGTATCAGCCGTCCAGGCAATAGCAACAACAGTATCAGTAGCAGCAGTATCAGCAGCAGCCCCACCAAGTCTACCAACAGTATCCCCAAAGGAACCAGCAGCCCATTCAGCAACAACAGTAGCAATATGTCCCGCAACGTGCTATCTCCTCGGTTGAGTCCCTCTTGACTCAGTACATTACGAACCAGGAGAAGATCAACTTGAAGCTGGAGATGGGGCAGAGGGCCCTCACTAACCAGGTAACCCAGCTGGGGTTACATGTAGTGAACCTCCAATGGGCGCAAAATCAAATGCCGGCTCAATCGGAAGTTAACCCGTGGGGGGAAAACCAGACTTTGGCACTCACGCATGAGCATGCGAATGTGTCCGCTATTATTTTGAGAAGTGGGACACAAATTTCTATGAGAGTGCCGGTTAAGGAACCGGAAGCTCCGTTGGTCGAAGAGCGACCAACCATAAAATCAAGTTACAACGGATCTTCGTCACCAAATTATATGACTCCGGAGGGAGTCCCTGAAGAAGAGAAGAAGAAGGACGAGGAGGGGAACCTTAGAGTATTCAAGCCTGTTGTGCCTTTTCCATAACGGCTTGCCAAAGCCAAGATAGACGAAAAATACGGCAGGTTCTTCGCTATGGTCAAGGATTTGAGCTTACAAATCCCATTTCTTGAAGCTATAGAGACCATACCATCCTACGCGAAATTCCTCAAAGATTTGGTGACAAAGGGGTCCATGAAAGAGAAGGTCGTATTGACGGCGGAATGCAGTGCCCTCATTCAGCGCATAAATCCGCCTAAGTTAACGACCCGGGGAGCTTCTTTATCCCTTGTGCGATCGGGGAGGTAAAGATCCATCATGCGCTCGTCGATCTTGAAGAGAGCGTCAGCTTAATGCCCATGTCGCTATATAAAAGGATATGAATGGGCGACTTGGAACCCACCGGTATGACCCTACAGCTTGCAGACCGATCGGTCAAATATCCGATGGGGGTTGTAGATGACCTTCCTATCAACGTTAGTGGGGTGCATGTGCCAGTGGACTTCGTCGTTATGGACATGCCAGAAGATATGCACACCCCCATCATCCTTGGACGGCCCTTCATGGCCACCGTCGGTGTTTTGATTGACGTGAAGAAAGGGAAGATTTCCCTGAATGTTGGCGACCAGACGGTCGAGTTTGACCTGGGTTTGTCCATGAAGCATCCTCCTGATGAGCAAGGGTGCAATGTGCTGGATATAGAGGAAGAGAGAACAGTTGAAGCTGGTGCTTGGGAAATTCTCTCAAGGAATCCCCCCGATAGCTTGAGGGACCTTGAAGAGAACTTGGGCTCAAAGGAAGAAGAGGTTGCTAGGGAAGCGGATATCCCACATACGATCCCTCCCGGATTCCAAAAAGCTCCTCTGACGAGGAAGAAGGTGAAAGAGCCCATGTGACTTACTGGTGATGAGATCCGGATCTTAAAAAGAGTGGCGGTAGACGCCAATATAAGGGAGAAGCCCCCGGATACCATCAACAGAGGAAGGATCATTGAGCAAGTCTACTTGTCACCGCCGACGACACCAAAGGCCACCAATTTAGAAGCTGGAAGGATGCCAAATTTAGGGCATCACCCCCGTCCACCTTGAATATCGTCTACGGGCGTTGAGCAAATGACGTTAAACAAAAGCGATTCATGGGAGGCAACCCATGCTCTAAACTTTTACTTTTGTTTTTCAGGATTGTTTTTAGCTTTATTTTTCCTATTTTGATAAGTAAATCCAACAACGGGAACTTCCGTCGAGAGACTTAGGCTATTTATGGATTTTTGCAGAAAACAAGCCCCCACCCGATCGGTTAATCACTCAACCGATCGGGTGGGACGTATCAGAACAATGGCCCGTATCTGTCTTTCAACGAACCGGTCGGGTGAAACAAACTGTGACCGGGTGGCCGACCGGATGAGAAATGCTGAAGTCTCGGGAAAATTTTGGGTTTAGTCAACCGATCGGTTGATAGAAGTGGTGGTCGTGTGACAGACCGGGTGAGCAGAACAGAAGTCTCGGGAAAAAGTGTGAAGCGGCCAACCGATCGGGTGAAAACTCACCCGATTGGTTCGCCTGTAGCCGTTTTCAACAAGTTTTTCAAAATAATAACCACCCGATCGGGTGAATACTCACCCGATCGGTTCGCCCAAAACCCTATAAAAAGCCCCCGACTCCACCCGTTCATTTCCCCTCACCAGATTTCGCTCTTCTTCGCCGTTTCGACTTCTCCAAGCTCCAAACAGCCTCGATCTTCCATCAACCGACCCCCACAGCCCTCAAATCTCTCTCTCCACTCTCTCTTTCCATCTCCCCATCAATTTCTCTCTCTCCCTCTTTCATTTAACCCTAGAAAAAAACCCTAATTTCCGCCGACCCCCCCCATTTTTGAAAATGTGTTGAGAAGAAGTGCAGCGGCTTCACACTCCATCTCTTTGCGCTGTGTTGGGTAATCTACAAGCAAAGATCGTCATCTCTACTGGGTAACTTCGCTCCTTAACTCTGTTTTCAATTTTGCTCTAGTATTATTATTTTGCTCGATTGCCTGTGTTTGTGTGTATTCATCACGTCTTGCATACACTTGCATCACACACTCACTCACTAGCATGGCCCATGATAGAGATAAGAGAAATAGTATCATGCGTGAGGAGGAGTCGTCTCGCAAGAGACGTAAGACCACAGGTCCACCACACTCACACCCTCCTCATGCACAGCCTGCACAACCCCAACCCCAACACCAATCCATTATCCCAGCTGAGGACCCAATGATGGGCCCGCGTGGCTACCATTTTAGGAGTTTAGAACAAAAAGATTTTTATCATAGACTCGATGCACGAGGACACATGTCCACCAAATTTGCCCATGGCCAAACGCTTATCGATCTCGGTGTGTTCACCGAGGTCGAGACTCTCTTCGCCAATTTAGGTTGGATAGCTTTCCTGAATGCCACCGCGGTGTCCTACCCCTCCCTCACTCTCGAATTCCTATCCTCCCTTGTATGTGAGTCGGGGTCAATGATCGCGCAACAAAACCATCCGCACCCACCTGAAAACCATTAACAACATCTTTGGTTTTCCCATTCTTGGGGACGACGCTATCCGTCCCTACGGGGATCCCCCGAATTCGACGTCGATCAGTTTTGGTTTCGCCTCACCCTACACGATCACTATCCCCGGGGTAAGGCCAATGCCTCCTCCATCATTCACCCCATATTCCGTCTGGCTCACCGAATCATATCATGCACATTTTCCCCCCAGGGATGAGTCAGGTACCGTGACCATCCCTGATCTTTTCATTTTGTGGGCCATGACCTTTTCTTTTATTCGCAGGGATGACGGGATTGCTTTTAGGGCCCCTGTCATTCCCATTCATGCCGGTGCCTGGCTTGTTCACTAGCTTCTTGAGATTAGCCATGCCGACAAGGGCAAGATTTGTTGCGGGGGCCTTATTACTATCATCACTTCTTATCCCCAGTTCAATATTCCCATCCCCCGAGATTTGCCTTCTGCCGTAGGACCCACACGTCTCGACCTTGATCTCCTACGACATATCCACATGATCAAGCCCCGCCCCGACGGTCGTTTCACTTTCCATTACGGACACCCCCTGCTCCCTACACCATTCTGACCAACCCCGCTCGTATGACTATCGCTTTAGTGGTAGATTGGACTTTCCTTCCCGATCCTGAGTTTCTGGGGGGGAGGGGTGTTACGTCTTCCTTTACTTCCCCAGGGCGCACATAGACCACCTTCCCCTGCCGCCCACTTAGGCGAGCAGTATATCCCTGTGACCCGGGGAGACTCTGGGGCTGGCCCCAGTCACATCACTCCGACTTCTGGCCCTATCACTTCTGAGGGTGTGACTGAGGCACTATTAGGCCTAGCCAGTGCCGGCATGACCACTGCCGTTGGTACCACTTCCGCTTCACGTCCGTCCTCCACTTCCACTATTCATCACGAGGTCTCCGCTTGTCTCGCTCTAGAGACCGAGTTGGCTTCCTTGCACACTGTCGTATCGTCCTCTGTCTCCTCGGTCCCATCCTCCTCTTCCTTCCTTACTCACCCACGTTTCCTCGCACTTGAGAGGAACGTGGCCCCCATCCTTCGTATTCTCACTCACGTACACGGCCCACCTCCACCCACTCCCCACTTTCTCCCCCTCGACGATCCTCACCTCCCCCATCACACTCCTCACCTCATCCATCTCCCCCATGGCGATCATCCCCTCCACCCACATCCACTTCCATTCCCGTCACCACATCTCCACACACGACCATTTCCATTCACCCTACACTTCCATCCACTTCCGTCACCCCATACGTGCGTCGCAAGAAATTGCAGGTGTGATCGCGATCACTTCTGCTACCATCCTCTACCACTACCGTCTCTATCGCCATATCTACCCCATCTACCACCGCTTTGTTTGCCATTTTCCCTTTACTCACCATCATCACCACCACACCACCCATCGTCCATACTTCTCCACCCACTGCACCCATCCACCCACCCCTTTCCCCACTTCTCTGTTCTCCCACCGCCTCTCCCGTCCACACACCCACATCCTCTTCCGAGGAGGACGAGGACGCGGCCTCTTCTGCATTTTGATTTCTTTCCTTTTCCGATTTTCCCCCTTGCATATTTCTGCATCATATAGATCATATCATATTGCTAGCTTTGACATGTCTAGCTTGGGGGAAATTGAGTTTTGTGTGTTTTGTCGTGCAGTGTCTGTGTGTTTGTGTATGTGTGTCGTTTGGATGTGTCTTTCTGTTTCTTTTGTTTATCTGTTTCTTTTTATTTTTCTTTATTTTCTTTTTTATTTTTCTTTATTTTTCAGTTTTGTTCGTGTGTTTTTCGTGTTTTTCATTTTTTGTGTCGGTGCTTATTCCCCCCATTTTCATTTCCCTCCCGTATTTACTTCTATTGCATTGAGGGCAATGCAAGTTTCAACTTGGGAGAGTTGCACTTTATGCGTCAGTTGTGTCGTTTTTCAACGTTTTTTAGTCGTTTTCCATCGTGTTTTTCTTTTTTTCTCATCTTTTGTTCTCTCTCTCTCTCTCTCTCTCTCTCTCTCTCTCTCCCCTAGAGATGACCCTATATGATGATCTGCCACAAAACTACTCACACATTTAGTATAGCCGGGACGATCACATTCACTAACCCTAGGAAGCCGAGTCCAACTGCATTTCATGCTTTGTGGGTCCACTTAGCTTTTGTGTGAGTCGTGTGTCGTGACTAGCTCACAGTGTGCTTCCGCTTTATGATGTTGTTTTATATACCTACCCTTGGTTGACCCCTAGATTATCATGCTTCGATTTGAATATGCGGTATTTGCTTCCACTATCTGCTTCTGCATGCTATATTTATATCGTATACTTCATTTCGCATGTGTCGGGATTCCACAACTAAGGACTAGGATAACCCATTTAGCCCGTGCTCTAATTAGCGAGGAATGTTTCCTTTGCCCAAGTGTTTAGATTTCGATATTCTTTTTTGTTTTACTTGGTGCAAATCCCCTCGTCGTGTACCGTTCTCCTACTTGGGAGAGTGCATATGTATATATCCCAATGTCCAAAAAAAATCAAAAAAAAAAGAGAGAAAAGAAAAACCCAAAAAAAGAAAAGAAAAGAGAAAAGAAAAGAAATATATATATATATATATATATATATATATATATATATATATATATATATATATATATATATATATATATATGTATCGCCGAAAAGCCAAAAAATACAAATACCCAAAACCCAAAAAAAATTACAGTGTGAATATTTTCCTATTTACCGAGAATAAAGGGAAGGCGAGAGTTTGCATCGAGTGTTCTACTCCACATCATCTCATCCCCCATCGTTTTCGAAAACACTTGGCTTAGGAACTTTTTAGCTATTATCCAGGCTATAGTGTAGTAATTTCCTTAACCCTAGTTGTGGAGTCCCCGACGTATGATATGTTTCGATTCTTGCTCTATTCTCATGCATGCTTGAGCTATATATTCACCGCTTAATTCAAATTGAATCGATATTTGGGTCAACTCTTGGGTATGTGTATATGGAGCCCTATTGCACGATGTAGACAGTGACACCGTATGCAAGCGCACGACCACACTCACTCGCGCTTCACCGCATCGACCCAACACTCGTTTGGACTCGTATTCCTCGGTTTAGTGTCATGTTTTGTCGCACGCTTGCTTACGTGTGGTGTGTTTGGTTTACTGGCTCTGATAGGTGATCTAGGAGTTTTCTCTCTCTCTCTCTCTCTCTCTCCATTTTCTCCCTCCGAGCTCCTATTCTCACTCGTCTTCCTCGAGGAAGAGGAAGGGTTCAGCTTGGGGTATTTTGATGTGTGTGTATATTTTATATATTCACGCACGTCTTCTTTGTGTTTTTCCGTTTTTTTCCGCCGTCTCGTATCCATTTTCTCTTGTTTTCTAGTTTTCTTTCACTTTTCCGTGTTTTTGTGTGTTCGCAGGAGATTTCCTACGTAGGGGACATATAACGAAGATATCATGAGTCCCCGAAGCAACGGGAGAAGTCACGCGTGATCCAGGGGCCAAACGACGAAGATTTCCATCTTTCAGCCCCCACCCGATCGGTTGGACACAGCCAACCGATCGGGTGATGCACGCATGTTTGACCCGGACTGAAGCTGAGGAAGAGCAGCGGCTCACCCAATCGGTTCAGCGATCGGGTGAACCATTGAACTCTCTGTCTGTGTGAGCTGAATTCCAACCGAACGGGTGACATCTCACCCGATCGGTTCATCTGTAGCCGATTCTCCCAAGTGACGACCTGGACAGCTCACCCGACGTCCGCTAACCGTGTCTGCTTATTTGAAGTCTCTATTCTTTTGGGAGCTGAATTCCAACCGATCGGTTGAATAATCAACCGATCGGTTCACCTGATGACCGTAAGATCCAAACAACGAGCCGCTTTCGTCAACCGATCGGGTCACTTGAGCGGGTGATGTTTCTAAGACCGCTGCCGAAAATGGTAGCAGCTCACCCGATTGGTTGATACTTCAATCGATCGGGTGAAGTCGTTTTCTATATATAGTTGCCTAGGTTTTCCAGAAACGAGTGCTTTTGTACTTTTTCTGTTTTTTCTCCATTTGTGACGGCTGGAATTTTATTAATACTTGTAAGTTGTCTGATCTTTATAAAACTTTAATATAGTGTTAATTGCATTGCTATTACTTCTTTCCAATCGCCCGATCATGTTTCTAACGGTCGATTTTCATTTAGATCTCTTTTTAGCTATAATGTGTGAGTAGTTCCCAAATCTGGGATTTTGGTGGAAACCCCTTCGTGGATCCTCCCCGATGCGTCCATAGGACTAGGATTTCGATAGAGATTAGGAATTTAGCCGGTTACGCGTGGCGTTTCATTGTCATCGGCGGGAAAAAGATCGCCTTTGACCGTCGGGCCAAGGGGAATAAACTTGGCGGTTGACCCCCTAGCCATAGCTCACGCCCTTAGTGTAGACGTCGAATCCTAGCGCGTGAGAACTGCAGGATGAGATGTTGGGAGAAATCGTTGCGAGCTTAGTGCTCCCGGAGTCGATCGGTGTTAATGGACATGGGAATGCCCACCGACCAAACCCGGGTAGTCCAGCGTATCATCCTGGGCATCGACCACAATATCGGGCCCATGGGACGCTGGTATCACTCTTAGAGGCAACGTCTCACCGCTAAACCCTAAGTCCAATCGATTTTCTATCCGTCAGTCGTAACGGCGAGAACACTCGATAGGGTGAAAACCGAAGTCGTGGGTTTCCTTTTATATTGTCTATCATCGCATTTTCTTATTACGTGACAACCAACCGACCATACGGGCTAGCTCACCCCTAGGGTGAACAGGTTCCTTCTCTAGACAAGCACAACCATGCCTCTCTGAGTTCGACCCCTAAGCCACACTACAACACCGTGTGCTTGCGGTATAAATATTTAAATCCGGTATCCCCCATATCATTGCACACTTATAAGCACACACAACGGGGGGTCGTCATATACGTGTGCTGATATTGTAATATTACTATGGTATGTATGTGGTTATGTTGGTATATGTATATATATTGGAGTGGTGTTGGTATATGTATAATTATCATGTTATGTATATAGAGAATTCTGATATGGGTTTTGAGTCTTACTAAAGCTTGAGTGGGTAAACTCTAAGTATATTGTTACATATGCCTGTGGTTTGCGTGTAGTACTATGAATATAGTAATGGATGATGTATGTATAGTGATAGGATTGGTTGTGTCTAGTTGTGCTACACACATGATTGTGGGTGGCTATACCATTATATAGTTATAAGTGTTGGTCATGTAGTATAGTTATTTACTAAGGTTTTACAGGTTGAATGTATATCTGTTAGCTAAACTAGGTATGTAGAATGTGCTAAGTATATAGTAGTATGAGTGGTATGTATGAATGGTATATTAGTGTGTGTGGGCGTGCACCATGCACGGGTAAGTATGTGCTTAGATATAGGTGTTTGCGACTATGGTATGTGTGTCACTTCTTGAATATAGTTGTAGGATTGTATGTGATGTATGTATAAGATGAAGTATCTGCGTGTATTTGAATAACTATATATATGTGTATTATAGTAGTGATAGATGTATATTAGATATAGTTTGCATGATTTTAGATTGTATAGTGTGACCACATGCATTGATATGTTGGTATTGAATGTACACTAGGAGATATTAGGGAGTGGTATATCCATGTTGTTTTGTGCATAGTTAATTATCTATATGTGAAGAATTACGATTGTGTTTGCTAGTGTGAAACTATTTTTATATAAGTATGTGTAAGTATGTGTAACTTGGTTATGTGATAGTGAGTGATAGTTATAAAAGAATGTACATGACTATATGAATGATCGAAGTACGTGTATGAATTTGACTGTCTATGATAGGTATAAGTATAGAATGTGTATATATATATGTATACAGGTTTGTAGTGTTAATGTTTGATTATCTAGTGCATATATAAGCACTTGTAGTAACTATACCTAGTTTGAATTATAGTGTGATCTAATTGGGGTAGTTACTAGAGTGACTAGGTATATTTATAGTTAGAAAGTTCGAGGACGGACTTTATTCTACGGTGGGTAGAATGTAACGGCCGCTTTCCGACTGTTCGTTTTTCGCGCGTACCTTTCTCTTTTGTACACGTATTATTCTTAGTCCTCTCTTCTATCTGGAATACGCGATGTTATATGTCATTGTGACCGTATGGAAGAGTAGTTATTTGTGGGATTTTTAGTGAACGTCATTTCACGGGTCATTCTCCCACAAATTAGCTTTGATTGGAGAGACGTCGTAACTTTAGACTTCGACGCCGGACCTTTTTATTTTTAGTTCGTTTTTTGTGAACTTAACGCACGATCGACCACTGCATCCCCTTTGCTACCTCCTCAAGACGTGGTAACCCCGCTACGAACCCAACACCTAGTATTTTTCAGATCTGTCCTTTTCGCCTTCGAACCAGACGACCACCCATTTCCGACCGCCGCCGGCGATCCCCCTCGCCGCTGTTGACTCCACACGACCCCCTCTACCCGCTGCCATTGCCCTTTGCTTCTCCCTTGGCCCTATCATCTCGCTACGGATCCAAACACCTGGGTTTTCCACATCTGTCCTCTTCTCCGCAAAACGGCCCGACACCTCGCCGACGACAGTTGCTCCGGCCACCCCTCAGGCCTCGTGACACCCCTTCTACCTCCTCCAATACCCGCAGCCCCCTTGCTCCTAGGATTTCATGCACATCATCGATCTCGCGTGTTTCCTCGACGTCGTAGCCACCGTGTTGATTCGTTGTGCTACTCGCAATCGGAGAGATCCCGACGCCGTACCCGCTGTCCATTCCAGTCTCGCTGCGCTACCCATAGCCGAGACGATCCCGAGACGATCCTTACAGTTCTACCCTCAGTCGAGGACACCGAGCTCATCCGCCGTTCAGACCCGACGTCCGATCTACGTTCAAACGCCGTAAAGGTTAGTCCCCTAACTCGTAGTAAGAACTCAAATCGTAGCAAACCAAAAATTATTCTAAAAATCGCCAACATTAACTAAAGTTTACTTTACACTCTTTAAAACGATGTTCAACACTAGAAATCGACGAATGGACTTGATTATCTGTGCACATAGGATAGTCGTCGATTAGGCAAAACAAACAAATCAAAAATCGTGACTTCGAACATTAGGGTAGCCTCGTTGAATTTAGAAACGAACCATAATAGGATTGATGAAAAACGCATTCTGACATGCAATTGTCGCATTTCAGACGGACCCTCGCCGACGCGTCGCTTCGAGGAGATGCTCCAGACCGACGACTCACTCACCTCCGCAGGTAAGTGTTTACACTTGTATACTTACGGCCACGTTTAGGCCATTACCTCCTTAAAAATTTAAAGTAATAATAAGAGAGCCGGACGTGAAATGATAGCGTCCAGGACTCCCCACTACAGCCTAGACTTGACGACGAAGTCTAGGCAAAACAACTGACACCTTAGGGCTATTCTGTGTGTGCGTGCATGTGGACCCCATAGAATAACAATTGAACAGCAGAATATTCATAACTGGTCATATTTTGTCTTCTTTAGTTCATGTAGTATACCTTACGGGAGTCTCGGCGTCTCACCACGGGAGTGAGCATCCCGGCAGACCGTGGGGGATCTTGGGGATCCCATCCAGGGAGTGGGTGTTCCTTTCGTGTACACCTTACGGGAGTCTCGGTGCCTCACCAGGGGAGTGAGCGTCCCGTCAGACCGTGGGGAGAAGCACTCACCAAGGGAGTGAGCGTTACTCGTACAGTCCAGTCTTGTCTTCATTTGAGCACTTGGGTTGGGGTTGGGTGAGCGGCCACCAAATATAGAGTTTGGCCACTCTCTACGCTGCAGGCGCAAACTCTCTTTGGTATCACATACACGTCTTGTCTTGTTTGTCATGTTCCATCTAGCTTAGTCCTGTAGCCGGTAGCACACGCTACGGCTACTGCTTGTCACATTTACTTTCCTGCACCGCCTTACTTCTTGCATAGTATAACTGCCATGTCATCACAAAAGCATGTAATCAATCAGTAAAACGTTGTTCTTAAATTACTTTACACTTGCAGTAGAGTCTCTCACCTCTACCTTGTAGACTTTACCTGATGTACTGCTCCTCTTCTCCTGGGTGCTGTATGTCAGGTGTTGAGCCAGAGTACATGGACGAGCCGGACCTACCTTAGTACTTGGAGCCGAAGGACGTCAACCCGGAGTACGTTCTTGACGAGGACCAGTCCTAGAGGTCCCTCACCGTTGCTGATTCAGAGATTTCCTGCTTTCTAGTTTAGATGCGTGGCACCGTTTTTACTTCTTGTCTAGTTTGGGTGCTTGCACCAATAGTTTCTTTCTGCAGTTTGTAGCCATGCTGGTCATTATTTCCTTTTTAGACACTTGTACTTCTGGATATCCTTGTGGAATAAAATGAATGCAACTTTCTTTCAGTACTCTCTGTTGTTCCGAATTTTATATATGCAAGGACCTGTTCTATCTTTGGTGTTCCTCACAGACGCTTATTGGGTCTGGGCTTCTCAGCCCCGGCGCAAGCGGACCTTCGTCTCGTCTCGCTTCCATCATTTTGGGAAGCGGGGCGTGACAACTTATTACAATGAAAGGGATTCCTAGCAATGGTTACGCATCTAAAGACATGGATTCAGAATAAATTTATGATAAAACAAGGCAATAATCACAAAGAAAGATTTTCTATTAAGAAAAGTCAAACTATTACACTAATAAGCAATAAGAACAATAAAAACAAAAAAGGAGTTGAGTTTAGAATCCTAACAAAACTTCCAAACCGTAGAAAATAACAGAAAAATGGCTGAAAAGAAGATTCCTCTCGCAGGAGGAAGAAGGGCCGCTTATATACACGTGCTCAAAAGATCAAAATAACCCCCAGATTTTGCCCTAGCCACCACAGAAAATCGTTCTGACGCAACCATGTCGGAAACGACGTGGTCGCATTGATCCCTTGCATAAAATTGGGATGAGGGGCTCCAGCGACACAGTCGCATCAATAGAGACGTGGCAATCAGCTTTCATCCTCATAAAATCATGGCAGCGTCATCTTCGTCTGTGCGGGCCGCGTGGACTTTAGATCTTTAATCTCCATCTTCCTTGACAAGGCCATTTTGTGGTCTTCGATGCGACCACGTCGATGTCTTCTCCAAAGCATTTTGATGCGGCTGTGCATTGCATCCTAACGCACTTGCATGGGTCTCTGTTATTCATCAAATCTTCTTCCCTTGCGCCAATTGACCCTCCCCTGGCTTCACTTCTTTAGTCTCTTTGCGCTAGAATCTTACCATATGGTCCCTAATCGGCATATATTTCCTGTAAAGCACATGAGGGACCACAAAAGCGAAAGAGGAGACAAAAAGGGGGAAAACGGGGAGGAATGTAGAATAAAATGATGTAAAACATGCATGAAAAAGTGGAAAAAACTATATACAATAAACACTCATCAAAATCCCCCAAGTTAAACTCTTCCTTGTCCTCAAGGAAGACAAGAGAGAGCATAGATTTGAGGAATGCAGTCAACATGCAAATGATGCGATGAAACTTTGATAATTTTCAAAAATCGAGAATATATATGTGAGTGAATTAAAAACTTGAATTCGAGAAACTTAAATGCTCGGAAATCTTTCTGTCGACGTGAATATGTTCCTAGAACGTCACCACTACTCAAATCGCCAAGCAATACACTAGACGATGGTTATACTCACATTCTAAGACATTTCCTCTAACCCGACCTTAGATTGAGCGTGTAGGAACCTAAGCTATACATAGTCGAAGAGGGGATATGTATGGGATAATGTGATATTGGTCGATCGAGGAAGTGACGCTCACGACACGACATGGTTCTTTGATTCAAGAAATTGCCAAGCTTATTCATACTTTCATATATACACATGTATATACAAAAAAATTTATATATACAAATATTTTTTCTTTTTCTTTTTTGTATTTGCAATTGAGTTGTGTACAGAGCGTTGGGTCGGTGACTCCTAGATCAGACGACCTTAGGGCATCGGGCCAAGAAGGACCCCTCAGACCTACTAACTTAATACAAATGAAATTCTGATTCATATGCACTCTCCTAAACTAGACCTTTTTACGCGAGACCCCGATGGTTACTATCGCGGGGATTCGGTTACTCAGCTTCACTGAGGGAACGATGCATACTATTATTTTTCTATTCACAAATTTTTTTTCTTTTTGCTTTTTTTGAAAAGTATAGATTAAACTAGGCAGATTCAATTCTCAGTACTAGGTGAAATGTGGTTATCGAAGTCTCGAGGGATTATAAACCATTATACACGACTATCGGCTCTATGATCCATGCATAAAGTGGGTTCCTAGGTGTCAATCTAAGTCGGTTTCAAGTACTCCTATCTTAGGGATTGTGAAGACGGCCGAAGCTAGGGTATCACAAGGGATTTAAGCTATTACGAATTATTCACATATTCAAATCAACATCATGGAAATCAAAGCATGAAAGTTTGGAAAACGAATTTCAATTCAGGATTCAGCACATATAAAAACTCGTTTTCGAAAACTCCTTGAGGCGAATGCAAGTATATACAAATGTATGCATGAAGGTGCATGAGGCATGATGCGAATGCAAATATTTTTGGAGTTTTTGATTTTTTTTCATTTTTTGGCTTTTTGAATGCATATATTGAATATAAACATGATGCATATGAAAAAAAAGACGGATGGAAAAATAAGAAAGAAAAAGAGAAATGAAAACGAAAATAACGATAAAAATAGGAAAATAAGAGGGAAAAAATAGAAAGTTAGCGCGAAATAGCTCCTCCCCCAAGCTAGAAGAAGTGTTGTCCTCAACGCGAATAAAACACAAGAAAATGGTCTGATGATACATAAAATAAGGGGAAGGAGACACATGTGCATCTCCCCCAAGCTATGTAAAATTGTGCCGAAAAATAATGCAAGAGTGTGGAATCATGGGCTAAATGATGGGGGGTGCCAAAAAAATGAGGTACTCCAATGAAGCTGAGCCACCATCAGGTGGTGGCTGGGTGGGTGGAGTGGGTGGAGTGGATAGGACAACGGGATCAGCTGAATGCTTAGCTACCGTGTCAACGTATGGCGGGGATGGAGTGGTGTGGATAAGCTCAGACTTTACTGGTGGAGGTGGAGGTGGAGGTGGAGATGGGGTGGTCCAGTCGTCCTCTGAGGACGGTGAGAGAAGGATGTTGTGTTGTTAGTGGTGGAGATGTGGGAGGAGATGAGGGGGGTATGTGGAGGATATGGAATGGGAACGGACTCCGTAATGGGTGATAGAGAGGTGTGTGCAATGACAGGGTCAGGGTGGGGGTGATGATGGAGGGGTAGAAATGTGCCCAATCCCAGGATCAGGCTGTGGGCAAGGTGGTGGTGTAGTGATGATGCTGGGTGTGATGACTGTGGTGCCCTCAGGCACCTGAGACGGCTGTGATGGGATGGAAACATGTAGTGAGGTTGAGGGGATATCTATAAGAGAGGTGGGAATGAAAGTGGAAGCTGTGGTCTGAGCAGTCTGGGGGGCTGGGATGGATGGGGTGTGATGCGGACATGTAGGAGATGCAGTGCAGCAACAAGATAATGGCCCAGACTATAATGATACTGATAGACCTGTTCAAACTGGGACTGGAGAGTCACGATAGCAAGAGCAAGGCCATCAAATGAGGTCCTGAACTCAGAGAGTGTGTCTCTAACCTCAATCTGGGTACTGACAGTGGATGCTCTAAAAGTCTTAAACTCCTCCTCCAAGCGAGCTGGTGCTCGGTATGGGAATGTGGTGGGGGAGGAGCACTGTTGGAACCCTCAACTTTGTGTCGAGATCTCCTATATTGACGGAGGGCTGGGGTGACTACAGGGCCAACTGATGTGGAGGAACCAGAACGATCAACATGGTCCCGGGGCTGGGGCTGGTGTGGGTCAGGCTGCTGGATTGGTACCTGGACAACTGAAGCTAGGTCGGTGTCGGGTGAGAAAAACTACCTCAAGTGGTGCCAGGTCCAAAAAGTCCTGGGTTGGGCAGCCTGGTATAAGGAGTGGAGGCAGGGTCATATAGCCAGAAATATCTCTCTCAGTCAATGGCTCGAATCATGCGCTTGTTGGTGAGCACCAAGAGATCGAGAGACGTAGGGCCAGGGACTGGGGGCGTGGATTCTGGGATCTTTATGGAGACATGTGATGTGTCATTATATTCCACATTTTATCTATATGATCACACATTAAAATGATTGCTCATTTACATATTTCATACACGTTTACGCTATTATTTGGAACAATATGACTTTCGGAGCGTTTATGTCCATTTCAGGGATTTGGAGTGATATTAGAGCAATTTGGAGTCGATAAGATAATCGGCGACATGAGAGCACCAAGAATACTCATGATGACATACTTGAGGTGCCAAAGAAAAGACTAGAGGAAGAGAAAGAGAAAGGAGAAGCCAAGAAGCAATCAGCTTCACTTTCCCAGGTGGCTCGACCGAGTAGCACAAGCTACTCGGTCGAGTTGATACACTAGCCCAACAGAAAAGGGAATGTGCATCCTACTCGACCGAGCAGTGTGGTGACTCGGTCGAGTCATTTCTATTTTTCGAAGCTCCATCTAGTTCAACATCCTGCTCTACCGAGCAAGACTTACTCGACCGAGCCAGCAGGTGACTTGACCGAGCAAGGCCTACTTGTGCCGAGTAGGAAGAGAGACGCTTTTGAAGGAGCCCGATCTACTGACAGACTCAACCGAGTAGGGGGTGACTCAACCGAGCAAGGGGGTGACTCGACCAAGCACGAAGGCTACTCGGTCGAGTAAGGCGAAAGCCCAGACTTTCAGATAACCGTGTACTCTTTTCAAATCTGCTATCACTTGGGATTTTTTTAGTATTTTTTAGATATTTTTTCCAGATATTATACTTCAATACGGTTCCAACGCCACCAATAACGCGCCAATCAGAGGTCGTATGAGCTCTGGAGAATTTCTGCAAGATAGTGATACAGTGCTGAAATTTGCACTCGACCGAGTGCTGTTTCTACTCGGTCCGAGTGCTGATGGGGTCCACCAATAAGTTGCGGCCAGAAACAGATTTGAGCCGGAGAGGGGTTTTTGGGTTATTTTCTAGGGTTTAGAGAGGGATATATATTGTTTTGTAGCCGTCATTTTTGGGGGCATCTAGGAGAGTTTTTTAGAGAAGTTTTTTAGAGTTTCTTTGGAGACGATCTTTCGGGATTTAGTCCATGTCATAGGCCCCTCCCACATCAAGCTAAGTACTTCTATTCTTTTGAATTACATTTTAGTTCTTCTTATTGTTTTTCTATGATACTAGCAATAATCTTTACTGTTTTTATAATGCTTGCTATGCTTGAGTAATCCCATCTAGGGCTAAGGGATTAGCCCTAGGATTTTAGGATATAGATACAAAGATAGGATTTTTATGATGCGTTGGAAATAAAAGAGGATGCATTCGAACCACGAGAGTGGTGAGATTATTGTAGATCCATAATGCACGTACCGTATGCATCTATCGCGCGAGCAGGGTGAATAGTGTATGTTAGATTCATGATGCCTAGACACATGAATTCACTTCCTAGATTCTACAACCCCCAACTAAACCAATGCAACGTAGAAGTCTCAACCGAGCATCGACGTCCGACGGTCCTAGCGGCGAGTCCTAAAGCCCTAATCTTTTATATTTTACTTATTTCTTTCTTTGTATGGAATCCCCTATTTACGACGTTGAGTGACACAACCTTCGCATCCACCACCATTACAACCCTCCACACTCCACATCCATCAATAAACCCGCAATTCTAACTCAACCTAGGAGTAGATAGGTAATATATCACCGCTTCCCCGAGTTCGATACCCGCTTGCCACTATACCGTGTGCTTGTGGTAAATGACATCGTTTCGAAGTTGATTCCGGTCTGATTAATTTTATGGCACCGTTGCTGGGGAGGTGTTCCACCATATTATCTATTTACCACAATTAGGTCGATTAGATTGCGTTAAAAAAACAAAAACAAAAACAAACAAACAAACAAAAACAAAACAAAAACAAAACAAAACAAAACAAAACAAAAAAATAGAGAGAGAAATTTTTCCCACCACCTGCTTTATCTTTATCTCTATCTTCTTGTACCATTGATATCTTTTCCAGGTTGTTTGTTTTTGACTATTCAGGTACAATGGAGCAATCTTGGGATTATTCAGGCTATGGTTTTTCAGAGCAGTATGAGATTCATATGTAAGACTACGAATATCATCCACATGACCCATACTATCAGATGGAAGGATATAACCACTACTTAGAGTTCTATGCCTACTGCAAGTCTTGTGACATGGAGGGGCACATGCCCTACGAAAGCCGCGTCTGTCTCTTGAGTCCTGACCATCCTCTCAATTTGACACTCAATGCATTCATGGCATCGATAGAGGAGATCAAGGCTGTCAGTGCTATACAAAATGAGTCAAATGATCGATGACAGAAAGATAAGGACGAAATCAATGAGTATCTTTCATCTCTTAAGCCTGTGGAAGAGATGCCTGAGCACATAGAGCCACCTCATCCTTCCACTGATGCCGAGGACCACCCACAAGAGCTTACTGCTCCCACTCAAGGAGATCTTTTTACCCACTCCATTTCTAAATCATGCATCCCATTTAAAATTTATTCTAATTCAAATCTTCTTGACACGTCGTATCTGTTGCAGGACACTTATAATTTTGGACCGGAGGTATACTTGGACGTGACCGTGCATGAAGAATATGAGAATGAGGAGGAGTTGCCTAATGAGACCCATACTCATATGCCAGAGCTGCCTGAAAAGCCTGAGACGAACAACAAGGAGCTTCCTGTTATGCTACATGAGAGCAAAGATATATTTTAATGGAAGTATCGTCTACCTATTTTTTCTTTACATATTTTTTTGACGATCTTCTTTGGAAAAATTTTATTTTGGCGAAAATTTTTCCACATCAAATTGATGCGGCTTATCTCTTCCAGGGTACAGGTGGAGTCCTTGGAGAGATGCTGAGAGCCGCATTGCTAGAATCTGATGGAGCACATGGAGATAGGCACCTGTCGGAGCCACGAAAAGTGCAGATAGAGCAACTGCCTGCACCGACAAAGATATTGGACCCGCCTTTTGTTACAGGTGGTACCAATCTAGTAGTGTAGTATTTTATGCTTTCAATAAACAAGAATCCTCTCGACAGCGAGAGGACCATATAGGATTTTATATGCTTTCTTAGTTTAATAAATTCATCCCATATGATGGCTCAATTATCTTTTGCACCCAACCCATTATTTATCATCTATGCCCACCCTTGTATTTGGCGCTTATTTTGCCTCCCCAATTTTTATGTGATGTTTAAGCTTGGGGGAGAGAAACTATTTTGTTGAGTTGTAACGACTGGTTTTCATGTATCTGGATTTATTATATTATATTATATGTTTTGGTGGATTTTCTCCTTATATGTGGTTTTCGTCTCCGTGACTTTCATTTTCGATCGTTTCGTCGTGTTTTCTTAGCTTCTTCCTTGGAGTCGTCGATTTTGGAGCAAGTCATTCGTGACGGGCTTTGTATCGGTCATATCTTATTGTTAGATCAAGCCTAGGAGTCTTAGGAATCGATCCCGGAGCTTCGCGCTCCATATCGGAACTTTTGGTGCTAATTAGCAGGTGTAAGAAGGGGCACCGACCGACTAGATGACGATCCAGTCGGTCGGCAAGCCTTCTTGAACCGACTAGTTGGCTTTCTAAATTTCTTAGGAGTTACTGTTTGTCGTTAGTCGGTCTAAGAACGTTGGTTGACCGACTAGGTTGCAAACTAGTCGGTCAGTAATGCTTCTTTAACCGACTAACTCAATTACTAATTTTTCGTATCAGTACTGTTCACTCTTAGTCGGTCTAAGAACGTTCATCGACCGACTAGATGTCAAACTAGTCGGTCAGTAGTTGTCCTATGACCGACTAACTCTTAGTTCAGGTTTTCGACTGGAGCTACTGTTTACGCTTAGTTGGTTTGCGTTGGTCAACCGACCGACTAGTTCTCAAACTAGTCGGTCAGCAGTTGTTCTTTGACCGACTAAGCAGTGCAGGAAAACCCTAGTTTTGCCCTGCCGCTACCAATCCCTATAAATACCCCTCCAAACGTTTTCTTCTTCTTCCTCACGACCTAAAACCCTAGTTTCTCCCCCATTGAGCCCCCTTCTACCTCAAACCCTTATTCCTTCATCCCTAGCCCAAAATCCATCATCCAAACCCTCCCTTAGCACATTCTACCCCTCATCTTCCTCGAAATCTCATCAAAATCCCATCAAATCCCCCAAAACCCTATTTCTCCAAACTTCTCCATCCATTCCCAGATCTGAACCCTAGGTTCACCGGAGCGTTTCTTCCGTCGCCGTGGTTGCTCGGCATCCTTCTTCCGTTTCCTATACGGTAATACTCGATTCTTTAGTTTTAGCATAACCCATTTGTGTTCTTATGAAACCCTAATGAAATGAATATTGTTTGTTGATTGTTTCTCCATAACAGCGACTTTCCTGTAGATTAGCGTCTGTGGGACGAACCCTCGTTGATCGTCATCCTCGGTGCTAGGCAAGTGAAACTTGCCACTTAGGGTTTAGGCCATGTTTTAGGCCATTTGCTAGTTGTAGGCGTAAAAGAGACTAGGCGATGAAATGATACTCGCCTAGGCATAAATTTAGGAACTATCTTGACAACGAAGCTAGATCCGACATTTATCATGTTGCACAATTACCATGTCATGTTTAATTTCCATTAACGGTACACAAATTAATTTTCATGTCATTGCATTCTTTAAGTGTTTCCGTGATTGCGTAGCTTCGCTACAATGCTTGTGTTCCTGGCTCGTGTTCCAGAAGCGGGCCATGTGTTGGTTGATAGCCAATGCCCGAATTGCTTGTTTCCGTCTAGGTGCACCCCTACGCCAAATGCTTATGAATCGTGAACTAGAATGCGAGCTCCTGTGTGGGGCAACCCTGGCTCATTTACTGAGCTCGTGTGCGGGGACCCTGGCTCGATTACATGTGGGTATTGGGGGTAAGAGTTAAGCGGCCAATCAACTGGGAGTCTGCCCGATCAGCAACTGCAGTAGTAAGGCGTAAACTCTGGGTTTTGGGGTAGTGTTAAGCGGCCAATCAGCGTGAATGCCAAACCATTCAGCTGTAAGGCGTAAACATCTACAAACAACTTGAAACGTGACTAGTGAATTGATTGAGATTGTTAGTAGCTTGGCTACTCTTGACTTGTCCCGATGATTGTTCTCTTGTACTTATTGTTTCACCATGTCCTGTTTGTGCACTCATGTTATAACTGTCATGTCATGCATACTAAAACTGCTAGGTTGCTAGTTGCCTTACTTTCAGTTTCCTTGCCCAAGTCTTTTAGACTTGCTGACATGTGCCCCTTTACTCTTTTGGGTGACACATGTTAGATCCTGAGCCTGAGTACCTTGTTGAAGACGAGGTGTTTGTTGACGCCGAGCCCGAGCTTGTGTTTGACGGGGAGTACATGGACACTGGGGACCAGTCCTAGTGTCTCCGTTGTGTTTTCCCTTTTTGTTTAGACTGCTGTTTTGTTGTCGGTGCGTAGCACCTATACTTTGTTCGTTGTTGCTTTTGTTGGCCTTGTTCTGGGCCTTTAGACTCTTTCTTTTAGCCTGTTGGATTTTCTGGATGTTGAACTTAATTTTCGTGTTGGACAATTTATGAGATGTGAGAATTTTATTTCTGTCTCTCCTTGTGTTATTATTGTTGTTCCATTTGTGGTTACAGGGACCTGCTTATGTTTTATTGACGCTTATCGGGTTTGGGGCTTCACAGCTCCACTCTCGTGCGGACCTTTTCACGTCTCGCCTCCATTTTAGGGAAGCGAGGCGTGACAGGTTTTGTTGGTGGCCCATGCAGGTCCTCTTCTGTAACTGCGATTATCGGAATAGCGAAAATAATATTAGAATGTCCAATAAACTAAGTTCGACGTCCGAGTCATAAGCTATGAGTCTAATTGTTTCGTTTTCTATGTCACTAGATGGCAGGAAGACGAATCACCCGTGGTGGAGGTAGTGGTGCGCCCCCTCATGATGAGGAGCCTGAGCGGGAACCCATCAACGGGGAGATGATGCGGATGATGCTTCAGATGATGCAGGTGCAACAAGGCGTGCTCCTGCAAGTCCAGAATGCTTCGGCTGGTCGTGCCCCTCGGGCGACTCCGGAGGCCCCTCGCTCTGAGCCGGGAGCGAAGCAATTTCGGGAGCTGGGTCCAGCATATTTTGATGGGTCTGAGGGTCCTCTGGCTGCCGATGAGTGGATTCGGAACATTGAGGATAACTTGAAGATTGCCAAGATCACCCCGACTGGATGGGTTGATTTGGCGAAGAGGCAACTTAAGGATAATGCTCAGAACTGGTGGGATACGGAAGAGAAGATGCTGGTGGAGCCGATAGCTTGGGCTACCTTTAAGTCCAGGTTTGATGAAGAGTTCTTTCCGAAGGCTGCTAGGAAGGAGATGCTGCAGCGCTTTATTGATCTGAAGCAAGGGAGCTTGACGGTGGACCTGTACCACCAAGAGTTCACTAGGCTGAGTCAGTTCGCACCGAAGATGGTGCAGGATGCTGATGAGAGGGCTCAGAGGTTCCTGCATGGACTTGCTTTGGAGCTCCAGAGTTTTGTGTCTTCCTCCGATCTGGACTATTATCAGAAGGTTCTGGTCGCTTCCAGGAGGCAGGAGCTGAACCTGAGTCAGAGGAGAGGACATGTTTCCGGTGCTGGGAAGAGGCCTATGGAGCAGGCCAGGGCGGTGGTTAGGCTTGGTTTCAAGCCTAATCAGCCAGCTCAGTTCAAGAGGCCAGGAGGGCCTGTTCAGAAGACTTGCCATTTCTGTGGTAAGCCTGGCCACATCAAGGATCAGTGTAGGAAGTTTCTGGGCCAGTGTTTGGTTTGTGGTGATGCTTCCCATGTCGCGAAGGATTGTCGGCATGCGAATCAGCTGCAGAGGGCACCTGTTGCAGCACAGCCGTTGCAGCAGCGAGCGTCTGTTCCTGCCGGACGTGGAGCGGCTCTTGTTCCACAGAGGCATGCTTTTCAGCAGGCTATTCCGCCGAGGAGGCAGGCTTTTCTGATGACCGCTGTGGAGAGCGAGGCTGTGGATGAGGTTATCGCAGGTAATCCTCAATCTAGCTGTTACTTTCCTAGCTGGTTTTGATTGATAGATTGTGTTGTTTGCTTGAACATGATTGTTTGCTAGACTAGGGTTTGATTGTTAATTGCTTGTTAGGTGTGGTTTTGGTGTGCACATTTCCTGCACGAGTCCTCTTTGACTCTGGTGCGTCGATGTGCATTATTTCTCGGAGCTTTGTGGAGAAGCATTCCTTGTCGACGTCCCCTCTTCCCAAGAGTTGGAATATCGTTACAGGGAATGGCGTGGTCTTGGTGAATATTGGTTGCAATTCTTGCTCGTTGGTGGTCTGTGGACATGAGCTTTACGCTGATTTCATTGTCCACGACATCATCAACTATGATGCAGTTCTTGGGATGGATTGGCTTGCGAGCTTTTATGCTACAATTGACTGTAGGAGGAAGAAGGTGGTGTTCGAGATTCCCGGATATCCATTATTTGAGTTCAGCAGTGGTAGTAGCTCGCTTGGTCCTGTCAGGTTTCAGGCCAGACTGGTGGAGATTATGGCTATGCAGATGGAGCTGGAGAGGCTAGCTGTGGTGCGTGATTTTGATGACGTCTTCCCTGAGGAGATGTCTGGTTTGCCACCTGATCGAGCTCTAGAATTTTCTATTGATCTTGTTCCGGGAGCGCAGCCCATTTCGAAGGCGCCTTATCGTATGGCACCCGCTGAGTTGGAGGAATTGAGGAAGCAGCTGGATGAGCTTTTGCAGAAGGGTTACATCAACCCTAGTGTGTCTCCGTGGGGAGCACCGGTATTGTTGGTGAAGAAGAAGGATGGTCCGCGTCGCATGTGCGTGGACTATCAGGAGTTGAATGCGGTGACCATTAAGAATAAATACCCGTTGCCTCGCATCGATGATATTTTTGATCAGCTTGGAGGTTCGAGGGTGTTTTCTAAATTGGATTTGAGGAGTGGTTACCATCAGTTGAAGGTGAAGAAGGATGATGGTCCGAAGACAGCGTTCAGGACGAAGTATGGACACTACGAGTTTGTGGTTATGCCATTCGGTGTAACCAATGCACCCGCAGTTTTCATGAACCTGATGAACCTGATTTTCTACGACTTTTTGGATAAGTTTGTTGTTATCTTTATTGACGACATTCTGATCTATTCAAAGTCGGAGGAGGAGCATGCCTCGCACTTGAGGACGGTATTGGAGATTTTGAGGAAGCATCGTTTGTATGCTAAGTTTTCGAAGTGCGAGTTTTGGCTGGACAGAGTTGCTTTTCTCGGCATGTGGTGACTGGAGAGGGTATTTCAGTGGATCCCGAGAAGATTAGGGCCATCAGAGAGTGGCCTGTTCCGTCGTCTGCGTCTGAGATTCGGAGTTTCCTTGGACTTGCTGGTTACTATCGGCGTTTCATTAAGGACTTTTCCCGTATTGCTGAGCCGATGACCAGGTTGACGCGGAAGGATGTACCTTTTGTTTGGTCGGGTGATTGTGAGAGTGCTTTTGGTGTTCTGAGGGAGAGGTTGACGACTGCCCCTATTCTTATTATGCCTGATCGCATCGGTGGATTTGAGATCTTTTGCGATGCTTCTGGCAAGGGTCTCGGTTGTGTGTTGCATCAGCACGGGCACGTTGTGGCGTATGCGTCTCGTCAGCTTAAGGTTCATGAGAAGAATTACCCGACGCATGATTTGGAGTTGGCTGCCGTTGTGTTTGCTCTTAAGATTTGGAGGCACTTCCTCCTGAGTGAGAAAGTGAAGATTTTCACCGATCAAAAAAAGCTTGAAGTATATTTTTACTCAGAAGGAGCTCAACATGTGACAGCGTCGATGGTTGGAGCTCATGGCAGATTATGATATTGACTTGCAGTTTCACCCTGGCAAGGTGAATGTGGTCCCTGATGCGCTGAGTAGGCTTTCAGCGGTGATGATTTTGACCTCACAGTGGAGATTGCAGCAGGATTTTTGCGAGTCTGGCATTGAGATTGTTCTTCCTGGGGAGGCTTCTTCGTTGATGTGTATGCAGATACAGTCGACGATCGTGGATCGGATTAAGGCGAGTCAGGCCAGAGATCCGAAATTGGTAAGAATTCGAGGGCAGGTTGAAGCTGGTCTGCGGACTGAATTTTTGGTTCATGAGGATGGCTCGCTGAGGTTTGGAGCCAGGTTGTGTGTGCCAGCTGGGGATATTAGAGAGGAGTTGATGGTGGAGGCACACAGTTCGCCGTATTCTGTGCATCCTGGTGGCACCAAGATGTATCAGGATCTTCGTCTGAATTATTGGTGGCATGGTATGAAGAGGAGTGTGGCTCGGAGTGTGGCCAAGTGTTTGGTTTGTCAGCAAGTGAAGGCGGAGCATCAGCGTGCAGTCGGGTTGCTACAACCGCTTCCGATTCCGGAGTGGAAGTGGCAACACATCACTATGGACTTCGTGACTGGACTACCTCGGAGTCCGAAGCAGAATGACACGATTTGGGTGATCGTAGATCGATTGACCAAATTCGCGCACTTTATTCCATTCCGAGTGGGACAGTCCACTGAGGCGCTAGCGAGGAGATATATGGAGGTAAATTCTTTTACTCTCCGTTTTTATTTCCTTTTTCCTAGTTTGGATGGTGATGTAACGTGAATCGTGCAGGAGGTCGTGCGACTTCACGGAGTCCCCATGAGTATCGTGTCGGACAGAGACACGAGGTTCACATCTCAGTTCTGGCAGAGTTTGCAGAAGAGTTTGGGTACGCGTCTGAGTTTTAGCACGGCGTACCACCCGCAGACGGATGGCCAGTCCGAGAGGACGATTCAGATTTTGGAGGACATGCTGAGGGCGTGCATGTTGGATTTCAAGGGTTCGTGGGAGGACCATCTACACTTGGTGGAGTTCTCTTACAACAACAGCTTCCAGGCGAGTATTGGCATGTCGCCTTTCGCCGCTCTTTATGGGAGGAAATGTCGATCGCCATTGAGTTGGGATGACGTTGGTGATCGGGAGTTGTTGGGACCTGAGATGATCGTGGAGGCTGTGGATATTGTCAGGAATATTCGGGAGAGGTTGAGGATTGCTCAGGACCGTTTTAAGCATTGGGCGGATGCTAAACGTCGTCCTTTGGAGTTTCAGCCGGGCGACCATGTGTTTCTGAGGATTTCCCCGAATCGTGGTGTGATTCGTTTTGGAAAGCGGGGGAAGTTGAGCCCGCGATACATTGGACCGTTTGACATTCTGGAGAGAGTGGCGAGGTAGCTTATCGCTTAGCCTTGCCGCCATCTTTGGAGGGAGTTCACAATGTTTTCCATGTGTCGCAGCTTCGTCGATACATTAGCGATCCATCCCATGCTGTGGATTTCTCAGAGATTACCGTTCGCCCCGATATGACGTATGACCAGCATCCAGTGCAGATTCTGGACAGGCGTCAGAAGTCACTTCGGAACAAGGTTGTCAACCTTGTGAGGGTGATGTGGCGACACGGCTCGCCTGGAGAGTCTACTTGGGAGAATGAGGATGAGATGCGAGAGCGTTTCCCACTTTTGTTTCCAGACACGTGAGTGTTGGGAAATTCCGAGGACGGAATTTTTCTTAAGTTGGGGAGGATGTAACGACTGGTTTTCATGTATCTGGATTTATTATATTATATTATATGTTTTGGTGGATTTTCTCCTTATATGTGGTTTTCGTCTCCGTGACTTTCATTTTCGATCGTTTCGTCGTGTTTTCTTAGCTTCTTCCTTGGAGTCGTCGATTTTGGAGCAAGTCATTCGTGACGGGCTTCGTATCGGTCATATCTTATTGTTAGATCAAGCCTAGGAGTCTTAGGAATCAATCCCGAAGCTTCGTGCTCCATATCGGAACTTTTGGTGCTAATTAGCCGGTGTAAGAAGGGGCACCGACCGACTAGATGACGATCCAGTCGGTCGGCAAGCCTTCTTGAACAGACTAGTTGGCTTTCTAAATTTCTCAGGAGTTACTGTTTGTCGTTAGTCGGTCTAAGAACGTTGGTTGACCGACTAGGTTGCAAACTAGTCGGTCAGCAATGCTTCTTTAACCGACTAACTCAATTACTAATTTTTCGTATCAGTACTGTTCACTCTTAGTCGGTCTAAGAACGTTCATCGACCACCTAGATGTCAAACTAGTCGGTCAGTAGTTGTCATATGACCGACTAACTCTTAGTTCAGGTTTTCGACTGGAGCTACTGTTTACGCTTAGTCGGTCTGCGTTGGTCAACCGACCGACTAGTTCTCAAACTAGTCGGTCAGCAGTTGTTCTTTGACCGACTAAGCAGTGCAGGAAAACCCTAGTTTTGCCCTGCTGCCACCAATCCCTATAAATACCCCTCCAAACGTTTTCTTCTTCTTCCTCACGACCTAAAACCCTAGTTTCTCCCCCATTGAGCCCCCTTCTACCTCAAACCCTTATTCCTTCATCCCTAGCCCAAAATCCATCATCCAAACCCTCCCTTAGCACATTCTACCCCTCATCTTCCTCGAAATCTCATCAAAATCCCATCAAATCCCCCAAAACCCTATTTCTCCAAACTTCTCCATCCATTCCCAGATCTGAACCCTAGGTTCACCGGAGCGTTTCTTCCGTCGCCGTGGTTGCTCGGCATCCTTCTTTCGTTTCCTATACGGTAATACTCGATTCTTTAGTTTTAGCATAACCCATTTGTGTTCTTATGAAACCCTAATGAAATGAATATTGTTTGTTGATTGTTTCTCCATAACAGCGACTTTCCCGTAGATTAGCGTCCGTGGGACGAACCCTCGTTGATCGTCATCCTCGGTGCTAGGCAAGTGAAACTTGCCACTTAGGGTTTAGGCCATGTTTTAGGCCATTTGCTAGTTGTAGGTGTAAAAGAGACTAGGCGACGAAATGATACTCGCCTAGGCGCAAATTTAGGAACTAGCTTGACAACGAAGCTAGATCCGACATTTATCATGTTGCACAATTACCATGTCATGTTTAATTTCCATTAACGGTACGCAAATTAATTGTCATGTCATTGCATTCTTTAAGTGTTTCCATGATTGCGTAGCTTCGCTACAATGCTTGTGTTCCTGGCTCGTGTTCCAGAAGCGGGCCATGTGTTGGTTGATAGCCAATGCCCAAATTGCTTGTTTCTGGCTAGGTGCACCCCTACGCCAAATGCTTATGAATCGTGAACTAGAATGCGAGCTCCTATGCGGGGCAACCCTGGCTCATTTACTGAGCTCGTGTGCGGGGACCCTGGCTCGATTACATGTGGGTATTGGGGGTAAGAGTTAAGCGGCCAATCAACTGGGAGTCTGCCCGATCAGCAACTGCAGTAGTAAGGCGTAAACTCTGGGTTTTGGGGTAGTGTTAAGCGGCCAATCAGCGTGAATGCCAAACCATTCAGCTGTAAGGCGTAAACATCTACAAACTACTTGAAACGTGACTAGTGAATTGATTGAGATTGTTAGTAGCTTGGCTACTCTTGACTTGTCCTGATGATTGTTCTCTTGTACTTATTGTTTCACCATGTCCTGTTTGTGCACTCATGTTATAACTGTCATGTCATGCATACTAAAACTGCTAGGTTGCTAGTTGCCTTACTTTCAGTTTCCTTGCCCAAGTCTTTTAGACTTGCTGACATGTGCCCCTTTACTCTTTTGGGTGACACATGTTAGATCCTGAGCCTGAGTACCTTGTTGAGGACGAGGTGTTTGCTAACGCCGAGCCCGAGCTTGTGTTTGACGGGGAGTACGTGGACACTGGGGACCAGTCCTAGTGTCTCCGTTGTGTTTTCCCTTTTTGTTTAGACTGCTGTTTTGTTGTCGGTGCGTAGCACCTATACTTTGTTCGTTGTTGCTTTTGTTGGCCTTGTTCTGGGCCTTTAGACTCTTTCTTTTAGCCTGGTGGCTTTTCTGGATGTTGAACTTAATTTTCGTGTTGGACAATTTATGAGATGTGAGAATTTTATTTCTGTCTCTCCTTGTGTTATTATTGTTGTTCCATTTGTGGTTACAGGGACCTGCTTATGTTTTATTGACGCTTATCGGGTTTGGGGCTTCACAGCTCCACTCTCGTGCGGACCTTTTCACGTCTCGCCTCCATTTTAGGGGAGCGGGGCGTGACATGAGTGGTCCCCTATTTTGTCATAGTCATCTACTTATATCATACACACATTGAGGACAATGTGATGTTTAAACTTGGAGGAGCGCATAGTGCATGCACTTTGCTTCATCGTGAAATACACTTCGAAATATCCATCTGAACCATGTTCACATCTATATTTATGTCTCATATGCTTCATTTTCTATGAAATGTCGTGGATTTATTTTTTTATGAACTTTGATATCTGTTAGATTAGAGTTTGATTCCTTGATTAGTGTATCTTTGTTAATATGCTTTTTCATAGTAGAATCCATAGTTTCACAACCATATTCTCAAAACAGTTAAGTTAAAAATGAATGAATCAAATCTGAAAATCATTTGACTCCTGTGTGATTTGCTTGATAATTCTATTGCTTCATGGATGTTTAGTGATTCAAAAGAGATAGGATAACCCCACGACAACTAAAGTATTGACGATTAGGATTCCTGAAATCGAGCCATGTCTAGATTCTATGCTTTTTATTTTTCTTTTGTGAATAGCCAATAAATAATCTTTGATCATGTTTTGCATTCCATCGCGTTTACGTGAGTTTGCAAAAATCCCAATAATGCAAAAATCAAACAAATATCCTAAATAAAAGGCCCTAGGGGTTCTTAGTAACCCAATGCCCTAAGACCATCTGGTCTGGGATGCATGTGCCGCTTTTTATTTATATTGAGTTATCTCTGTTGGGAAATTCGCGGTCCCTTAGGGCACAAAAACTCTAGTCCCGTCCTAAGTCGGACGGAACATAGACACAAAAATCATTTGCAGCGGAAGAAAAACTATGTTAACTAAATTAACATGCAGTTAAAAAACAATTTTTTAACTTAGCCCTAAGGTCCAAGACCCTATGCCAAGATCTATGCCGACTTGGGATGGGTCTGACCATCCCAAGAAGGATCTAGCCTACTGCGATTAAACTAAACTAATGCTAATAAAATACTTTAACCACATACCCGGAATCTCAGCCTTGGAGCAGGCGAGATGTTCCGCGCCGTCTTCCGAGCTGCTCCCGTCCCACGCCGAGCCGCTCCTTGAACCGCTCCCCGAACCGCTCCTCGAACCGCTCCGCATCCCGAGGCGATCAATCCCCGTGCCGCCGAGCCAACCACGCGCCGAAGAAAGTTTCACGCGAGTGAAACCTCCGCCTAGATTTCGGATCCAGAATCCGAACTCCTTTGTGGCTTTGCTAGAGCCCGCAGGAGTAAGGCAGAAATTTAGGGAGAAGAGAAATATTAATTTAAGCTTAGATCCGAGCGTGCTCCAACATTTACGAGAGTCGCTCAGATTTAGAGCTTGGGACGAGTTTTGAGAAAGGGGGGAGACCCCTATTTATATAGGCGGCAGACTCTCCCCTTTTCTCAAAATCCGATGTGGGACTAAACAATGAGTTAATTTAAAATCAAGTTAGTTTGCACTTCACAAAGTGCAAACTTCCGTGAATTTTAACTCACTCACCGTTGAGCTTCAGGATTGATACAACCTATCAATACGACAAGCGTTCAACGGTGAACGCATAGGAAAAAACCGTTCGTCAATCGGAGTTCGTTTGACCCTCCAATTGAGTGTCCAATGATCAGCCTACGACTAGTTTTTCGCAAAAAACCTTCCGTCAAATCTGCCATCAAACCTAGGGTTCAGCACCCTAAGGTGGGGCCCAACCTGTGGGCCCCACAGCCTCAAACCCAGGCTGACTGGGCGCCTGCCAGACCTGGGCACGGGCGCCCGGGCGCCAGGCGCCCAGGCGCGGGCGCCCAGGCGCCTGGCGCCCAGGCGCGGGCGCCCAGGCGCGGGCGCCAGGGCGCCGGGCGCCCAAGGCGCCCGGCCCAGGGCGCCGGGCGCCCAAGGCGCCCGGCCCAGGGCGCCTGGGTGCCCAGGCGCCCAGGGCGCCTGGGCTCCCAGGCGCCCAGGCCCGCCTGGGCGGCCCGCCTGGGCGCAGGCCCAGGCGCCCAGCGCCTGGGCCTGTGCCCAGGCTTGACTGCCTGGGTTCCTGGCTCAGCCAGGTCTGGCCAGGCACCCAGGCCAGACTTGGTCTGGTCTGGGTCAGCCTGGTCTGACCCTGTCTGATCTGTTTGGCTGTTTTGGCTCTAACTTGAGCATCCGGTGTCCGATTTGGACGCCGTTCGAACCTGGGCGTAGACCGGGACATTCCCATCTTACCCGTGTATTTTTTCTTGCGTTTATATTATTAAATATTGTGTTAAACAATTTAATACACATTTAATCGCTTTTGCATCAAATGCAAAATAGTCCCTATCTAAGCTTAAATAACCATATTGCATCAAATGCAATTTTCTCTTCTTTTGCATCAAATGCAATTATTCTCCCTAACTAATTTCTACCTATTACTAGACGAAGCGTTGCACTCTGTGTGAGACCCTACAGACTGACCCTTACAACAGGTTGGGCTCGAAGCCCTATACGGCAGTGACCACGAGCAGTGGTTGCCGTCCATGCTTCAGGAATCATCATTATGTGGTTGACTCATTGACATGAGTATTGTCGGGACCACCTGACTGTTTCCGTGATGAATTCCGTAGTTATAGTCTTTTCGTCTTAACTATGTCGTGTAGACCAAGTCTAGGGTACGGTCAAAACTGTCAACCCCAATAACTTGACTCCGGTTAGTTTCTATCAATCTTTAGTCAACGAATGTTGGACTTCTTCCAACATACTCTGCGCAGAGTTTTTACTAATGACCGAACTAACTCTACGACACTAACTCCCATTGACCGGGAGAGACGAATCCTCTCTTGGTCATTACTCGCCTCGTACGTTTCAAGTGACACCCAATCAAAAGACCTTTCGACAGGCATTGCCTCGAAGCTAGGTCAGTTGATATAAGTGGCACCGTTCACGCACAGGTTTGTCAAAATGACCTCAAGTCAAAAGACCAACTATCCTATCATCACTCAGAGTTATCACTGACAGATTGGTCAATATAACCATATGACAACTCTAGTGGATCGTTCAGTGAACTCATTCTAATGAGCACCTGTGTCTCATCTTCGACTTCGCCAAGTCAAGCGATCATGAGATCATCGCCACCGCTAAACGGTGAAGACTAAGACATAATGGTCTATCCGATGTTTCGATATCCTTGTCTCGAAACATCTACGACCACGAACCATTTTAGACTTATGTTACAAACGGTCAAACGTTTCTCCATGATCGAGATACTCATCTCGATACCCGTTTGACCTTGCATAAAGTCTCAGGACTTTACCTAAGTCGATATCTAATTATAATATAACTTAGATAAATCTTTACCAAACAGCTTACTGTTATTTCGAACAAGATGTTTATGCTATTCACACAGGAATAAATGGCCTCGAGGACATCATATTCCTACATCTCCCACTTGCACTCAGGCCCATTTATCTCGGTATCTTATACCGTTTTTACACATAAGTTTTCCCGACTTCATGTGGTAGAGCCTTCGTGAGTGGATCTGCTAAAACCGTCTACACTATAGACTTAAGGGGTTTCTATGTTTATGTTAGACCAACCATTTGAATCTCATTCAAATAATTCATTTGGTTTGTCGGAATCTATAATATTTTATTTCCCTGGATCTTATCCAGTTTATCGTACTTTACGATAATCATTTAAATTAGTTACTGGTCATTTCAAATGGTTCATATCCATTTCTGATAAAGTATCAAACTCTTTGATTACTTAATCAAAATATATGTTCCATCTCTTTGATGTCTCGCATGTAATTTACACGCTCTCACTGACCTTGAAAACTATCTGGCTAATTCATATAAGTTGGTTCGTCTAAATCATATTTAGAAAAACGAACTTATAAGTGAATGCTCCAATTTTCGTGGTCAACTTGAGCATTTACATCGAGCTTTGGTCCGAGTAGATCTGTACACATCTGTTGGCAAAACCGGTTCCATCATAATCCGTTTTAAAGAAATTAGGATGAAAACCGTTCCCGTCCAACATTATTGTACTTCACTATTTTCTTTTCTGCACCAATCTTTCAACTTAAAGATTTACTTGCAGAAAGTGAGGAAACATTTTCCTTGGGCACGTAAACTAAATTCTCAAATTTATTTACGCACACAGACCTTCATCAAGTTTTAAATCGGAGTTACTACTCCGAATTTCATCCTAGAAGTTGACTAAGTCATCATCAATTATGATGTCTAACTCGACAATTCGTCTCACGAGATTCGAGTATTTATACAACTTCCTTACGGTTGATTTAATGAATATCTTATTGATAATGTTCTCATAGAACTTTATCAAAACCTATGCATTACTATCTGGGACTTAACCCAGAGGGAGGACTTAACTCAGAGTCACTTACAATGGATCACACTAAATCTAATTAAGTGTGATTCATACCTTTTATCACACCGATGTGTTAACAGACTTGATCTGAGAGAAAATCACATTTTCTTTTAATTACACAAGATTTTATTTAGCTAAGTATTTGACCATTCGATCTAATCGAATCAGTTTAAATACTTTAGTCATTTCGTTCTTTATTTTATCAGACTTGTGTTTCATCAAGAACACGTGTCTTAATAAAATATACGAATAACTTATTTTGGTTAATCTAGACTCGGGTACATCAGTATGTACTAGACTGAGTTCGACAACTCATTCTTCCACTGTCTCACAGATGGGTTTCGGCCATTGTATCTAAGAGGCTAAGACTCACAAGTGTCCGTAGACTTCATAATACGAGAGGTCAGACCCCTCTTTATGTGACTTGTGAAGCTTAATCTCTTGATACGGCCTAGTCTAATTTTACCATATAAGTTTGCTACTATCTTGTGTATTTATATATTAACATTTAATATATATATAGTTATTACAAATTACTTAACACAAAACATTGCTTCAGAAGCAAGGTGACGACATTCGTGAAAAATGTGAAAAAATGTGTTCGACGTTTTTGTATAACAACTTATTCCGAAATGTGACATCAAAATATGTCACGTTTTCATTTCCTCCTACTTATGCCTTTACTAATGATAAATTAAACTAACTTTCTCAATTGACTTTCCGAAGTGCCTTCTTCCTTTTCTAAATCACATTTAGATATCAACATAAATAAATAGCTATGCAAGCAACTTATGTATCCAAACGCTTGAGCTTTGCAATCTTGAGTGTAGCTCAAGAAGTTGCTTGTCTCAAGATCCGGTTGGGATACATAGTCTTGCATCGCTCATGCACTCGTATTCGACTCAAACGGTTTGATCGAATTTTCGAACTTTGCGGATCAAAATTGTTCGTCCATACAACCTTGAGGGAAGCTCGACAAGTTGTAGGGAGAAACATACTTTGAATGTCCTATATGTTCAAGCTGCCTCATATAGAGATGAGTGACATGTAGCTTTAATTTATTTGTTGGACCCAGAACTCAATGAAATCATATTTCTTAAGTCTGTTCTTTAGAAGGTCATTTAATGTCAACGAGAATATAGTTTTAATTCTATCAATTAGAATTTAACTTGATATTCAATTAATCAACTTTTTGACCAATTAACTTATTAAAATATTATATTTTAATTCCTACGGTAAACATAGTCTTGCCCTAGTTTTAGCATATGTTCAATATTAAATATAGGTAGATTGGCTTTTATCTATCTATATCCTCCCACTATTTTTACGAACGTTTTAAAGCTTAATAACGCACGATTTAATCGAATTAAAAATTAATGGGTAAGAGTTCCAATCACCTTGAGTCTAAACAACCTTGAGTGTAGCTCAACAAGTTGATTGACTCTGCGATCGGAAGATGACTCTTCATCGATCATATCGGATATGACTCTCTTAATCGGTTTTTGCCCCTAGCCATTCGTGATCATGAGTGTGCTCATCCAAATCACAATGTCTAGTCTAGTCGGACCCTTGTTTTCATGTCTAGCCTGACTTGCCCCTCAGCTCGGTGTATGCACGACACGTCGGTTTGGGTCAGGTCTTAGACTACATCTTATGTATTTAAGAAGTTGGTTTCTACAAGGTTGCCATGTCACAGCTTGAGTGTATCTCAACAACTGTAACACGGGCCCTATAGTTGCTAACCCCTAAAACAAGGAGGGCTACGGCTAATCTTGAAAAAGATCATTAACGTATTTGACTTAGATATAGTCCAGGGTGTCATACAATCATGATTCGCGACATTGCGGTCCAGCGGAACTCAGCCAGGGAATTGACTAAGCCAGGATCACTACCCCTTGGACTAGCAAGGGTTGACCCAGAACTCTTAGCCAAGCACATTGACTGGATCATGGTCCATTGAATGAAGCTTTTCATTTTTGTATGTATGCCATAGACTAAACAGCTTTTATTAACAACTAATTAATCCTATCAACTAGTTGAATCCTTAAATTCAAAATTTTAGGATTTGTTTAATAACTTTTATTAAGTCCTTATCAACTATAAGGTTCACGTGCTACCCTAATCGTTATTAGGATTTTAATAAATTTTATTAACAACGCTAGAAGCGAAGTCCTTTAATGAAAATTAATTATAACAATTAGAATTGAAAATTCATTTAAAGGACTACCCTAATCAGGAATTAGGTCTTAATATTGTTGTTAATGATTTATTAAAACATAGCATGTCATTAAAATTCAAGTAATAATTTTAATCATTTTTAATGGCTAACCTAAAGGGTTGTCTTGTGTTATCAAATAATGGACAATATTAACAAGCCATTAAAATAAAGCTACACTAATTTTATCAACATAAAATGAAAGTGTATATCTATTTAACAATTAAATAAACTAAGTTTATCGCATAAACAATTTTTAAAATTTTAAAATCAGTTTTAAAAAATATCTTATAAATTTAAAACATTACTTTTAAAAATTTTCCATGTTCAAAAATTTATCATATACAATTTTTAAACATCTAAATTATTTTAAACTTATCGCATAAATTTAAAGCCTTAAAATCAATTTTAAAATTTATCACATAAATTTAAAACCACCATTTTAAAATTTCCATGCTTAAAAAATTTATCATATAAAAAATTTTAGGCATCCAAAATAAATTTAAACTTTTAAAGATTTAAAATTAGTTTTAAAATTATCACATAAATTTTAAAACGTCATTTTAAAAATTTTCATGTTCAAAAAATTTATCACATATAATTTTGAACTTCAAAAACATTTTTAAAAATTATCTAATAACTTTAAAAAATTTAAAAGTATTTAAAAAAAAAGCATTAAGAAGTTTAATGAAATCGCAGTACCTAGATCGACTACGTGGTACCTCTGATACCACTGTTGGGAAATTCGCGGTCCCTTAGGGCACAAAAACTCTAGTCCAGTCTGTTGGATATGGAAGACGTTTGTACACCCTTGTGGGGGATGTACGAGGGAATACGGACCTCGAACGTCGCGCACACGAAGTCGTGTGCAAAGGGAATCTGTTCCCTTGCGGAGAGGATCTCTGTATGAGTGGGAAAGTCGCATTATATATGCATAAATGCATGCGACATATGGCTAATAAAGGGGGAATATCTTAAGCTTATGTTGTACCATGCATATGGTACAACTTAAGCTTATAATGTGCCATGCATCATGGTACACCTTAATTAAGTTGTTCCAAAGGAACAACTTACCCTAAAATAACTACCTTGGGGGCTATAAATAAGACCCAAGGGTAGCCATTTTCCTTACACCATTTGCATGAAATTCATGCATGCATCTTCTTCATAGCGAAGCTCTGCAGAAATATTTCCTCTCCCTCCATCCAAGTTCTTAATCTAAAATAGAGATTTAGATTGTGGATTAGTAGCCTTACTCCGTTCGTGAGAAGACTCGATCCGTCGTGGCGAATCCGAAGGCAAAGTTCCGAGACTACCGCTCCGCATACGCTAGCGTAAGTCTCCACTTTAATTATCGATCCTAACTCTGTTTTGGACAGGATCCTTCATTGGTATCAGAGCCATATGGGTTCGCCCCGGTCAAACCACCACCCCGTCGAAACTATGGACGAGTCGTTGTCTTTTTCACGAATGGGTCTCCTACTATTACGGATATAGTAGGAACGCTTCGTGACGGAGAGAACGTAGCGGTTGTTCTTTTCACGTTAGGGTCTCCTATCATTACGGATATGGTAGGAACTCTCCGTGACGGGAAGAACCGACCGTTCACGTAGTACGTTATTCATTTTTGGCACACGGCCATTAGGAAATAACTAATTTCTCGACGAACGGGTGCTTCATCGACGAACGGGTGCTTCATCGAGGAAGATGATGGAAGTTATTTCCATCGGGTAAGAGGAAAATTTGGTGCATGTGCACCATGGCCAAATGGGCTATGAAGGCCATGCACCCCCTCTCCCCATGCGGAGGGGGTTGGCTACGGCCAATAACCACCGGCGACCACCCCATCAAGGGGGAGGAATGAGTGCGGCAACCCCATTTAAAGGGGGTGGCCGGCCATGGCCAAAGGGGCCATGGCCGGCCAACGCCGAATGGCCTTGGCCATGACCGGCCATGGCCAGGCCGGCAGTGGCCGGCCAAGGCCAGGCCGGCAGTGGCCGGCCTTGGCCAAGCCCTGCCGGCCAGGCCGGCCTGCCGGCCCTGGCAGTGGCCAGGGCCGATGCCCTGGCCACTGCCAGGGCCAGGCCGGCCCTGGCAGAGGCCAGGGCAGGTGCCCTGGCCACTGCCAGGGCCAGGCCGGCCCTGGCAGAGGCCAGGGCAGGTGCCCTGGCCTCAGGCCAGGGCCTGGCCGAGGCCAGGGCAGGAGCCCTGGCCCCGGCCAGCGGCCAGGCCGCCCTGGCAGAGGCCAGGGCCGGCGCCCTGGCCTCAGGCCAGGGCCTGGCCGAGGCCAGGGCAGGAGCCCTGGCCCCGGCCAGTGGCCTGGCCGGCCGGCCCTGGCAGAGGCCAGGGCCTGGCCGGCCATGGCCGAGGGGGCCAGGGCCCCTGGCCGGCCAGGGCAGAGGCCCTGGTCGGGAGAATTTGCATTTCGAAAATTGGTCGACCAATTTTGTGTTTTTGGTCGACCATTCTGGCAGAAGGTCTGAGTCGGCTGCAAATTTGTCAACTGACCCATACGGGGTGACAAAAGGCATTGGTCAAACTCGAATGTGTCGATTAGCCCATACGGGGCTAACCACAGTGCCGACTAGTTCATACGGGACTAACGTTTTAATGAAGTTTTTTTTGGGCTCTACTCCTTGAAGATTAGCCATAGTGCTCTACTTCATGCGAGATTAGCCATGTCATTGTGCTCTACTCTACGGAGATTAGCCAATGTACTTGTGACGTTGTGTTCTACTCTACGGAGATTAGCCAACGTGCTTTCAAATTTTTGGAAAAAGATGTTTTTCAAATAGGTTATGTACCGTCCTTAAATCGGGACAGCGCAATTTAGAATTCCAAGTCCTACCACGATCCGGCCATGGTTATCTAACCCATGGGTGTGTAGAACAGGTCTCGTGGCTTGGCAATTGTTGCGTTAAAATTCTTTGCGCTAATTCTCACCTATTCTATTTTGAAAGATATGTTTTTCAAAGTAATTTTCCGCTGCTAATACCATACGGGATTATTTCTGATTTCTTTTTACTTAAGATAAGTAAGAGGGATACTTTGAAAGTTACTTCTAGATGGTAGTTGGGAACGTAGTGAACTTCTCGATTCTAGAGTAACATTTCAACGCATCCAAGGAACTTATCAAGTGTTTAAAGAATCGAAACTTTATGCATTGAATTTTGATCGTGTTTTTCCATTTTCTTTGCAGTTTTTTGAATCGAATATGTCTACCGCTTCTAAGAATATTGTCGCAGAGCTTAACAAAGGTGAAAAGCTCAACGGCGACAATTATAAACTTTGGTCAATTAAAATCCAATATGTTTTGGAGGAGCAAGATGTGCTCGAAACACTCCAAAACATAATGGTAGAACCTGAGTTGGGCAATACGGCCCAACACAAGAGGGACCGGGAAGCTTATGACACTTGGACTCGAAAAAACAAAATAGCACGTATTACGTTACTGTCCGCAATGGACAATGACATAATGCGTCTATTTCGGGAATTCGACCTAGCCAAAGACATATGGTCTGAGCTAGAGATAAAGTTTGGTGGAACTTCGGTTACCAAACTCCGCTCCTTGAATATTCAATTTGATTCGTACAAGATGCGGCGAGATCATTCTATGAAAAAGCATCTCCGCCACATGGCGAATCTTATATCTGAATTAAAGGATGCGGGAGTCACGCTGTCTGACGAACAGCAGATCCAAGCAGTCATTCGTTCACTCCCAGATAGCTGGGATAACATGAAAATGCATCTCACTCATAATGAGTGCATTAAAACTTTAAGCGATGTATCGAAACACCTCGAACTCGAGGAAGAGCGGATTCAAGCCGCAAAACCAAGTGCAGAAGTGCACGTGGCCGCTAGTTCCTCACATGGAGGAAATAAGCGGAAGAATAAACGCTTAAGGTTTGTGAACGAACGTAAGCAAGAACCAGAGACCTCAAAGAAGACAAAGAACAAAAAGTGGCAAAAGAATGTGCACTCAAAGAAGAAAAACTTGAAGAAGATCAAGTGCTTTAAGTGCAACAAGTACGGTCACTTCGCCCGTACATGTACGGATGGAAGTGATAAGGTAACTTGTAGGACTAGTTACATATGTGTTTCTAGTTCCATGTTTCTTGCTGAATCTAACTATTTTTGGTTGATTGATTCAGGGGCCACAGACCACGTTGCGAAGGACAGAAGGTTCTTCGTAGAGTATCGAAGGATAACTCAAGGAACAAAGTGGATATACGTCGGCAACAACACTCGTGTTGAAGTCAAAGGCGTCGGAACATGTAAGCTAGTTCTCGACAACGGCCGGACATTATTATTGCACGACGTCCTCTTTGCTCCAGATATTAGAAGAAATATCGTATCCGTGGTCATGTTAATGTCTTTAGATTATGAGTGGAGGTTCTATAAACAATCTGTTGACCTTGTTTGTAATAATTCTTTGATTGGTTCTGGTAATGTTTGTAATGGATTAATTGTATTAAACACAATGTATGATGATTCTTCTTCCATTAATGAAAGTTTTCATTTGACAAATGCTTCTAACTCTAATTCCGAGATCATTTGTTGGCATGCAAGACTTGGTCATATTGGACCAACTAGAATGGATAGACTTGCCAAAAGTGGCTTGCTATCTAATGTTTCAAAAGTTGAAATGTCGACTTGCGAACATTGTCTTGTAGGGAAAACTTGTCGCAAGCCGTTTGGAACTGGCACAAGGGCCGAAGTTCCATTACAGCTTATCCATTCGGACATTTGCGGTCCAATGAATGTTAAGACAAGACGCGGGAAGTCCTATTTCATCACATTCATTGATGACTTCACCCGTTTCGGACATATCTATTTGATATCCCACAAAAGTGAAGCTTTGGCTTGCTTTAAAAACTATATGAGTTTGGTGGAGAATCAATTAGATCGCAAGATTAAGGTTTTGCGAACCGATAGGGGCGGTGAATATCAATCAATAAATTTTAAGGAACTTTGTGATGAAAAAGGCATAGTTCATCAAATAACTATGCCTTATACTCCGCAACAAAACGATGTTGCGGAAAGAAGAAATAGGACATTGATGGAAATGGTCCGATCAATGATGTCTCAGGCAAATTTGCCTATCACCTTTTGGGGTGACGCATTATTGACGGCAGCATTCATCTTAAACCGTGTACCCTCGAAGTCGGTAAGTTCTACTCCTTATGAGTTGTGGAACAATAGAACTCCAGACTTAAACATTCTAAAACCTTGGGGTTGTGCCTCTTACGCACATTTATCCTCTCACAAATATGGCAAACTTGGGCCACGTGGGAGGAAGTGTATCTTCATCCGATACGCTGAAAACTCCAAAGGATATGTTTTCGTCGGTCAAGAGGACAATGGGGGTCTTATAGAATTCGAATCGAGGGATGTTGTCTTCTTGGAAAATGAGTTTCCAAGGCAGGGTGAGATAAGTCAAGACTTATCCTTGTTTGAGACTTGGGATCAAGAAAGATCGGAACGTTCGAGTGGGAGAATTCTTGGTGAAGAAGAAAATACGTTTCAAACTTCACCAATGGATGATACGAACGATACCAATCCTATTCCGAGTGGGAGTGATATTATTCCAAGTGGGAGTGATGTCATTCCAAGTGGGAGTGATCAAACTTAAACAAGACGTAGTAATCGAACGAGGCTAACACCTCTGAGATTTGAGGATGAATTTCCTCAAACATTCATGACATTACTACAAGATGATGACGAACCTGCAAATTTCAAACAGGCCGTCACATGCCCTGCTAAACATAAATGGATAGCGGCAATGGAAGAAGAACTTCAATCCATGAAAACAAACCAAGTCTGGGACTTGGTTGATTTACTTAAGGGACGTAGAGCCATTGGGAACAAGTGGGTTCTCAAAATCAAGCATAAGGCTGATGGATCCATCGAGAAATATAAAGCTCGTCTTGTTGCGAAAGGTTTCACGCAACATGAAGGAATAGACTACGAAGAGACTTTCTCTCCTGTCGTGCGTTTTACCTCGTTTCGCTTAATTCTGGCAATGGTGGCTTGTTTGGACCTCGAATTACATCAGATGGATGTAAAGACTGCCTTTCTTAACGGAGAACTAGATGAGGAGATCTACATGGAACAACCAAACGGGTTCGTACAAGAAGAAAACAAACATAAGGTTTGTAAACTTCGTAAATCCATATATGGTCTTAAACAATCCTCAAGGCAGTGGTATATGCGCTTTCAAGAAGTTGTCTTGTCGTATGGTTTCTCCATGCTCGACGAAGACAACTGCGTATATATTAAGAGGATTAAAAACAAGTATGTAATTATGTCTCTTTATGTAGATGACATATTTATAGCCGGAAATGATAAGCGTCTTATCTTGGATATCAAAACTTGGCTTTCATCCGTCTTTGAGATGAAAGACATGGGTGAAGCTGCATATATCCTTGGGGTTAAGATCTCAAGGAATCGTTCCAAGAAACTTCTTTCTCTCTCTCAAGAGACATATATAAAGAAAGTTTTAGAACGGTTTAATATGCAGGATTGCAAGCCAATTGATACTCCAATAAGCAAAGGCGAGGGTCTATGTTTGGAGATGTGTCCCAAAGATCCAAAAGAAAAGAAAGCTATGGAAAAAGTTCCATACTCCAGTGCTGTCGGGAGTCTGATGTACGCCATGATGTGTACCAGACCGGACATTTGCTATGCTGTTGGTATGGTAAGCCGTTACCAATCCAACCCAGGACAAGCACACTGGAAAGCGGTGAAGAGGATATTAAGATACCTCAAAGGGACTGCGGACTATGCGTTATGCTATCAAGGCAATACCTTGAGACTCGAAGGCTATACCGATGCTGATTGGGCGGGTGATCTCGACGAGCGAAGATCTACCTCAGGCTTTGTTTACTTGCTCGGGAATGGTGCAATATCCTGGAGCAGCAAGAAGCAAACCTGCATCGCCTTATCAACCATGGAAGCCGAATTCGTAGCATTCAGCATGGCGGTCCAAGAAGCTGTTTGGCTTAGGAAATTCTTAGACAGGCTGACGAATGCCTCTGACTCGAGCACTGTTCCTATATACAGTGATAGTCAAGCTTCGATTGCCTATGTCAAAGATCCTAAATTTCATTGTAAGACCAAACACATTGACATTCGATTCAAGTTTGCGAAGGATTATGACAAACGGAAGGAAGTAGACATAGGATACATATCCACGCATGAGATGATAGCGGATCCCCTTACTAAGGCGATCCCCAGAGATGTGTTTTTCAAACACTTATCATCTATGGGAATGCGTAGGTGCTGAGCTGTATCATGTAATATTTCCCATGTCTATAGAAGATCAAAGTTTAATAAAAGAAAGAAGTTCTTTTATATATTGCATACAAGTTTCTTACAAATGATTTTAAACATTTGTGTTTAAGTCTCAGCTATTTTATTGTGTGTATGTCGGACAGATTAAGGTTGGCTCTCTCATATGAGCAACCGCCTTATCTTATCAGATGGATAAGATAGAGATGAGACTAGTTTAAAGTCAAAATCATTAGACAAATGATTTAGAGTCATGACTTAAACAAGATAGTCGAATAAAAGATCTGCATCATACGGATGCTTACAAAAGATCTGAGATCTGTATCACAAGGATATAAAGATCTCATTGGATTTTTTAAATCCTATCTGTCTTATGCAGGATGAGAGTCCGTGAATATTTCACGAGTAGTAAGGGGACTCAAAAAGATAGGCACTGTGGTGTCTGATCTTTCATCCGTACAACATCATTAAGGCATACTCTCCCTGGGAAAGGAGTGATGTTGTAGTACGTGTTCATACCACGTATGCATTTCGACCACTGAGTTAGTAGCAATAGTGTTTGCTATTATGTGAGACTCAAAGGCCATACGTGTCTTAACTCTTACCCTCAAGGACTCCAATTGGTTCCTTTAGATTTGACGAGATGATCGCTATCTTAGCGTGTTACTAATGGGCTATGGTAATTCGGCTCGGCGGGACACGTTAGAAAAGCGAATCAAGTCAAGATCAGAAGGTTCACAAGAAGAGGAAGATTGATTTCATATTCGCATTTGGACTTTAGTGATTCAAAGCTGGCCAGCCAATTGTAATCCAGATGGGATTCAATTGTTGAATATAAAGTATAAGAAAATGTGAAGAAATAATCTAGGGTAAAGCATGCGTTGAACTACTCAACTTTGCACCTTCGAGGTCGTTGTGTATCTCTAACAAGTGCACAACAACAGACTCTACGCGCATGACGGTCGCACGGTCTATTTCTCGGTATGATAGATGAAAGAACTAAGGGAAAGACGTTCTCTTACAATCCCCTCAAGTGTGAGTGGGAGATGTTGGATATGGAAGACGTTTGTACACCCTTGTGGGGGATGTACGAGGGAATACGGACCTCGAACGTCGCGCACACGAAGTCGTGTGCAAAGGGAATCTGTTCCCTTGCGGAGAGGATCTCTGTATGAGTGGGAAAGTCGCATTATATATGCATAAATGCATGCGACATATGGCTAATAAAGGGGGAATATCTTAAGCTTATGTTGTACCATGCATATGGTACAACTTAAGCTTATAATGTGCCATGCATCATGGTACACCTTAATTAAGTTGTTCCAAAGGAACAACTTACCCTAAAATAACTACCTTGGGGGCTATAAATAAGACCCAAGGGTAGCCATTTTCCTTACACCATTTGCATGAAATTCATGCATGCATCTTCTTCATAGCGAAGCTCTGCAGAAATATTTCCTCTCCCTCCATCCAAGTTCTTAATCTAAAATAGAGATTTAGATTGTGGATTAGTAGCCTTACTCCGTTCGTGAGAAGACTCGATCCGTCGTGGCGAATCCGAAGGCAAAGTTCCGAGACTACCGCTCCGCATACGCTAGCGTAAGTCTCCACTTTAATTATCGATCCTAACTCTGTTTTGGACAGGATCCTTCACCGTCCTAAGTCGGACGGAACATAGACACAAAAATCATTTGCAGCGGAAGAAAAACTATGTTAACTAAATTAACATGCAGTTAAAAAACAATTTTTTAACTTAGCCCTAAGGTCCAAGACCCTATGCCAAGATCTATGCCGACTTGGGATGGGTCTGACCATCCCAAGAAGGATCTAGCCTACTGCGATTAAACTAAACTAATGCTAATAAAATACTTTAACCACATACCCGGAATCTCAGCCCAGGAGCAGGCGAGATGTTCCGCGCCGTCTTCCGAGCTGCTCCCGTCCCACGTCGAGCCGCTCCTTGAACCGCTCCCCGAACCGCTCCTCGAACCGCTCCGCATCCCGAGGCGATCAATCCCCGTGCCGCCGAGCCAACCACGCGCCGAAGAAAGTTTCACGCGAGTGAAACCTCCGCCTAGATTTCGGATCCAGAATCCGAACTCCTTTGTGGCTTTGCTAGAGCCCGCAGGAGTAAGGCAGAAATTTAGGGAGAAGAGAAATATTAATTTAAGCTTAGATCCGAGCGTGCTCCAACATTTACGAGAGCCGCTCAGATCTAGAGCTTGGGACGAGTTTTGAGAAAGGGGGGAGACCCCTATTTATATAGGCGGCGGACTCTCCCCTTTTCTCAAAATCCGATGTGGGACTAAACAATGAGTTAATTTAAAATCAAGTTAGTTTGCACTTCACAAAGTGCAAACTTCCGTGAATTTTAACTCACTCACCGTTGAGCTTCAGGATTGATACAACCTATCAATACGACAAGCGTTCAACGGTGAACGCATAGGAAAAAACCGTTCGTCAATCAGAGTTCGTTTGACCCTCCAATTGAGTGTCCAAAGATCAGCCTACGGCTAGTTTTTCGCAAAAACCAGCCGTCAAATCTGCCATCAAACCTAGGGTTCAGCACCCTAAGGTGGGGCCCAACCTGTAGGCCCTACAGCCTCAAACCCAGGCTGACTGGGCGCCTGCCAGACCTGGGCACTGGCGCCCAGGTCTGGCACGGGCGCCCAGGCGCCTGGCGCCCAGGCGCCAGGCGGGCGCCAGGCGGGCACCTGGGCCGGGCGCCCAAGGCGCCCGGCCCAGGGCGCCTGGGCTCCCAGGCGCCCAGGCCCGCCTGGGCGCAGGCCCAGGCGCCCAGCGCCTGGGCCTGTGCCCAGGCCTGGCTTCCTGGGTTCCTGGCTCAGCCAGGTCTGGCCAGGCACCCAGGCCAGACTTGGTCTGGTCTGGGTCAGCCTGGTCTGACCCGGTCTGATCTGTTTGGCTGTTTTGGCTCTAACTTGAGCATCCGGTGTCCGATTTGGACGCCGTTCGAACCTGGGCGTAGACCGGGACATTCACGTCTTACCCGTGTATTTTTTCTTGCGTTTATATTATTAAATATTGTGTTAAAAAATTTAATACACATTGAATCGCTTTTGCATCAAATGCAAAATAGTCCCTATCTAAGCTTATATAACCATATTGCATCAAATGCAATTTTCTCTTCTTTTGCATCAAATGCAATTATTCTCCCTAACTAATTTCTACCTATTACTAGACGAAGCGTTGCACTCTGTGTGAGATCCTACAGCCTGACCCTTACAACAGGTTGGGCTTGAAGCCCTATACGGCAGTGACCACGAGCAGTGGTTGCCGTCCCTGCTTCAGGAATCATCATTATGTGGTTGACTCATTGACATGAGTATTGTCGGGACCACATGACTGTTTCCGTGATGAATTCCGTAGTTATAGTCTTTTCGTCTTAACTATGTCGTGTAGACCAAGTCTAGGGTACGGTCAAAACTGTCAACCCCAATAACTTGACTCCGGTTAGTTTCTATCAATCTTTAGTCAACGAATGTTGGACTTCTTCCAACATACTCTACGCAGAGTTTTTACTAATGACCGAACTAACTCTACGACACTAACTCCCATTGACCGGGAGAGACGAATCCTCTCTTGGTCATTACTCGCCTCGTACGTTTCAAGTGACACCCAATCAAAAGACCTTTCGACAGGCATTGCCTCGAAGCTAGGTCAGTTGATATAAGTGGCACCGTTCACGCACAGGTTTGTCAAAATGACCTCAAGTCAAAAGACCAACTATCCTATCATCACTTAGAGTTATCACTGATAGATTGGTCAATATAACCATATGACAACTCTAGTAGATCGTTCAGTGAACTCATTCTAATGAGCACCTGTGTCTCGTCTTCGACTTCGCCAAGTCAAGCAATCATGAGATCATCGCCACCGCTAAACGGTGAAGACTAAGTCATAATGGTCTATCCGATGTTTCGATATCCTTGTCTCGAAACATCTACGACCACGAACCATTTTAGACTTATGTTACAGACGGTCAAACGTTTCTCCATGATCGAGATACTCATCTCGATACCCGTTTGACCTTGCATAAAGTCTCAGGACTTTACCTAAGTCGATATCTAATTATAATATAACTTAGATAAATCATTACCAAACAGCTTACTGTTATTTCGAACAAGATGTTTGTGCTATTCACACATGAATAAATGGCCTCGAGGGCATCATATTCCTACAATCTCATGTATATAAAGAAAGAAAAATGCATATGAAATATTCATATAGCCAAAAACTATATAAAAGTACAAAAATCCCATATCCTTATCTCCATTTCTGTATAGAACAAAGACATGTCAAAGTTGATGGGTTCTAGGAGTCTTGAAATGGTCGTATTGTGGTTATGCCTTACCTTGATTGAATTTGCTAAATTCATTCCATGAAGTATAACAAAATACCATGCATGCTTGAAAACGTTTGATCATGACATATTATACTGCTTATAGAATGAGTTGTGGACATTGATTTCATTTCTGTGAACTTAGTATATTGCATGATAAACTATGATATGATACAACTCTACTCTCATTTTATCACTTATCAAGTTCATTACATTTATTGAAATCCATGTTACTTTAATTTGAGCGAGATTTAAGTATTTGTTGTGTATATGTGTTCTAATTTCATATTGACGTGTGTTCATGAGATCTTGCATACCTTTTGTTCTTATATTTTCTGAATTTAAGATCGAACCCATTGTCTCCATTACACGCCACCGCCTCGCATCTCCATTGTATCCCTCTCCCATGTTTGCATCTTACTAGTCTTCCTCGAGGACGAGTAAGAGGTAAGCTTAGGGGAATTTTGATGTGTCATTATTTTCCAAATTTTATCTATATGATTACACGTCAAAATGATTGCTCATTTACATATTTCATATGTTTTTACGCTATTAGTTGGAACAATATGACTTTCGGAGCGTTTATCTCCATTTCAGGGATTTGGAGTGATATTAGAGCAATTTGGAGTCAATAATGTTGGATCTGGATCCTAGCCTAGAGGGGGATGAATAGGCTAATAAAAAATTCTCGTGCAACCCACGAGAAATCACACACAGTTAAAAGCACAACCAGAGTAAACGATAGACAATCACAGAGTATGCACAGATATACCCTGGTTCGGTCGCACCAACGATCTACGTCCAGCCCCAAGCAAATACCAGCATTAAGAAGTTCCTTCCGTGCACCTACAATGGGGTCCTAGCTCCAACTCCCCACCTAGACTGTACCACACTTAACAAAGTGCAGAACTCTACCAACCTAGTAAATGCGTATCTTGACTGCTACACCACGTCAAGACCCTCTTGTCTAACCCCAACCAGACAAGTCCCAAAATGGTCACAAAATATGGCAAAGTTTTCCCTACAGAGATCTACACAATCACAGAGATAATAAAATAGAGTTTAGAATTGCTCAGTAATGGCGCGTCGTCTCTGCCTTTCAGCACGGATCAGAAGTAATCTGACAAGATGTAGATGTCTCTCGGCAACTCAAGTTACGGCTTCGCTCAATGGTAGACGCTTGCAGCTAGCTCTTCACTTTGTACCTTACGGCATGTTGACTTGATGATGATGTATACACAAAAATTCGGTTACCCCTCAAGACCTTGCTTGGTCAAAATTTTCGGCTAATAGGCGAAGCTAGCTTGCGGCTTGCATGGAGACAAACCCTCGGCTGTCGTTCCTCATTGTAAAGATGACCTGCAGACAAATTTTTAAACAAAATTAATTTACTACGATGTATGCATGACACAAAGGCACAGTTTAATTAAGCCAATTCATTATTACAAAAACGTTGAGATCCTGCAAGTAAACACATTAAAATATTAATAAAGGTGGGTGCTTTGATTAGCTTCAATAATCAATAAAAAAAGATGGCAGCCTTCTTGTGTTGTTCCTTTTATGATGCGGCTGATTGCTTGGTCCTTTATTCACGTGTGCACAGGGCTCTCCACAGATTTCGGCTGCCTCTTCATTGGGATGGGGAGATGTGTGCACTGCCAATCGAATTGCCCTGCTCCTTTGATGATTTCGGCCCTGCACAAAAAAAACACACGGCTGCCTAAAAAAATACATCTGGCTCTTTGCTATTTTTTGTGCGGCTTGTTAGTCAGGAAGATGAGCTCTTAGGGATTTTTATAGGCCTGGAGAATTTTGATTGGTGGGGAAAGAAAGTGGCCTGTTCTTCAATTTTTGGATATGAAGTGCTCTTGGGAGAATTGGGTTTCTGCTCTTGGGATTTTTGGTGCGGCCTCTTTGATATATTTTTGTTTAAAACTGAGGCAAAGGTGCGGCCTTGGAGAGGTTTATGTGAATAATTTTTTGGTGTTTATACTGCCACACATTTTTTTTAAACTCTTTCTTTGGGTGATTGCGGCACGCACACCTTAATGCGATAGATGAAAGGGGTTTTTTATAAGAGGGGAGCTAGGGTTTTTGAAAGAGATATGATCAAGGAAAATCCCTAGAGTTAAGGAATTGATTTGCAATGGAGATGTGATCAAGGGAAATTACTAAATTGTATTTGAGTTTGAATAGGATAAAGATAGCCATGTGATTTGACTTGCAATTCAAATTGGATAGGGGAAAATCTTTGCAAATCTTGCTAATTGATTTCCATCTCTCTGCGCATTGACCAAGTCAAATTTCTAGGTGTATAGCTCCTTGACCAGGTCCATTAGCTATGTGGATAGCAATTCCTCCACCGGTTGACTTAGCCATCACTTTGAAATTTAACCGCTTTGCCATTCCTGAAACACACTTAGCACACACGTTAAATAGTTCGCACACGTTTGTTATCATCAAACTAAAAATCCTAGATCGTTGCATCCAACAAATAATAGATTAGCCCTAGGATTTTAGGATATAGATGCAAAGATAGGATTTTTATGATGCGTTGGAAATAAAAGAGGATGCATTCGAACCACGAGAGTGGTGATATTATTGTAGATCCCTAATGCAAGTACCATTTGCATCTATCACGCGAGCAGGGTGAATACGGTATGTTAGATTTATGATGCTTAGACACATGAATTCACTTCCTAGATGCTACAACCCCCAACTAAACCAATGCAACGTAGAAGTCTCAACCGAGCATCGACGTCTGACGGTCCTAGCGGCGAGTCCTAAAGCCCTAATATTATTTATTTATTTATTTATTTCTTTGTATGGAATCCCCTATTTGCAACGTAGAGTGACATAACCTTCACATCCATCACCATTACGACCCTCCATACTCCACATCCATCAATAAACCCGCAATTCTAACTCAACCTAGGAGTAGATAGGTAGTATATCACCACTTCCCCAAGTTCGATACCCGCTTGCCACTATACCATGCGCTTACGGTAAACGACATCGTTTCAGAGTTGATTTCGGGCCAATCAAGTTTATGAACTTGACGCACCTGAAACTTACACCTAGATTCCACGTAGCGGTGTCACGGTCGCTAGGCATAGTATGTCCCCTAGGTGTCAATTTCGGGCTCTATCCGCAAGCGAACGGTGTCAAATTATAGTATAAAAGATGTTGGATCCCACAGGGACGGTGACAGTGTATTTGGGGTCTCAGCTTATTTTTATATCTCGGGGTGAGATAGTTGTCGGTTGGGAAAGTTTGGTTTTGATGTTTGTTGTTGAATTGACAATAAAAGGAAACTAGGGTTTTAGGGATCACCGCTAAGACCGTCAGAGATCGATGTTGGAATAGGATCCTTAGGTTGCATTAGGTTTAGGGAATTAATCTCTCAATTCATACCACTCTCGTGGGTTAGAATTGCGAGTTATTCTGGTGGCTCTCATCGACGTAATGGCAGTAGCCGTCAATGTAGTGATATAGTTCATCGGTGGATCTCCTCAATGCATGAGCCAGGCATGGTCACGAGCCTTGGTTGAATCCACCGATATCCCTATTCAAAGCCCAAGGATACTCCTTAAGCTCATCAGTTCCACAGATCGTGGGCATGATCTCAGTACGAGTTATCCTAAGGATCCGGTAGGATCGACCGGAATACTCCCCTTTATTCCTAATTCAACCTGGAGATCCAGATCTAGATCTCCCCCCAAGATCTTAGGGCTAACCCATCAACCCTAGAAGAGACTACTCACTCATGGCGATTTTCACGAATAAAAACACGATTTTTGCAAGAGAAAACATCGTAGCAAATTAATCGGATAAGGATGGAATAGATTACGTGCCAAAGACGAAGAAGAATAGAAACAAACAATGATCCTAAGAAATCCCAAAGATTCCAAAACGCAAATCACAATAGAGCTCCAAAAATAATTTAATAATCTTCCAAAAATTAGGTTTAGATCTAACAAAATATTTCTAATAGCCTCTTCTCCAAAAAGTAATTCCCCAAAAACTACAAAAGAATCGACCCTTCAAACGCACAACCCAGATCCACTCTTCACTCCCAAGCGCACATCAGACGGCCACACAAACTTTCGAAAATTGCCTTCATTGTCGTCGACCGAGTCAATGACTTGGTCGAGCAGAGGCTTGCTCGGTCGGGCTACTCGGTCGAGCAGCCCTCCTGCTTGGTCGAGCACGTCAGTGAGTTGCACTTATCCAAAAATTGCCACTCTATCTAATCGGCCCGAGTCAGCCTTGCTCGATCGAGCAATCAACTGACTCGGTGGCTATGAGATATGTTCGGCTCGACCATGAGGCTGATTGAACTTCGAAAATAAGAGCTGCTTGACCGTGCACCTTGAGTGCTAGGTTCGAGCGGCATGCGTATCTGCTCCCCTTGTTCGTCTTCCTTCTGCTTGACCGAGCAACTGCTCTGCTCGGTCGAGTCGCCTGGGAAATCTTGAGCTGCTTCTTGCAGCTTCTCCTCCTCTCCTGGCAATCTCCTCTGCTCCTCTTATAAGCTTCCAAAACTCGGCAAACTCTTGTAGAGCAACGCCAACGGGCTCCAGGGTATGCCAGATGTGTCCATATCCAAAATGGGTTCCGAATTGCTCCAAATTCCCTATAAATCCACAAAACTCTACGAAACTCGAATATGGTGTTAGAATTGCAATATCGTAGGAAAATATGGGATTTGGATGCAAATATGATATGAAATGCAATGGAATGGTGCTACGAAAAGATGGAAAATATGGACACATCAACAAGAGGGAGGGAGAAGATAACAGTGATGAGTCCCCCACAACAGATAGTGGATCTGGGATCGGCTATGATATGGACGAATCTCTGCATGAGCCATGACCTGACATGGAGGATATAATGGGGGACAGTGCTACTACCCTCACGAAGGACACCACTCTGTGAGGCATACCACAAGAAGAATAACTCATCCTGAGAGACCTGACCTATCTCATATCGACAGAATAAAGTGTTCACAATGATGCGATGGAAAATGTGAAGGCCAGGGTGGATGATGCTAAATGCCTTCACTCGAGTCTTTGGGAAGACATCGAGCTTGGTGATCTCAAACCAAAAATTATTTGCATCAAACTCGGGGGGGGGGGGGGGGTAAGGATAGTTTTGGTGGATAGCTATTGGCTCTAGAGCTCTGGGCCACTTGAAGAGCGGGTTCAATGGGTCTTTGGATAGACCGTACTCCTTGTTCATGATGTGAAATGAAAAACCCGCAGTATAAACTTTGAAAGTGGAGAGAAACTCTAGAGTGAGACTCTTATAGGTCCTATGTAATGGTCTGTTTTCGTTGTATGTTTTACGTGCATGTAGTTTTGATCGTGCACGTATTTATTTTAAACTCTGTTTGTTTGTGAACACTTTAGTGTGATATGTCGTTGTGATCGTCTCTGAGAGTATTAAATTGTGGCACTAATTTGGAACGATATTTCTCGGGTCGTTCTCCCACGATTTGATCTTATTCGAAGAGACGTTGTGATTTTCACTTTTGACGTGAGACGTTTCTATTTTTAATTTCGTCACTCGACGTCGAAATTAAGAACCGTCTTCTTAGTTTTCTTTCTCTCGTCGTCCCGATCACCCCAATATTTATTTCACAATTTTTGGATTTCCTTTGACCTATTTTACATTTTTGGCCAAGCTTAAAATATTTTTAAATACTAAGTTTTAAAGTATTTTCGACCCAATATAATTTCTATGAGATTATAACTCTTCAAAATATTTTTGACCCAAATCCTAGCTCCTTGGCCGCACCCCTATTGATTGATATATAGTGTGGGTGAATATTTGGGTTTAAAATTGATTAAAAAGCAATTTTAATTCAAATTAAACCCTAGACTTGGTCAAACCCATCTACACTATATATTGGAGGCTTAGGATACACATTTCCCTCAAGCAATCAACCCTAGCCGTCACAAAAACCCCCCAAACTTTCGCATCCACACTTGCGACGTTTATCGCAACCGCAGCTCGCAGCCGCCCAGTGCCCGACCGACGGAATCCTTCGTTTTCCCTCGGTCTGACCGAGGCCCTGCCCCGCACCGCCGCTCCGCTCAGCACCAAGCACCCGCTGCATCGTTGCAACGCCCGCACCCCGCTACGACTGAAAGCTTCTCTCAGTCTGACCGAGAGAATTCCCCGCACCGCCGCTCAGCTCCGTAACGTTGCAACTGCAATGTTGCAACCCCGCACCGACTGATGCCACCTCTCGGTCTGACCGAGGCCCGCACTTGCTCCGCTCCGCATCGCCGCTCCGTTGCAGCCCGCATCGTTGCAACCCCCGCTCGCAAGCACCCGACCGAAGGAATCCCTCACACCGGCCCGTTGTGACCGAGAGCCCACGCTCTGCATCGCGCTCCGTAGCGCAGCAACCGATCATACACTGTGATCTCTTGGTCTGACTGAGAGATTCTCTCGCAGCGGCTCGGTCTGACCGAGCGAAATTCGTCGCAACCCCGCATCCGTCGCACCGCTTGCCTCCGTGGGCCACCCAAGTTCTCCAGAGCTGTTGTGGGTCCCCCATTGACCCCTAGAAATGCTGTGGGTCCCACCCAAGGGTTTCCTCTCCGTTGTTTTGCCGATTACGACGTTGCGATACGTCGTAGCCCTTCGTCGCACGTGCTAGCATTGGAATCTTGGTTCGTTGATCTGGTTGCTGCCCAGACTATTCGAGCGAGGAATCTGATCTGGAAATTAGACTAGGAGCGCGTTCTTATATTCCAACCCCTGGCGTCGCTACTCGACATCAGTATAGCTTTCGCGTCGTGTTGAGGTAACGTTTTGCACCCCTAGGACCCCCAACCACAGCCTGTTAATCAAGATTAAAATTGATGTTTTTAAATGTTTTAGAATCACTAATTAAGATAATTTAAATTGGGAATGTAGGCTGGTGGACTTGTGCATGTAGGTTGTTTGTGACTTTGGACTCTTTGGACGGTGTTTTTCAGACGACGGTTTGCAGGCAAGTGAAACTTGTCCGTTGCTTGTTTAGGCCATGTTTTAGGCCACTTTTGTACCGTAGCGTAAAAGAGACTAGGCAGTGAAATGATAGCTGCCTAGACGCCTATTTGATCTAGTTTGACAACGAAACTAGATCCGTCACCTCATTCGATCTAGCTTGACAACGAAGCTAGATCCAACCCCTTTTACCTGTTTTGTTCATGCTGCCATGTCATCCATGCATTTGTAACCGCCATGTTTAAATTCCTTAACTGTACGTATTTAAATTACAGCTTGCCATGTCATGCCATCCATGTCTGATTGTTGCATTCGTAGCACACGCTACTATACTTGTACTTGCTTGTTGAGGCTAGGTGCACCCTATGCCATATTGAAAAACACTTCCTTGCTCGTGATCCAGAAGCGAGCATTCATGTTTGGGGGTAAAGCCCTGGCTCGATACACGTGGAGGGGTAGGGTTGAGCGACCACTTAGCGTAGAAGTGTGCCTGTACAGCCACTTTAGTTGTAAGGCGTGAACTCTGTGCACGACATGAAAACATGACTTGTGATTGTTTGTAGTTTGCTACTCTTGCCATGCCATGCTAGATGCTTGTTGTACTTGCTTCTTTACCTGTTGCACTCATACTTTAACTGCCATGTCATTGCATCATGCTAGAACTGCTAGGTTGCTTTGCTTTACTTTCAGTTTCCTTGCACAAGTCTTTGTAGACTTGCTGACATGTGCCCCTTGCTCTTTTGGGTGTCAAATGTTAGACCCTGAGCCAGAGACCGTAGCTGAGGACGAGGTGTTTGCTGACGCTGAGCCGGAGCCCACGTTTGACGAGAAGTTTGTGTAATGCCCTACCAGCTACTGCACAAGTACTAGAGGGGGGGGGGGGGGGTGAATAGTACTATAAAATAATAAGGCGTATTATTCCAAATTAAATTGCACACAACTACCAAGTCAATTTGCGGAAGCTTAAATTGAATGACAACAATGAAATTAACAATGCTAACACATGAAGTTAATGGGTTCGGATCCACCCAAGTCTCCCCGACTTGTTCCCGGTGATCCTACGTCCCAACCACCCGGATCCCCTCCGGATACTTGAGTTAGAAACCCTAACTCAAGATTTCCACTATGAATATCTTGTGAAAAACCTTCACAAGATCAAATCATACATGCAATGGCAAAGTGAATCCCACAACCCGGGATCACAAACTTCTCTCACAACCGAGAGAGCCAATAAGCAATATAAAAGAGTTTAATATGAAATAAATACTCTTACCACAAAATCCTATACCTTGAGTTTTTCTTACCCAAAAGGTGGAATGAAGGATTTGAGGAAGATGAAGTTACCAAACCCTAGCACCAAGGAAATGAGTAGCAATGGGTGCCTAGGGAAGATTTGGAAACTTGAATCAAGCAATAGCTTGAAGAGCTCACCAAGAACAAGCTTCTCTCTAGATCTAGAAATGAGAGAGAATGGGTTTCTTGTGAGGAAGAGAGCTTTAGATTTGAGGGAGAATAGCTATCTCTTTAGAACTCAATGAATCTCTTAATAGCAGCTCTGTTGAAGATAGAAATGACCTAGGTTCGTATTTATAGGGTCCCATAAAAACAAGTTAGGTCAATCTCCAACGGAAAGAAATCTGTGAGATCTAGTCGGTCAAAGAACACTCACTGACCGACTAGTTCATCAACTAGTCGGTCAGTCACAAAGCATGGACCGACTAAGAGCAGATCTGAGAAGAGATAGAATTTCAGACCTAGAAAACTAGTCGGTCCAAGAACACTGTCTGACCGACTAGTTTCACAACTAGTCGGTCATCCAATGAACGTAGACCGACTAAGAGGCAAAACAACATAGTCTGAAGGCAAGTTGACTTAGTCGGTCCAAGAACAAAAGTTGACCGACTAGATTGTCAACTAGTCGGTCATCAAACGTTCTTAGACCGACTAACGGTAAACAGTAGCTTAGGAGAATTTTAGAGTGAACAGTCAGTCTCAACTAGTCGGTCAAAGAAGCATCACTGACCGACTAGTTCATAAACTAGTCGGTCGGTGAGTCAACATAGACCGACTAACTGTAAACAGTAAAGAGCTAAGAATTAACTGACAGAAACTAGTCGATCCAAGAACAGTGGCCGACCGACTAGATCACCATCTAGTCGGTCAGTACTTGTTCTTGTACCAACTAACATGCACAACAAAGTCCGAATCGAAGCACGACGCTTCGAGGAAGTTAGAGTGACCTTGTGCAAGAATCCTAGAGCTACGAAATGAGCGTAATGAAGATAGAAACGTAAGATATACTCAAGGCTTAACATTCTATCAATCGAAACTAAAAGACTATAAATAAAACCTTAATAAACGGTCTTTGAGAGCTTCGATTGAATCTTCATTACTTCCAAAGCGTCGCAAGAGCTTCAACGAAGCTTTAGGCATGAAAATGAGCTTTGGAAAGTGTTGAGATGTCGCTTTGAATGTTCACGTGAAATTGGCGACGATCTCCAATACTGCGCTCACAAATTGTTAGATCATGAATTATTTATGTTTGCTCATCATCCAAAACCAAATCCGGGGAGTCCAATATTCAACATTCTCCCCCTTTTTGGTGATGACAAACCAACATAAATAATAATCAAAGATAATAATTCAAATGTAAAATACTTACTCCCCCTGCATTGATGACACGTTAATTCCAAAATGAATATAAATGAATTGCATCAAGCAGACGAGTAAGATAAATAAAGTGAATTGATTTTTGAAATATCGGATTTTGAAAATCCTTATATGTATCTTAACTCCCCCTGAATCTAGCATATCAAACTAGATTCTTGGAAATTGAATTAAATTTTCATTTGCGCTATTTATTATCATTATCTCTCCCCCTTTGGCATTATCCCAAAAATGGGGGGCATACAACGACAACAATTAGGAAATGTAAAATCCAACATCGGGAGTCGTAGACAAAGGCAATGGACCAACTTGACACCAAGGGAAAAATTGTGGAAATCAAAACAAGGTGTGCCAAATTTTCCATTATCAAAAAAAAATCAAAATCATCAAAAACACCAAATCATTATTCATTTCTTGAATAAAGAAACATACTCTTCAATATTCAATATTCTTGGTTAATTTTGTGCATGGAAAACAATTCTATAAAATTACAGAATTTAAATCCATTTAACCAATTTTTTTATGCGTCGATTCGATATCACATTTCAAATATATTCAACGAATATTAAAATTTGCACGACGAATAAAAGATAAAGTGAACGATGATGAACATATATATATATATATATATAGACAACATGAGTACATCCAAAAAATATCACATCGAATATATGAGATACATCATATCAAGCGCTACATATCATCAAAAAGAAATACATCATCATCATCATCAAAATCCAACACCGACTACCAGAAAGCACAAAAAAAAATACATCAAAGCATCTCTCAACCCCATCCTAACCCAAGACACTCTCACTAGAATATATCATCCAAAGCGTATATGGAGAGTCCTCGAAACAACGATCACGAGGAGGAGGCTGGATCTGCAGCGTCCGTGGGTCCAGTCGACGGAGTGGACTCAGGCTCTGCAGGGAGAAGAGGTGTCTCAACAGATGGAATCGTCGGGGCAGGAGTCGAGATCTCAGCAACAGGCTCAAAAGCAGCATGAGTCTCGACAGAAGCAGCTGCAGCAGATACATGAGTAGGCTCGGAAACTGGGTCAGCAGCAGGCTCAGAAGGCTGAAGAGCTGCAGCAGATGGCTCTGGAACACCGGAAGAGGTGGCAACTCCAGGAGCAGAAGTGGAAGTACCAGCAGAAGTGCCCTCGGGGGCACGAGTCGAAGCACGACAGAGCTCCTCAATGTCCTCCTCAGCCATCTCATCAAACTCCTCATCCTCAGACACGGAAGGAGGAAGCTCAACACCCATCCGACGAGCCATACGGCAGACCACCTCCTCGGTACGAGCCAAGCGGGACTCGTGACGACGAAGTATCCGTAGGACATCATCAAGGGTGGCAACTGGAGTAGCAGAGGCACTGGCAGAGGCAGGGACAGATGCTGAAGGTGTCGTCCTCTGAACGTGACGAAGCGCCGCAAGAGATTTCTTGACGGCCGTCGCATTCAGGGGAGGACCAAGGGGACGCTCATCGTCACGAGGCAATGTGACACGAAAATGACGAAACACGAGGGTCAACATGCAAGGAAATGGGATATGAGCCGATTTATTGGACTTTCGAATACACTCGAAAGAGTCAATCTTATCGAGTATAATTCGAGCCCAATTAATCGAGCTCCCCATGAAGATCGCATAGATAAGCTTCAAAAAAGGCTGGGATGGTAAAGATGAGGAGCCGTACTTGGGAAGCAAGCACGACTTCAAAATCAGATTTAGGACCCATGCATTAGGCTTGAAAGATTTAGATGGCACGCCAATCATGGCAGGAGGAATCTGATGGAAAATCTCTGAAAGGATGGTCTGATCAAGAGAAGAAATATCATCTACCGAGATATCAGAAGGAAGAAGGCCAGACGAAGAGATACCCAAAATCTCTCCTAAGATTTCCGCAGTGAGGACTATAGGAGTCCCCAAAACGGTCGTCTCAACAGAGTGGGTCTGATCGTACTGACCCCGGATCCTATTAGCATAGAAAAGCTTCACTAATCTAGGGTAGGAGTGAGGATTCGCCTTCGGGTCATATCGAAGGTAATCGAGAAGACCTGACGACGACAAAAGATCAGCTAACCCTATGAAGTCGCTAAACTGGACGAAATGCTCCAGAAGCAGCGGGCAATGTTCGATACAGTTATACGCCACGAGACACAAAGGGTCATCGCGACATAAGGAAATATCGACACCGCCCACCGGCATCGGACCCTTTCCCTTAGGCTTACGGGTAAACGTACGAGGGTGGGTGCTAGACTCGGGATGAATAGGAGGAGTGGGTTCCCTATGAGTCTCGGTCTCGGGGTTATACTCTGTATCGGAATCGGTAGGAGTATGGAATGAAGATTGAGAAGCAAAAATTTTGGCCTTTGGCTTAGGCTTGGGTTTGGGTTTCGGTTGACCTCTAGGTTGAGCGGTCGTCGTCCTCTTCTTCTTGAGAGGAGGCGAAGACGACGAAGGATGGGTGGTCTTGGCTCTACGCTTCGGAGGGGTTGGATGCTCGGGATCCGAAGGGTTTTGTTCTATGGTCATCGGCGAGGGGCTAGACGGAGTGATCGGGATACGTGTTCGAGCCATAATCTCGGCACAACACGACACACGAGATAGGAAAGAAGAGATCCTAGCCGAAATTAGAAAACCCTAATCGAAACCCTAGGAGAAGAAATCAACTGGAAAACCTAACCCTAGAGCTGAAACCGAACCCTAGATAGGAGAGGGAGGAAGAGAGGATACCCTAGGTCGGAGATCGGCGGACGGCGACGGCTGGAATGGTCGGAAAGTGGCCGGAAGACGAAGGGTCTCGAGGGAGGTCGGGGTTTTGAGCGGAGAGAGAAGAGATTTCGATCGATTAGAATGAAAATCGATCGACTAAACTGAGTTTAAGTCGGTCGATTTCGCAAAAGACCAAACAGCCCCTGGCACATCTAGTCGGTCACAGTTCAAGCACTGACCGACTAGATCACGATCTAGTCGGTCGGTCAATGAGCTTGAACCGACTAGTTGCAAACAGTGGCTGAATCCAAGATTTACTGACAAGATTTAGTCGGTCTGCGTTCATTTACTGACCGACTAGATCTCAATCTAGTCGGTCGGTCACTGAACATGAACCGACTAAAGAGTCAAAAACTTGAAAATCAAGTTCTCTCCATAATACGCTTGGACGATAAATCTCAAAACTCTCAATAAACATAGAAACTACCCCATTAATCATCGAAAAACAGAAATTTGACGATTACGCACAAATCGCACGAAAAATCAAGATATCACATAAAATTCCCGAAAAATCCAATAATTCTAGCATGAATGAGATATTGCCAAAATATTAGCATGCAAGATGATTGAATTTAAATATGAATCCTATATCTCGGATTCACCCATAATCCCCAATTCTCGACGCAACCGCACAAAGGAGTCCTCCTTTAGGGGTTTCGTGAAAATATCGGCGATTTGCTTTTGGGTTTCAACGTACACTAAAATGATGTCCTTTTTAGCAACATGATCATCTAAAAAGTGGTGTCGGACATCTATGTGTTTCGAACGGGAATGATGTACCGGGTTCTTGGAAAGACAAATAGCACTTTGGTTATCCACCATGACAGGGCTAGTATCACAATGAATACCAAAATCCTTCAATGTGTGTCTCATCCAAAGAACTTGAGCACACGCGGCACCGGCGGCAATATATTCCGCCTCGGTGGTTGAAAGTGATACGGAATTTTGCTTCTTGGAAAACCAAGAGACAAGAGAATTTCCTATAAAATGGCAAGTGCCACTAGTACTTTTCCTGTCGGATTTGCATCCCGCATAATCAGCGTCACTATATGAGACTAACTCATATGTGCTAGATCTCGGATAAAGTAATCCAAAATCTAATGTGTAACTTAGATAGCGAAAAATACGCTTTACCGCTACTAAGTGAGACTCCTTAGGTTGAGACTGATAACGAGCACATATACATACGGCAAACATAATATCGGGCCTACTTGCGGTAAGATAAAGCAAACTACCTATCATACCTCGATATAGACGAATGTCTACATCCTTACCGCCCGTATCCTTGTCAAGATGCGTAGTCGTGCTCATTGGAGTCTTTTTCCCGGAGGCATTCTCCATTCCAAATCGCTTTAGCAACTCCACCGTGTACTTCGTTTGGTGGATGAAGATTGCATCGTTCATTTGGTGAATTTGGAGACCTAAAAAATATTTGAGTTCGCCCATGTGGCTCATCTCAAATTGTTCCTTCATAATATTAGAAAACTCTTCGCAAAGAGCGAAGTTAGTAGCACCGAAAATGATATCATCAACATAAATTTGAACTAATAAAATATCATTATTCGCATGCTTAATAAAAAGTGTTGAATCGGCTTCGCCCATTTTAAATTTCAAATCCAAAAGAAAATTCTTTAGGCGATCATACCAAGCTCGAGGAGCTTGTCTCAAACCATAAAGAGCTTTCTTTAGTTTAAAAACGTGATTTGGAAATTTTTCATTTACGAAGCCCGGAGGTTGAGAAACGTAAACTTCCTCAACGACATCTCCGTTTAAAAATGCACTTTTAACATCCATTTGAAATAATTTAAAATTCTTATGGCATGCAAAAGACAAAAGTAATCTAATTGATTCTAATCTAGCTACCGGAGCGAAAGATTCTTCGAAATCGATACCTTCCTCTTGACGATAGCCTTGAGCTACTAACCGAGCTTTGTTCCGGACGACGACTTGGTTTTCGTCGGTTTTGTTCTTGAAGATCCACTTTGTCCCTATGACGGTGTGGTTCTTCGATGGCAATGGAACAAGCTCCCAAACTTCATTCCTCTCGAATTGAATGAGCTCCTCCTCCATGGCTAAGATCCAAGCGCTATCTTCGCATGCTTCATTAATATTCTTTGGCTCTATCGATGAGGCAAAGGCACAATTTGCGAAGCGGTGAACTTGGGATCTCGTCTTGACACTATCATAGATATTTCCAATGACTTGCTCATGGGGATGGTCACGAACCGAATGAAGCCGTTTGGGAATACCTTGATCACTTGGAACATTCTCAACAACTTCATTAGTTGGGTTAGTCTCAATAGAATCAATAGAATCATTAGACTTAGAATTTTCAAACGAATCACATAAAACATCCATAGAATCATTATCATTTGAAATTCTAGTTGGAACAAATCCTTCATTAAATGAGACATGAAGCGATTCCTCGATCGTTGAGGTTCGTTTGTTGAATATCCGGTAGGCTTTGCTACGCGTAGAATATCCAACAAAAATCCCCTCATCGGATCTCGGATCGAATTTGTCCAAACTACCATATGTGTTCTTAATAAAACATTTCGAACCAAAAACACGAAAATGTTTAACTTGAGGCGACCTACCAAACAACAATTCATAACAAGTTTGTTTAGTGCCGGGCCTCAAAAGTATTCTATTAAACACATAGCAAGCGGTGTGTACCGCTTCCGCCCAAAATTGATGGCCAAGTTGGCTATCATCAAGCATAGTGCGAGCACACTCCACTAGCGTCCTATTCTTTCTCTCAACTACACCATTTTGAGGAGGTGCACGAGGGAAAGAGAAGGTGTGAGTAATACCAACTTCATCACAAAATGTCTCAAAAGACTCATTCTCAAATTCACCTCCATGATCACTACGAATAGTGACAATGGTGGTTCCTAAGAGATTTTGTACTTTCTTAACAAAAATTGTGAAGTTTTCAAAAGCTTCATTTTTATTACACAATGAAAATACCCAAGTAAATCTTGAATAGTCATCTACGATGACAAGTCCGTACCTTGCATTTCCTAAGGAAGCTACTCTAGTTGGCCCAAATAAATCTAGATGTAATAGCTCTAGTGGCCGTTTAGTAGAGATGCTTTTCTTAGGTTTAAATGAAGATTTAGGAAGCTTGCCGCGTTGACAACAATCATAAAAACTTTTCTTTTCAAAAACAAGCTTCGGAAAACCTTTAATAGAATTCAATTTTGAAAGCTTATATAGTGTTCCAAAGTTCACATGTCCAAAGCGTCGATGCCATAAGTGTTGTTCACTTGTGTTGGCAACGAGACATTGTTCATATGACTTAGGAAGATCCAAAATATAGATGTCTTTACGACGAGTTCCGGAAAATAATAATTTTTCATTATCCTTTCTTAAAATGTGACACAATCCTTTCGCAAAGCTAACTTTGTAACCTTTGTCACAAAGTTGACTTATTGAAATAAGATTATGATTTAAACCACTAACAAGATAAACGTCACTAATTAATGGTTTAGAAGGGTTACCGACTTTACCAACACCTATGATGGTTCCGCTCTCGTTGCCTCCAAATACGACGCGGTTTCCATTCGCAATGGGAACCACTCCGGAGAGCAAACGAGCGTCACCCGTCATGTGTTTGGAGCACCCGCTATCGAGTATCCAATTCCCTTTGGAGCTAAATTTAAATTTGATGCTCCTTTTCTTTTTCTTTTCCTTGAGTACCTAAAGATAGACACTTTCATATCATGGTACCCAAGGTCATTGGGTCCAAGGGATTAGACCTTTGGAAGCCAAGTCCAAGTGGACTTAGACTTCCCCACATAATTCTTACTATGCACAACATCCGAAAAATAAGCATTCATGTACATTTGTTTTTCGTCCATGCTTGTGTCCTTTGGGCTCCAAATAGTGAAAATTTTGGGAGCCATCATCCTATTGGGTGCATGCATGCTACGTTGATTTCTACGTGATGCATGTTGTGGATAGGCATACGGGACATGATGGAATGGTGCACGAAAAGAATTATTCATATGATGAGGTGGGTGTACATATGCATGTGTGGAAACACGTGCGTGAGGGTGTCTCACTTGGTGTGCACGTGCCCGGGAATGTGTTGCATAAAAATCATCATAAGTGTGAGACGGTGGAGTAGGATGTGTGTTCCTACGTGGCATGTTATTAGTGTACATGTAGGCATGCCCCTTCTTTGGAGGTCCACCCAAAGTGGGTTTCTTTCCGAAAGAGGGTGTGGACGAGGTGGAAGCACCATTGGTAGATGAACTACCAATAGAGTGTTTGCTCCCACTCGTTGAGGCTTCGGAAGTTGGCCTAACAAAAGTAGTGACCGACTTGGATGAATTTCCCATCATATACCCCAAGCCAATGTGGTGTTTGGCCGGAAGTAAATCTTTTAGGATATTATCCAAATGGCCCTTACCCTTGTTGAATTTGTTGATTCGGCCCAATGTGTCCTCATATTTCTCTTTGAGAGAACGCAAAGAAGTATCCAAAGCGGATATTTGCGATGTGAGCACATAAACACGAGATTTAAGATTCTCGTTCTCAATACTCAAAGTCGAGTTTTGAGAAGTTAAATCTGCTATCTCATGTTCTTCCGCATCCTCAATGCTAACATGTTCAAGTTTAGATTTGAGTTTCACAATCTCATTTCTTAACTCTTCAACAACGGTGTCGTTGTTGGTGATGATATTCTTAGGCGATGTTTGAATGCTAGCTAGGTCATCTTTTACCTTAGTATATCCATTTACTAACTTAGTGTATTTTGACCAAAGTTGAGAGTTAGCATTTCTAAGATCATCCATCGTTACCTCATCGCTTTCGTCATTACTATCATCGGAAGAGGAGGATCCTTGATCGTTCTCCTCTCTTGCCATGAAGCACATATGTGCTTGCTCCACTTTCTCATCATCCGACTCTCCGCTTGAGGAATCCTCGGAGTCGGTGAATGTTGCTCCGACAAGTCCTTTCTTGTACCCCTTCTTGTATTTCTTGGACTTATCGAATTTTGGCGCCTTCCACTTCTCCTTTTGTTTGTTGAGAGGACACTCCGCTTTCATGTGTCCTGGCTTATTGCACTTGAAACACAAAGGAGAGGAAGAGGCGTTAGAAGAACCAAATTTACCTTTGGTCTTGAAGTTACCTTTCCGGAAGAAACGGTTGAACTTCTTGGCCATGAGTGCCATGGACTCCAAGTCCAACTCGTTTTCCGAGTCTTCATCATCGGAAGATGTGGATGAAGCCGCCTTGAATGCAATCGCCTTTTTCTTAGGCGCATCTAGGTTCAAATATGACTTCATCTTTTCTTGTAGCTTCACCTTGCTATCTTTGCGTACCTCGTATGACATCAAAGTACCCATTAGTTGAACTACGGTATATTTGTTCATGTCATTACCTTCCTCGATGGCGAAGGTACGTTTTTCCCAAGAAGAGGGAAGTCCTTCAATAAGCTTTAAGCACTTCTCCTTTTGAGTGTAGATCTTGCCGAGGGCCTCTAACTCGTTTATTATGTCAACGAAGCGAGCGTAATATTCTTTCATCTTCTCGCCCTGTTGCATGTGAAACATTTCGTAATCTTTGGTTACGACAACGAGTTTAGAGTCTCTTACCCGACTCGTCCCTTCATGTAGTATGAGGAGAGAGTTCCAAATTTGATATGCACTCTTACATGTGCATATCTTATTGAAATCCTCGGGCTCCAATGCGCATTGCAAGGCGTTCATTGCCTTGGCATTGCTTACCTCCGCGGCGACCTCCGCGGTAGTCCATTTCTCAAAATCTTCTTCTTCGGGCTCGTTGTACTCCTTCATTGTAGTCCTCCATAAAGATGCACTTCGGAGGAAGGTTTCCATCCGACATTTCCAGTACCCGTAGTTGGTACCGTTGAAGAATGGAGGCCTTGTAGAGGAATGTCCTTCCATCACCGATGACGCTCCTTCACGGTTCCTGAAGGTGTCGTAGTTGGAAGGTGGAGGCACGGTCTTGTTGTCGTTGGCAGACATAGCTGAGTATCTGGCTCCGATACCAAATGTAATGCCCTACCAGCTACTGCACAAGTACTAGAGGGGGGGGGGGGGGGTGAATAGTACTTTAAAATAATAAGGCGTATTATTCCAAATTAAATTGCACACAACTACCAAGTCAATTTGCGGAAGCTTAAATTGAATGACAACAATGAAATTAACAATGCTAACACATGAAGTTAATGGGTTCGGATCCACCCAAGTCTCCCCGACTTGTTCCCGGTGATCCTACGTCCCAACCACCCGGATCCCCTCCGGATACTTGAGTTAGAAACCCTAACTCAAGATTTCCACTATGAATATCTTGTGAAAAACCTTCACAAGATCAAATCATACATGCAATGGCAAAGTGAATCCCACAACCCGGGATCACAAACTTCTCTCACAACTGAGAGAGCCAATAAGAAATATAAAAGAGTTTAATATGAAATAAATACTCTTACCACAAAATCCTATACCTTGAGTTTTTCTTACCCAAAAGGTGGAATGAAGGATTTGAGGAAGATGAAGTTACCAAACCCTAGCACCAAGGAAATGAGCAGCAATGGGTGCCTAGGGAAGATTTGGAAACTTGAATCAAGCAATAGCTTGAAGAGCTCACCAAGAACAAGCTTCTCTCTAGATCTAGAAATGAGAGAGAATGGGTTTCTTGTGAGGAAGAGATCTTTAGATTTGAGGGAGAATAGCTATCTCTTTAGAACTCAATGAATCTCTTAATAGCAGCTCTGTTGAAGATAGAAATGACCTAGGTTCGTATTTATAGGGTCCCATAAAAACAAGTTAGGTCAATCTCCAACGGAAAGAAATCTGTGAGATCTAGTCGGTCAAAGAACACTCACTGACCGACTAGTTCATCAACTAGTCGGTCAGTCACAAAGCATGGACCGACTAAGAGCAGATCTGAGAAGAGATAGAATTTCAGACCTAGAAAACTAGTCGGTCCAAGAACACTGTCTGACCGACTAGTTTCACAACTAGTCGGTCATCCAATGAACGTAGACCGACTAAGAGGCAAAACAACATAGTCTGAAGGCAAGTTGACTTAGTCGGTCCAAGAACAAAAGTTGACCGACTAGATTGTCAACTAGTCGGTCATCAAACGTTCTTAGACCGACTAACGGTAAACAGTAGCTTAGGAGAATTTTAGAGTGAACAGTCAGTCTCAACTAGTCGGTCAAAGAAGCATCACTGACCGACTAGTTCACAAACTAGTCGGTCGGTGAGTCAACATAGACCGACTAACTGTAAACAGTAAAGAGCTAAGAATTAACTGACAGAAACTAGTCGGTCCAAGAACAGTGGCCGACCGACTAGATCACCATCTAGTCGGTCAGTACTTGTTCTTGTACCAACTAACATGCACAACACAGTCCGAATCGAAGCACGACGCTTCGAGGAAGTTAGAGTGACCTTGTGCAAGAATCCTAGAGCTACGAAATGAGCGTAATGAAGATAGAAACGTAAGATATACTCAAGGCTTAACATTCTATCAATCGAAACTAAAAGACTATAAATAAAACCTTAATAAACGGTCTTTGAGAGCTTCGATTGAATCTTCATTACTTCCAAAGCGTCGCAAGAGCTTCAACGAAGCTTTAGGCATGAAAATGAGCTTTGGAAAGTGTTGAGATGTCGCTTTGAATGTTCACGTGAAATTGGCGACGATCTCCAATACTGCACTCACAAATTGTTAGATCATGAATTATTTATGTTTGCTCATCATCCAAAACCAAATCCGGGGAGTCCAATATTCAACAGTTTGTGGACACCGGTGACTAGTCTTAGAGACTATTCTGAGTTACTTCTGTTTTAGGTTGCTGTTAGTTGTCGGTGCGTAGCACCTTTGCTTTCCGAATGTTGTACTTTTGTTGGCAATGCTTGGGCCTTTAGACTCTTTTATTTTCTTTCCAGCCTGGTGGCTTTTCTGTGATGTTGGAACTTATTTTTGGACATTCTGAGATTGGTTATATTATGTCTCTTTCTTTATTATTATTTTTGTTCCGTATCGCACTTGCAGGGACCTCTACTTGGTTTAAATCCAGACGCTTTACAGACTGGAGCCTCACAGCTCCAAGTCTGAGCGGACCTTCTCACGTCTCACCTCCATTTTAGGGAAGCGGGGCGTGACATGTTTTGTTGGTGGCCCATGCAGGTCCTACTGCAATTGCGAATTATCGGAACAAAGATAATAACAGAATGTCTAGTAAATAAATTACAACATCCAAGTCATAATCTTTGAGTCTAATTTTTGTTTGTTTTCCTATGCCATTAGATGGCAGGAAGACGACAAACCCGAGCTGGTGGTGGGCCCAATCGTGTTGAGGTGCCAGATAGAGAGCCCACCAATGCTGGGATCATGAAGATGATGCATCAGATGATGCATGTGCAGCAGGGTATGCTTCAGAATACCCAGAATGCCTCTTGCTTCGAGCCGAGAGCGAAGCAGTTTCAGGAGCTGGGCCTGACTTACTTTGATGGATCTGAAGGACTATTAGCTGCTGAGGAGTGGATCAGGAATACTGAAGATAATCTGAAGATGTCAAAGAACAACCCGGCTGGATGGGTTGAGTTGGTGAAGAAGCAGCTCAGGGATAATGCCCACAACTGGTGGGATGCAGAAGAGGAGCTGTTGGTGAAGTCGATACCTTGGGCTACTTTCAAGTCCAGGTTCGATGAGGAGTACTTTCCGAAGGCTGCCAGGAGGGAGATGTTGCAGTGATTCATTAAGTTGAAGCAGGAAAATCTGATGGTGGACCAGTACCATCAGGAGTTCACCAGGCTGAGTCGCTTCACACCGAAGATGGTGGAGGATGCGGAGGAGAAGGCTCAGAGGTTTCTACAGGGTCTTTCCCTAGACTTGCAGAGCCTGATGACTTCGTCAGATCTGTAGTTGTACCAGAAGTTGCTGGTAGCTGCTAGGAGGCAGGAGCTGATTGCGAGGCAGAAGAGAGGACAGACTTCTGGAGCTGGGAAGAGGCCTATGGAGCAGGCCAGAGCAGTGATTACGCCTGGGTTCAAGCCTAATCAACCAGTGCAGTTCAAGAGGCCAGGTGGGCCTCCTCAGAAGACTTGCCATTTCTACGGCAAGACCGGGCATGTCAAGGAGCAGTGTAGGAGGATGTTGGAACAATGCCTAGTTTGTGGAGATCCTACTCATACTATGAAGGAGTGCCGAAAGTCTAAACAGCATTGGAAGGAACCAGTTGCAGCTCAGCCGTTACAGCAGAGAGCACCTGTACCTGCTAAACGTGGATCGCCTTTCATTCCACAGAAGCAGGCGTTTTAGCAGGCTGTTCAGCCGAGGAGGCAGGCTTTCCTGATGACGGCAGTGGAGAGCGAGGCTGTGGAGAGGTTATCGCAGGTAACTCTCAGACTAGTTGTTTCCTTCCTTAGTGTTGACTTGTTAGATTACGTTTGGTTGATTTCATATGATTGTTTGCTAGAATAGGGTTTGATTGGTAGTTTGTCTGTTAGGAGTGATTTTGGTTTGCACATTTCCTGCACGAGTCCTCTTTGACTCTGGCGCATCGATGTGCATTATATCCCAGAGCTTCGTGGAGAAGCATTCCTTGACGACTTCCCCTCTTCCCAAGAGTTGGAACATCGTTACAGGAAATGGCATGATCTCGGTGCATCGTGGTTGCAATTCTTGCCCTTTGGTGGTCTGTGGACATGAGCTTTACGCTGATTTCATTGTCCATGACATCATCAACTATGATGCAATGCTTGGGATGGATTGGCTAGCGAGTTTTTATGCTACGATCGATTGTCGGAGGAAGAAGGTGGTGTTCAAGATCCCAGGACATCCAGTGTTTGAGTTCAGTCGAGGTAGCAGTTCGCTTGGCCCTGTCAGATTTCGGGCCAGACCGGTGGAGATCGTTTCTTTGCAGATGGAGCAGAGTAGACCAGCTGTGGTGCGTGAATTCAACGACGTCTTCCCCGAGGAGATGTCTGGACTGCTGCCCGATCGAGCTCTCGAGTTTTCAAGCGATCTTATTCTGGGAGCGCAGCCTATTTCGAAGGCACCATATCGTATGGCTCCAGCAGAGTTAGAGGAGTTGCGTAGGCAGCTGGATGAGCTTTTGCAGAAGGGTTACATCAATCCTAGTGTGTCTCCGTGGGGAGCGTCGGTTCTGCTGGTGAAGAAGAAGGATGGTTCACGTCGCATGTGCGTGGACTACAGGGAGCTGAATGCTGTGACCATCAAGAATAAGTATCCATTGCCTCGTATAGATGACATTTTTGATCAGCTTGGAGGATCGAGGGTGTTCTCTAAGTTAGATCTGAGGAGTGGTTATCATCCGCTTAAGGTGAAGAAGGAAGATATTCAGAAGACAGTGTTCAGGACAAAGTATGGTCACTACGAGTTCGTGGTTATGCCCTTCGGTGTAACCAATGCACCCGCAGTTTTTATGAACTTGATGAATCTGATCTTCTACGACTTGCTAGATAAGTTTGTCGTTATCTTTATTGACGACATCTTAATCTATTCAAGGTCAGAGGAAGAGCATGCGTCGCACTTGAGGACTGTATTGGAGATTTTGAGGAAGCATCGTTTGTATGCTAAGTATTCTAAGTGCGAGTTTTGGCTTGATAGAGTTTCTTTTCTCGGGCATATGGTGTTAGGAGATGGAATTTCAGTGGATCCCGAGAAGATTAAGGCTATCAGAGAGTGTCCTGTTCCGCAGTCAGCATCTGAGATCCGGAGTTTCCTTGGGCTTGCAGGTTATTATCGGCGCTTCATTAAGGACTTCTCCTGTATTGCTGAGGCAATGACCAGACTGACGCGGAAGGATGTACCTTTTGTTTGGTCTGATGATTGTGAGGAGGCTTTTGGTGTTCTAAAGGAGAGGTTGACGACTGCCCTTGTTCTTGCTGTGCCTGATCGGAGTGGAGGATTCGAGATCTTTTGAGATGCTTCTGGCAAGGGTCTCGGTTGTGTATTGCACCAGCATGGGCACGTGGTTGCGTCTGCTTCTCGTTAGCTTAAGGCTCATGAGAAAAATTACCCGACACACGATTTGGAGTTGGCTGCAGTCACGTTTGCACTGAAGATTTGGAGGCACTTCCTGCTGAGTGAGAAGGTGAAGATCTTCACCGATCACAAAAGCTTGAAGTACATTTTTACTCAGAAGGAGCTCAATATGCGACAGCGTCGATGGTTGGAGCTCATGGCAGATTATGAGATTAACTTGCAGTATCACCCTGGCAAGGTGAATGTGGTTCCAGATGCGCTGAGCAGACTTCCAGCGGTGATGATGTTGACTTCGCAGTGGAGATTGCAGCAGGATTTTTGCGAGTCTGGTATTGAGATTATTCTTCCTGGGGAGGCCTCTTCGTTGATGAGTATGCAGATACAGTCGACGATCGTGGATAGGATCAAGGCTGGACAGGCTGGAGATGCTAAGCTGGTGAAGATTCGGGAGCAGGTGGAAGCCGGTCTGCGGATTGACTTCTTGATTCATGAGGATGGCTCGCTGAGGTATGTAGCCAGGTTGTGTGTGCCAGCTGGGGATATCAGAGAGGAATTATTGGTGGAGGCACACAGTTCGTCGTATTCTGTACATCCTGGTGGTACCAAGATGTACAAGGATCTCCGTCTGAACTATTGGTGGCATGGTATGAAGAGGAGTGTGGCTCGGAGTGTGGCCAAGTGTCTGGTTTTCCAGCAGGTAAAGGCGGAGCATCAGTGTATGGCAGGGTTGCCACAACCGCTTCCGATTCCGGAGTGAAAGTGGCAACACATCACTATGGATTTCGTGACTGGACTACCTCGGAGTCCGAAGCAGAATGACGCGATTTGGGTGATCGTAGACAGATTAACCAAATCCACGCACTTTATTCCCTTCCGAGTAGGACAGTCCACTGAGATGCTAGCGAGGAGATATATGGAGGTAAATTCTTTTACTCTCCGTTTCTATTTCCTTTTCCTATTTTAGATAGTGATGTAACGTGAATCGTGCAGGAGATCATACGACTTCACGAAGTCTCCGTGAGTATCGTGTCGGACAGAGACACGAGATTCACGTCTCAGTTTTGGCAGAGCATGCAGAAGAGCCTGGGTACGAGTCTGAGTTTCAGCACGGCGTACCACCCGCAGACGAATGGCCAGTCCAAGAGGACGATTCAGATTTTGGAGGACATGCTGAGGGCGTGCATGTTAGACTTCAAGGGATCTTGGGAGGATCATCTCCATCATGTTGAGTTTGCCTACAATAACAGCTACCAGGCGAGTATTGGCATGGCGCCATTCGCCGCGCTATACGGGAAGAAATGTCGATCGCCACTGAGCTGGGATGACATTGGAGATCGGGAGCTGTTAGGACCGGAGATGATCGTGGAGGCCGTGGATGTTGTGAGAAACATCCGGGAGAAGCCGAGGATCGCGCATGACCGTTTCAAGCATTGGGCAGATGCTAAACGGAGGCCTTTGGAGTTTCAGCCTGGAGATCATGTCTTTCTGAAGATTTCTCCGAACCGCAGAGTTATCCGATTCGGGAAGAGAGGCAAGCTGAGTCCGAGGTACTTTGGGCCGTTTGACGTCCTGGAGAGAGTTGGAGCGGTGGCTTATCGCTTGGCGTTGCCACCGTCGCTGAAGGGAGTTCCCGACGTATTTCACGTATCTTAGTTACGTCGATACATCAGTGATCCGTCCCATGCTGTGGATTTCTCGGAGATCACGGTTCGTCCGGATCTTACCTATGATTAGCAGCCAGTTGAGATTCTGGATCGACGGCAGAAGCAGCTGAGGAATAAGACCGTCGACTTGGTTCGAGTGCAGTGGCGTCATGGTTCCCCTGGGGAGTCCACTTGGGAGCGTGAAGATGACATGAGAGAGCGCTTCCCGCACTTGTTTTCGAGCAGTGATTGATGTTGATTCCGAGGACGGAATCATTCTTAAGGTGGGGAGGATGTAACGGTCTGTTTTCGTTGTACGTTTTAAGTGCACGTAGTTTTGATCGTGCACGTATTTATTTTAGACTCTGTTTGTTTGTGAACACTTTAGTGTAATATGTCGTTGTGATCGTCTCTAAGAGTATTAAATTGTGGCACTAATTTGGAACGACATTTCTCGGGTCGTTCTCCCATGATTTGATCTTATTCGAAGAGACGTTGTGATTTTCACTTTTGACGTGAGACGTTTCTATTTTTAGTTTCGTCACTCGACGTCGAAATTGAGAACCGTCTTCTTAGTTTTCTTTCTCTCGTCGTCCCGATCACCCCAATATTTATTTCACAATTTTTGGATTTCATTTGACCTATTTTACATTTTTGGCCAAGCTTAAAATATTTTTTAAATACTAAGTTTTAAAGTATTTTCGACCCAATATAATTTCTATGAGATTATAACTCTTCAAAACAATTTTGACCCAAATCCTAGCTCTTTGGCCGCACCCCTATTGCTTGAGATATAGTGTGGGTGAATATTTGGGTTTAAAATTGATTAAAAAGCAATTTTAATTCAAATTAAACCCTAGACTTGGTCAAACCCATCTACACTATATATAGGAGGCTTAGGATACCCATTTCCCTCAAGCAATCAACCCTAGACGTCACAAAACCCCCCCAAACTTTCGCATCCACACTTCGTCGCAACCGCAGCTCGCAGCCGCTCAATGCCCGATCGACGGAATCCTTCGTTTTCCCTCGGTCTGACCGAGGCCCCGCCCCGCACCGCCGCTCCGCTCCGCACCAAGCGCCCGCTGCATCGTTGCAACGCCCGCACCCCGCTACGACCGAGAGCTTCTCTCGGTCTGACCGAGAGAATTCCCTGCACCGCCGCTCTGCTCCGCAACGTTGCAACTGCAACGCTGCAACCCCGCACCGACCGACGCCCCCTCTCGGTCTGACCGAGGCCCGCACCCGCTCCACTCCGCATCGCCGCTCTGTTGCAGCCCGCATCGTCGCAACCCCCGCTCCCAAGCGCCCGACCGAAGGAATTCCTCGCACCGGCCCGCTGTGACCGAGAGCCCATGCTCTGCATCGCGCTCCGCATCGCAGCGACCGGCCGTGTGCTGTGATATCTCGGTCTGACCGAGCGAAATTCATCGCAACCCCGCATCCGTCGCACTGCTTGCCTCTGTGGGCCCCCAAGTTCTCCAGAGCTGTTGTGGGTCCCCCATTGACCCCTAGAACTGCTGTGGGTCCCACCCAAGGGTTTCCTCTATGTTGTTCTGCCGATTACGACGTTGCGATACGTCGTAGCCCTTCGTCGCACGTGCTAGCATTGGAATCTTGGTTCGTTGATCTGGTTGCTGCCCAGACTATTCGAGCAAGGAATCTGATCTGGAAATTGGACTAGGAGCACGTTCTTATATTCCAACCCCTGGCGTCGCTACCCGACGCCAGTGTAGCTTTCGCGTGGTGTTGAGGTAACGTTTTGCAACCCTAGGACCCCCAACCACAGCCTATTAATCAAGATTAAAATTGATGTTTTAAATGTTTTAGAATCACTAATTAAGATAATTTAAATTGGGAATGTAGGCTGGTGGACTTGTGCACGTAGGTTGTTTGTGACTTTGGACTCTTTGGACGGTGTTTTTTAGACGACGGTTTGCAGGCAAGTGAAACTTGCCCGTTGCTTGTTTAGGCCATGTTTTAGGCCACTTTTGTACCGTAGCGTAAAAGAGACTAGGCAGTGAAATGATAGCTGCCTAGACGCCTATTTGATCTAGTTTGACAACGAAACTAGATCCGTCACCTCATTCGATCTAGCTTGACAACGAAGCTTGATCCAACCCCTTTTACCTGTTTTGTTCATGCTGCCATGTCATCCATGCATTTGTAACTGCCATGTTTAAATTCCTTAACTGTACGCATTTAAATTACAGCTTGCCATGTCATGCCATCTATGTCTGATTGTTGCATTCGTAGCACACGCTACTATACTTATACTTGCTTGTTGAGGCTAGGTTCACCCCTATGCCATATTAAAAAACACTTCCTGGCTCGTGATCCAGAAGCGAGCATTCATGTTCGGGGGTAAAGCCCTGGCTCGATACACGTGGAGGGGTAGGGTTGAGCGACCACTCAGCGTAGAAGTGTGCCCGTACAGCCACTTCAGCTGTAAGGCGTGAACTGTAGGATCCCATCATGCGATGATGGAGGATTGAAAGAGAGGAGAGACTTATGTTAGCGTATGCTTCGCTGTAATCTCGGAACTTTGCCCTTAGATTCGCCACAATGGTCGGTACTTCGTTACAGAGGATCGAAGCAGCTTTTCACCGTCTAAATCTCTACTTGGATGAAGAACTTTAATGGAAGGGAGAAGAGGGAAGAAGGTTGCCTTATGCAAACTTATGGCATGAAGGATTAGCCTTTAATGCCTTACCCTTGGGTCCTATTTATAGGCTTTAGGGGTAGTTATTGTAGGAAATAATAATATATAAGCTTATTAGCATATATTAACACCCTTGCTTATCCTCTTCTTCATGCACTTATCAAGTGCCTTTATGCACTTATAATGCGACTTTTTCCACTTATCGAGTGGTCCTTTTCACACATGAAAAGATTCCCTTCGCACATGCTTTCATGCACGCGACATCTGAGGTCCGTATACCCTCATACATCCCCTCATGGGTGTATACATGTCGTCCATATCCAACATCTCCCACTCACACTTGAGGAGATTGTGAGGAAATAGTTCTTCTGTTATCATACTGAGAAATAGATCGTGTGACCGTCATGCGCATAGAGTCTGCTGTTGTGCACTTGTTAGAGATACACAACACTCCTTGGGGTGCAAAGTTTGAGTAGATCAACGCATGTTTTACCCTAGATTATTTCTTCACATTTCTTATACTTTATATTCAACAATTGAATCCCATTTGGATTACAATTGGCTGGCCAGCTTTGAATCTCTAAAGTCCAAATGTGAATATGAAATTAATCTTCATCTTCTTGCGATCCTTTCGATCTTGACTTGACTCGCTTTTCTAACATGCCCCGCCAGACCGAATCGACCATAGTCCATAAGCAACATGCTAAGATAACGATCACCCAGTCAAATCTAAAGGAACCAATTAGAGTCCATAAGGGTAAGAAGTTGAAGACCCATGTGGTCTTTGGGTCTCATATAATAGTAAACACAATTACTATTCTAACCCAATGGTCAAATGCATACGTAGTATGAATACGTATTACAACATCACTCCTTTCCCAGGGAGCGTATGTCTTAATGATGTTGTAAGGATGATGCTCAGACACCACAATGTCTGACTTTGAGTCCCCTTTTACTACTCAGCAATTTCCTGGACCCACATCCCGCATAAGACAGATAAAATTTAAAAAAAATCTTCTTAGATCTTTTGTAAGCATCCATATGATGCAGATCTTTCATACGACCATTTTGTTTAAGTTATGACTCTAAATCATCCGTCTGACGATTTTGACTTTAAACAGGTCTTATCTTTATCTTATCCGTCTGATAGAATAAAGGCGGTTGCTCATGTGAGAGATCCAACCTCAATTTGTCCGACATACTAGAAAAACATAGCTGAGATTAAAAGAAATGTACACAAACATTTTCAAGAAACCCATATGCAATGTTAAAAAAGAACTTATTCTTTTATTAAATTTGATCTTTCATAGACATGGGAATATACATTGATACAACTCAGCTCTTACGCAATCCTTGAGATGATAAGTGTTTGTAAAACACATCTCTGGGGATCGCCTTTGTAAGCGGATCCGCTATCACCTCATGCGTAGATATGTATCTTATGTCTACCTTCTTGTTCTTATCACAGTCTTTTGCAAATTTGTAGCGGATATCAATGTGTTTGGTCTTACAATGGAATTTTGGATCTTTGACATAGGCTATAGATGCTTGACTGTCACTGTATATTGGTACAGCACCTGAGTCACTTGCATCAATTAGCTTGTCTAAGAATTTCCTAAGCCAAACAGCTTCTTGGACCGCCATGCTAAATGCTACAAATTCGGCTTCCATAGTTGAAAGTGCGATGCAGGATTGCTTTTTGCTACTCCAGGATATTGCACCAGATCCGAGTAGAAAAACATGTCCTGAGGTCGATCATCGCTCATCGAGATCACCCGCCCAATCAGTATCAGTGTAGCCTTCGAGCCTCAAGGCATTTCCTTGATAGCATAAAGCATAGTCCGCAGTCCCTTTAAGATATCGCATTATCCTCCTAACCGCTTTCCAGTGTGCTTGCCCTGGATTGGATTGGTAACGACTTACCATTCCAACGGCAAAACAGATGTCCGGTCTTGTACACATCATAGCGTACATAAGACTACCAACTGCACTGGAATATGGAACTTTTTCCATAATTTCCTTTTCCTTTTGGTTCTTAGGACATATTTTCAGACATAAATTATCGCATTTGTTTATAGGAGTATCAATGGACTTACAGTCCTGCATATTAAAACGTTCTAGAACCTTCTTTATATAAGTCTCTTGTGAAAGAGAAAGAAGTTTCTTCGAACGATTCCTTGAAATCTTAACTCCAAGGATATATGTGGCTTCTTCCATGTCTTTCATCTCAAATACTGATGAAAGCCAAGCCTTGATATCCATCACAAAACCCTTGTCATTTCCGGCTATTAAAATGCCATCTACATATAGAGACATAATAACATACTTACTTTTGATCCTCTTGATATATACACAGTTATCTTCATCAAGCATGGTAAAACCATTTGATAAGACAACTTCTTGAAATCGTATATACCATTGCCTCGAGGATTGTATAAGACCATATATGGACTTACAAAGTTTACAAACCTTATGTTCGTTTCCTTCTTTTACAAACCCTGTTGGTTGTTCCATATAGATCTCCTCGTCCAATTCTCCATTGAGAAAGGCATTCTTTACATCCATTTGATGTAATTTGAGATCTAAGCAAGCTACCAAAGCCAGAATCAAGCGAATCGAGGTAAAATGAACAACAGGTGAGAAGGTCTCTTCGTAGTCTATCCCTTCCTGTTGCGTAAAACCTTTCGCGACAAGGCGAGCTTTATATCTGTCTATAGAACCATCAGCCTTATGCTTGATCTTGAGAACCCATTTGTTCCCAATAGCTCTACGTCCTCTGGGTAAGTCAACCAAGTCCCAGACTCGGTTAATTTTCATGGATTCTAATTCCTCCTTCATCGCTTCCATCCATTTGTCTTTTGCAGGGCAAGTTACGGCCTGTTTGAAAGTAGCAGGCTCGTCATCTTCTTGTAGTAAAGTCATAAAGGTTTGTGGGAATTCATCCTCAAACCTTAGAGGAGCTAACCTTGTATGACTACTATGTCGTATTTGAGATTCTTCAAGTCCTTGTTGACTCGAAGTTGGATCAATTCTAATATTACTCCCACTTGGAATGTGATTAGAATTGCTCCCACTTGGATCATTATTCCTATATGGAATAGGATTCGCATCATTCGTATCATCCATTGGTGAAGGTTGAAACGTATTTTCGTCTTCACCAAGAATTCTCCCACTCGAATGAGGTAATCCTTCTTGATCATAAATCTCAAATAGAGATAAGTTCTGACTTATCTCGCCCTGTCTTGGAAACTCATTTTCTAAGAAAGTAACATCCATCGACTCAAATTCAATCAGTCCTCCATTGTCTTCCTGACCAATGAAAACATAACCTTTGGAGTTTTCTACATATCGTATAAAGATACATTTCCTCCCCCTTGGCCCAAGTTTGCCATACTTATGGGAGGAAATATGTGCGTAGGATGCACACCCCCAAGGTTTTAAAATGCTTAAGTCAGGAGACCTTTGGTTCCACAACTCATAAGGAGTGGAGCTAACTGATTTCGAGGGTACGCGGTTTAAGATGAAAGCAGCCGTCAATAATGCATCACCCCAAAAGGTGATTGGAAAGTTAGCTTGCGCCATCATTGAACGGACCATTTCCATTAAAGTCATATTCCTCCTTTTAGCAACACCATTTTGTTGAGGAGTATAAGGCATAGTTATTTGATGAACTATGCCCTTTTCATCACAAAGTTCTTTAAAACTTGCTGATTGATATTCACCGCCTCTATCGGTTCGCAAGACCTTAATCTTGCGATCTAATTGATTTTCCACTAAACTCATATAGTTTTTAAAGCAGGTTAATGCTTCACTTTTGTGGGATATCAAATAGATATGTCCGAATCGGGTGAAGTCATCAATAAAAGTGATGAAGTAGGACTTCCCCCGTCTTGTCTTGACATTCATCGGACCACATATGTCTGAATGGATGAGCTATAATGGAACCTCGGCCCTTGTGCCGGTTGCAAATGGCTTGCGACAAGCTTTCACTACAAGGCAATGTTTGCAAGTCGACATTTTGACCTTTGAAACATTGGATAGAAGGCCACGTTTGGCAAGTCTATCCATACGTGTTGGTCCAATGTGACCATGCCTTGCGTGCCAACAAATTACATCAGATTCATAAATCGAAGAATTTGTAACAAGGAAATTTTCATTAAAATTCAAGGAATCGTACATCGTATTTAATACAATGAATCCTTTGAAAACATACCCAGAACCAATTACAGAATTATTACAAGACAAATCCACATTACAATCATGAAAGAACCAACTATAACCAAGACCCATTAAGACGACCACAGATATTATATTCCTTCGAATATCCGGAGCGAAGAGAACATCATGTAGTAAGATAGTGCGGCCGTTGTCCAAGACGAGCTTGCACGTCCCAATGCCTTTCACTTCAACACGTGTGGTGTTTCCTACATATATCCACTTCGTTCCTTGGGGTATCCGGTGATACTCCACGAAGGACCGTCTGTCCCTTGCTATGTGGTCGGTGGCACCAGAATCAATTATCCAAAAAGGATTAGATTCTACAAGAAATATTGAACTAGAAACACATATGTAACTAGTATTATTACAAGTTACCTTGTCATCTTCATCTGTACATGAACGTGCATAGTGACCTAACTTGTTGCACTTGAAGCACTTGATCCTCTTCAAGTCTTTCTTCTTGTGCCATTTCTTGTTCCCACCCTTCTGTTTGGGTTTCTTGGTAGACATTGGTTGCTTTTGCTGGTCATGAGCAAACTTCGAGCGATGTTTACGTTTCTTTCCCCCGTGTGAGGAACTAGCAACCATGTGCACTTCTGCACTTGGCTTGGCGGCCGCAAGCAGCTCGTCCTCTAACTCGAGGTGCTTAGAAGCATCGTTGAAGTTCTTGATGCTCTCATTATGAGCGAGATGCATCTTCATGTTGTCCCATTCGATTGGTAGGGAACGTATGACCGCTTAGATTTGTTGCTCATCAGTGATCATCTGACCTGCATCCTTTAACTCTGAAATAAGATTCGCCATGTGTCGCAGATGCATTCCCATGGAATGATCTCGACGCTTTTTGTACGAATCAAATTTTATAGTTAAAGAGCTAAGTTTAGTCACCGAGGTGCCACCAAACTTCTCCTCTAGCTTGGACCATACGACCATAGCTAGGTCATATTCTCGGAAGATTCGCATTATGTTGTCTGCCATACTTGACAGCAACGTAATGCGAGCAATTTTGTTCTTCCGAGACCAAGCATCGAAAGCTTCCTTGTCTCTTCTGTGTTAGGCCGTAGTGCCGAACTCAGGTTCAATCATTATGTTCTTCAGAGTTTCGAGCACGTCTTGCTCCTCTAGAACATATTGTATCTTCATGGACCATAGTTTGTAATTATCGCCGTTGAGTTTTTCACCTTTGTTTAACTCAGTGACGATGTTCTTAGCAGCGGAAGACATTTCAGTTTTAAAATGCTGCAAAAGACATAAAACAAGTTTGATCAAAAAACATTGCATAAAGTTTATATTTGATAAGTTACTTTCGAAAAATATTGAAGATGTTGCTCTAGAATCGAAAAGGTCATTACGATGCCAATCACCATCTAGAACAACTTTCAATATTTCCACATCACTTATCAAACAATAGTACTCTTATATTACTTGCAGCAGAAAAGCGTTTTTTGAAAAAAAAAACGTATTTTGAAAACGTATTTTGCAAACGTATTTTGCAGCGGGAGGGAGTGGCCTGCCCCGGCCATTGCCGGGGTCGAGCCGTGGCCGTGCCAAGGCCGGATTCTCCCCCCGTAGGGATCCAGGCCCTCCCCCCTGCAGGGGGCTTCGCCGTAGGCAACAACCACTGGGCACCGTAAGGGCCGGCCATGCAGGTGGCCGGGGCAGAGGCCGCCGGCACCTTAGGGCCCCTCGGCCTGGCCCTGGCCTCTGCGAGGGCCAGCCTGGCCCTGGCCTCTGCGAGGGCCGGCCTGGCCCTGTCCCTGGCCTCTACCAGGGCCGGCCTTGGCCTGGCCCTGGCCGAGGCCAGGGCCGCCCCGGCCCTGGTAGAGGCCAGGGTGCGGCCAGGGCCAGGCACCCTGGCAGAGGCCAGGGCTGGCCTCGGCCATGCCCTGGCCTCTGCCAGGGCTGGCCATGGCCATGGCAGAGGCCAGGGCCGGCCCTGGCCCTGGCAGAGGCCAGGGCGCCTGGCCCTGGCCCTGGCAAAGGCCAGGCCAAGGCCGGCCTCTGCCCTGGCAGTGGCCAGGGCCGGCCAGGGCCTGGGCCTGGCCGGCCAGCCGGCCAGCCGGCCTCCTTGGAGTCCGGTCGCACACCCCCCTATGGGGGTGTTGATCTTGGTTGTTATTGGTCGAAGCCAACCCCTTCCCCATTGGGGAGGGGGGTGCATCATGCACCAAAGAGACACGTGTTCATCTTCTCCGATGAGATGTTTTGAAACCACCTTCTTCTCCGATGAGGCACCCGTTCATCGAGAAAGTGGTTATGCTTCAATGGCCGTGTGCCAAAAAAAATAACACACCTTCTAGACCGCAAACTTCACGCTCTACATGAAGATAGTTCACATTCCCTATTGACCGGAGACTCGGCATCTATGAGGAGTGAGAGTTTGGCGAGATGAACGGTTAGTTCTTCCCGTCACGGAGAGTTCTTGCCATATCCGTAAAGACAAAAGACCCTAACGTGAAACGAACAACTTTTGTGTTCTCTCCGTCACGATGCGCTCCTACCATATCCATAATGGAAGGAAACTCATTCGTGAAAGAGACAACGTGTCATTCATCGGTGAGACCGGAGCGAACCCGTATGGCTCCGATACCAATGTAGGATCCCATCATGCGATGATGGAGGATCGAAAGAGAAGCGAGACTTACGTTAGCGTATGCTTCGCTGTAATCTCTGAACTTTGCCCTTAGATTTGCCACAACGGTCGGTACTTTGTCACAGAGGATCGAAGCAGCGTTTCACCGTCTAAATCTCTACTTGGATGAAGAAATTTAATGGAAGGGAGAAGAGGGAAGAAGGTTGCCTTATGCAAACTTATGGCATGAAGTATTAGCCTTTAATGCCTTACCCTTGGGTCCTATTTATAGGCTTTAGGGGTAGTTATTGTAGGAAATAACTATATATAAGCTTATTAGCTTATATTAACACCCTTGCTTATCCTCTTCTTCATGCACTTATCAAGTGCCTTTATGCACTTATAATGTGACTTTTTCCACTTATCGAGTGGTCCTTTTCACACATAAAAAGGTTCCCTTCACACATGCTTTCATGCACGCGACATCTGTGGTCCGTATACCCTCATACATCCCCTCATGGGTGTATACATGTCATCTATATCCAACATGAACTCTGTGCACGACATGAAAATGTGACTTGTGATTGTTAGTAGTTTGCTACTCTTGCCATGCCTTGCTAAATGCTTGTTGTACTTGCTTCTTTACCTGTTGCACTCATACTTTAACTGCCATGTCATTGCATCATGCTAGAACTGCTAGGTTGCTTTGATTTACTTTCAGTTTCCTTGCACAAGTCTTTGTAGACTTGCTGACATGTGCCCCTTGCTCTTTTGGGTGTCACATATTAGACCATGAGCCAGAGACCGTAGCTGAGGACGAGTTGTTTGCTGACGCTGAGCCGGAGCCCACGTTTGACGAGGAGTTTATGGACACTGGTGACCAGTCTTAGAGACTGTTCTGAGTTACTTCTGTTTTAGGTTGCTGTTAGTTGTCGGTGCGTAGCACCTTTCCTTTCCGAACGTTATACTTTTGTTGGCCATGCTTGGGCCTTTAGACTCTTTTATTTTCTTTCCAGCCTGGTGGCTTTTCTGTGATGTTGGAACTTATTTTTGGACATCCTGAGATTGGTTATATTATGTCTCTTTATTTATTATTATTTTTGTTCCGTATCGCACTTGCAGGGACCTCTACTTGGTTTAAATCCAGACGCTTTACAGACTGGAGCCTCATAGCTCTAAGTCTGAGCGGACCTTCTCACGTCTCGTCTCCATTTTAGGGAAGCGGGGCGTGACATCCTAGCCTCACTTTCTAGGAACTCCTCTCATCCGAGGTTTTGGAGGAGGGTGCTGACAATGTCGAGGAGGCCTAGTGCCGAAAGAGCGGTGACACTCGGGAATTTGGTAGGCACTATCACACGAGAATTGAGTGATATGAATTTCGCGCACTCGTCCTCACTCATGAAGTTGATGCCTAGCGTGTCCAACTGAGGGGCATGAAGTGTTTCACCTCCCCTCTCACTAATGGCATGGACTCGGGCAAGTTCGGCTTGAAAAGCCATCGTCTTTCGATGTTTGCCCTTGCCTTGGAAGGGACCAGAGGTGGTAGCTTCTTCTTGCACTCTCTAGGAGGAGTCATGTGAAGAAGTGAGTAATGCAAGGTGTGTGCAATGAGGTGTTTGTAGACTCATGCAAAGATTAGCGAGTTCAGTAATAAATATTGAGAAATTAACGAGTAAAGGTGTGCAAGTTATTTAAAATGGAGCTCTTTGCTGAGATCGATGCCCCCGAAGATTGTAGATGACTCCCCCAAGCTGTTCCAATCCATGCACACGGTCCTTGCCAGCCACATCAATTGGATTGACCAAAGCTCTAAAAATCGCCCGTTCTAGAGTTTGCTCGATGCTGCTGAGGAGTGGAGAAGGGTGATGGAGTAAGGGGCTGATGGAGAGGGTGTCCTTTGGAGGGTGATCGAGTAGGGGGCTGATTGAGAGGGTGATTGGAAGGTTTGGAGATGGGTTGAGAGGAGTTTGGGAGGAGATCGAGTTGGAGAAAAGCCCTTGAATGTGAACCATTTCGAGTGAAATGAGTTTGATCAGGCCGTTTGGAGTGGTGGGGGCCTTATATAGGCATATGGCGTAGGCCGCGTTGATAATTGAAATGGCCATGTGGAACGGTTCTGAAGATGGGGTTGACGCGGTCGCGTCGTCTTAATGACGTGGCCACAAAAAATCCTTTGCATTCTGAGAGTGTGTGTTGTGGACTTGATTTACAGTATGTAATGCGACTGCGTCGACTTAATGACGTGACCGTGTGTGTAACGACCCGCTCTCAGGGGGCCATTACTTATTTGATTACATTTGCAGTTCTGCAAATTACCAGTGAAATCAATATAGTCACAATACAGAGATGTACCAATATTCAAACCAGCGTACATTATTACAGTCTATTTTTCAAAACAACACTCTCTCGAGAAACACATGAAAGGAAGTATAGAAAAGAAATGCGGAAAGGAAATGCATAATAGCATATAATATGCACACTAACTCAAGTAACTAGAAATCAGCAGTCTCTAAATCAAACTCTGGCTTCTGAAACTCAGGGGCCGCTTCTTCGATCTGTTCGTCGTCTGCCGGTGCCATAAATGCAACCGCAGGTAAGTCACAATAATCCTAAACATAGAAATAAAAGTAGATGCTATGGTAAACAATTAAAGATGATCATAAAAATGCAACGAGCAAGGTAAGAGCAGACATGCATGCATGTGCGATAAGCGAAGTAAAAGGTGACTGTACAAGTGCAAATATAAAGTACTGATGGCTACACATGTGTGGTAAGTAAAGTGCATGTAATGCATAAGGGAAAAGGTGGCCGCGCAAGTACAACGAGTAACGTATAAGAGCAACCATGGTGATAGTAATAGTGAGACTAATAGGCATGAACTTTAACCATACTAAACATGAAAAGTACTGAATAGGATGTACAATCAATGGTCATTTTGGTTTCGGCAGTAATTAACTAAACTATGTGATGTGACTCACGTAGGAGAGTATGATATGCAACCATGGGTCACCTCGTTTTCCATAGGGAGCAAATCTCGGGCATCAACATACAACATACTTTTGAGAAATAACGAGACGAGACGAGACGAAAGAGGTGACTTCGGTCATAGCTCCCACACTTTCTCTACAATGAGTTACCCCAAACCCCAGTGGCGTGTGTATCGATTACATGTTTATTACAGGATGTTCCACAAGATATTCCACAAGATATTCCACAAGATGTATCATATGATGTTATTAGTTCCTTATTTACAATAATAGTTAAACCAGGACCACTGGTTGACTTTCTTATTGAAAACCAGAAAGTTAGGGACTCTTTCCAAAGCAGACTGGGCCAAAGCAAAGTGGATGCTAAGAAGTTAGATAATAAAGACAAGTCCAACAATTGTGATAATGGTTCCATGCTTTGAGCATGTGGTAGTCTCGTTAGCACACAATTTACCCAAGTTGATGGTTGTATATTACAACAACCAAAGTTGAAAGTTGGCAATGTCATATTCTTATTCAGTTTTCTATTAGATTAGGTCTCTAGTTGTTGGTCCAAGTCAATAGCCGTTCTAAGGCTATATGTGATGTCTCAAGTTCATACGAGTATACTTATCTAGTTTTCTAAATCTAGAATTCATTGTGACTTACTAGTTTCGAGGTTGTGGTAATGAGTCGGGACTAGAGCTTGAGCTTCCAAGGATGCTGGTGCACGAGAATAGGTACCTGCAAACACACGAAACAATCAGTTAACGAATACATTATGTTCTATCTATTTAACTTGATCGCTTTGATTTTATAAACGATTGAAATAGTACCGAAAAGCGTTCTAAATTTTTATACAAGCTAGATAAGAGGAATATAATTTTACCTAAGAAGAAAATATTTTTCTAAAGACTCTAGTAATTTTTCATAATTTTTAAGAGCTCAAAAAGAATTTAAAACCCAATTTCAAATAGTTATTGTAATCGTTCAATAATTTCTTCTAGATGAAATACGTATCAGAATGTTTCAAATGTGACGAAAAAACAACCATCTCGTTGAGTACTACAACATATAATTTTTTCATATATCAGTTTACGTGAAAATATCAAGTTATGAATTATTAAGTGAAAACAACGTATTTAAATTCTGGGCTTAAAATTCATTGAAAAAATCTACTCGTCTGATTAGGATGAAATGAGCGCCAATGGGTCCAGAACGTCATTTCTGATTTTCTGTGCCTGGTCTTGTATTTTTCTAAGACCTATAGGATTAGTTGTGAATTTAAAACAGAAATCCCATATACTATAATTACATATACGCACGTATATAAATATTTTGCATAAAAATATGTTTTATAAACTCAAACCTCTTCGTTCTTCGTACGTTGCATGGGCTGAGGAGTATCTCGACGTCGACGAGGGTGTTGGAGGTCGGTGGGGTCGTGGCAGACGTCAACGGGTCGGCAGGGCGGCATTGAAGGCGGGGCAGCAGGGAGGGTCGGCGACGAGGGGCGAGGATGGCGGCAAGGCAAACCTCACGGTGGCGGGGAACAGTGGAGTTGGGGCATGCTCAGGGGGTGTCTGTGGGGCTGTGGTTCGTCAGAACTAAGGGCGAAGCGGTGCATGGGGTGGTGGGCCGACGGAGCAACGGTGGAGGCGGCCTCGTTGCATTTGAGGGGAGAGCGGTAGGCTTGGCTTCGAAGTGTTGGCGTTGATGGGTCTTGCAACGATGACGGGCGTGGGAGGCGGAGGCAGTGGGAAGGATCTATTGTGGTGGTGGTGGGGGCGTGTTGCCTTGTTGGAGGGGATGGGGCGGGGGCCTTGTCGAAGCAGCGGAAGGCGGGCTTCGGGGTACGGGGGCGAGGAGCTACCGGTGGCGTGGTTTCATGGCGAAGGAGCAGTATCGTGAATGGTGGGCGACAGCGAAGAAGGCACGACGCTGGGCAGAGCATGGAGCGGGGGTGGCTACCTGGACTGAGGGGGCTCGACGGGGGAATGGGTGGTGGCGAGGCACGACGGATCATCGGGGAACGGTGGGTGACGGTGAAGAGAGCAGGGAGGGGAGTGAGAGAGCTGAGAGAGTGCGGGGCTTGGGGAGAGAACGAGAGAGAGAGAGGGAGGGAGGGGGGAGGGAGAGAGAGGAGAACCTGGGTTATTTGAAAGGGGGAGGGTTAGTTTATATTGGTTTAGTAATACAAATTTTTAATTAGTATGGTATTAATTTGGTGGGGGTTGAGATCCGAAAAAATCGGATCTCACCCATTTTCGGCAGCCATTTAAGGGGTGGTTAGGGTAATTTGGTAAAATGTAAATTAGTAAGGGTAATTAGTAAGAGTAAAAAGTCATTAGGGGATGTAATTAGTAAAACGAAGGAATACTACCCCCATTTTCGCATACGACTCTGAAAAATTACGAAAACATAAACACGTGATTGTATCGTTGCGAGGATCACGAATACGAGATCCATTTCAGGGTTTGAGCTATGGGGATACCAGTTTTGGGCCAAAATGTTTAGGATGTGGGTTTCCAGGTTCTAGGTTGATTTGATTTCAGAAGATTACGAAATTAATATGGGGGCACTAATCGACCATAGGATCACACTGTAAAAGTTTGAAATCGTTTCGATGATGTTTATATAGAAAATTAATTCATACAGCTAAATCAATAACAATTGAATATGAATTATTATACAAATTATTTAGAGGTATTTGATGACACTCGAACTTACTGAAATACATCATAACTAGTCTGATGCTTCAAAATATTTTTATATAAATAATTTTGAAGTCATTTTTGATATAAAACTCCCGACCAACCATTACAAAATACTTTTAAAATGTGAAAATACGTAAAATACATAAATAATCGTATTGACAAATATGGGTCGTTACAGTGTGGAATGGAAAGTTTAGGGTCAGGGTTTACCCTGCTCAACGCGGCTGGCTGTGATATCTTCACGTGGACGCGTTGATTGCCCCTCCTTTTGTCTTCCACGTGGACGTGTGAGTTTGTATGGCACGGCCGTGTGGATGCCTCTCCTCCACACTTCTTCTTCTTCATCCTACAATTAAACACTTTGTTAAATTCTTGGGTTTGGGGATATATTTAAGAACAAAAATCAAGACTAACCTAGTCTAAAATGGAGATGAAAATTTAAATGAAAAATCTAAATCAAAACACTTGGGTTGCCTCCCATGAAACGATCGTTTTAAGTCGTAGGCTCGACTCCCTCTATTGGTGTCGTTATGAGGGTTTAAGGGTGGAGAAGTCCCGGATGTGGTCATCTCCATGTTCCTTTTCTCATTCAGCTTTATTACGCCCTAAAGGCCAGCCCACGAAGTTGAGGCCCGTATGCACTAGGCGTCCATGCTGACGCACTCACCGACTCTCCTGATGGGACACTAGCCGAGCTCAAGGTCGCCTTGACTCAGAGAGGCTCACCTTGCCCCATCGCAAGCTCCCCTGCAAGGCCAACTAAGAAGCCCCGTCGGTGCGACCTACTAGCTCGCCATGCCCCATCGCAAGCTCCCTTGCAAGGCCAACTAAGAAGCCCCGCCGGTGCGACCTACTCTCACCATGCTAAAGACAAGATCGCCTACCCTCCAGCAGGAGCATCATTCGGAGAAGCCGAGCTTGATTGCCAACCTATGACTCGCCCCTGAGGGCGACCAATCATATATATCTGTGACAGGGTGACACAGGCTCACATACTCTCCATTAATGCCAGGGGTTAAGGGCGAGAACTGATGGCCGCCACTCGCATCTCATTAATGCTCTGACACCTCCTGACACCATTAATGCGGTAAATATCCCTGACACAGCCGCACTACTCAAGTGCCAACTGTGATGATTGGACAGCTGACAAGATAGCGAGCAACTGCCTCTCAGCCCTATAAATACCTCCCTCATGCCTCCATAGAGGAGGCCGGTAAGTTATTATTGCTAAGTAAAATCTTTTAGCTGATTTTAATACACAAGGCCATATATCTTTCATATATCTGTGCCTTCCTAATAAGCCAGCTGTACTTTGTCGACCTGTCTTAAGGTCGCCCAGTGTGCCCGGCACCTACATCTTACGTCACCTACTGACTTAGATATCGAAAAGGCTAAGGACTGACAGACAGCCCTACCTTTCTGACCTGTTACTTATCCTCGCAGGAAGCTCATCTCAGCTACCGAGAGAAGGCAACCTTCAGGCGATCTCCAGTTGACATTGGACTCTTCACCTCTGAAGCGAGTTTTGAGTTGTGCTAACCTCTCCACCTGCCCAAAAACTTGTAAATCATTGTACCTGTGATTCTCACTACAAACAAATTTTATTGTGTGTGGACTTGACCTGCAACAGTTGGTGCCATCTGTAGGAACGAGGGTTACACCCATGTCAGGATCAACACATCCTAAACACAATCCTCTCCACAGCAAGTCACCCACCATCATACCCCCTCCATCCCTGAGGAGGTCGGGTCCGCTTAAGACTATGATCGATAACGCCCTGAGGCCACCTTTGGTCGAGGGGCCTCGTTCTCCAAGAAGAGTTTCCCCAAAGAGCCGACCCTGTGAAGGGTCAGCCACGGCCATTCAAGACGCGGCCCTCGACATCTACAAGAGCTTCCAAGGCTTCACCAGATGATGGAGGAGTGGACCGCTGCATGCCAGACGAGACCATCTTGGGTTCAAGGCCCCTTCGAGCTCTGTAATGTGAGGAGATGCCTCCTCCCCCGGTTTGAGGAGGAAGCAGCAGCACAGCAGAGGCGGTTTGAGGAATCAGAGATAGCTGACTTGCAGAGGGAGATCAACCAAGAGGAGGAGGCGGCCCGATATAGGTGATTACAGGAGGAAGCGTCTCTTCGACGGCTTCGCCTCCTTGACGCAGAGAGAGGGAGAGGGGGAGGAGGGGGAGAGAGAGAGAGAGAGAGAGAGAGAGAGAGAGAGAGAGAGAGAGAGAGAGAGAGAGGCTTTAAGAGGGGAGCCGAAGGGTCCCCTTGGTGTCGGCCTCAATGATGCAGAGGGACGCCCTACTGGACCATCCTGTTGAAAGCTACCGTCGCAGAAGATCACCTAGTCTGAGGTGAGGGGGCACGAGTTTCGTGACCAGATCCCCCGGGGAGATCACCATTCTCCTAGGCATGGGGATGAAAGGCGGAGGAGCTGTGACTGTAGTCCTATCCCTCAGGAGAGAGGGAGGAACATCTCTAAGCGCCAAGGTGGCTCATCCGACGATTCCAACCGGTGGGGTGGAGAGCCAGCACCTCCCCCGGCCCCGAAGAGGCCAATCCACTGACTCACAGGCTGATCTCAACCCCAGTACCCTATATGTCAAGCTACCATATGTTGAACTCTATGACGGTTCGGGCGATCCCCTAGAACACGTACAACTATATCGGGGAGTTATGGAGATCCACGGGGTGGACGATGCCCTCCTCTGTCAAGGCTTCCGAACCACCTTGAAGGAGGCGGCGGTGAAATGGTATAATGGCTTGCCCAGTGACTCCGTCAACTCATTCAGCGACCTCTCGTGGATGTTTTTCCACCAATTCCTGGAGGGACAGAGGTAGAAGAAGGAATCGGATTATCTGTTCACGGTGGTCCAGAAGGATGGGGAGACCATCCGTAGGTTCCTGTAGTGTTTCAATAAAGAGTGACTCAGTGTGACGAGCTGCGGTGAGGAGCTCCTCATGGCAGCCTTCAAGAAGGGATTGGCGAATTGAAGTTTTCATAAGTCACTCCTCCGATAACTGCCATCCAACCTTTCTGGCCTTTGTGCTCGGGCGGACAAGTTTATGCTGAGCGAGGAGGCCCTGGGGACGTTGTAGAAGGCCCCGACCGTCGTAGATTTCCGTGCTGAAGCTAGGCTCAATGAGCGGCCGAGGCAGGATGAACGACCCCAAGGCCGCGACCAAGACCGCAACAGAGGCCGTGATCCAAATCGCCCCTGAGGGCATGAGTAGGGGGCCCCCGACCGCAAGATCACCAGAAGCGGCCAGAGAGAGTGCAGGAGGTGATACACTATACACGGCTCAATGCCCCCCCTGGCTGAAGTAATGGCAGTGGCCCTGTTTGGCAGGCTCCCCAGAGACCCGCCCCCGGAGATAAGAGCAAGATCTGGCAGGAAGAACATGTAGAAATATTGCTAGTACCACCATGAAAATGGCCACGACACCGATGACTGCTTCACCTTGAAGAGGGACATTGAGCAACTGATCCTGGGCTATCATCTCCAGAGATTCGTCGACCCAGAAAGGCCCGACCGCTGGATAAGAGCAGCTGCAAGACCTGAGCAACTAACCTACTACGTCAAGCAAGTGGCCCACCACAGGCCTAAGCCGGTTGTGCATGTGGATGTTATATGTGGTGGGCCGGCTCATGGTGGCACATCGACATCGGCAAGGAAGGCGTATGCTCGACAAATCCTGATGCCGGACACAGGCGCGGGGGCAAAGCAGAGGAGAGTGGCTTGTCACCTTATCATTCACTGATGACGACCTGGAGGGGGTCGAGCTGCCCCATGAGGATGCCATCGTCATTGAAGCTCTCGTCGGGCCGACGATTATAAGCAAGCTCTTGGTTGATACATGCAGCTCGAGTGACATCTTGTTTTTATCCACGATTTTGAAGATGGGGTTGGATCGGGTGGAGCTAAATCCATGCTTAGGCCCGATTGTCGGCTTCACTAGACATTCGATGCCCATTATTGGGATAATCACGCTGCCATTCATATTGGGAGAGAGGCCCAAGGTCGTCACTCGAATGACTCAGTTTATTGTCATCGACGTCACCTCGGCGTACAATGGTATCATAGGACGACCTTACATGACCGTCGTCGAAGCTCTCCACTCACTCCTGCATCAGATGGTGAAGTTCCAGACTTTGCATGGGGTTGGACTGGTGCGGGGGTCACAAAGGCTCTCCAAAGCTGCTACGTTGGCTCTACCAAGCGCAAGGGGTCCGAGCAAGCCTTGCCGATCGACCTCCTCGACGATCGGAATCACTTCGATCATCAACGACCTGCCCCTGTAGAGGACGTGGAGGAGGTACCGGTGGCAGAGGAAGCAGATAGGATGGTGTCGATTGACACGAAGCTCGCCGATGAGCTGATGGCGAGCCTAATTGACCTCCTCAGGGCAAATGTAGACATCTTCACATGATTACCCTCAGACATGCCCGGAGTCAATACTGACATGATTGCGCATGAGCTACATGTTGACCCCGAAGCACGCCCCAGCCGACAGAAGAAGAGAGGGGCAGGAGGCGAGAAGTGTAGGATCCTGCCAAAATAGAGTTAGGATCGATAAATAAAGTTGAGACTTACGCTTGCGTATGCGGCACGGTAGTCTCGGAACTTTGCCTTCGGATTCGCCACGACGGATCGAGTCTTCTCACGAACGGAGTAAGGCTACTAAATCCACAATCTAAATCTCTACTTTAGATTAAGAACTTGGATAATGAGAGAGGAAGGATTTCGGCAGAGCTTCGCTAGAATGAACTGCATGCAAGAAATGCCTTGCAAAAGTGTAAGAAATGGCTTACCCTTAGGTCTTATTTATAGCCCCCAAGGTAGTTATTTTAGGGTAAATTGTTCCTTTGGAACAATTTAACTAAGGTGTACCATGATACATGGCACATTATAAGCTTAAGTTGTACCATATGCATGGTACAACATAAGCTTAAGATATTCCCCCTTTATTAGCCATATGTCGCATGCACTTATGCATATATAATGCGACTTTCCTACTCATCCAGAGATCCTCTCCGCAAGGGAACAGATTCCCTTTGCACACGACTTCGTGTACGCGACGTTCGAGGTCCGTATTCCCTCGTACATCCCCCACAAGGGTGTACAAACGTCTTCCATATCCAACATATCCCACTCACACTTGAGGGGATTGTAAGAGAACGTCTTTCTCTTAGTTCCTTCATCTATCATACCGAGAAATAGACTGTGCGACCGTCATGCGCGTAGAGTCTGTTGTTGTGCACTTGTTAGAGATACACAACGACCTCGAAGGTGCAAAGTTGAGTAGTTCAACGCATGCTTTACCCTAGATTATTTCTTCACATTTCTTATACTTTATATTCAACAATTGAATCCCATCTGGATTACAATTGGCTGGCCAGCTTTGAATTATTAAAGTCCAAATGCGAATATGAAATCAATCTTCCTCTTCTTGCGAACCTTCTGATCTTGACTTGATTCGCTTTTCTAACGTGCCCCGCAGAGCCGAATTATCATAGCCCATTAGCAACACGCTAAGATAGCGATCATCTCGTCAAATCTAAAGGAACCAATTGGAGTCCTTGAGGGTAAGAGTTAAGACCCGTATGGCCTTTGAGTCTCACATAATAGCAAACACTATTGCTACTAACTCAGTGGTCGAAATGCATACGTGGTATGAACACGTATTACAATATCACTCCTTTCCCAGGGAGAGTATGTCTTAATGATGTTGTACGGATGAAAGATCAGACACCACAGTGCCTATCTTTTGAGTCCCCTTACTACTCATGAAATATTCCCGGACTCTCATCCTGCATAAGACAGATAGGATTTAAAAAATCCTATGAGATCTCTTTCAAATATCCTTGTGATATAGATCTCAGATCTTTTGTAAGCATCCATATGATGCAGATCTTTCATTCGACTATCTTGTTTAAGTCACGACTCTAAATCATTTAATGATTTTGACTTTAAACTAGTCTCATCTCTATCTTATCCATCTGATAAGATAAGGCGGTTGCTCATGTGAGAGAGCCAACCTTAATCTGTCCGACATACACACAATAAAATAGCTGAGACTTAAACACAAATGTACATAAAATCATTTGTAAGAAACTTGTATGCAAATTAAAATTTGATCTTCTATAGACATGGGAAATATTATATGATACAGCTCAGCACCTACGCATTCCCATAGATGATAAGTGTTTGAAAAAACACATCTCTGGGGATCGCCTTAGTAAGGGGATCCGCTATCATCTTATGCGTGGATATGTATCCTATGTCTACTTCCTTCCGTTTGTCATAGTTCTTCGCAAACTTGAATCGAATATCAATGTGTTTGGTCTTATAATGATCTTTGACATAGGCAATCGAAGCTTGACTATCACTGTATATAGGAACAGTGCTTGAGTCAGTGGCATCCGTCAGCCTGTCTAAGAATTTCCTAAGCCAAACAGCTTCTTGGACCGCCATGCAGAATGCTACAAATAGCATAATGCATAGTCCGCAGTCCCTTTGAGGTACCTTAATATCCTCTTCACCGCTTTCCAGTGTGCCTGTCCTGGGTTGGATTGGTAACTGCTTACCATACCAACAGCATAGCAAATGTCCGGTCTGGTACACATCATGGCGTACATCAGACTCCTGACAGCACTGGAGTATGGAACCTTTTCCATAGCTTTCTTTTGGATCTTTGGGACACATTTCCAAACATAGACCCTCGCCTTTTGGAGGTAAAACGCACAACAGGAGAGAAAAATCTCTTCGTAGTTTATTCCTTCCTGTTGCATGAAACCTTTCGCAACAAGGCGAGCTTTATATTTATCGATGGAGCCATCAGCCTTATGCTTGATTTTGAGAACCCACTTGTTCCCAATGGCTCTACGTCCCTTAGGTAAATCAACCAAGTCCCAGACTTGGTTTGTTTTCATGGATTGAAGTTCTTCTTCCATTACCGCTATCCATTTATCTTTAGCAGGGCATGTGACGGCCTGTTTGAAATTTACAGGTTCGTCATCATCTTGTAGTAATGTCATGAATGTTTGAGGAAATTCATCCTCAAATCTCAGAGGTGTTAGCCTCGTTCGATTACTACGTCTTGCTTGAGTTTGATCACTCCCACTTGGAATGATATCACTCCCACTTGGAATAACATCACTCCCACTCGGAATAGGATTGGTATCGTTCGTATCATTCATAGGTGAAGTTTGAAACGTATTTTCTTTTTCACCAAGAATTCTCCCACTCGAACGTTCCGATCCTTCTTGATCCCAAGTCTCAAACAAGGATAAGTCTTGACTTATCTCACCCTGTCTTGGAAACTCGTTTTTCAAGAAGACAACATCCCTCGATTCGAATTCTATAAGACCCACATTGTCCTTTTGACCGACGAAAACATATCCTTTGGAGTTTTCAGCGTATCGGATGAAGATACACTTCCTCCCACGTGGCCCAAGTTTGCCATATTTGTGAGAGGATAAATGTGCGTAAGATGCACAACCCCAAGGTTTTAGAATGCTTAAGTCTGGAGTTCTATTGTTCCACAACTCATAAGGAGTAGAACTTACCGACTTCGAGGGTACACGGTTTAAGATGAATGCTGCCGTCAATAATGCATCACCCCAAAAGGTGATGGGCAAATTTGCCTGAGACATCATTGATCGGACCATTTCCATCAATGTCCTATTTCTTCTTTCCGCAACACCGTTTTGTTGCGGAGTATAAGGCATAGTTATTTGATGAACTATGCCTTTTTCATCACAGAGTTCCTTAAAACTCGTTGATTGATATTCTCCACCCCGATCGGTTCGCAAGACCTTTATCTTGCGATTTAGTTGATTTTCCACTAAACTCATATAGTTTTTGAAGCAAGTTAAAGCTTCATGTTTGTGGGAAATCAAATAAATGTGACCGAAACGGGTGAAGTCATCAATGAAATAGGACTTCCCGTGTCTTGTCTTAACATTCATTGGACCGCAAATGTCCGAATGGATAAGCTGTAATGGAACTTCGACCCTTGTGCCAGTTCCAAATGGCTTGCGACAAGTTTTCCCTACAAGACAATGTTCGCAAGTTGACATTTCAACTTTTGAAACATTAGATAGCAAGCCACTTTTGGCAAGTCTATCCATTCTAGTTGGTCCAATGTGACCAAGTCTTGCATGCCAACAATTGATCTCAGATTCAGAGTTAGAAGCATTTGTCAAATGGAAACTTTCATTAATAGAAGAAGAATCATCACACATAGTGTTTAATACTATCAATCCATTACAAACATTACCCGACCCAACTAAAGAACTATTACAAACAAGGTCAACATTTTGTTTATAGAACCTCCATTCATAACTTAAAGACTTTAACATGACCACGGATACGATATTCCTTCGAATATCTGGAGCAAAGAGGAAGTCGTGCAATAATAGAGTCCGGCCGTTGTCGAGAACAAGCTTGCATGTTCCGACGCCCTTAACTTCAACACGAGTGTTGTTGCCGACGTATATCCACTTTGTCCCTTGAGTTATCTTTTGATACTCTACGAAGAACCTTCTGTCCTTCGCTACGTGGTCTGTGGCCCCTGAATCAATCAACCAAAAATAATTAGATTCAGCAAGAAACATGGAACTAGAAACACATATGTAACTAGCCCTACAAGTTACCTTGTCACTTCCATCCGTACACGTACGGGCGAAGTGACCGTACTTGTTGCACTTAAAGCACTTGATCTTTTTCAAGTTTTTCTTCTTTGAGTGCACATTCTTTTGCCACTTAGTCTTCTTTGAGGTTTCCGGTTCTTGCTTTCGTTCGTTCACAAACCTTAAGCGTTTATTATTCCGCTTATTTCCTCCATGTGAGGAACTAGCGGCCATGTGCACTTCTGCACTAGGTTTTGCGGCTTGAATCCGCTCTTCCTCGAGTTCGAGGTGTTTAGATACATCGCTTAAAGTTTTAATGCACTCATTATGAGTGAGGTGCATTTTCATGTTATCCCAGCTATCTGGGAGTGAACGAATGACTGCTTGGATCTGCTGTTCGTCAGACAGCGTAAGACCCGCATCCTTCAATTCAGCTATGAGATTCGCCATGTGGCGGAGATGCTTTTTCATAGAATGATCTCGCCGCATTTTGTACGAATCAAATTGAATATTTAAGGAGCGGAGTTTGGTAACCGAAGTTCCACCAAACTTTATTTCTAGCTCAGACCATATGTCTTTGGCTAGGTCGAATTCCCGAAATAGACGCATTATGTCATTGTCCATTGCGGACAGTAACGTAATACGTGCTATTTTGTTCTTTCGAGTCCAAGTATCATAAGCTTCCCGGTCCCTCTTGTGTTGGGCCGTATTGCCCAACTCAGGTTCTTCCATTATGTTTTGGAGTGTTTCAAGCACATCTTGCTCCTCCAAAACATATTGGATTTTTATTGACCAAAGTTTATAATTGTCGCCGTTGAGCTTTTCACCTTTGTTAAGCTCTGCGACAATGTTCTTAGAAGCGGTAGACATATTCGATTCAAAAAAACTGCAAAGAAGATGATAAACACGATCAAAATTCTATGCATAAAGTTTCGATTCTTTAAACACTTGATAAGTTCCTTGGATGCGTTGAAATGTTACTCTAGAATCGAGAAGTTCACTACGTTCCCAACTACCATCTAGAAGTAACTTTCAAAGTATCCCTCTTACTTATCTCAAGTAAAAAGAAATCAGAAATGATACCCGTATGGTACCAGCAGCGGAAAAAATACTTTTGAAAAACATATCTTTCAAAATAGAATAGGTGAGAGTTTGCTCAAAGAATTTTAGCGCAACAATTGCCAAGCCACGAGACCTGTTCTACACACCCATAGGTTAGATAACCATGGCCGGATCGTGGTAGGACTTGGAATTCTAAATTGCGCTATCCCGATTAAGGACGGGACATAACCTATTTGAAAACACCTTTTTCAAAAATTTGAAAATACATTGGCTAATCTCCGTAGAGTAGAGCACAACGTTATAAGATCATTGGCTAATCTCCGTAGAGTAGAGCACAATGATATGGCTAATCTCGCCTGAAGTAGAGCATTACGGCTAATCTTCAAGGAGTAGAGCACAATTTCATAAGTACATTGGCTAATCTCCGTAGAGTAGAGCACAATGACTTGGCTAATCTCGCATGAAGTAGAGCACTATGGCTAGTCTTCAAGGAGTAGAGCCCAAGTTAAAAAAAACTTCATAAAATGTTAGCCCCGTATGGGCTAATCGGCACATTCGTGTTTGACCAAGGCCTTTTGACACACCGTATGGGCTAGTCGACAAATTCGTGATCGACCTAGACCTTTCGCCAGATTGGTCGACCAAAACACCCAAATTGGTCGACCAAAAAATTTGTCTTCATCACTCTTGGCCAGTGCCGATCAGACCGGCCATTGGCCAAAGAACAACCACTACCAGGGCCGACCGTGGCACTGGCAGCGGCCAGGCCCTGGCCGTCGGCCAGGGCCCCTGCCCTGGCCTCGGCCAGGGTGGCCAGGCCCTGGCCTGAGGCCAGGGCGCTGCCCTGGCCCCTGCCAGGGCGGCCAGGCCCCTGGCCGGGGCCAGGGCTCCTGCCCTGGCCTCCGCCAGGGTGGCCAGGCCCCTGGCCAGGGCCAGGGAGGCCTGGCCCTGGCCGGGGGCCAGGGCCCCTGCCCTGGCCCCGGCCAGGGAGGCCAGGCCCTGGCCTGGCCGCGGCCAGGCCGTGGCCAGGGCTCCCTGGCCCTGGCCGTGGCCGGCCAGTGCCGGCCGGCCATGGCCATGGCCCGGCCAAGGCCGGCCGACCATGGCCCGGCCATGGCCTATTGGCCTTGACCGGCCATGGCCCTTTAGCCATGGCCGGTCTCCCCCCTTTCATCGGGTGGCCGCATGCACTCCTCCCCCTTGATGGGGTGGTCGCCGGTGGTTATTGGCCGTAGCCAACCCCTTCCGCATGGGGAGGGGGGTGCATGGCCTTCATAGCCCATTTGGCCATGGCGCACATGCACTAAAATTCATCTTCTCCGATGGAGATAACTACCATCATCTTCCTCGATGAAGCACCCGTTCGTCGATGAAGCACCCGTTCGTCGAGAAATTAGTTATTTCCTAATGGCCGTGTGCCAAAAATGAAAAATAACATACTACGTGAACGGTCGGTTCTTCCCGTCACGGAGAGTTCCTACCATATCCGTAATGATAGGAGACCCTAACGTGAAAAGAACAACCGCTGCGTTCTCTCCGTCACGAAGCGTTCCTACCATATCCGTAATGGTAGGAGACCCATTCGTGAAAAAGACAACGACTCGTTCATAGTTTCAACGGGGCGGCGGTTTGACCGGGGCGAACCCGTATGGCTCCGATACCAATGTAGGATCCTGCCAAAACAGAGTTAGGATCGATAAATAAAGTTGAGACTTACGCTTGCGTATGCGGCACGGTAGTCTCGGAACTTTGCCTTCGGATTCGCCACGACGGATCGAGTCTTCTCACGAACGGAGTAAGGCTACTAAATTCACAATCTAAATCTCTACTTTAGATTAAAAACTTGGATAATGAGAGAGGAAGGATTTCGGCAGAGCTTCGCTAGAATGAACTGCATGCAAGAAATGCCATGCAAAAGTGTAAGAAATGGCTTACCCTTAGGTCTTATTTATAGCCCCCAAGGTAGTTATTTTAGGGTAAATTGTTCCTTTGGAACAATTTAACTAAGGTGTACCATGATACATGGCACATTATAAGCTTAAGTTGTACCATATGCATGGTACAACATAAGCTTAAGATATTCCCCCTTTATTAGCCATATGTCGCATGCACTTATGCATATATAATGCGACTTTCCTACTCATCCAGAGATCCTCTCCGCAAGGGAACGGATTCCCTTTGCACACGACTTCGTGTACGCGACGTTCGAGGTCCGTATTCCCTCGTACATCCCCCACAAGGGTGTACAAACGTCTTCCATATCCAACAAGAAGAAGCAGGCAACGGAGTAGGAGGTGAAGCGACTCTTGGAGGCCAAATTTATCAAAGAAGTGAGCTACCCCGAGTGGCTTGACCATCTGGTGGACAACACCTCCGGTTATAAATTGCTAACCTTCATGGACGCCTTCTCCTGCTACAATCAGATCCAGATGGCGCCCCACGACGAGGAGAAGACATCATTCATCACTAACTGGGAGACGTTCTGCTACACCAAGATGCCCTTCAGCTTGAAGAACGCAGGGGCGACTTATCAGCGAATGGTAGACAAGATCTTTCACCACCAGGTAGGTCGAAACCTAGAGGTCTATATCGATGACATGCTGGTGAAGTCCAAGAAGGCCGCGGACCATCTCGTCGATCTTGAGGAGACCTTTCAGAGAGTACGTCATTACAATCTTCGGCTCAACCCGGCATAGTGCATATTCGGCATCCAGTCTGGGAAGTTCCTTGGCTTCATGATCACGAAGCAAGGAATCGAGGCTAACCCGATAAAATATCCACCCTCATCAACATGAGCGAGGCAAAAACGATCAGGGATCTGCAGAAGCTGAATAGCCGGATCTTCGCACTAGGGAGATTCTTATCAAAGTTTGCTGAGAGGTCGCTCCCCTTCTATAAAATCCTGAGGGAGGCCCTCGACGTTAGGAAGGGCATGAGGAAGATAATAAAGTGGGATAATAGCTATGCCTGAGCCTTCGACGAGTTTAAAGCCTATCTACAGAGCCCGCCACTACTCGCCAAGCCGGAGGAAGGAGAGCAGCTTGATCTTTACCTCGCCACCACCGAAGAAGCTGTTAGCTCGGTCCTGATCAGAGAAGAAGGGGGGATTCAGTAACCGATCTACTATGCAAGCCGGGTGCTTAGGGAGGCAGAGATTCACTACAGTCCGATCGAGAAGGTCGCATACGGCCTACTACTAACGACGATGAAGCTCCGGCCCTACTTCCAAGCGCATACCATCATTGTCTACACCAACTTGCCACTTGAGAAGAATCTAAGAAGACTGGAGAGATCGGGTAGGATGCTGAACTAGAGTGTCAAGCTTAGCGAGTTCGACATCATCTATAAGCCAAGAGCAGTGATCAAGGGCCAAGCGTTGGCAGAGTTTGTGGCGGAGTACACCATTGAAGAGATTGGTGGTGCATCGTCCGACCCCCAACCAGACACACCATGGCCATAGCTCATCGACGAGAATCCTCCATTTACCTCCACATAGAACAGAGGCAAGCTGTGGGTCGTCCATGTTGATGGCTCTGCCACAACGACAGGTAGCAGAGCTGGCATAGTGATCGAGACACCGGAGGGAAACCTGCTGGAGTATGCCCTTCGTTTCAACTTCCCGACGACCAATAATGTCGTGAAATACGAGGCCGAAATCAATATGCTGAAGCTATGTAGGGCACTGGGGGGGGGCAGAGAATGTGCTTTTGATCAGCAACTCAAGGCTCTCGTCCAGCAGATTAAGGGCAGCTTCGAAGCGAGGGAAGATTTGATGGAGCTATATTTGAAGTGCGTCCGCGTCGAGCTATCAAAATTCAAGAAAGTTGTAGTCCAGCACCTCCCGAGATCCAACAACCTCCGCACCTACGCCCTATTCAAACAAGCGTCCTCTTCTCCGGCCAAGATTGGGAAGGCCATCTACATCGAGAATCTACTCACACAAAGTCTCGGGGAGGGAGAACTTCTATGCGTCGACTGGGAGCCGTCGTGGATGAGCCCGATCATCGCCTATCTGGAAAGAAGGACCATGTCAGAGGACAGACTGGAGGCACAGAAGATAGAGCAGCGGGCCTTGTCGTTCGTGATCTTCGACGGCGTGCTCTACCAGAAGCACCATGCGAGATGCAACGTCTTACCTTATCTAAAGTGCCTTGTACCCAGGAGGGCCGAGGATGTCGTCTATGAGATCCATGAAGGGCTCTGCGAGAATCACTATGGAGGACACACACTGGCACACAAGGCAATTCGGTAAGGTTATTACTGGCCGACTATGCTCAAGGATGCGGCTAACTATGTCAAGCGGTGCGGAGAGTGCCACAGATTCTTCAAACATACAACAGCCCAGCTAGCTGATCGTATTTCAATCCTCAGCCCTGTCCCATTTGCAAAGTGGGGCTTGACATCCTCGGCCCGTTCGACTCAATGGCCATCGGAGGAAGGAAGTACCTGGTTGTTGCCATCGACTATTTCACAAAGTGGATCGAGGCGGCGCCACTGGTACGCATCACCTGGGTGGACATGAAGAACTTCGTCTGGAAGTCGATTATATGCCGCTTTGGGTGTACCTCGCTCCATCATGACGGAAAATGGGAAGCAGTTCTACTTCGTGGACTTCAAAAGCTTCTGCTCAGACTGGGGAATCAACCTCCATTTCACTGCCGTGGTGTATCCTCAATCCAACAGCCTTGTCAAAGCAACGAACAAGTGCATCCTAGAGCCGCTGAAGAAGAAGGTCGGCAGCGCCCCTAGGACTTGGCCAGATGAGCTACCGGAATCCTTTGGTCCTACCGCATGTCACACCCCGCTTCCTAAAACTACGGAAGCGAAACATGAATAAGGTCCGCATGGGTCGGAGCTACGAAGCTTGGACCCACTAAGCATCTGTGAGGTACTCCAAAGCATAAAACAGGTCCCTGCATAAAAGGTACGGAACAATAAAAGTACTAAAAAGGAAATGCATTCATTTTATTCCAATAGACATCGAGAGTACGAGAGTCTAAACAAAAGCACAGCATAGCTACAGACATCTGAAAGGAAACTAATGGTGGAAGCACCCAACCTAGACAGAAAATTAAACGGTGCTACGCACCCGAACTAAAAAGCAGCAAATCTCTGAATCAGCAACAGTGAGGGACTCTAGGACTGGTCCTCGTCAGGTACGTACTCCAGGTCGACGTCCTCTGGCGCCGCGTACTCGGGTAAGTCCGGCTCGTCCACGTACTCTGGCTCAACACCTGACGTAAATCACCCAAGAGAAAAGGAACTGTACGTCAGGTAAAGTCTACAAGGAAGGGTTAGACTCTACTGCAAATGTAAGGTAACCAAGAGCAACATTTTACTGGTTGATTACATGCTGTTGTTATGACATGATAGTTATACTATACAGAAAGTAAAAAACGATGCAGGAAAAGTAAACGTGACAGACAGTAGCCGTAGCGTGTGCTACCGGCTATGTGACTATGCTAGACGGGACAGGACAAGACAAGAAGTACCGTGTGTGTCACGAAGGGTTCACGCCTTACGGTTCGAGGGCGGCCAGATCCTCTCCCCGTGCGACCGTTCAACCCTACCCCAAACCCAAGTGCTCAAGACAAGACAACCAGAGATCACTCTCGTGTGGAGAGCACTTGGAACGCCCATATGATTTTTGTAACATAGAGATCACTCTCGCACAGAGAGCACCTAAAACGTCCGTAGGCTTTTTGGTAACACAGAGATCACTCTTGTGTGGAGAGCATCTGAAACGCCCGAAGGCTTTTTGGTAACACAGAGATCACTCTCGGGTGGAGAGCATCTGAAACGCCCAGAGGCTTTTGTGACATGACATGACCGATGTTGAGGAGTTGTTCATTCTAGGGGGTCCACATGCACGCACACACAAAAAAGCCCTAAGGTGTCAGTTGTTGTTGTTGTTTGTTTAGACTTCGTCATCAAGTCTAAGCGGTCAAGGGGGTCCCAAACGCTATCATTTCACGTCCGATTTTCTTTAAATGTACTTTAACTTTCTAAGAAGGAGATGGCCTAAACGTGGCCGTAAGTACACAAGTGTAAACACTTGCCTGTGGTGGCGAGTGCGTCGTCTGTTCGGAGCGTCTTGTCAAAGAGGTGCGTCAGCAAGGGTCTGTCTGAAACGGGTCAATAGCGATGTCAGGACACGTTTTTCATCATTCCTATTAGACTTCATTTCTAGGTTCAACGGGGCTATCCTAGCAGTCAAAGTCACGTTTTTGTTTTGGTCCAGCCTAATCGACGATCTATCCTATGTGCACAGATATTCAAGTCCTTCGTCGATGTCTAAGTTTTAACAGCGTGTTAAAGGAGAAGAAATAAAATTTAATTATTGTTGATGATTTTTAAATTAATTTTTCGATTTGCTACGATGTGGGTTCTTACTACGCGTTAGAGGGCTAACCTTTTTGATGTTTGATCAAAGAGCGAATGTCGGGTCTGAACGATGATGGATCTGTGTCATTAGAAATGTCTCGGCCGTGGTTAGCACAGCAAGACACTTTCGGACAGCGAGGTGGAGGCACAAACAGTGAGCAAGCGTCGATCTCTCTCCCATTGCGGGTAGTGCAACGGATCTACACGGCGGCGACAACGTCGGGGGAAAACAAGCGGTGGGCATGAACTCATAGGGGCAAAGGGGGCTGCCAGGGATTGAAGGAGGTCAGTGTTGGTTGCTCGGTCCGGTGGGTGGCCGATGGTGTCAGCGCACGGCGGTGGGCGGCCGTGAGAAGACGAAGAGGATATATTTGCATAACGGTCGTTGTCGTGCGTCGCAGCGGAAAAACGGAGACCAGAGGGGTCAAAGGGACTTGTAGTAGATAAAGGGGTTCGAGGGGGATCTAATGGTGCTGGAGATGGCTGGAGGGGATGGTCGGATGATTCGGGTTGAATATTGCATATTTAACACCCCATTTAGCCCTATTTTGTGCTTATATGATGCTTAATTGGTCTCTAATACGTTTGTATTTTGTATATCATCATTTATTTGAGAAAACCATTGATTTGTACACAAAATATGAATTTTACTGAGTATTACTGCACTTTTTATATTTTCATGGCTAGATCTCGATCTTACGATTCCAACGACTATTTATTTCTATTTTTCTGAGATCTGTACTAATTACTGTGTATTTTTAATGCAGAATACCATCTAATTGAAGAATACGAGGCAAATACATGGAAAATACGCTGCAAATACGCGTGTATACGTCTCCAACGGGCCACGTCCCGCTCAAATCGAGCGGCCATCAAAAAGAGTGACGTGGCCACCTAATATCGTTGGATGCAAATCCAACGGCGCCCATCCGAGTTGAACATAACACAGCTAAGCATCATCCGCTGCCATGTGGCGTCATCTCTGCGTGCCCTGCCACATTGAATGGCTGAGAGCAACTCGAGTTTGAAACGAAGGCGGGCTGAAGCAACGGCTACATGGCTCTATCTAAGCCGTTTCGCTTCGATCGGACGGTGCAAAATTAACCCGCATCGATGCGGAAGGGCGGTCGACGTGGTTTATTATGAGTCGTTGGATGAAGATCCAACGGATGACGGAGACCCCGAGCGAAGCAACGAAGCAGGACGATTTACATACCTCGCGGGGCGACGTGGCGTCATCCTCACCATTCAGCAATCGATCCAACGGCGGCGATCAACTGAAGTATATGCAAAGCGCAGATTCGAAGCGGGCGACATGGCTTGTCAAGAGCCACATGATCTTCCATCCGACGGCCCGGACGAACTCCGAAGCGGAGTTGAATTCACGCGAAGTTAGCGGGCGCGGCTAAGATCCGATTGACACGTGGCGCACCCAGGGTTAATCCCACCTCTGATCGAACGGCCAGGAGCTGAAGCGGTATCGGATAGCGAGTTTCGAACCCAATAAGACCCTAAAATCCACAATGCTTATTATATAAGCGTATTTTGGCCTAGGGTTGCGTATTCTGGCGTATTGGAGGCTCTATGAGCCGTATTTCGTCACCAAATTTGGAGGTCCTGGGGAAAGAGGCTAGTTCTATCATCTGAAAGAGATTTGGGGCTATTTGGAGAGAATTTGTGACATTTTTCCTATCTTTAGCATTGTATTTTGTGTATTTGGCTTAGAATTGAAGTATTATTCACGTATTTTGATGTTTTTATGATATATTTGTCTATGAATATTGATTATAATCTCTCCATGTGTGGTTAATATTCATATGTGTTGGTGTTGATGTAGTTAGTGTAATGTAATCATTGATTTTAATATCTTTTCGCCCAATTTGCATTGTATAATCGCGTATTTTGCTAGTTTCTACACGTATTGTTCAAGTATAATCGTTGTTGGCGTACTTGGATCGAATATGATCTCTGGACTTATTTGTAGCATGACCCTTGCGGGCACATAAGCTTATTTTCCTCATGAAACTAGTATCTTATTCGATATTTAAGGCACTTTTCGATGTTCATTTATCGGTATATTTTCCGACGTTCTCATGCCCTGACCGGACGAAACGTTGAGTTATAGAAAATATATTTATAATCATTGATTGCATATAGCCTAACGAAATAAATACCAACACATAATCTCCATATTAGTACCCATATCAAATTCACCGTAGTTATCGTTGGATTTTCTTTTGTTACTTGAAACTTCCATATCTTTAGGTGGTTGGTTATTACCGTATTATTACTCTTTACAAACTGAAGTTCGTGGTTTTGCAGGTCAGTTGTCCCGTGTACACGATACCTGGATTCACCAGGATTATTACTTGTTCGATCTCCTGCACTTGGGAGTAGCGCTCACATCTTTTGAGACGAGTCAAGTTTTTGGCGACGTTGCCAGGGATAACAGTACTTGCAAGCTACAATTTCAGTTCGTTTGGAGGAACATTCGGCGAGATCCTTCCATCTTATAGTTTATGACTTTTTATTAGTTTTTTTGTTTTGTTTTCTCTTTATAAAAAAATTTCAAAAAAAAATGGAATACATGGAATTCTATTGCACAAACAATTGGCAGGATGAAGAGTACAATGCGGTACACAGATATAGGATGGAGAAGCTCAAGATCGTTGGCTTTAATTAGACAGATTGTGAAACTTTCTTTCAGGCCTAGAGGAGGTTCACAGACATAATATCGAGCTATCCACAGCATGGGTACACAAAGAAAGAGCTTATGGAGTCCTTTCTATCTGGACTACAACCACAGCTGCAGGGATTCTTGGGAGTCATGACGCCGACAGAGGCATGGAAATACATAGAGTCCTTACAAGAGACTGATCAGATCATTAATGAGACTTCAGAGTGTGATTCAACGAAGCCTTCATGCCTTGATCAAGGGCAACAAAGAGTTGACGTACCAGTGCAATCCTTGAAAGAGAAAGTTTATTTGCTCACTCGGACACAGGAGGTAACATCCCATCAATTCCAGGAGAACTTTCTTGCTCGGAGTCGAAAAATTCAACAATCCATTGAAAACCTTACTTTGATTTCCACTTGCTTAGAAGAAAATAAATCTTTTGAAATTGAATTTCAAGAATCTAATACGAGTTTATCTTCTAATGCAGGTATATCGAGCGAGCCATGTCACGACGAGGGCACGAATAAAAATATCGACATGGCAGGAAGTGTGTGCACAGGAGAGGACGAACGAGCAATTTTGGATGAACAGGAGGAGGAGACGACTAGGGACATTGGTTTAAAGCTTACCACTATAGAGCCCGAACCATTGTTTCCCCCAGTTTTCCCCCAAAATCATTCATCCCTTTCTCCAATGATTGAGCATCATATCAAGAGTAGTGCATATCTTTTAGGGAGTAGTCGTCAACATGCTTTAATTTATTTCACCTATTTTGATGACTACATTTGGAATATTTTTGTTGAGAAGAATTTTATACTAATGTGGACCGATATAACTCATCTCTTGCAGGACATTGGTAAACAAGTTATAGAGATGCTTGGAGTTGTGTTGTTGGGGTCCAATTTAGCTTTTGGAGGAATGATACTTGCCGAGGAGCGCAAGGAGCAAATTGAACAACTTCCTCCACCATTAAAGATTCGAGATCTACCATTTGACCACGGTGTGTTCTTTCCATTAGCTTAGATTTTTATATGCTTTCTATGATGCTTTCTTTTGAATAAACTCGTACCCTTTTGACATTAAGGACAATGTCCATCTTTAGTTTGGGGGTGTATGAGACCTTAGGATTTTTTTTCAAAAAAACAAGGCAAAAGAAAAGAATAAACCACCACTCTCATCTTTTAAAACTCCTTTACATGCCACAAAGACGGATGATTATGCATTGTTTGAGTTCTAAAAATTGTTTGTGGCTTGAGTTAATTATTTTTCCTTCATGGAACTACTGTTAATATGCTATTCATGAAAACTTTCAACTGCCATGATTAATATCTCGAAATAATTTGAATTTATTTCATACATGCTACTGTGATGAAAAAGCCTAAGTATACACGATTTATTAGAATAGTCTTCAAGTTGAAGAGGAATTTGGCCATTGTTACTAATGTTTATGTTCATATTTATGGGTGTTGAGTTGCTTAAAAAAAGAAGAAAAAAATGCAAAAAAGTGAAAAAGAAAAAGTGCATCGTTCCCTTGAGTTCATTGATAAGCCGGGTCTTCGTGCCTCAGGAAGCATTGGAGATTCGAGTCGAAAAATGGATGAATGGAGAGTGCATTCGAAAAAAAGAGAATAAAACTTAGATGATTCGAGTTACTAAGTTCGAGGGGCTCTTCTAAGCCTAATGCCTGAAGGTCGTCTGGCCTAGGAATCATTAACTAAAAGCTCGCTACATGGATCATTCTAAGTCGTCAAAAGAGAAAGAAAAGGAAAAAGAAAGAAAGAAACGATGAATAAACTAAGCAACTTCAGTACCCATGATTTGAATGGTCGTTTTGATATGCCAATTCCTTGGAAATGATAAAACTAGAACATAACAACGTGTAATACTTTCGCTTGCGCAAAACGACGTTTGCAGGTTATTTATTCAAATTAAATTAGAGAAAATATCATGTGATTGATCTTATTCATAGAATGTGTATATTGATAGCCTAGATCATGTTGAAAAGCGTATTATTGAGCCATGCCATAAGTGATTGATAGAATTTATAATTTTATTGATCATCCAATCTAATCGCTCTTTTTTCTAGGGACTAGCAAATCGCTAGTTGGGGGGTGTGATTTGGGTTGAATATTGCATATTTAACACCCCATTTATCCCTATTTTATGCTATATGATGCTTAATTGGTCTCTAATACGTTCGTATTTTGTATATCATCATTTATTTTAGCAAACCATTGATTTGTACAACAATATATGAATTTACTGAGTATTTTTGCATTTTTATATTTTTCATGGCTAGATCTTGATCTCACGATTCCAACGACTATTTATTTGTATTTTTCTGATATATGTGCTAATTACTGTGTATTTTTGAATTCAGAATACCATCTAATTGAAGAAATACGAGGCAAATACATGGAAAATAAGCTGTAAATACGTGTGTATACGTCTCCAACGGGCCACATGGCAGTATTAGAGCGAATCCCGCTCAAATGAGCGACCATCAAAGAGACCGAAGCGGCCACCTAATGACCGTTGGATGCAAATCCAACGACACACATCCGAGTTGAATGCAACACAGTTAAGCATCATCCGCTGCCACATGGTGTCATCTCTGCGTGCCCCGCCACATCGAATGGTTGAGAGCAACTCGGGTTTGAAACGAAGGCGGGTTGAAGCAGCGGCTACGTGGCTCTATCTTAGCCGTTCTGCTTCGATTGGACGGTGCAAAATTAACCCGCATCGATGCAAAAGGGCGGGCGACGTGGTTTATTGTGAGTCGTTGGATGAATATCCAACGGACGACGAAGACCCTGAGCGAAGCAATGAAGCGGTATGCTTTACATAACTCACGGGGCGACGTGGCGTCATCCTCACCGTTCAGTCATCGATCCAACAGCGGCGATCGACTGAAGTATATGCAAAGCACAGATTCGAAGCAGGCGATGTGGCTCGTCGAGAGCCGCACGATCTTCCATCCGACGGCCCGGACGAACTTCGAAGCGGAGTTGAATTCACGCGAAGTTAGCGGGCGCGGCTAAGATCCAATTTACACGTGGTGCACCCAGGGTTAATCCCGCCTCCAATCGAACGGCCAGGAGCTGAGGCAGGTATTGGATAGTGGGTTTCGAACCCAATAAAACCCTAAAACCTGCAATGCTTATTATATACGTGTATTTTGGCATAGGGTTTTGTATTCTGGCGTATTGGAGGCTCTAGGAGCCGTATTTCGCCACCAAATTTGGAAGCCCTGAGGAAAGAGGCTAGTTCTATCATCTGAAGGAGATTTGGGGCTATTTGGAGAGAATTAGTGACATTTTTCCTATCTTTAGCCTTGTATTTTGCGTATTTGGCTTAGAATTGAAGTATTATTCACGTATTTTGATGTTTTATGATGTATTTGTCTATGAATACTGATTATAATCTCTCTATGCGTGGTTAATCTTCATATGTGTTGGTGTTGATGTAGTTAGGGGTGACGTAATCATTGATTTTGATATCTTTTCACCCTATTTGCATTGTATAAACGCATATGTTGCTAGTTTCTACACGTATTGTTCAAGTATAATCGTTGTTGGCGTACTTGGATCGAATATGATCTCTGGACTTATTCGTAGCGTGACTCTTGCGGGCACATAAGCTTATTTTCCTCATGAAACTAGTATCTTATTCGATATTGAAGGCACTTTTCGATGTTCATTTATCGGTATATTTTCCGACGTTCTCGTGCCCTGACCGGACGAAACGTTGAGTTATAGAAAAAGATATTTATAATCATTGATTGCATATATCCTAACGAAATCAATACCAACACATACTCTCCATATTAGTTCCCATATCGAATTCACCATAGTCATTGTAGGATTTTCTTTTGTTACTTGAAACTTCCATATCTTTAGGTGGTTGGTTATGACCGTATTATTACTCTTTACAAACTGAAGTTCGTGGTTTTGCAGGTCAGTTGTCACATGGATATGATACCTGGACTCACCAGGATGATTACTTGTTCGATCTCCAACACTTGGGAGTAGCGCTCACATCTTTTGAGACGAGTCGTCGGAGCGGTGGCGGTGCCGGCAAACTCCGGCTGTGCACAGATCTGGGCCTAACAGATTTTGTGGGGTTTCTAGGGCTTTTCAAGGGGGAAGAGAGTAGAGAGAGGAAGAAGGAAGGAGGAGGAGGGATGGCCGGAGTTGTGGGGTCTAGTGGTGCCTCGCCGGTGGCAAGGAGGGGCGCAAACGAAGAAGAAGGGCGGCGGCTGTATGGGTTCCTTGCGTGAGTGTTCTAGGGTTGGGTTTGTTTGATTTTAAAGAGAAGAGTTTGCTAAAGAGAGTATAAAAAGGGGTATAAGTTGAGTGATGACTAGGAGAGAGGGTGAGTGAGGGGTGTGCAAAGTGGGTAAAAGCTAGGTGAGAATAGACCCAGAATCCCATACATGATACATATGGATCTCTTTGAGATTTGATTAAGGGTTTGAAATTTGAAATTTGATTAAGGCTAATTGGGCTTGATTTTGATTAGTGATTTGGTTGGGCAAGGGGTGTCCGAAAATTACGGAAAAAATATTGGAACGACCGTGACGATGAGAGGCTTGGGGGTACGGTGGTCAATTGTCCGTTTGGTCCATAGAAAACGAACTAAAAATAAAAAGGTCCGGTGACTAAGTCTAAAGCTACGACGCCTCAATAATCAAACCTGATTTGCGAGAGAACGACCCATGAAATGACGTTCACTAAAAATCCCACAAATAACTACTCTTCCATACGGTCACAATGACATATCACATCGCATAGTCCAGATTCAAGAAGAGGAAAAAAATACGCACACGAAAAGAGTCGTACGCGTTGAGAATATCACGGTGGGAAAACGGCCGTTACATTCTACCCCACTAAAAGAATGATTCCGTCCTAGGAATCTACAACACTACTAATCAGAAAACAAAAATGTAAAATGCTCTCTCATCTTCCCTTCGCGCTTCCAAGTGGACTCTCCAGGTGATCCGTGACGCCACATCACCCTCACCAGGTCGACTACCTTGTTCCTCAAATGCTTCTGTCGATAGTCCAAAATCTACATAGGCTGCTGGTCATATGTCAGGTTCGGACGGACCGTGATCTCTGAGAAGTCAACAGTGTGCGATGGATCACTGACGTATCGACGTAGCTGAGATACATGGAATACATCGTAAACTCCCTCCAAAGATGGTGGCAGAGCAAGGCGGTAGGCCACTGCTCCCACACGTTCTAGCACATCAAACAGTCCAATATACCTCAGACTCAGCTTTCCCTTCTTCCCGAATCGAATGAATCCATGGTTCGGAGAGATCTTCAGGAAGACATGATCTCCAGGCTCTCCAGGCAGAAACTCCAAATGTCTCCTCTTGGCATCTGCCTAATGCTTGAAGCGGTCCTGCGCAATTCTGAGCTTCTCCCTGATGTCCTTCACGACATCCACAGCTTCCACTATCATCTCTGGACCCAACAGCTCTCGATCTCTAATGTCATCACAACTTAGTGGCGATCGACATCTCCTTCCATATAAGGCATCAAACGGCGCCATGCCAATGCTCGCCTGGTAGCTGTTGTTATATGAAAACTCAACCAAGTGAAGATGGTCCTTCCATGAACCATTCAGATCGAGCGTACAAGCTCGCAGTATATCACCCAAGATCTGAATAGTCCTTTCAGACTGGCCATCGGTCTGCGGATGGTACGCCGTGCTGAAGCTCAGACTCGTATCCAAATTCTCCTGCAGAATTCTCCAGAACTGAGATGTGAAACTCGAGTCTTTGTCAGACACAATGCTCACCAGGACTCCATGTAAGCGTACAATCTCATGCACGTACACGGTCTACATCACAAACTAACTCAAAGAGGAACTATAAAGAGAGGTAAAATAAAATTTACCTCTAGATATTTCCTCGCCAAGACTTCTGTGGACTGTCCCACTCGGAAAGGGATGAAGTGCGCAAACTTGGTCAATCGATCAATGATCACCCAGACTGTGTCGTTCTATTTCAGGCTCCAAGGTAAACTAGTCATGAAATCCATCGTGATATGTTGCCACTTACACTCTGGGATAGGAAGCGGATGTAGCAATCCAGCTGTACGATGGTGCTCAGCCTTCACCTGCTGCCATACCAAACACTTGGCAACGCTTCGTGCCACACTCCTCTTTGTGCCATTCCACCAATAATTCAGACGGAGGTCATAGAATGTGGTGAGCTATGAGCCTCGCTCAACAGCTTATCTCAAACATCACCTGCAGGTACGCAGAGCCTACTGTCGTATCTCAGCGAACCATCCTCATGAATCACACACTCCGTCCGAAGTCCAACTTCTACCTGCCGTCTGATCCTCTGCAGCTTCGAATCTCCTGCCTGTGCTGCCTTGATACGATCGACAATCGTGGACTGAATCTGCAATTCATGAATGAAAGAACCACTCCAGGTAGAACGACCTCAATATCCATCTCCTTCAACTCCTGCTGTATCATCCAGTCGGTAGTGTACATCATCATAGTGTGGAGTCTACTCAAAGCATCTGGCACTACATTCATCTTCCCTGGGTGATACTGCAGATCTATCTCATAGTCAGCCATAAGCTCCAACCATTGTCTCTGACGCATGTTGATCTCCTTCTGTGTAAAGATGTACTTCAAGCTTTTGTGATCGGTGAAAATCTTCACGCTCTCACTCAGCAGGAAGTGTCTCCAGATCTTCAGAACAAATATCATCGCTGCCAACTCCAGATTGTGCATCGGGTAATTCTTATCATGTGTCTTCAACTGACGTCAAGCATACACGACCACATGACCATGCTGATGCAAAATGCATCCAAGGCCCTTCCCCAATGCATCACAATATACCTCAAAGCCTCCGCTCCGATTCGGTATAGCCAATACCGGTATTGGTGGTCAACCTCGCCTTCAAGATATTGAAGGTCTCCTCACAAGCTTCTGACAAATGGAACTCCACGTCCTTCCTCGTCAGCTTCTTCATCGGCTCTGCGATCCTCGAGAAATCCTCGATGAATCATCGATAATAGCCGGCTAAACCAAGGAAGCTCCTGATATCTGATGCTGACTGCGGAGTCGGCCAATCTTTGACTGCTCTGACCTTCTCCGGATCCACAGATATGCCATCTCCAGACACTACGTGTCACAGTAATGTGACTCTGTCCAACCAGAACTCGCACTTACTATATTTGGCATATAACTTATGACGCCTCAGCATCTCCAGTACTGTCCTCAGATGACAGCTGTGCTCCTCCTCAGACTTCGAGTAAATAAGGATGTCGTTTATAAAGATAACGACAAACTTATCCAGGAAGTCATAGAAAATTAAGTTCATCAAATTCATGAACACTACTAGAGCGTTGGTCACACCGAAAGGCATGACCACGAACTCATAATGTCTGTACGTCGTCTGGAAAGCTGTCTTCTGAATATCATCCTTCTTCACCTTCAGATGATGGTATCTGCTCCTCAAATCCAATTTCGAGAAAACTCTCGAACCTCCAAGCTGGTCGAAAATATCGTCAATACGTGGCAGCAGATACTTATTCTTCATGGTCACAACATTCAGCCCTCGATAGATAGTCCACACACATCCGGCGGGACCCATCCTTCTTCTTCACGAGCAGGACCGGTGCACCCCACGTGACACACTAGGGTGAATGAATCCCTTCTGCAGCAACTCATCCAATTGCTTCTGCAGCTCTTCTAGCTCAGCAGGAGCCATCCGATACGGCGCCTTCGATATATGTTGCGATCCCAGCATAAGATCTATACCGAACTCTAAAGCTCTGTCGGGTGGCAAACTTGAGATATCCTCCGGGTAGACGTCGTCGAAATCTCTGACGACTGCTGGTCGGCTGATCTCTATCTGCACAGCTGTAACAATCGGTACCTCCGGCTTGGCCCGAAATCTGATGGGCACAAGCGACTCATCTCTGCTGTGAAATTCAAACTTCGAGTGGCCTGGAATCCTGAATACCACTTTCTTGCTGTGGCATTCAATTGAGGCATGAAAGTCTTCCAGCCAATCGATGCCAAGGACGACATCGAAATGCGGCAGATTATGGACAATGAAATCTGCAAATAGTTCGTGTCCACTGACCACCAACGGGATCGATCGATAACCCAGATTCACTGTCACCACTCTGTTCCCTGTGGTGATGTCCCAACACTTTGGAAGTGTATGTGTGGGAATAGAGTGTCTTGTTATGAATCTCCGGGATATGATGCACATAGATGCACCTGAGTCGAACAAGATCAAGGCCGGGTGAGATGACACTAGAATGGTGCCTAAGATATAAAGGAACTAAGGTCAAACAAAACTACTCTAACTAATAAGGCAACAGACAATGCAAAACAATAAGATCTAAACTATGAAATAAAAGACTAAGTCTGAAGAAATACCTGTCATAACTCCATCAAGTCATCAGCCTCAACGGCTGTCACGGTGTAAGCCGGCCTCTGAGGTTGCGCTGCCTGTTGAAACATCTACTTCTATGATGCTAAGGGTGGTCCACAGACATCAGCTCCTCTCTGAACTGGGGCAGGCGCTTGACTCTGCAGTGGAACTGGTCATCCGACTACAACATGGCACGATCTCGGGCAATATTTAGCAGCGTGGGAGGCATCCCCACACACCAAGCATAATCCCAAATTCCTCCGGCAATCGATCTAAACATGCCCTGGCTTGCCGCAGTAGTGACACAGTCCCTTGCTCTGACTCTGCACAGGTGCCCCAGGCCTCTTGAAAGGCACTGACTGAACTGGTCTCATAGCTGGCCTAGCAGGTGGCCGATACTGCTCCATGGGATGCTTTCCTCCACCAACTGGAGGGTCAGATAGACGTGCTATGATCTCATGATTCCTGGCAGCATTCAGCACAACTCCCATGGTCGGAAAGTCTGCCGAGGACATGGAAGCCTGAATCTTCGGGTGCAGCCCCTGACGAAACCAATCAGCTCGGTTCTCTTCCTTCTTCACCATATGAGAGGCAAAACGAATAAGCATCTCGAACTCTGCCTCGTACTCATTAACCGTCATGTTCCCCTGCTTCAGATTCACAAATCGGCTCAAAAGCTCCCTCTTTTCAGCCTTGGAGAAAAACTTCTCTTGGAACATGGACTTGAAAGTCTTCCACTCCACTGGCTTCTGCAGGCACCTCTCCTCAACACGCCACCAGTTCCTAGCATTATCCTCAGGAATCTTTGCAGATACCAGCTTCTCTTCTGTGCTCTGAATTCACTCGTCAGCATCGAGTGGTCCTTCCTTCCCAGAAAATGCCTTCGAGTGAAGCTCATTGAGCCGATTCACTCCAGGAGTAGCTCGAGGGGCAGGCGGAGGCGGTGGTGGCGGTGCAGCTAGAGGAGCCTGGGCAGGACGGTGGGACTACTGAACCAATTGATGCTGCACGTCCAGCATCTCTCTCATCACGCCTAGAAACCGACAGAATTCACTGCCCTGGTCTTTCGAAACTCCATCGCCTAAGCTTCCGGATCGGGTGTTGCGTCGTCCTGCCATCCTATTGACAAGAAAGACACAATTTAGACTCGCACATAAAACTGGATAATAAATATGAATGCAGATACTTTTAACGTTTCGAACTTGCAAAAAAAAGGACTTGCATGGGCCACCACTAAAACCTGTCACGCCATGCTTTCCAAAACTACGGAAGTGAAACGTGACTAAGGTCCACATGGGTCGGAGCTATGAAGCTCGGACCCACTAAACATCTGTGAGGTACTCCAAAACATAAAACATGTCCCTGCATAAACGGTACGGAACAATAAAAGTACTGAAAAGGAAATGCATTCATTTTATTCCAATAGATATCCAGAGTACGAGAGTCTAAACAAAAACCCAGTATGGCTACAGACAGCTGAAAGGAAACTAATGGTGCAAGCACCTAACCTAGCAGAAAAGTAAACGGTGCTACGCATCCGAACTAAAAAGCCGTAAATCTCTGAATCAGCAACAGTGATGGACCTCTAGGACTGGTCCTTGTCAGGTACGTACTCCGGGTCGACGTCCTCTGACTCCACGTACTCGGGTAAGTCCGGCTCGTTCACGTACTCTGGCTCAACACCTGACGTACAACACCCAAGAGAAAAAGAACTGTACGTCAGGTAAAGTCTACAAGGAAGGGTTAGACTCTACTGCAAGTGTAAGATAATTAAGAGCAATATTTTACTGGTTGATTACATGCTGTTGTTATGACATGGCAGTTATACTATACAGAAAGTAAAAACGATGCAGGAAAAGTAAACGTGACAGACAATAGCCGTAGCGTGTGCTACCAGCTACGGGACTATGCTAGACGGGACATGACAACAAAAGAAGTACCATGTGTGTCACGAAGGGTTCACGCCTTACGGTTCGATGGCGGCCAGACCCTCTCCCCGTGCGACCGCTCAGCCCTACCCCAAACCCAAGTGCTCAAGACAAGACAACCAGAAATCACTCTTGCGTGGAGAGCACCTGAAACACACGTAGGCTTTTTGTAATACAGAGATCACTCTCGCGTGGAGAGCACCAAAAATGCCCGTAGGCTTTTTGGTAACACAGAGATCACTCTCGTGTAGAGAGCATCTGAAACACCCGTAGGCTTTTTGGTAACACAGAGATCACTTTCGCGTGGAGAGCATCTGAAACGCCCGGAGACTTTTGTGACATGATATGACCGATGTTGAGGAGTTGTTCATTCTAGGGGTTCCACACACACGCACACACAGAAAAGCACTAGGGTGTCAGTTGTTGTTGTTGTTTGTGCTTAGACTTCGTCGTCAAGTCTAAGCGGTCAAGGGGGTCTTGGACGCTATCATTTCATGTCTGGTTCTCTTTAAATGTACTTTAACTTTCTAAGAAGGAGATGGCCTAAACGTGGCCGTAGGTACACAAGTGTAAACACTTGCCTGCGGTGGTGAGTGCGTCGTCTGTCTAGAGCGTCTCGTCGAAGCGGTGCATCAGCGAGGGTCCATCTGAAACTGATCAACGGCGATGTCAAGACATGTTTTTCATCATTCCTGTTAGAGTTCATTTCTCGGTTCAATGGGGCTATCCTAGCAGTCAAAGTCACGTTTTTGTTTTGGTTCAGCCTAATCGACGATCTATCCTATGTGCACAGATATTCAAGTCCTTCGTCGATGTCTAAGTTTTAACAGCGTTTGAAAGGAGCAGAAATGAAATTTAATTATTGTTGACGATTTTTAGATTAAGTTTTTGATTTGCTACGGTGTGGGTTCTTACTACGCGTTAGAGGCTAACCTTTTTGATGTTTGATCGAAGAGCAGATGTCGGGTCTGAACGACGATGGATCTGCATCGTCAGCAATGTCTCGGCCACTGGAAGCATAGCGAGACACTTCTGGACAGCGTGGTGGAGCCACTGGTAGCGCAACAGATCTACACGATGGCAGAAACGTCGGGGGAAAACACAAGAGTTCAGTGATACACGTGAACTCCTAGGGGCAAAGGGGCTGCCAGGGATTGAAGGAGGTCATTGGGGATTGCTCGGCCCGGTGGGTGGCCGATGGCGTCAGCGCATGGCAGTGGGAGGCCGTGAGAAGACGAAGAGGACAGATTTGCACAACGGTCGTTGTCGTGCGTCCCAGCGAAAAAGCGACGACCAGAGGGGTCAAATGGGACTTGCAGTAGATAAAGGGGTTCGAGGGGATCTAATGGTGGTGGAGATGGCTGAAGGGGGTGGTTGGAGCGGCGGCGGCACCGGCAAACTCCAGCGGCGCATAGATCTCAGCCTGGCGTCTTTTGTGGGGTTTCTAAGGCTTTTCAAGGGGGAGAGAGTAGAGAGTGGAAGGAGGAAGGAGAAGGAGGGATGGTTGGAGTGGGGGTGGGTGCTGGTGGTGCCTCATCAGCGGCGAGGAGGGGTGCAAACAAAGAAGAAGTGTGGCGGCTGTATGGGTTCCTTGCGTGAGTATAAAAAGGGTATAAAGTTGAGTGATGACTAGGAGAGAGTGTGAGTGAGGGGGTGTGCAAAGTGGGTAAAAGCTAGATGAGAATAGACCAAGAATCCTATGCATGATACATATAGATCTCTTTGAGATTTGATTAAGGGTTTGAAATTTGAAATTTGATTAAGGCTAATTGGGCTTGATTTTGATTAGTGATTTGGTTGGGCCAGGGGTGTCCGAAAATTACGAAAAAAATATCGGGACGACCGTGAAGACGAGAGGCTCGGGGGGTATGGTGGTCAATTGCATGTTTGGTCCACGGAAAACGAACAAAAAATAAAAAGGTCCGACGACTAAGTCTAAAGCTACGATGCCTCAATAATCAAACCTGATTTGCGGGAGAACGACCCGTGAAATGACGTTCACTAAAAATCCCACAAATAACTACTCTTCCATACGGTCACAACGACGTATCACATCGCATAATCCAGATTCAAGAAAAGGCAAAAAAATAAATACGCACACGAAAAGAGTCGTACGCATTGAAAATATCACGGTCGGAAAACGACCGTTACACCTTATGACGCATAAAGCATCAACGGACGAGAGCCCTTCCATGCTGGCTTATGGGGCAGAGGCTTTTGCTCCAATGGAGGTCGAAAAGGAGTCTCTACGCCTCCAGTACTTCAACGAAGAAGCCAACGAATAGGGCCTCGACATCAATCTTGTGCTCATCAATGAGGTAAGTGCTCGTGCGCTAACATGTTTGATCAACCACAGCTAAAGGATGGCGAGATACTACAACTCCCACGTCAGAAAGAGAATCTTCAGAGTCGGTGGCCTTGTCCTCCAGGACGCCACTTTCAGGCTCGAGATCGACTGACGAGGCAAGCTCTCTGCAAAGTGGGATGGCTCCTACACCATAACGGACGTGTGGGACCGACGATGTACATACTGGCGAACATGGAGGGCGAAGAACTTGCTCATCCCTTGTCATGCCCCACTTCCCAAGTATGGAAGGCAAGACGTGAGAAGGTTCGCTCGGACTTGGAGCTGTAAAGCTCCAGTCCGATAAGCGTCTGTGAATGATACCAATAGAAGATTCTTGCAATGCGACGAAACAACAACAATAAAAAATGAAAGCAGACATAGAAATATCCACCAAACATCCAACAAATATTCCAACATCACAGAGAGAAGTCATAAGAGTACATAGTCTGAACAAAAGGCCTAAGACATGGCCGAAAGAAAAAGCAGAGAGATAGGTGCTACGCACCGAAACCTAACAGCAACTACTAAAACAGTAACAACTAAAAGAAATCTCCAGGTGAGACTAGGACTGGTCTCCAGTGTCCTCAAACCCAGCCTCTGCAGGAACCTCGAAATCTACGTCTGCGTACTGCTCGTCCTCTGTAACTAACTCTGTCTCAGAACCTGACATGTGACACCCAAGGAGAAGAGGGCACATGTCAGCAAAAGTCTCCTAAAGGAAAACATAGGACTTTTGTGCAAGGATACAAATAAAATAATGCAACTAGAAGTTATAACATGATGATATGTCATGACATTTAAGGAATGCAACAATTTAAAATGCCATGATGGTAACAAGCATGCACGTCGTATCAGAAACTAAGAAAATACTATTTCACGATTCACGATTCACTAATTTATCACTTTGTGCATAGAGTTTCCGTCTTTTGGTTGAAGTGGCTGTATGGGCTCATTTTACGCTCAAGCGACCATTTAACCCGACCCCTCCACATGTATCGAGCATTGGTTTCACCAACAACACTGAGCTTGCTTCTGGATCACGAGCCAGAAAGTGTTTTTGGTTTGGCATAGGGTTATGCCCACAAAGCAGGTGCCTAGCCTCAATAGTTAACAATTTTATTGTAGCGTGTGCTACACAATCATGATGACATTTCGATGCATGAATGACATGATGACCGGTGCCCTATTTACGGTTTGGGTGCAGTGTTGTTTTACCGCAAGTGCACGGTTAGTGTAGGGTGCGGGTTTATCGAACTCAGGGAGGTGGATGGCTTGAATGGCTACTAGCCTCGCCAAGGCTGTGAGATAGCTACACGGATGATATGTGTGGAAGTGTAGAAATAAAAGAAAGAAATAAAAAGACAATAAAAGAATCCCCGCTAACACGGGCTAGAGCACTCATGACACTAGGCATTTGACTTAACTCAGGGTGAGACATTGCCCCTAAAGGTTAGGTCTACCTAGTTCCGGACAGTGGGCATTCCCATGTCCATTAACACCTTCCGCAACCGGGAGCATTAAGGCCACAATGGTAACTCCCAACATTTCATCCAAGCCGTTCCCACGCGTTAGGATTCAATGTCTACGCTAGGGGCGTGAGTTGTGGCTAGGGAGTCAACTGCCAAGTTTATTCCCCCTTGGCCCGAAGGTCAGAGACGGTCTCTTTCCCGCCAATGACAATAAAACGCTCCCGCGTAACCCTAATGGCCAAATAAGTCGAATGTGATTTCTAGCAATACATCAAAGCAGATCTTGAATGGACAAGACACCTGACCCTAATCCCCAACACAACTAGTGTGTTGCCATACGAATTGGACTCAGATTGCTAGAAATCCCCATTGACACATTCCATCGAACACATACCATGCAATCAAGTAAAATGAAATAACCCAAGCATCAATCCTACTCTAACCCATATTATGGTTCATCAAACACTACTCAATGGTGAAGAACATAAAAGAAAGCAATGAAAGAGACAAATAAACATTCACCATCAATCAAAATGAAAATAACACAAACAATGGAAAATAAGAGAAGAAAATACTTATCTTGCAATTGAATCACCAATCCTTTACAAGATTTATTGAAGTAGAAAACCTAATCTAACCTAAACTAAAACTCCCAAGAAAGGGGAAGAAAAACTGCTGAAAAATGGCAGAGAACCTCCCACAAGTCGTGCACAATCTTATATAAATAAGCCCCCAAAACCCTTGACAGTTCGGGTCCAAAAACCCACTAAAACTGCTAAAACAGGCCCACCCGATCGTGTGGAAGTTCACCCGATCGGGTGGAAATAAACAGAGGCTCAAAACTGCAGAAAATGAGCTCATCCAGGCGGGTGGATAGCCCACCCGATCGGGTGAAGTTCAATTCTAGACAGCACCCAATTTCAGCACCCAGCCGCGCTCAGAAAATTACAGAAAAATGTAGAAAAATCGGATTTGGGCATGCGACCTATCGTTGGAAAGCCAACGACGATGCCGATGCTAAAAAAATAAGAGATCACCCAAAATCCCTCTGGAATGAAAGCAGATCTTCAATGAATGAGTAGCAGTGCATGAAATGGGAAGAAAAGGCCACCTGATCGGTTGAAATGTCGACCGGTCGGGTAAGTTCTTCCCCCAAAACGACCTGGGGAGATGACCCGATCGGGTGAGACAGATGTCGACCTGGTCTTCAGCTTTGGAGATACATCAACCGGTCTCTGAACCGATCGGGTGATGTCCTCGGGTCGTGAATTGTTGATCTTCAGCTTCAGATGAACCGATCGGGTGAGATATCACCCGATCGGTTGGAATTAAGCTCAAAAAGATAGAGAGCTCTGTCGATCTCACCCGATCACTGAACCGATCGGGTGAGCTACTCTTCTCTTCAGCACCTGTCCGGGTCGGATACGCGTGCATCAACTGATCGGGTGGCTCTGTCAACCCGATCGGTTGAGGGCTGAAATTAGGTTTTCTTCGACGTTTGGCCCTCTGGATCGCGCGTGACTCCTCCCGTTGCTCCGGGGACTCGTGATATCTTCTTTGAATGTCCCCAACGCTGGAAATCTCTTGCATTTACACAAAACACAAAGAAGTGAAAGAAAACTAAAAATCACAAGAGAAAGGGTACAGATCGATGGAAAACAACGGAAAATCACAATGAAGACGTGCGTGAATATGTGAAATACAAACGCACGTCAAAATCCCCCAAGCTGAACCCTTCCTCGTCTTCGAGGAAGACGAGTGAGAGTAGGAGCTCGAAGGGAAAACGTAGAGAGAGAGAAACAGAAAGAGAAAATAAAATCCTAGATCGCCCATCAGAGCCAACAAAATCAAACACGCCACACTAAGCAAGCATGCGACAAAACACAACACTAAACCAAGGAATTTGAGTCCATACAAGTGTCATGGGCCCACGCGATGAAGCACGAGTGAGTGTGGTCATGTGCTAGCAGACGGTGTCACTATCTACTTTGTGCAATAAAGCTCCATATACACATACCCAAGGGAAGACCCAAATATCGATTCAATTCGAAATTGCGGTGAATAATAGCTCAAGCATGCATGAGAAAAGTATAAGAATAGAAGCATATCATGCATCGGGGACTCCATAGCTAGGGACTAGGAAATCACCACACTATCGCCTAGATAATCGTTAGAAAGTCCCTATGCCAAGTGTTTTCGAAACGATGTAGGTTGAGAAGATGTGGAGTAGAACACTCGGTGCAAATTCTCGCCTTCCCTTTATTCTCGGTAGATAGGATTTTTTTGGGTTTTGAGTAATTGTATTTTTTGGATTTTTTGCTATACATATTTTTTTTATTTTTTTCTCTTTTCTTTTCTTTTTTTGGGTTTTTCTTTTCTCTATTTTTTTGGGATTTTTGGATATTGGGATATATACATGTGTACTCTCCCAAGTGGGAGAACGGTACACAACGAGGGGATTTGCACCAAGTAAAACAAAAAAAGAAATTGGAATCTAAACACTTGGGCAAAGGGGATATTTCTCGCAAATCAGAGCATAAGCTAAATGTGTTATCCTAGTCCTTATTTGTGGAATCCCGACACATGCTAATTGAAGTATACGATATAAATATATAACATGCATATAAAAGCAGACAGTAGAAGCAAATACCGCATATTCAAATCGAAGCATGATAATCTAGGGGTCAACCAAGGATAGGTATATAAATCAAAATCACAAAGTAGAAGCACACCACTAGCTAGTCACGACAAACAACTCACATAAAAGCAAAGTGGACCCACAAAGCATGAAATGCAGTAAGACACAGCTTCCTAGGGTTAGTGAATGTGATCATCGTAGCTACGCTAGGTGTGTGTGTAGTTTCGTGGCAATTCATCATATTGGGTCATCTCTTGGAGAGAAAGAACAAAAGATGAGAAGAAAAAGGAAAACACGATGAAAAACGACTCAAAAGACGAAGAAAAAGACACACATGACGCACAACGTGCGACTCCCCTAAGCTGAAACTTGCATTGCCCTCAATGCAATAGTAGTAAAGACGGGAGGGCAATAAAAATGGGGGGTACGCACCGACACAAGAAAATGAAAAGCGTGAAAAACACACAGACGTAAACACACGACAAAGACACACGATAACATGCACAAAAGTCGATTTTCCTCAAGCTGAACATGACAATGCTAGCAAAATGATATGATCAAGTGATGCAGAAATATGCTGGAGGGAAAATCAGAAAAGAAAAATAAAGAAATCAGAATGCAGGAGAGGAAGTGTCCTCGTCCTCCTCCGTAGATGATGGGGGGCATGGGCGGGAGAAGTGATAGAAGGGCACAACATGATAGGTTATTATGATGCAAAAGCAAATCCTAAATACGCTTCCCTCGCTAATGAGAGGAGAAGAGATTATTCAAATCTAAACTAGAAAGCGGTAAATTTTTACACTACTGGATTAGGATACACTTGAGCATAGGCGGATCCAAGATCTGGAGTGGGGCAGGTAGCTGCTCTAACTGCTCCTTCTGTGGCTCCGCCAGAAGCGCTGTGCCACGTGTGCCAATGGACCCAAGCAATGCACCTCCAAGCATCCCTCGTAGGTGTCCACCTGTAACCTGCGAAGAATGAGGTGCATTAGCCCATGGTAAGAAATTATTTCCTAAAATAAATGTATCTCAGAGATAATCGTCAACATAAGATGGAAAAATAATAAACGGACGACGAATATTCCCTGAGAATGAGTCGCTATCCTCTGTACTAGTGACGACCAAATCCTCGCTCTCCATGAGAAGTGGCTCTCCAGATGGTGACGCACCACAGCATACCTCAAGGGAAATAGATCATGTGTCCTGCGAGAGATATGTTGTGTCAAAAATATATGAGTCTAAAGAAATAGGAAGTGAAAATCGAGACTCAAAAGTGGAGTGGGAGTGAGTTTGAAAATCTCCCTGAATAGGGGCAATGTGCTCAAGTAGATGCTCAGCAGAAGAAGAAGCAGAGAGTGATGGTAGAGGTAGATGTGACTCGGGCTCCATGAAGTGGACCATTGTATCCAAGCCCTCATGCACATCCTCCTCGACGATATGCTCATACTCCACCATCTGCTCGATGTCCTGAATGATATCCTCGTGGTTGACCACAGACCAAGGAAGAAGCTACGACAGAGATGGCTATGGAGGTGGATGTGGAGCTGACCACTCGTATGCGGTCGTGGTGTCCCTGTCCTCACGCACATCCTCCTCGTCGGTATGCATAAGCTCTGTAGTCTCCTCGGTGCTCTTGTAGGACTCATGTCTAAACCAAGATGAGAAGTCTCTCCCACAGATCCTAGAGTCACCCCATCATCACTATCATCATCAAAAAATGCTTCATCATTCAAGTGGTAGTGTTGGAAAAATGGGGTATCGGCATGAGATGTGTTTATGGTGGCCGATGGCATAGTGGTCTCAACCATGGAAGTGGGTATATCCTCTCCTTCATCCCTTCTCATTGGTGTAGGCTCAGTGATTTGTACCATCAAGTTTTGTAATATTTGTCCTTGGTTCAACATGGCACTTTCAAGGAGAGACACTAGGCTTGATTCTTTTTGTGTTGGTGGAGGGATATAAGGTTGAGGAAATGGATGGGAGGTGTTTGGGCTAAGGTTGTGGGAAAATGTTTGGCCTTGGTGTAGGGGGAGGCTCTCAAGCGTAAATGAGCAATCATAATACACGTGCCATGCCATCCCATAAGTCTCACAAACCACAAAAGAATAGGGATCGTAGCCTCCCATCTGAGCATCGAAATCTGATCTCCACATGGCAATATCAAAGTTATCTGGACAACAAAAATAAGAAAACTAGAGAGGAGTGTCAATAGTACAAGAGAATAACAAAAAGATAATATAATGGTGGGGGGAAACAATTTCTCGGTTATTGTATTTATTATTATTATTATTTTTTGCGGAGTCAAACGAACCCAAGCTAAGCTAATATCAATCCGAACGCCTCCCCGACAACGGCGCCAAAAACTTGACCGGTACCCCGTTTACGGTTTGGGCACGGTGTCGTTTTACCGCAAGTGCACGGTTAGTGTAGGGTGAGGGTTTATCGAACTCAGAGAGGTGGATGGCTTGAATGTCTACTAGTCTCGCCTAGGTTGTGTGATAGCTACACGGATGATATGAGTGGAAGTGTAGAAATAAAAGAAAGAAATAAAAAGGCAATAAAAGAATCTCCGCTAACACGGGCTAGAGCACTCATGAAACTAGGCATTTGACTTGACGTAGGGTGAGACATTGCCCCTAAAGGTTAGGTCTACCCCGTTCTGGACGGTGGGCATTCCCATGTCCATTAACACCTTCCGCAACCGGGAGCATTAAGGCCATAATGATAACTCCCAACATTTCATCCAAGCCGTTCCACGTGCTAGGATTCAATGTCTACGCTAGGGGCGTGAGCTGTGGTTAGGGAGTCAACCGCCAAATTTATTCCCCCTTGGCCCGAAGGTCAGAGGCGGTCTTTCTCATGCCAATGACAATAAAACGCCCCCGCGTAACCCTAATGGCCAAATAGGTCGAATGTGATTTCTAGCAATACATCAAAGTGAATCTTGACTGGAGAAGACACCGGACCCCAATCCCCAACAGAACTAGTGTGTTGCCATACGAATTGGACTCAGATTGCTAGAAATCCCCATTGACACATTCCATCGAACACATACCATGCAATCAAGTCAAATGAAATAACCCAAGCATCAATCCTACTCTAACCCATATTAGGGTTCATCAAACATTACTCAATGGTGAAGAACATAAAAGAAAGCAATGAAAGAGACAAATAAACATTCACCATCAATCAAAATGAAAATAATACAAACAATGGAAAATAAGAGAAGAAAATACTTATCTTGCAATTGAATCACCAATCCTTTACAAGATTTATTGAAGTAGAAAACCTAATCTAACCTAAACTAAAACTCCCAAGAAAGGGGAAGAAAAACTGCTAAAAAATGGGAGAGAACCTCCCATAAGTCGTGCACAATCTCATATAAATAAGCCCCCAAAAACCCTTAACAGTTCGGGTCCAAAAACCCACTAAAACTGCAAAAACAGGCCCACCCGATCGGGTGGAAGTTCACCAGATTGGGAGGAAATAAACAGAGGCTCAAAACTGCAGAAAATGAGCTCACCCGTTCGGGTTGATAGCCCACTCGATCGGGTGAAGTTCAATTCCAGACAACACCCAATTTCAGCACCCAGTTGCGCTCAGAAAATTCCAGAAAAATGTAGAAAAATCGGATTTGGGCATGCGACCTATAATTGGAAAGCTAACGACGATGCCGACGCTAGAAAAAATAATAGATCACCAAAAATTCCTCTGAAATGATTAGATCTTCAATGAATGAGCAGCAGTGCACGAAAGGGGAAGAAAATGCCGCCCGATCGGTTGAAATGTCGACCGGTCGGGTGAGTTCTTCCCCAAAACGACCCGGGAGATGACCCAATCAGGTGAGACGGATGTCGACTTGGTCTTCAGCTTTGGAGATATATCACCCGGTCTCTGAACTGATCGGGTGATGTCGTCGGGTCGTGAATTGTTGATCTTCTGCTTCAGATGAACCGATCAGGGCGGTTGGAATTAAGCTCAAAAAGATAGAGAGCTCTGTCGATCTCACCCGATCACTGAACCGATCGGGTGAGCTGCTCTTCTCTTCAGCACCTGTCCGGGTCGGATACGCGTGCATCAACCGATCGGGTGGCTCTGTCCACCCGATCGGTTGAGGGCTTAAATTTGGTTTTCTTCGACGTTTGGCCCTCTGGATCGCGCGTGACTCCTCTCGTTGCTCTGGGGACTCGTGATATCTGATTTGAATGTCCCCAACACTGGAAATCCCCTGCATTTACACAAAAACACAAAGAAGTGAAAGGAAACTAAAAACCACAAGAGAAAGGGCACGGAACGACGGAAAATAAGGAAAATAAAAAAGAAGACGTGCGTGAATATGGGAAATATAAACGCACGTCACATGACAAGATGCAGATAAGAGTGCGTACTGTCAACTGGAAGTAAACGTGACATGGCAGCATGAAATGATAGCACGATAAAGGTGTCGGATCTAGCTTCGTTGTCAAGCTAGATCTAGTAAGGGCGTCTAGGCGACTATCATTTCCTCGCCTAGCCTCTTTTACGCTACTACACAAATTGGCCTAAAACGTGGCCTAAACAAACACTAGCAAGTATCACTTGCCTGTTTCCGGTGATACCGGTTGTCGTGGGTTCGTCTCGATGGACGTTACGCTATGGAACGACTGGTTCTCTGTTTTGATTAAATATATCCCTGAATTAGGTTCACTCCAACATATATAAATAATAATTAATTTTATTAGGTTCTCCAACCTAGGGTGTTGTCCATATCATAATATTAACCCAACTATCATTTAACATGCTAGTAGTAATGATTCTACTAACACTATTAAGAATAATACCTTCTGTTGGAGTAAAAATAAACTTTCATGTCCTGCTAATAATAATTTTACCAACATTTAAATAACTGATTAACCCAAATATTTATTTAAGGGCTTGCTGACATGAGTGTTCTTTGTCATCATTTCAGCTTATAACATAGGTTACTGTTTGTACTTTTTATAGGGTACTGCTCATCAAGTACAAAATAGGACTAATGAAAGCAAAATGAAGGCACTTACTAAAAAGGCCCGGACTACTTGCACCGCATGAATGCGGTGCAAGTGATGATTGTTAGTCAAAAATAGGTAAAGATAGGAGGAGAGAGAAACGGAAATGACAATTGACTTAATGATTTTTCCATTTGTGGTATAGGAATATCATATGCACCGCATGCATGCGGTGCATTTAGTTTCCGCCACTAAAAATAAACAGACGCTATGTTAATTCGTACAGAGTTATATATTTTGCATTTACTAGGCTAATTAATAATAAGCCATCTTTACAAAAGTTATCTGTGAATATTATGGGTTGTTAATTAACATATCTAACCTACATGTATTATTAATATAACCTCTATCATATTTCTCTAAAAAGGCACAATTTGCATGGGGAGTGATATAATAAAGTGATACATGATGCTGTCGCATGGGTTGATATCATGAGTATACGAACTCACCGATTTGGTTTCCTCGCGTAGGTTTGCGGGTCAAGGCCACGACGTGGTGACGACGGGCCAGCGGACGACTGGCACGGCTCTCCGATTGGTGCGACAGTCGATCGAAGGAGGAGGTGGGCTGCCGAGAAGCAACCGGGCGAGAGGGAGGAGGTTTGGTCGCTGTTTGAGGGGAGTTCGCCGGGTTGATGGTGCGCCTGGGGGTGTGGTGGACGGCGGAGCTGAGTGTGCGTGGCGTTTTCAGGAGGAAGGTGGCGGGTTGGAGGTGAGTGGGATGGGTTGCTGCCACGGCGAGGTGGAACGACGGTCTCTCGGGGTTTCGGGGGTGTTGCACGTGGAAGGAGGAGTTGGTGGACTGGGCGGTGAGAGGAGGGTTGACCAGAGTTTGAAGATGGCGTCGCGGGTCTGAGACTGGTCGGAGGAGGACGTGCGTGCTCCGAGAGCTGAGCCAGGATTCGGTGATGTTGGAAGCAGTGGCCTGGAGAGTTAGGTTTAGGGTTTGGGCGGTAGGGCTTGCGTGAATGACAGGGGGTTTGTGGCCGAGGGCTGAAGTACCTGGGTTGCCTTTTTCTTTTGAGAGGGGTAGGCCTGCGTATAGCTTGTAGGGCTGATTTCTCATAGGTCTCTTTGGTTTTTGTAGAGAAAATGGAGAGATGGAGACGTGTGAGGTGAGGTAGGGTACGTGGGATAATGGGATAGAGAATTGCTACCTACACCGGTAATCCGGTGTAGGGATGGGAAATGTTTCCAGATTTAGAAAAAAAATAATCAAAAAACCCATCACCTCATTCCCCTCTCTCCTTAATTCTATCTGTTTTTAGTGAAATGTCACCTCTGTGCACCGAACGATCGGTGCATAGAGTCCAGCTCAATGGGATAAGGCTGTGGGAGAGTTTGTTAGGATTTGTTTTCATTGTTTTTTTGAAGTTTTGTTTTTAAAACTCGAGTACGCACAGATTCCTTAGAGTTTTATTAGCCCTTTAAAAATTTGAAGTAATAAAGGCTATAGTTAAGAATGTTAATAACATGAACAATTAGATTATAAAATTAATTAATTTGTTATGAATGAGGGAGGCCTTTGGCCTCCCATCCTTCATTACACATTCATTAGGTCCCCCATCACTTAGGGTAATGGGGACCATTGGTCTACTAGAGGCTTTTGGCCTCCCCACTATGAGATAAATAAATAGAGCACCATGGCTCTTGGCCATGGTTACTCATTCTTAGCAATGAAATTATATATCTATCTCTCTTGAGTCCATTATCATCCAACACGTTATCAGCATGTGTTCTCCATTCTTGAGCAAAAATCTTCATCTAAATTTATCCCTACGCGCAAGGAATCTAACGTTGCTGCGGCGGTTCGTTGGAGCGTTGCGGCATCCTCAAAGCGTTCGGGAGCTTGGATTATTATTTCTACGGATCATCGTCGCGTTCTTCCCTAGATCATTGATCTAGAGGTAAAACCCTATAATCATGTAGATAAAATTAGACTAAATAATTTTTACATTGTTTTAATATACAAGTAAAAAAATTAGTCTAATAAAAGAAAAAAAATATCCCTATTTCAAAGTTTTTTCTCTGAAAGTTTTTTCCTTTTGCCATTAAAATTCTTCGGTGGGAAGAAGAACCGGAATGAAATCCTCCCCTCCCCCCCTGACGGAGGAGGGGGCCTTCCCACAGTGCCGATGCCCCCCGCTGTAAGGGGGCGGCCCGAGGCCGATCCCCCCTGCAGCGGGGGGGGGGGGGGGGGGGGGGGGGGGGGGGCCTTCCGCGCCGCCGCCCCCCGCTGCAAGGGGGCGGCCCGAGGCCGATCCCCCCCTGCAGCGGGGGGGGCCTTCCACGCCGCCGACCCCCGCTGCAGGGGGGCGGCCCGAGGCCGATCCCCCCTGCAGCGGGGGGGGGGGGGGGGGGGGCCTTCCACACCGCCGCCCCCGCTGCAGGGGCCCGAGGCCGAGGCCGAGGCCGAGGCCGAGGCCGAGGCTAATAGCTTATTTTTGGCCCGAAGCCATAATAATTGCAGCAAACAACTTTGCAGAACTGCGGAACGGGCCACAAGCGCTTATACTAAAAATAATTTTTAGCCCGAAGCCACAAAATTCTACACAAATTCGGCTTCTTCATAAATTTAAAGAAGAATTGTAACGGCCTGTATTTTTCAAACACTTCAAATACGTACTTAACATATTTTTATTCTAAATTTTCTTTATAATGGTTAGTTAGGAGTTGTATATCAAAACTGATTTCAAAAATACTTATAAAAATATTTTAGAGCACTAGACTTATCATATTGTATTTCAGCAATTTCAGATTTCCTCAAATGCCCAAAACATTTCTGTTAAAATTCATCTTCCAAAATTACCGTTTTGATTCGACGAATTTATTTTCTATTCAAACATTTTCGAAACATCTTCAAACTTCTACAGTGGCATCCTATGATCATTAAGGGCCTCCCATATTAATTTCATAAAATTCTGATATCTAAAAAAACAGCCTAGAACCCGTATACCCGCTTTCTGAACGTTTTGGCCTAAAACTAGTATTTCCGTGGCTCAAATCCCAAAACGGATCCTGTATTCGTGATACACACGACGATACGATCACGTAGGTATGTTTTCGTAATTTTCGGAATCGTTTGTGAAAACGAGTTTGTATTCCTCCGGTTTTGCAAATTACATTCACTAATGACCATTTTACAATTACTAACTATTTTTAACTAGTTACATATTTACCCTTAATTATTTTCCTAACCTACCCACTATAACCCACCGTATTTGTTGTTGGATCTGAATTGATTCAGATCCGACACTTTCCCCCCACACCTATTAAGTCCTTCAACCCTCTTTGTTTTTTTACAGCAATCCTCACCAAACCAAATTAATAACATATGTTTTCTCAAAATCCTATATAACTAGGCACATCTCTGTTCATTCCCAACCCAGACGTTCACCACCTCCATCCCTCTCGTTCGATTCCTCCAAGCCAAACTCCACTCTCCCCTCCATTCATCATCATCAAGCTCACCCCCCGTTTGTATTTTCCCACACACAGTAACCCCCCACTCTCTCTCTCTCTTTGTATTACAGTGCGAAACGCAGGCCATCGGAATTTCTCCCCGCTTTCATTTGAAACGCAGCCCAATTGTAACTCACCCTCTCCCTCTTTCTAACTCTCTCTCTCACACTCACTCTCTCCGCCACCTCCCCTCCGGGCCTCGACGGCCAGCCACCTTAGCCCGCCACCCTCATCCCGTCGCCGCCACCACAGCGGGGCTTCACCGCCGCTTCAACCGACTCACGCCGCCGAACTCCGACGACATCACGCCCCCGAGCTCGCCGTAGACCCCCGCCACGGCATCATCCCCGACGAACTCCGACCCCGCCCCGATCTCGTCGTCCGCCCCCCTCCCGCCGCGAGCCCCAGATCCGAAGCCGCCCCACCGCCCGTCGCTCCGATTCGCCACCCCCGAAGTCCCAGATCGCCCCGCCCGAAGCCGCCCGACACCGCTCCGGCCCGCCTCCATGCCGTACGCCGCCGTCGAGCCGCCCGATCCGTCGTGCCCGCCTCCGATCAGAGCCCCGACCGCCGGATCTCGCCGCCCGAGCTCCGATCCGCTGCCGCCCTTGCCGATCTCCCCTGCAAACAAAAAAGAAGAAGAAGAAGAATGAAAACGAGAAGAGGGGGAGAAACAGAGGGGGAGATGGAGAAGGGGGGGGGCGTTATTAAGTTTATATTATTATTATTATTATTATTAATTAGTTATTAAGTTATTATAAAAAGTTTTATAAGTATAAGTTATTAATTGTTATTATTATTAAGTTCTTAGTTATAAGTTATATTGTTATAAAAAGATATTAAGTTATAATAAGTTTTAAGATTAAATTAAGTAAAGGTTGTTATTTTTTAATTAAGTTATTAAATGAGTTATTCTTGAAGTATTATTATTTTATAAACCTATAATAAATAAGTTAGATAGTATACTTTTTATAAATAGTGTAGCCAGTAACTGATAAACTTCTTGTGTTTGCAGGTACCACTCATCGCGCTCTAACTCCATCCTCGTCTTGCTACGACGATCCCGATAGTGTAAGTCACAGTAAATTCTACCCTTAGAAATTTAGCTAGTGTACGTAATGGAAAATAGTGTAATAATTGGAATACCGCATGCTCGAAGCATGGATCGGTGACTTAGTTGTTGGACTTCAAATCATTGCTCAAGACTGACATTCTCTCTTGAGGTTTCTGCCTTGACTTTTCAACAAGCAAAGATCTTTGAAGTGTTGTTAATGCATGTGAACGGCTTTACTTTTGGAACAACAGATTGACATACCGTATTGCAACACAGTGACTGAGTGATATACTGCACTGACATCATACTGCTGGATCGTCCTATTGAAATTGAATGATTAAAAGTAGTTAGCACTGCACCGGGTTTTGGGGTAACTTATAATTGCGGAAGTGCGGGAGCGACTAGTCCAGGCCTTGTTGTCATCGTGCGGGTTCTAGCAACCCATAACAGTGCAGGTGACAACCATCACAGATCACAGTTCACAGTTCACAGATTATTGCATAGTTCTCAGAGATTGGTTCGCCCGGGTAGCACCCGTGGCAAGAGGGAGACTCTTGGTTGCTCACTGTACTTCCCGTTATAAGTCACGAACTAGAATAGGCACAAGTACTCTCACTATTGCAATAGTCATTGCTAGCGTCATTGCTAGCGTCATGGTTATTCTTGTACGTTACTTGCTCAGTCGCCTTTACTTTACTTGTCACCCTTGCATGCTTGACTTGATGTACTTTACTTATCGCACTTGCATGCTTGTTTGTCCCTAATTTACTTTCAGCACTTGTTTACCATAGCCTGCTCCATATTTGTGCACTCCTCTTTTTCTATCGCTAGAATTGTTGTGACTTACCTTCGGTTCCATTTATGGCACCGGCAGACGAAGACCTGACCGAGGACATTGCCCCAGAGTTCGTGGAGCCTACACTTGATCCTGAAGCTGCAGAGTTTTATTTACTTTACTGTTGGTGTGTGGGTTGTACTGTGTATTTACTTTTCCGCACTTCTTTTCAGAGAGTGTGCTGGTGGTTGTTGTACTTTAATTTGGACTGTAATAACGTCTGTACGCTGGTTTTGAGTATTGTGATGCATCTCTGAGTTGTGGCTATGCTGATTTCACTGGTAAACTGCGGAACCTGCGAATAAACCAAATAAGTAACGGGCCCCGAGAGCGGGTCGTTACAGGTTTGGCGGCCCACGCAGGTCCGTGCAAAATACCTCGTGAACAGTGTAGCAAAACCAGGATGTATCGTACACGATACTCGACTGAGCTGACATGTTTTTCTTTGAATGCAGGTTTGACACTCGAAAGATGGACGGGAACATCTCGGAGAGCCCCAATGGAGTTAACCTATCTGGCCTTAATAAAAAGTCGTTAACAAAACCAAAAAAAAAAATCTTGATAGGAATAATTAGTTGTTAATAAGAAAAATCTTTTGTATCGGTGGCACTCGTATGAATGATAATCTTCCTTCAATGGACCATGATACCGGTCAATGTGCTTGGCTAAAGTCTGTGGATCGACCTGGCTAGACTGGGCATAAGTGATCCTAGCTTAGTCACTTCCCTGACCGTGTCCGCTGGACCGCAAGGACGTGAATCATGATTATGTAACGCCATCGATCTTCATCACTATCACCCTTCTTTTAGCTTGGCAACCTTTTGGATGGCCTTCTTAGAATCTTTCTACGCTTGAACTCTGGCTATGGAGAGTAGCGTTCGAATTTTCGACCACCAGAAGTTCGAGTTCCACAACGGAAGCGACCACCATCATCTGCTCAGCAACGTCAACCACTCACTCCTCAACAGCAAGTGTACCAGCAGACTCGACGACAGGCGCCCCAGAGACGCCAAGCTTATACCATGACAGTAGAAGAGGCCGAAGCTACGGATCAAGTAATCACAGGTACGAGATATCCCCCTAAGCTATACACTCTATTATTTAGAAATCGTAAGCTTAGACTTGATTCTCATCACGGTAGGTACCGTCTTAATAGCCGGTAAACCTGCCCTCACACTGTTCGACTCAAGAGCTACACATTGCTTCTTGGCAAGTCGATTCTTCCAAACACGTGCCATCACTGTTGAACCTCTGACTTCTCGTTGGAAGGTCGAGACCGCTGGCAGTTCCCTATCGGTAGCTAGCGGATGCCTCCAATGATCTGTTGTGATTTGTAGACGAGATCTCTTTGCCGACTTCTTGGAATGGACTGGTTGAGATCATTTCATGCCACCATTGACTGTCGTCAAAGGAGGGTAGAAATCGATATACCCCATCATCCAAAGTTTGTGTTCCTCAGCAAAAGCCGTTCAGAAGGACCAGTGGAGTATTGAGCCAGACCCGACGTGTAGGCTGTTGCATTATTGCATCCTTCTTGAGCTCGTGTTTCTCTTCTAGACCCTACTTTCATCTTGTACCCGATTTTTCCACGTGTTGGAATTCTTTCCCGCCTACCACCTGTCACGCCCCGCTTCCCAAAAATGTGGAGGCGAAGCGTGAGAAGGTCCGCTCAGACTTGAAGCTACAAAGCTGCAAGTCCGATAAGCGTCAATCAAATTTAAAACTGCAGGCCCTTGCAATGCGAACGAAACAAAGATAATAATAATGAAATGAGACAAAAGAATAATCTCAGAATATCCATAATTATAAATTCCAACATCGCAGAAAAGCCACCAGGCTGAAATAAAAGAGAGTCTAAAGGCCCAAACATGGCCAACAAAAAGTGCAGAGTACAAAGTATAGGTGCCACGCACCAACAACAAACAAAAGGCCTAAAACAATTAAGCTCAACAAAAACTCAAAGAATGGTCACTGGTGTCCACCAAAATCCTCCTGTGCAATCATGGACTCAGACTCAGCGTCAGCAAGGCATCACGTACTCTGCAACGGTCTCTGGCTCAGGGTCTAACATGTGACACCCAAAAGAGCAAGGGGCACATGTCAGCAAGTCTACAAGAGACTTGTGCAAGGAAACTGAAAGTACAAGTAAAAGCAACCTAAAAGTTCTAGCATGATGCAATGACATGGCAGTTAAAGTAATGAGTGCAACAGGTAAAGTAAAGCGAAGTAAAGTACGAGCATGGCATGACATTCACAAGACAAGTACAAGACAAGAAAAGTAAGCACCTCGTGCACAGAGATTCCGTCTTTTGGCTAGAGGGCTGATCAGGCCACTCCTAAGCTCAAGCGAACGTTTATCCCTACCCCTCCACGTGTGTCGAGCCAGGGCCTTACCCCCGAACTTGGAATGCTCGCTTCTGGATCACGAGCCAGGAAGTGTTTTAAACAAGTATGGCCTAGGGGTGCACCTAGCCAGGGACACGGAAACACGGATTTGTACAAGTATTTTGTAGCGTGTGCTACGATGCAACAATCAAGTTGGATGACATGTAAGATGCAATGCATGGCTGTTAAAAGTACGTACAGTTTAAGGAAAGTAAACGTGACAGTTTAGTATGCATGAACAACAAGTTTAAAGGGTTGGATCTAGCTTCGTTGTCAAGCTAGATCAATTAGGTGACGGATCTAGTTTCGTTGTCAAACTAGATCAAGTAGGCGTCTAGCCAGCTATCATTTCACTGACTAGTCTCTTTTACGCTAAAAGCAAGGAATTGGCCTAAAAACATGGCCCTACACAAGAGTTGGCAAGTTTCACTTGCCTGCAAGCACGACGTCTGAGCACACCGTCCAATGAGTCCAAAAATCACAATTATCCTACGTGCACAAGTCCACCGGCCTAAAGTCCATATTATTAATCTTGATTAGTGAATTTAAAACATTTAAAATACTTTGAAAATATTGATTTTAGTCTTGATTAGCATGCAATGGGTTGGGGGTCCTAGGGGTGCAAAGCGTTACCTCAACATGACGCGAAAGCTACACCGGCGTCGGGTAGCGACGCCGGGGGTTGGAATAATAGAACGCGCTCCAAGTCCTGATTCCAATATATATTCCTCGCTGGAAAATTCAGAGCTTCAACCGGGGCGACGGTTCCAGATTCCAAAGCTAGCACGTGCGACGACGGGCTACGACGTGCGACGACGTCGTACGCGACAAGTCGTCAAAGAGAACGCACCTAGGTGGGGCCCACAGTAGTCCTAGGGACCTTTGGGGGACCCACAATACCTCTGGAGAACTTGGGGGGCCCACGAAGGCAAGTGGTGCGATGGATGCGGGGTTGCGACGAGTGGCTCTCGGTCGTACTCAGCCAATGCGGGGGATTCTCTCGGTCGCTGCGGGGAAACGGAGCTGTGCGGCGCTTTGGGTCAGTCGCAGCAGCGGGGGCGGGGAGATTCTTCGGTCAGACCGGTCGGGGGCTTCGGTCGTACGCTTGGGATGCGAGGCGGGCGATGTTGCAACGTTGCAACGTTGCAACGTCGCTCGCTGCGGGCGGGGCGACCGGTCAGACGCTGTGCGGAGCGGGGCGACAAGGCGGGTCGGTGCGGAGCGCTATGCGGAGCGGGGTGCGGGCCAAGCGGTCGGTCAGACCGAGCGAACGGAGCGGGCGCTGTGAAGCGATGCGGGCGACGATGGGTGCGGGGGCGGCTATCGGTCGGAGCGGGCGGATTTGCTTGGTTTCCTCGGTCAGGTCGGGGGCTGAGCGTCGCAACGTTGCGACGAATCGTCGCAACGTCCAATTTTGCTTTTGGAAGAGGCTAGGGCTAATTTCTTGCGAAAATAGGTCTTCCTAGGGGTTGCTTATATAGTATAGATGGGTTGACTTGGTCTAGGGCTAAATCTAATAGGATTAGAAGTTTAAAATAATTTAAAATTTGAATTAAAACTACTCCAACTCACCCAAGGGTTTGACTTGGTCCAAATGAGCTGGAATTTGGCTCAAAAATTCTTTAAAACGTTTAAAACTCAAATAAATTTTATTTGGCCGAAAATAATTTATAAATTAATTATTAAAAATAATATAAAACTAGTTAAAATTATAAAAGCGGTCAAATAAACTCCAAAAATTATAAAATAAATATCGTGATGATCGTGACGACGAATGTGAGCTAACTAAGAAGACGGATTTCAATTTCGACCTCGGACGACGAAACCAAAAATGGAAACGTCTCCCGTCAAAAGTGAAAATCGCCACGTCTCATCGAATAAGTTTAAATTGTGGGAAAACGACTCGAGAAACGTCGTTCCAATTTAGTGCCACTATTTAATACTCTCAGAGACGTTCACAACGGCATATCACACGAAAGTGTTCGCAACGAACAAAGTCTAAAACAAACACGTGCACGGCCAAAAGCACGTGCACGAAAAACGTACAACGAAAAGTGGTCGTTACATCCTCCCCACCTTAGAATAAAGTCCGTCCTCGGACTTTCTAATATCGCTAGTCACTCTAGTAACTACCCCAATCAAGTCATATAATAATTCAACCAGGTATAGTCATTACAAGTGCTTATATATGCACTAAGTAGTCAAACATTAATACTACCAACACGTATATACATTCACGTACGTATACACTTATACCTATTATAGTCAGTCGAATTCATACATGTATTTCAATCATATATATAAACATGCATCCCTTATATAACTACTACTCGCAAAACAACAGTTCAGATACTTATATAAGGATAGTCTCACACTTAGCCAATACAATCATTGCTCTACCTATATGTAGCTACCTATGCACAAACATCAAGGGTATACTACCCTCTACAAAACATCTCAACACATATAGTCACACCATACCACTATTAAATCAAATTCACCATATATAATATACACTCACCACTTCTATAATTTCATAATATATATAGTCATTCAAATGCATTCCAATATTTCACCATACATTCACATTACGTACGGTCCTATAACTGTATTTACGACACGCCACATATATCATAGTCATCAAGCCTATAACTAAGCACATACCTACCCGTGCATGGTGCACACCCATACACGCTAACATTTCATTTACATACCCCAATCATACCATTATATAACTAGCACACAAACACACCTAGTTTTAGCTAGTACACATACGTTCACACGAGCAAGTCCTTAGTAATTAGCTATACCACAAGACCAACACCTATAACTATATACTGGTGTAGCGACCCACAATCATGTGCGTAACACAACCAGGCACAAACACTCCTATCACTATACATGCATCAAACATCGCTATATTCAAACTACAAACATACATTCAATATACTTAGAGTATACTCACTCAAGCTTGAGTGAGACTCAGTACACATATCAGAATATTCTATATACGTAACACGACATTCATACCTATACCAATACCACTCCCATATATATACATCTACCAATACAACCATATACATTCCATAAATCAATCTCACTTAATATTTAGTCAGATAACACCCACATAGTTCAATCTCATTATATACCATAATAATAACATTACAGACATCAGCACCCACATATTTATAATACCCTCTCTAGTACAAACATTCACCGTATAGTCACACATAAATAATGTATATATTCACACCATAGCATACTACCTATAATTAGTATACTAACACATTCACACATACATAATTAAGATGTGCAATAGTCGTGTATACCTCACGGTATGCACGCATGCAACATCCCGAAAAGCAAGCAATGCAAATCAAAATTATACTCCTACTACCATATGTATATCACCTATATACTCATGCAACAAAACATAAATACTTACGTCCAAGGATAATACATACCTACATATGAGCATATACACATACGTACTAATATATAGGTCATAAAATAGGCCTACTCACTTAACTATTCATCCACCTATTATTATCACAACCTAACATACACATAGCTTTACCAATCATTTTATTTCAACCATTCCAAGTATCTCTAATTACATACACTCCATTAGACATTCCAACGCTAACTCTTATATACACAGGCACCCCTAGTATGGTATAGCTAGCCACACACAAATCTATCAACACTAACACACCAACAACTTCATAATATCACAAATAACTCCGAGTATATATATATATGTATACCACACAATAGGCAAGCATCAATATACTATGGGGGTACACTCATTCAAGCCCACGTACACAAGTTAGGTACGTGCACAACGACACCTCACAAAGGTCCAAGGGTCTACTAACAACTTAGACTTGACACAGACATTGACGGACCCTAAGGTCTAAGCAATAAAGAGAGGTCGAGAGCGTGACGAGGTAAGGATCGATAAGCACGAGTTCAGATAGGACGAATACAAGGAGACAGCTTGGTTAGACGAAACATTGACTCAATGGTGATGTTTAGGTTGAGGGAAAAGGGAGATGTAGTGATGTTTATATAGGAGGGGAAAAAGAAAATAGGGTAAATAGCATGAGCTAAAATACGCAAAATTGAAAACTGTTGTACTTCAAAAAAAAATTGGAATTCCTCATCTGTATAAAATATTTGAAGATCGATAAAGCGAGTTGAAATAAGTTTGAGTCGAATATTCATAATAAGAGAAAATGTTTTATTGGTTTATATAAAATCAATGTAAAAGGAAGTAAAATCATTTACACGAATATTAAGGACGAGGTTTTAGAAATCTTATACGTTAGTAATTTAATACCATGTTGTCAAAAGTTTTTGAAAGTCAAAGATTGAAGTCAAGTAACGGAAGAATTTAAACTCATGTTAAATGCTTCAAAACTTTAGGCTATGGAAAATTTTAAAATGATCAATTTTGAAACTGCTTTTTAGAGAACCAGGGTTTGCCAGAAATGAGAAACTGATTTACACAAGGTTCTTAATATTCGAGCACAACAAGTCTAGTACGGATATAAAAATACTTGAAAGTATGTATGGTGCACGGAAAAATAATAATAATGACTTAGTATAAGAATTTTCAAGATCGAATCGCAAATCCTTAAAATCAATTCAGGGAGGGTCTAAAGCAGGAACAGGTTATGAAAATAGTAATTTTGCAAAGAATCTGAAGTAGCGAAAACGAGGAGCCAAGACCAACTTGCTGAAAGCTGGGATTCCATGTGTCTTGAAAGTATATTAAAGTAAACGCGGCGTTTCATTCGTATAAGAAGGAAAATTATAAATCGTATTGGGAAAAATAAAAGTACGATTCTATATAAAATTAATATATGAAGGGCAACGCAATTACATAAGTACGAAAAATATAGGCTGGAAAAATATTATAACTAGTGTTCAAAAATTTCGACAAAAGTTTTTTTTTAAAAAAAAAATTTAAATCAATGAAGGAGTATGAAGTATAAGTATATTAAAATTTTGAACAAGGTTAAACTTAGGGAAAGAGGAAATCGAAAAATACTTTTAGAAGATTCAGGATTTGTAATGGAGATGTTCGAAGAGTGACGACGATCGTCATGAGGCGATCTCGTGAATCGAGGGAAGGAAATGGTCAGATGGTCAGAACGTACATACGCCTAGGATATGAATCAGGAAAGTCTACGGGAATTCCTACGGTCGACCAACTAAAGATTTGGAATTAGACACTAAGACCTTCTAAGGGGCTGGACGGTAATGAAATGCGTTCAGCTTGGTCCGAAATCGATGAACCCAAGTGAACGACAAAAGGAAATTCTAGAAGTCTAATATGGTCAGAGTTAGGCAATAACCACTAAGGTAACTCCTATGACGATTAAATCAATTTCTGGCAGGGAGTCTAACTAACAAACAGAGGCCTCTAACTAACAAGCACAGTCGTCTAACTAAGTCTTCTTATCACCTAGTGTCATAAGAAAACGACTAAACTCAGAGCTTATTACTCGGATGTTGCAATTTATTTAATGTACATTCCGTTATTATCGTTGTTTCGTTAATTCGCAATTGCAAGAATGGACCTGCATGGGCCACCAACAAAACCTGTCACGCCCCGCTTCCCAAAAGTATGGAGGCGAAGCGTGAGAAGGTCCGCTCAGACTTGAAGCTACAAAGCTGCAAGTCCGATAAGCGTCAATCAAATTTAAAACTGCAGGTCCTTGCAACGCGAACGAAACAAGATAATAATAATGAAATGAGACAAAAGAATAATCTCAGAATATCCATAATTATAAATTCCAACATCGCAGAAAAGCCACCAGGCTGAAATAAAAGAGAGTCTAAAGGCCCAAACATGGCCAACAAAAAGTGCAGAGTACAAAGTATAGGTGCCACGCACCAACAACAAACAAAAGGCCTAAAACAATTAAGCTCAACAAAAACTCAAAGAATGGTCACTGGTGTCCACCAAAATCCTCCTGTGCAATCATGGACTCAGACTCAGCGTCAGCAAGGCATCACGTACTCTGCAACGGTCTCTGGCTCAGGGTCTAACATGTGACACCCAAAAGAGCAAGGGGCACATGTCAGCAAGTCTACAAGAGACTTGTGCAAGGAAACTGAAAGTACAAGTAAAAGCAACCTAAAAGTTCTAGCATGATGCAATGACATGGCAGTTAAAGTAATGAGTGCAACAGGTAAAGTAAAGCGAAGTAAAGTACGAGCATGGCATGACATTCACAAGACAAGTACAAGACAAGAAAAGTAAGCACCTCGTGCACAGAGATTTCGTCTTTTGGCTAGAGGGCTGATCAAGCCACTCCTAAGCTCAAGCGAACGTTTATCCCTACCCCTCCACGTGTGTCGAGCCAGGGCCTTACCCCCGAACTTGGAATGCTCGCTTCTGGATCACGAGCCAGGAAGTGTTTTAAACACGTATGGCCTAGGGGTGCACCTAGCCAGGGACACGGAAACACGGATTTGTACAAGTATTTTGTAGCGTGTGCTACGATGCAACAATCAAGTTGGATGACATGTAAGATGCAATGCATGGCAGTTAAAAGTACGTACAGTTTAAGGAAAGTAAACGTGACAGTTTAGTATGCATGAACAACAAGTTTAAAGGGTTGGATCTAGCTTCGTTGTCAAGCTAGATCAATTAGGTGACGGATCTAGTTTCGTTGTCAAACTAGATCAAGTAGGCGTCTAGCCAGCTATCATTTCACTGACTAGTCTCTTTTACGCTAAAAGCAAGGAATTGGCCTAAAAACATGGCCCTACACAAGAGTAGGCAAGTTTCACTTGCCTGCAAGCACGACGTCTGAGCACACCGTCCAATGAGTCCAAAAATCACAATTATCCTACGTGCACAAGTCCACCGGCCTAAAGTCCATATTATTAATCTTGATTAGTGAATTTAAAACATTTAAAATACTTTGAAAATACTGATTTTAGTCTTGAATAGCATGCAATGGGTTGGGGGTCCTAGGGGTGCAAAGCGTTACCTCAACACGACGCGAAAGCTACACCGGCGTCGGGTAGCGACGCCGGGGGTTGGAATAATAGAACGCGCTCCAAGTCCTGATTCCAATATATATTCCTCGCTGGAAAATTCAGAGCTTCAACCGGGGCGACGGTTCCAGATTCCAAAGCTAGCACGTGCGACGACGGGCTACGACGTGCGACGACGTCGTACGCGGCAAGTCGTCAAAGAGAACACACCTAGGTGGGGCCCACAGTAGTCCTAGGGACCTTTGGGGGACCCACAATACCTCTGGAGAACTTGGGGGGCCCACGGAGGCAAGTGGTGCGACGGATGCGGGGTTGCGACGAGTGGCTCTCGGTTGTACTCAGCCAATGCGGGGGATTCTCTCGGTCGCTGCGGGGAAACGGAGCTGTGCGGCGCTTTGGGTCGGTCGCAGCAGCGGGGGCAGGGAGATTCTTCGGTCAGACCGGTCGGGGGCTTCGGTCGTACGCTTGGGATGCGAGGCGGGCGATGTTGCAACGTTGCAACGTTGCAACGTCGGTCGCTGCGGGCGGGGCGACCGGTCAGACGCTGTGCGGAGCGGGGCGACAAGGCGGGTCGGTGCGGAGCGCTATGCGGAGCGGGGTGCGGGCCAAGCGGTCGGTCAGACCGAACGAACGGAGCGGGCGCTGTGAAGCGATGCGGGCGACGATGGGTGCGGGGGTGGCTATCGGTCGGAGCGGGCGGATTTGCTTGGTTTCCTCGGTCAGGTCGGGGGCTGAGCGTCGCAACGTTGCGACGAATCGTCGCAACGTCCAATTTTGCTTTTGGAAGAGGCTAGGGCTAATTTCTTGCGAAAATAGGTCTTCCTAGGGGTTGCTTATATAGTATAGATGGGTTGACTTGGTCTAGGGCTAAATTTAATAGGATTAGAAGTTTAAAATAATTTAAAATTTGAATTAAAACTACTCCAACTCACCCAAGGGTTTGACTTGGTCCAAATGAGCTGGAATTTGGCTCAAAAATTCTTTAAAACGTTTAAAACTCAAATAAATTTTATTTGGCCGAAAATAATTTATAAATTAATTATTAAAAATAATATAAAACTTGTTAAAAATATAAAAGCGGTCAAATAAACTCCAAAAATTATAAAATAAATATCGTGGTGATCGTGACGACGAATGTGAGCTAACTAAGAAGACGGATCTCAATTTCGACATCGGACGACGAAACCAAAAATGGAAACGTCTCCCGTCAAAAGTGAAAATCGCCACGTCTCATCGAATAAGTTTAAATTGTGGGAAAACGACTCGAGAAACGTCGTTCCAATTTAGTGCCACTATTTAATACTCTCAGAGACGTTCACAACGGCATATCACACGAAAGTGTTCGCAACGAACGAAGTCTAAAACAAACACGTGCACGGCCAAAAGCACGTGCACGAAAAACGTACAACGAAAAGTGGCCGTTCAGAAGGACCAGTGGAGTATCAAGCCAGACCTGACGTGTAGGCTGTTGCATTATTGCATCCTTCTTGAGCTCGTGTTTCTCTTCTAGACCCTACTTTCATCTTGTACCCGATTTTTCCACGTGTTGGAATTCTTTCCCGCCTACCACCTCCCCTCATTATTGCCTTTGTCATCTTCCTCGTCTCGAGCCCCGTTCCCGCCTAACCCTACCCTACCCTATTGCCTACTTTCGGCGCGCCTTTTCAAACCCTCACCCCTTTTTCCCTCTTTTTAAACCCCCTCTCCTTCCTCCCTAAGCCATCCCCCGGCTCCCTCCTTCGCCCCAACGTCAACTCCACCTCTCCCCTCTCGCCCGAGCTCCTCCGGCCTCACTCCGCCAGCTCCGCTCCATCCCGAAGTCCCCGCCATGGATCGACAGCCAGTTGCAGCTCTCACCGTCGCGGATCGCCAGTCTCCGATGGCCCGCCAACGACCTTGGGGATTGTTGGGCTTAGTGACAGCCCTCACCGTCGCCCTCGCTATTGCCGTGTGGTCGGGATATTGGGAACCCGCCGCTCTTGGTATTCTTGGGAGCTTTTTTTCTGGTTCTTCCCCCTTGAGGTGCCCAGCTCCGATTTCCTCTTAGGGTCGCTCCTTCGTGTTTGTGGGTTCGTGACTTTTTGGTCGTTAAATTTCTTAGGGCTGATGATGATGGCAGTAGATATCGACCATTGGTGTTGGCATCTAGTATTATTGTCGACGATTATTGGCTTGCTTTTGGCCTTAGGTTTTGATTTTGGATATCCGTATTGTGCTCGGATTTGGGAGACGGCTAGGATGTGGGCTTCTTGTTGGATGTTATGGAAACTGCTGGAAGAAGTGGTAGCAATGATCTTGACCCGCGAGAATTGGCCTTACATTTGCCTATACGTGTCAATCTGGATATTGACTTGTAATTTGGTAGCGTGGCAGATGAAGTCATTTGTATTCGGCTGGTTAAGTTGTAGCAGCGTGAATGCATTATCTTTAGGCCTTACGTTTATGTATGCTATGACGATGATTTTCTTTGGCTAGGTACCAGTATTCATTAATGCCATGAGTTGTAATTTTAGACTTTATGATCTTTATGTTATGTTGTTCAATAAGCTTGCTACTGACTTATCACCTCAGGTTCCAAGTTCGAACAGATGTCCTCATCATTATAACTATCATTTTCATGTAATGCCATTATATCATGTTTTGGCTACTTGATGAATCTGAAGTGACTATGGTGATGGTACCGGGTTTCGGAACTAGTTACAGAAACTATGGTGATGTCAATAGTATGTATTCATGTATTCATCTCTTGTTTTCTTGATGCTGTGATATCACATTATATTTTATGCTATTAACAACTTATTTTCCTGTATTGTAATTGTTCATCAAGCCTCCCTCTCAATCGTTTGAATTGCTTAGGTAATTATCAATCCTCTACATTCCGAGGACAGAATTATTTTAAGGAGGGTAGAATGTAACGGCCTGTATTTTTCAAACACTTCAAATACGTACTTAACGTATTTTTATTCTAAATTTTCTTTATAATGGTTAGTTAGGAGTTGTATATCAAAACTGATTTCAAAAATTCTTATAAAAATATTTTAGAGCACTAGACTTATCATATTGTATTTCAGCAATTTCAGATTTCCTCAAATGCCCAAAACATTTCTGTTAAAATTCATCTTCCAAAACTACCGTTTTGATTCGACGAATTTATTTTCTATTCAAACATTTTCAAAACATCTTCAAACTTCTACAGTGGCATCCTATGATCATTAAGGGCCTCCCATATTAATTTCATAAAATTCTGATATCATTTCAGCCTAGAACCCGTATACCCGCTTTCTGAACGTTTTGGCCTAAAACTAGTATTTCCGTGGCTCAAATCCCAAAACGGATCCTGTATTCGTGATACACACGACGATACGATCACGTGGGTATGTTTTCGTAATTTTCGGAATCGTTTGTGAAAACGAGTTTGTATTCCTCCGGTTTTGCAAATTACATTCACTAATGACCATTTTACAATTACTAACTATTTTTAACTAGTTACATATTTACCCTTAATTATTTTCCTAACCTACCCACATTAACCCACCGTATTTGTTGTTGGATCTGAATTGATTCAGATCCGACACTTCCCCCCACACCTATTAAGTCCTTCAACCCTCTTTGTTTATTTTACAGCAATCCTCACCAAACCAAATTAATAACATATGTTTTCTCAAAATCCTATATAACTAGGCACATCTCTGTTCATTCCCAACCCAGACGTTCACCACCTCCATCCCTCTCGTTCGATTCCTCCAAGCCAAACTCCACTCTCCCCTCCATTCATCATCATCAAGCTCACCCCCCGTTTGTATTTTCCCACACACAGTAACCCCCCACACTCTCTCTCTTTGTATTACAGTGCGAAACGCAGGCCATCGGAATTTCTCCCCGCTTTCATTTGAAACGCAGCCCAATTGTAACTCACCCTCTCCCTCTTTCTAACTCTCTCTCACACTCGCTCTCTCCGCCACCTCCCCTCCGGGCCTCGACGGCCAGCCACCCTAGCCCGCCACCCTCATCCCGTCGCCGCCACCACAGCGGGGCTTCACCGCCGCTTCAACCGACTCACTCCACCGTACTCCGACGACAGCACGCCCCCGAGCTCGCCGTAGACCCCCGCCATGGCATCATCCCCGACGAACTCCGACCCCGCCCCGATCTCGTCGTCCGCCCCCCTCCCGCCGCGAGCCCCGGATCCGAAGCCGCCCCACCGCCCGTCGCTCCGATTCACCACCCCCGAAGTCCCAGATCGCCCCGCCCGAAGCCGCCCGACACCGCTCCGGCCCGCCTCCATGCCGTACGCCACCGTCGAGCCGCCCGATCCACCGTGCCCGCCTCCGATCAGAGCCCCGACCGCCGGATCTCGCCGCCCGAGCTCCGATCCGCTGCCGCCCTTGCCGATCTCCCCTGCAAACAAAAAAGAAGAAGAAGAAGAATGAAAACGAGAAGAGGGGGAGATGGAGAAGGGGGGGGTATTAAGTTTATATTATTATTATTATTATTATTAATTAGTTATTAAGTTATTATAAAAAGTTTTATAAGTATAAGTTATTAATTGTTATTATTATTAAGTTCTTAGTTATAAGTTATATTGTTATAAAAAGATATTAAGTTATAATAAGTTTTAAGATTAAATTAAGTAAAGGTTGTTATTTTTTAATTAAGTTATTAAATGAGTTATTCTTGAAGTATTATTATTTTATAAACCTATAATAAATAAGTTAGATAGTATACTTTTTATAAATAGTGTAGCCAGTAACTGATAAACTTCTTGTGTTTGCAGGTACCACTCATCGCGCTCTAACTCCATCCTCGTCTTGCTACGACGATCCCGATAGTGTAAGTCACAGTAAATTCTACCCTTAGAAATTTAGCTAGTGTACGTAATGGAAAATAGTGTAATAATTGGAATACCGCATGCTCGAAGCATGGATCGGTGACTTAGTTGTTGGACTTCAAATCATTGCTCAAGACTGACATTCTCTCTTGAGGTTTCTGCCTTGACTTTTCAACAAGCAAAGATCTTTGAAGTGTTGTTAATGCATGTGAACGGCTTTACTTTTGGAACAACAGATTGACATACCGTATTCCAACACAGTGACTGAGTGATATACTGCACTGACATCATACTGCTGGATCGTCCTATTGAAATTGAATGATTAAAAGTAGTTAGCACTGCACCGGGTTTTGGGGTAACTTATAATTGCGGAAGTGCGGGAGCGACTAGTCCAGGCCTTGTTGTCACCGTGCGGGTTCTAGCAACCCATAACAGTGCAGGTGACAACCATCACAGATCACAGTTCACAGTTCACAGATTATTGCATAGTTCTCAGAGATTGGTTCGCCCGGGTAGCACCCGTGGCAAGAGGGGGACTCTTGGTTGCTCACTGTACTTCCCGTTATAAGTCACGAACTAGAATAGGCACAAGTACTCTCACTATTGCAATTGTCATTGCTAGCGTCATTGCTAGCGTCATGGTTATTCTTGTACGTTACTTGCTCAGTCGCCTTTACTTTACTTGTCACCCTTGCATGCTTGACTTGATGTACTTTACTTATCGCACTTGCATGCTTGTCTGTCCCTAATTTACTTTCAGCACTTGTTTACCATAGCCTGCTCCATATTTGTGCACTCCTCTTTTTCTATCGCTAGAATTGTTGTGACTTACCTTCGGTTCCATTTATGGCACCGGCAGACGAAGACCTGACCGAGGACATTGCCCCAGAGTTCGTGGAGCCTACACTTGATCCTGAAGCTGCAGAGTTTTATTTACTTTACTGTTGGTGTGTGGGTTGTACTGTGTATTTACTTTTCCACACTTCTTTTCAGAGAGTGTGCTGGTGGTTGTTGTACTTTAATTTGGACTGTAATAACGTCTGTACGCTGGTTTTGAGTATTGTGATGCATCTCTGAGTTGTGGCTATGCTGATTTCACTGGTAAACTGCGGAACCTGCGAATAAACCAAATAAGTAACGGGCCCCGAGAGCGGGTCGTTACAAGAATGAAATTTGCAAATTGAAATTTATGAGAAAAACTTTGTAAAATCAATAATTACATTTATATGTTCCTCTATTTATTTAAACATCTCTCTTACAAATTATTATGTATGGTTTACTAGAATTTTTTAAATATATATATATATAATCATCTCAGAGATCCTGAGACCGCTCTGCCGTTAGTTAACTAACCTAACGGTGTATGACGTTTCCACGTGGTCTACGAGATAATTATATTTTCTAGTTTACTTTTTCCATATTTTTTGTGCTTGAGATATATGCGTGGTTGTTTAATTTATGCCTGTAGCATATAAACTACGTGGATGTTTAAAATAAGTAAAAATGTGTCTTTCGGGATCGGCCATTGCATACCTATTTACATTTCCAGCACTTTTTCTTTTTTTTGAGAGAATTTGTAAGTGAGGAAATTGTATAAATAGCCAAGGCTCAATGCAACAGTATAAGAAGATGGATGCAGAAATAGGGACCCACCCGGGGTTTCCAAATTTGTATTTTTCATTCTCTTTTCTTTGGACTGTAATCGGACTTTGGACTGTGTATTATTTTGGGTATCTGGCCGATCCCCGCATTTTTACTTATTAATTTCTTTATGCATGGATTGTTGAATTTATTTTAATTCATGCTTATCTTTAAATTGCATAGATAAAATGGCTAAATTAGCAAGCGTCGATTTCGAGGTGCTCGATGCAGCTGGCAAGAATTACTTGAGCTGGCGAGTGGACCTGAAGTTCCACTTGCGCTCCATGGCGCTCCTGCACTCCATCCTGGCCCCCGCAGTGGCCCAATCATCGGCTCCCGCGGCATCCGCGGCATCTGCTAGCAAAGCCCCAGAAACGGCCTCTTCAGCTGGTAGTACCTCTACCACTGTCTCTGACATGGATAAGGCGAAAGCCATTATCTATATCAGACGACACATAGATCGGACCCTGAAGGCCGAATACTTGACGGTAGAGGACCCTCTGGAGTTATGGATAGCGTTAGAGGCACGCTACAGACATCAAATTGATGTCATACTCTCGTGTGCCAGCTATGAGTGGGAGACCCGCCGACTTCAGGACTACAAGTCCGTTGCTGAGTACAACTCAGCACTTCACAACATCACCTCACGCCTGAAGTTGTGTGGTGAAGAAGTCTCGGAGCACCGCATGTTGGAAAAGACATTTACCTCGTTTCACAAGAAAGATGCTATCCTCATGCAGCAGTATCATGAACGTAATTTCACGAAGTTCTCTGACCTGCTCTCTTGCCTCCTGAGGGCAGAGCAGAATAGAGACCTTTTACTGGCCACTCATAACCAGCGCCCGGCAGGCTCAGCTCCTATTCCCGAAGCCCACAGTGTTCACCCCCCGAAGTGGAAGAACAAGAAGAGGGGCAGAAAGAACAAAGGAAATGCCCCTATGAAACCAGCCAATGCTCCTCCCCAAAACAAGAATAACAAAGGGAAGAAAAACTTCACTTGGAAGCGTAAGAACACTGATACATTGTCAAATCCAAAGAAGACATGGGAGGACAAATGTCATCATTGTGGCATGACTGGACATTGGTCCAGAAACTGTCGCACACCTCGCCACTTCCAGGAACTGTATCAGGCGAGCCAGAAGCCTCCGCCTGAAACAAACATGGCAAATGTGGAAAATCCGACGAAGTTCACTTCCAAGGATTTCGAAAATGACGACCTGCTCGATTGAGCCTTATCTTTATCTATGCTTTTCAAAGAATAAATTGTAGCTTCATCTCTAGTATGCTTAATAAAGACGATCTTTTATTTTGAATGTATGCATTTTACATTTCCATCAATAAATTATCGTTTTTTGCTTATATAGATGATGTATGAGTGCCTAGTGGACAGTGCCTCGACGCACACTATCCTTTACGATGAATGCTATTTCAATAGCATAAGTAAATATGACGGTCCTGTCATTACAATTTCAGGACTGTCCAAAATAATCGAAGGATCTGGTGACACAATATTATTGCTCCCAAATAACACAAGACTAAATATCAATAATGCACTATTTTCTCCAAGATCAAATAGAAATCTCATAAGCTTCAAGGACATCCGTTTAAACAGATATCACTTAGAAACTAGAGATGAAAATAAGGTTGAATACATGTATGTCACTCTTCGTAAAGATGGCCAGAAGACCATCTGCGAAATATTTAAGGGACTCCCGTCGGGTCTCTACCAAACATACATTCAACCAGTCGAAGCCAATATGACTGAGCACCAGACGTGCCAGCCAATGCCACCATTTCAACTATGGCATAACAGACTTGGTCACCCTGGATCCATTCTGATACGACGCATCTTATCTGAATCCTGCGGACATGATTTGAAGAACCAGAAGATTCTTCAGAAGGGTGAATTTCCTTTTCCCCCTTGTTTCAAGGGGAAACTAATAACGAGACCATCGCCCCTAAAAGTGGGTTTAGAGTCTCCTGGCTTCCTTGAGAGGGTACATGGTGACATTTGCGGGCCTATTCACCCCACAAGTGGCCCATTTCGGTACTTCATGGTACTAATAGATGCATTCACAAAATGGTCTTATGTGTGCCTCTTGTCCACCCGTAACCTAGCTTTTCAAAAGCTGTTGGCACAGATAATTAGGTTACGTGCTCATTTCCCCGATAACCATATCAAGAAACTACGTCTTGATAATGTGGGCGAATTCACATCTCAAGTCTTCGAAGACTATTGCCAGGCAACGGGTATAGAAGTTGAACATCCAGTAGCTCATGTTCACACCCAGAATGGATTAGCAGAGTCTCTTATAAAGAGACTCCAATGGATTGCACTTCCATTTCTTATGCAATCCCAATTGCCGGTGGATGCTTGGGGGCATGCTATTCTGCATGCCGCATCTCTTATCTGGATACGCCCCTCTGGAGGCAATACATTATCCCTGATGCAACTAGCATACGGATCAACTCCAGATATATCTCATTTGAGAATATTTGGTTGTGCGGTCTATGTTCCAATAGCACCACCTCAGAGGACCAAAATGGGTCCTCAACGTCGTCTAGGAATCTATATTGGATTTGATTCACCCTCGATTATTAGATACCTAGAACCCCTAACGGGGGACGCATTTAAGGCACGTCTTGCTGATTGTGAATTCGATGAGAAAACTTTTTCAAAGTTGGGCAAACATTCCAAGAAGCCTGAAGCTTCGGAGACCATTAATTGGCAAAATAAGTCTTTGTCCCTTTATGATCCGCGTACAAATCTGTGTGAAGATGAGATCCTGAAGATCCACCACATCCAGAATACAGTACACCAATTGCCATATAAATTCACGGACAGCCAGAAGATCGTCCGTTCACACGTCCCTGCTGCTAACACTCCAGTTAGGATTGACATCCCTATAAATGGATGCAATCCACCCGCAGCAGAAATGGCTGTACCTCAATTGAAAAGAGGACGGCCACCAGGTTCAAAAGATAAAGTTCCTCAAAAGAGGAAGATTCCTGGTGAAAATAAGATTATCCCTCCACAGGATACTGAGCTCAGGACAGCTACCTCTCCCCTCCTAATTTCCCCCGTAGAGGAAACATTAGGAGAAACATCATTAAACTTTGTACGTACTGGGGAGGTACTGGACCGACATAGCACAGTCGTCAACGACGATTTTACGTTCACTATTACCGTTCACGTCGCTGAATACGACGATGACGTCGAACCACTTTCTCTAGCGGATTGTAAACGCAGAGATGATTGGCCAAAGTGGGACGAGGCGATAAGAGTAGAGCTGGACTCACTCTCGAAACGCAAAGTCTTTGGACCTGTAGTCCAAACACCAGTAGGTTTTAGACCTGTGGGATATAAGTGGGTTTTCATTAGAAAAAGAAATGAAGAAAATCTGATCGTCCGCTACAAGGCGCGTCTTGTAGCAAAGGGTTTTTCCCAAAGACCGGGTATCGATTATGAAGATACATACTCCCCGGTAATGGACGCTAATACATTCAGATTCTTAATAAGCCTATCATCTCTGGCAAGCCTAGAAATGCAGCTCATGGACGTTGTGACTGCATATCTTTATGGCGATTTAGATAAAAAGATCTATATGAAACTACCAGATGGGTTTAACTTACCCACAGAGATGAAAGAGATACCTCGGGACGTATTCTCTGTTAGACTACATAGATCCTTGTATGGACTAAAACAGTCAGGCAAAATGTGGTATAACAGACTAAGTGATTTCCTTGCACAGCAAAGATTCACTAATAACGAAGTCTGCCCGTGCATCTTTATCAAAAGAACGGGAAAAGGATTCGTCATCATAGCAGTTTAAGTTGATGACTTAAATCTCATAGGCTCTCCAGCAGAGATTAATGAGATATCTGCAAGGCTAAAGCACACTTTTGAAATGAAAGACCTAGGCAGAACGAAGTATTGCCTTAGCTTATAGATTGAACACCTACGAGGTGGAATCCTTCTACATCAATCCAATTATACCAGGAAGCTTTTAAATAAGTTCCAAATGGATAAATGTCATCCTTTATGTACCCCTATGGTCGTGAGATCATTAGACGTACAAAAGGACCCCTTCCGGCCTCTGGAAGAGGGGGAGGAGATACTGAGTCCAGAAGTACCCTACCTAAGTGCCACTGGTGCACTTCTCTATCTGGCTAACTGCACGCGTCCCGATATAGCGTTTGCAGTCAATCTCCTAGCCAGACACAGTGCAGCGCCTACAAAGCGCCACTGGAATGGAGTAAAGCATCTTCTGCGATACCTCCAGGGTTCCGTAGACCTTGGACTTTACTACCAGAGAGGTGCCTCATCCCAGTTACTTGGTTATGCCGATGCAGGCTATCTTTTAGATCCGCATACGGCAAAATCATAGACTGATTTTGTCTTTACCTACGGAGGAACTGCTATCTCCTGGAGATCGGTAAAACAAACCACTACTGCTACATCTTCCAACCATGCAGAGCTCATCGCGATCCATGAAGCGAGCAGAGAATGTTTTTGGCTACGTTCCGTCGTCCAACACATCCTCCAATCCACTGGCCTGAAGACCGGTGATCTGGAGCCTACTGCCCTATTCGAAGACAACGCCACGTGCATTGCTCAGCTTCAGAAGGGCTACATTAAAGGTGACAGGACAAAGCACACTTCTCCCAAGTTTTCTGGACGCACGAGCAGAAGAACGACAAGCAGATTGAAGTTCGACAGATCCAGTCATGCAACAACTTAGCTGATCTTTTTACTAAGGCATTGCCTAAATGTACTTTTGTAAAGCTTGTAAAGAACATTGGTATGCGACAGTTGAAAGACCTGCAAGCCTGAAGCTTGTACGGATCAATGGGAGTAACCTGTGGGTTGCACTCTTTTTCCTTAAGCTATTGGGTTTTCCCACTGGGTTTTCCACAGCTAAGGTTTTAACGAGGCAAATACACTTACTCTGGATCCAGAAGTATCCACCCCTTGCCTCAGTAGCTGAGACCGAAGTGATGAATGTGTAAGGGGGAGTGTTATGAATGAGGGAGGCCTTTGGCCTCCCATCCTTCATTACACATTCATTAGGTCCCCCATCACTTAGGGTAATGGGGACCCTTGGTCTACTAGAGGCTTTTGGCCTCCCCACTATGAGATAAATAAATAGAGCACCATGGCTCTTGGCCATGGTTACTCATTCTTAGCAATGAAATTATATATCTATCTCTCTTGAGTCCATTATCATCCAACATAATTAAAGTTTTGCTTCAAAAAGATTAGTTAGTTATGATTATTGGTTTTGATTTAAAAACGTTTTGATCCTTCAGATTCTAAAAATTTGAATTTGAAGATAAAAGTATTTAAATATAATAGTAATAAAAATAATCAGATATATAGCTTCTCCTCTGGACATCCAAAAATTACAAAGAAAATACCGGAGCGATCGCGCCTCCGAGAGGATCGCGAATATGGGGTCCGGTCACGTGTCTGAGTTATGGAACAAAAATAATAAAGACCAAACACTACAAACGAAACAACAAACTCGCTAAAAATACACGACCGGAAAGCGGTCATTACATCCCTGGAATGCTGAGCACTTGCTCAGATTTTTTCGATAAATACACTTGTACATTCAGTCAATATTGTATTGTTAATAAACTGCTGTGTTTGTACACTCAGTACATTACTTGGATTTGCGTTTCAGCCCTCCCCGTATTCGACGAAGGTCGGCCATCTGTCTAGGTTCCTAAGGCTTCACAACACACAACGCCAGGGTAGGTTTTCGAACTGTTCCCACATCCAAACAGGTTTTATTCTCTCTCTGACCTACGTCGACATGTTTCGACTTACACTCTTCGAGATTTCTCCGTGTGCGAGAAATTACATGTCGAAATCGGGTCGACTAATGCGCCCCAGGTTTTATTCTCTCTCCGACCTACGTCGACATGTTTCGACTTACACTCTTCGAGTTTTCTCTGTGTGCAAGAAATTACAGGTCAAGTTTGGTACGATCATTGGTAGAAAGCTACCTCACCAACGACAGAGATCCGGGGTTGACCTTCCGGCCGCGCCCCTAATGGATCGTCGGAGGATTTGGGGCAGACTTTCGAGCCGTGCCCCTGTCCTTTCACAAACTCCGGGGCAGGTTGACGAGCTTTGCCCTCGATAGGATCGCTGGTGGGTTAAGAAATGAGCTATGGCTTGTACCATCCCTTCCCTCAAATCCGGGACAAGCCTGACAACTTCGCCCTCGATAGAGTCACCGGGAGGGACAAGGAACGAGAGATGGCTCACACCCTCCCCACCCCCAATTTCGGGGCGGTGCACCACCACCGAAGGTTGCGGGGTCACCCCCTCCCTGGCAGCCAGCCTTCAAATCCGGACTTTCTCCATAAACTCCGGGGCAGGATGATGAGCTTCGCCCTCGATAGGATCATTGGTGGGTTAAGGAACGAGCTCTGGCTCGCACCCTTCCCTCCCTCAACTCCGGGGCAATCTCGACGGCTTCGCCCTCGATAGAGTCACTAGGTGGGACAAGGAACGAGTGACGGCTTGCACCCTCCCTACCCCCAATTCTGGGGCGGCGCTCCACCAACGGAGGCCGTAGGGTCGCCCCCTTCCTAGCAGCCAGCCTTCAAATTCAGACTTTATCCACAAACTCCAAGGTAGGCTGACGAGTTTTGCCCTCGATAGGATTGTCGGTGGGTTAAGGAACTAGCTCCGGCTCGCACCCTCTCCTCCCTCAACTCTGGGGCAAGCCTGATGGCTTTGCCCTCGATAGAGTCACCGGGTGGGACAAGGAACGAGTAATGGCTCGTGTAACGACTGCTTTTCATGTATCTGGATTTATTATAGTATAATATATGTTTTGGTGGATTTTCTCCTCATGTGTGGTTTTCGTCTCCGTAGCTTTCATTTTCGATCGATTCGTCGTATTATCTCGTGTCTTCCTTAGGATCGTCGATTTCGAAGTATGTCACTCGTGACAGACTTCATAACGGTCGTATCTTACTATTAGATCAAGCCTAGGAGTCTTAGGAATCGATCCCGGAGCTCCGCGCTCCGTATCGGAACTTTTTGTGCTCATTAGCCGGTATAAGAAGGGGCACCGACCGACTAGATGACGATCCAGTCGGTCAGCAATCCTTCTTGGACCGACTAGTTGGCTTTCTAAATTTCTCAGGAGTTACTGTTTATCGTTAGTCGGTCTAAGAACGTTGGTTGACCGACTAGGTTGCAAACTAGTCGGTCAGCAATGCTTCTTTAACCGACTAACACATCATCTTAATTTTAGTTGAGTTACTGTTTACTCTTAGTCGGTCTAAGAACGTTCATCGACCGACTAGATGCTAAACTAGTCGGTCAGTATTTGTTCATGGACCGACTAACTCTAAAATCCTATTTTCGTTCAGAAGTTACTGTTTGCACTTAGTCGGTCTGCGTTGGTCGACCGACCGACTAGTTGCCAAACTAGTCGGTCAGTGGTTGCTCTTTGACCGACTAACCTGTGTTGAAACCCTAATTTCTGGGCAGCCGCCAGCCCATCCTATTTAAACCCAACCCAAACGTTTTCTTCTTCCTCAACACGACCCAAAACCCTAAAATCTTCCCCTTTGAGCCCCCATCTTCCTCCAAGCTTCATTTCTTCATTCCAAGCCCTAAATCCATCATCCAAACCATCCATCCACTCTATCTACCTCTCATCTTCCCCAAAATCTCACCAAATCCATCAAAATCCCCAAATCCCCCAAAACCCTAGTTCTCCCAAACTTCTCCAATCTTTTCCAGATCTGATCCTAGGGTTCCCCGGAGTGTTTCTTCCGCCTCCTCTCGGTAAGAAATCGTTCTACCGTTGTTTTCATAACCTATTTATATTTTTATGAAACCCTAATAAAATTTTATGTTGTTTGATGATTGTTCCCCCAAAACAGCGATTTCCCCGTAGATTGGCATCCGTGTGACGAAGTGGTCGTCATCCCCGGTGCTAGGCAAGTGAAACTTGCCACTTAGGGTTTAGGCCATGTTTTAGGCCATTTGCTTGTTGTAGGCGTAAAAGAGGCTAGGCGACGAAATGATACTCGCCTAGGCGCAAATTGGGGAACTAGCTTGACAACGAAGCTAGTTCCGACATTTAGCATGTTGCACAATTACCATGTCATGTTTACTTTCCATTAACGGTACGCAAATTAAATGTCATGTCATTGCATTCTTTTGGTGATCCCGTGATTGCGTAGCATCGCTACACTACTTGCGTTCCTGGCTCGTGACCAGAAGCGAGCATAATGAGTTGCTAACCCCAACGCTCGATATATTGAATTGTGAACTAAGAAACAAGCTCCTGTGCGGGGCAACCCTGGCTCACTTGCTGGGCTCATGTGCAGGGACCCTGGCTTGTTTACGTGTGGGATGGGGTAAGGGTTAAGCGGTCATTCAACTGGGAGTTTGCCTGATCCGCAACTGCAGTTGTAAGACGTAAACTCTGGGGTGGGGTAGTGTTTAGTGTCGATCGGTGTGAATGATGTACCATTCAGCTGAAGGGCGTAAACATCTACAATCAACAGTGAAACGTGAATTGGGTTTAGTGCCGATCGGTGTGAATGATGAACCATTCAGCTGAAGGGCGTAAACACCTACGAAACAATGTGAATTGATTGAAAATGTTAGTAGCTTGGCTACTCTTGTCTTGTCCCGATAAATTGTTCCCTTGTACAAAATTGTCTTGCCATGTCTTAAATTGTGCACTCATGTTATAACTGCCATGTCATGCATATTAAACTGCTAGGTTGCTAGTTGCCTTACTTTCAGTTTCCTTGCCCAAGTCTTTTAGACTTGCTGAATGTGCCCCTTTACTCTTTTGGGTGACACATGTTAGATCCTGAGCCTGAGTACCCTGTTGAGGACGAGGTGTTTGCTGACGCCGAGCCCGAGCTTGTGTTTGACGGGGAGTACGTGGACACTGGAGACCAGTCCTAGTGTCTTCGTGTGTTTTACTTTTGTTAGACAGTTGTTTTGTTATCGGTGCGTAGCACCTATACTATGTTATATCGTTGCTTTTGTTGGCCTTGTTCTGGGCCTTAGACTCTTTTCCTTTAGCCTGGTGGCTTTTCTGGATGTTGAACTTATTTTCTTATTGGACAATTTATGAGATGTGAGATTTTATTTCAGTCTCTCCTTGTGTTATTATTGTTATTCCGTTGTGGTTACAGGGACCTGCTTATGTTTTATTGACGCTTATCGGGTTTGGGGCTTCACAGCTCCACTCTCGTGCGGACCTTTTCACGTCTCGCCTCCATTTTAGGGAAGCGGGTCGTGACAGCTCGCACCCTCCCCACCCCCAATACCAGGGCGATGCGCCACCAACGAAGGCCGCGGGGTCGCCACCCTCTCTGGCAGCCTACCTTCAAATCTAGACTTTCTCCACAAACTCCGGGGGAGGCTGACGAGCTTCGCCCTTGATAGGATCGTCGGTGGGTTAAGGAACGAGCTCCAGCTCACACCCTCCCCTCCCTTAACTCCGGGGCAAGCCCAATGGTTTCACCCTGGATAGAGTCACCAGGTGGGACAAGGAACGAGCAAAAACTCGCACCCTCCCCACCCCCAATTTTGGGGTGGTGCACCACCTAAGGAGGCCGCGGGTTCGCCCCCCTCCCTGGAAGCTAGTCATCAAATCCAGACTTTATCCACAAACTTAGGGATAGACTGACGACCTTCACCCTCGATAGGATCATCGATGGGTTAAGGAATGAGCTTCGGCTCGCACCCTCCCCTCCCTCAACTCCGGGGCAAGTCTAACGACTTTGCCCTCGATAGAGTCACCGGGTGGGACAAGGAACGAGCGACGGCTCACACCCTCCCTACCCCTAATTCAGGGGCAGTGCGCCACCAACGGAGGCCGTGGGGTCGCCCCCTAGCAGCCAGCCTTCAAATCCGGACTTTCTCTACAAACTCCAGGGAGGCTGACGAGGTTCGCTCTCGATAGGATCGTCGATGGGTTAAGGAACGAGCTCCGGCTCGCACCCTCCCCTCCCTCAACTCTGGGACAACCCCGACGGCTTTGCCGTCGATAGAGTCGCTGGGTGGGACAATAAACGAGCGACGGCTCGCATCCTCCCCACCTCCAATTTCGGGGCGGAGCGCCACCAACGAAGGCCGCAGGGTCTCCCCCCTCCATGGCAGCTAGCCTTTGAAACAAGAGCGAACGGCCAACTCCACAACATTCTCACTCTCCTCAGCCGACTCGTCAATGGCAGAATCTTGGGGGCATACACATACAAAGTGTAGCTCACACAATAGACAGATTGAACAAACGACAGTAAGAAAAAATTTCAAAATTTTATTTATATGATAACTTTGTACTTCTCAGGATACAACTAGACTCCAGGCTCAGCCTCAGGGTTGGCCGTACAAAATTCGCCCTAGCCTATGGTGCCCCAGCTTAGCAGCCACTCTCTTGACTGCAGCCCTTCGGGGCCCGTGCATCCTCCTGTTCGCTCCCTTGATCGCCATCGCCTGGAGTCGGAGTCCTTGCCACCTCGGCCTCCGAATCGGTTGAAGCCTCTACCTCGTCATCGGACGTCGCTGACCGTCGAGCGAAGTCAATTTCCAAGTTGGGATAGAGCTTCCCCAACCTCACCTTCACCCTCTCAAAGCCGGTCTCCAGGCATTCATTGAAGCCCTCCACCCTCATGGCCGTCAGTTCGGGGATGAGCTCACTGTCCTGGTATTAAAAAATGGCCTGGGCCCTGACCCGGTCCAGGTCGATCTTCGCCAGTTCAGTATTTTGCCGCTCTAGCTCGGTGATCTTTGCTCTTACCGCCTCTCTCTCTGAGGCCAGAAGCCCCTCAGAATATTGATTGATGAACTAAATGTATTATGGAATAAGGTGTTCATGTGTATGACTCATATGGGAAACAAAATTTAACAATGTGAGCGGCACTTATGTGGACTATTAGCAACTTCCCAGTATATGGAATGTTATCTGGATGGAATACCCACGGGAGGTTAGCATGTCCTTATTGTATGGAGAACTCAATGGCCTTTTATTTATAGAATGGGAGGAAACATTTTTGGTTTGATTATCATCGCGCTCATTTACCAGATGGTCATCCCTATCGCAAACAACAAAATCAATTTCTTAATGGTAGACATAAGCTCAAAATTGCTCTCCATCGATCATTTAGAGATGAATTACTCACAAAGGTGAACTCTTTACCAATAGTTCAATTCGAAAAAGAATTTAAAAAATTTAAAATTCTTAGATTTGGAGAACACCACAACTGGACCAATCGGAGTATATTTTGGGAGCTTCACTATATGAAAGATAATCTAATTCGCCATAACTTAGATGTGATGCATATTGAGAAAAATGTCTTTGATAATGTATTCAACAGTTTTTATACGTTAGTGGGAAGACAAAAGACAATATTGCATCATGTCTTGATTTGGATACACTTTGCTCTCAATGCGAGTTACATCTTATTCCAGGCGACAATGGCATTGGCTAAAACCAAAAGCAGCTTACATTCTTAATAGAGAAGAGACTAGGTTGCTATGTGCATGGGTTAAAAAATTGAAGTTCCCAGATGGATATGCGTCAAACATATCAAATTGTATTAATTTGCAACAGTGTAAAATTCATGGGTCGACGCGCCATGCTTGTCATGTTTTCATCCAATGCTTACTTCCGATTGGCTTACGTGGCATGCTTAATAATTCCATATGGGATGTAATCGCTGAGGTGAGTAATTTTTTATAGAGTTGTGTTTCACAGTTCTTCATGTGAATGATATGCAGAGACTGGAGACAAGTATTGTGGAAACCATTTGTAAACTACAGAAGATATTCCCTTAGTCATTCGTTGACGTTATGGAGCATTTAATGTTGCATTTGCCATACGAAGTAAAGATGTGTGGATATGTGCAATATAGATGGATGTATCCTTTCGAAAGGTACATGTATGGTCTGAAGAAAAAGGTGAAAAATAAAGCTCGTGTGGAAGGTTCGATAGCATAGTCTTACATTATTGAGGAAATATCGAATTTCTTCTCATTCTCGTTCAGACACGATAACTCGTTGGAATAGGCCACAGAGAAATGATGATGGGGGGTGAAGTGGATGCGAAGGGACGCTTAAAAATATTTACACATCTAGGGCGACCAATTGGGGCAACATAGAAATGTATCTGGATGATTGTGAGTACAAGACTGCATATTTATATATGCTCATAAATTGTGAAGAGAATGATACATTCATTCAATAAGAGTTGACTTCTCTCTTATTTCTTATGTCTCATTTATCTGTACATGTTGGTAATGTGTACACACTTAATATAAATATCTATTTAATGCGCATGAATTTTGATGAAGATGTAGCCCAATTGAATCCATTACTTTCAAATGAAGAGAAGATAGCCATGCACGTATTGAATTTTGTAATGTGGTTGCAAGCTCACGTACGTTGAATTTATATATGCATTAATGCACAAAATAGTTTGTTAAACTCTCATCATTTGATTGTTAAACATGTAGCTGATCTAACTAATGATGTTTGTCAATGAATAAAGCAACTTAGTATTGGGCCGCATATCCAAGTAAAATGTTACAATAGTTACGTGGTTAATAATTACATATTCCACACCCAATACTATGACAGAACTAAGAATACTATCAATGACAGAGTCATAGTGAGATGGAGTTGGGCCGGCCAAAGTGACAAGAACTTTTACGACATCTTGGAGAAAATAATTGTATTGATATATTGTGATGCTGAAAATAAGGTCGTCATGTTCAAGTGTAATTGGTTCGACACGTCAAGTCGAGGGATGTCTGTTTATCAAAAGCATGACATTGTTGACATTAAACGTAACAGACATTTGGCGAGATATGACCCATTCATTCTAGCAGCACAAGTGGAGCAAGTGTACTACACTACATAGCCAGGTGCAGTGAAAAATAGAAACTTGAAGGATTACTGTGTTGTATATACTGTTAGACTACCAAGTGCAGTGAAAAATAGAAACTTGAAGGATTACTGTGTTGTATATACTGTTAGACTATGTAATCATTATACTGGATTATGCGAGGAGGAAGATGAAACCAATGTCGATCACATTGTATATCAAGTTCAGGAATCACGACACTGAAATAATAGACATAAAATCAGTGTATGTGATTGATGGAGTTAAAGGTGATGCACCTGATTCTCTATGTGTCCCCGGTATTTCAAATGAAGTTGAAGGGGTGCAAATAGTCGAGCAAACTGAAGCTGGATTCATTGATGACAGAGATGAGTGGGCAAAGGATGAAGGTGATGATATGAAGAGGAAGAGGAGGAAGATGGTAATGATGATGTAGATACATGGGGAGGAAGATTATGTATATGCAGATGCAAGGGAGGAAGATGATGTAGATGCAGATGCGGGGGAGGAAGATGATGTAGCTGAATGAGATGATGAAGACGCTGATTATTTTCTCTTTCCAGCGGCCTAGCTAAGACATTAGCATCTATATTTAATAATGTGCTCTTTCCTAGAATATCATCAATAATGTTCTTTCTATGAATTATATATGAATGAGCTTAACATAACAACACAAATCGATGTTTTTAACATACTACTTTCAAGCTCGGTGCATTTCATGGTAACATGTTTATTTTGTAGCATTATCAGCTGTTTTCATACCTAATATCGTCCAAATGTACAGCTAATCATCTGTTTTTAATTATTTCAGTTTTCTTTAGCATATTTTATAAATTTTCATACACATGTCAGTAATCTGCCTTGTTCTATATACATGAATTCAATGAGTGTTTCTTTTGCAATTAACACTTTTTGGCTTAGTAGATTTGGCAGTCTCGATCTGCGGCCAATTATCAATTACATGAATCTCCTCCGATGATTGCTTTGCAGGAGGATACTGACCCATAGCAACATGCAAACACACACTCTAGTAGAACACGGAGTCCGACTAAGTCGCGAGAAAACCCGGACGGTCCTCAGTAGAAGATGATGAGGATTTTTGGGATCAAGCATGTATACATATTTATTTTATTTATTGACAGGACAATTTAATGATATACCAACAATTCATGTTTTATTTTTTATGAATGCAATGCAGTTTCACTGATCCAAATGTTATTAGACAAGCCATGATAATAGTGAGATGAATGTGGAATACATCATGGCTAACATTTGATCGGTGCCCGCGAACCGCAAGAAGGATATGTCACACGCCACGAAGGTAATTCAACACCATATGGTGCGTAAATAAATGCAATTTAATTTTATTGATATTTTTATAAATTTGCAATTTGTTTATATATTTTTATAGGATGTGTACTAGCTGGATGACTCAGATGACGAGGTCCATGCTTATGATATATGGACCCACCAAGTGGCCTACAAAATGTCTTAGGACCTCCGATCTGCTCGCAATAAACATGCGAAACCAGGACGGATGCTAAAATAAGTCTGGTTGGAGTTATATACCTACTAGAACATAGATAAGTGGAAGAAAATGTCGGCACAGAAAAAAAGAATATGATCGATGATGCTCCCATCGATAAAAAACTTGGCATGCACTGCGGGGGCTCTATTACCATTGACCAGCATCGAGATAAATTGCAGGTTCGTGTGCACTTACTACACGCTACCAGAATAATTATTTTCCATTTTTGGTGCAACTCCTAATTTTAACTTAATAGTTTATTTGAACTAACAGAGGTGTGCATCTGAGGCACATAATGTGACCCACCTGGAGGTATTCAATGCGACCCATCAGAAGAAGGAGAGCGTTTGTTAGCGACCGATCATGATTTGTATCCGTAAGTATTTTTGGATAACGTATGTCTCCGTAATTTCTTTTCAACTCGACCAATAAATTTGGATAACTTATGTCGTGTAGGAGTCCTATCAGGAACATATGACACAAGTACATGGTGAAGACACCAGCTCCCACCCTTATTTAGACACTTCATTATGGAATGAAGTGACTGGTGGACCGACTTGTAACGACCTGTATTTCCAGCTACGTTGGAGTTGAGTTCTATTATGTAATGTCTATCATTATCATTCTTTTGTTGTGTTGATCTAATTATTATACTTACATTAAGTAAGCTTATTAAAATCTGGTATAATATTTTTAAATTCAAAATTCAAACGTTTAAAATTCAAATTCAAATCCTTTAAAAACTTTCTTATTTAATCCTAATAAAGACAATAGCAAATTTAGTAATAATCTCAAATCAATATCCCATTATTTTCCTCCTTAATTATTATTACTAAATTAAACTTTCATAATTCATTTGTTATTAATCCCCTAATCAAAATTATTAAAACAAATAAATTTAAAATAAAACCTTTCTATTTTTATAAAACCCTAACTCTAAGTTTAATCACGCGCACACCCTTCATTTTAAAACAAACCCTATTCTTCTCTCTAAAACCCCCAGGCCAACCCATGCCTCACGTATTCTCCCCTACTCTAAAAAAAATAAAACAAACCCTAGCTTCTAAAACCAACCCTAGCCATCCACTTTTGTTCTCCCTCCGGCCATCTTTCCGATCACGCAACGCCGTGCGCATCTTCCCTCCGACCATCTCTTCTAGCGCCTCAGCCACACAACGCCCTCCGACGATCCTTTGACCACATGCAAAAGCCGCACCCGCCTCTTGCCACCTTCCAATAACCACAACACCCGAAGACTACACATCCTCCTTCCTCCCCTTCGGAACATCCCCTTCTCCGACGAACTCCACTGCAGCCCCAACAACCACCCAACGACCTCCTCCTTCACCCAGCGCCACCCAATAAAACCCCAACCCCCGAGCCTGCAACCTCAACCCCAACCACCGCCTACACCTTTATCCCTTGCAACAACACCCCTCCTCTCTCCTCTAGCCTTCACCGAACCACCTCGATCACCCAACCCGCAGACCACCTTACTCCTACTCCCTCTCCGACCACCAGGCCTTCGGTAACCACTCCCCTCAGTCTCACTCTGCCGCAGCAACCGAGCCCGAGGAGCCCCAGCCCAGCGCCTCCTCCTTTGCCGCCTGCTGCACCACCCCCAAGGCATCGCCTTGCCACCAGCAGCCGCCAGTCACTACCGCGTCACTGCTGGGCCGCCGTCCAACTGTGCTGCTGCCCCATCACCGCGCTCCACCTGCACCCTATATAGAACTCATGAAACTTTTAATAAGGTTAGTAGCAGTATGTAGTAGGTTAAAAGATTAGATGTTATAATATTTATTAGCTTACATTGTTAGCTAATATCAGCAGTACGTTAATTTTGTTGTTAGGTTGACTTTTATATTTAGGTTAGTACGAAGTAATAATACTACGTTAGGTTTTAATATGATATTAAGTTCTTATAAGACTATGTTGTTAAATATGAGGGGGAACCGCCTAGATGTGATGGGTGTGCTTGCTTTGGGCATTTTTATTCTCAATGTCCCATGAAGCCTCAAACCAAAGAACTTCCTTCAATTCAAACTGAAGTTGAACACGTTTGCAATCCTGCAATCCAAGCAGACACTAGGGAAGAAGGCCATGCTGTAAGGCCTGCAGTTGACCCCGTTTGCAATAACAGGAATGAGGATGTCAGCATGGGAGATGACACTCAGATCTCTGTTGTAGGGAAGCATGCAGGTGTTTCCTCACAAGGCTCCCATGAGCTTGTTGTACTGCATAGTATCCAAGGTGTTGGAAATAATCCCCCTGCAACCAATCAACTTGTGCACCATTTGGAACTGGGAGAGAGTAGTCGGGCCCCTTCTGCAGGAGTTGAAGTTTCAGAGTCAGTTTTAGCTTCTGATGCTATTTCTAGGAACTCTGTGGGTCAAGGCACGAGCACAAATACTGGAAAATATAAACCTCAACCTTCTCTTCTCCAGTAGTCTGAAGACAGTAATCCACCTATTGAGCCTAATGTCCTTAATTAGGACTGGATTGATGAGCATACTAATCTGAAAGCTTCAATTATGCACAGCAAGAGCAAACCAATCCCTTCTCCCTCCGCAATTAGGCACAGTACAAGGCTGGCTGGCCCTGCCAGTACACACTCGTCCACCTAATCGACATATCTGTCTATTTCTGGAATACTAGGGGGCTCAATAATGTCTCTCGTAGAGCGGATCTGAAGTATCGGATTCGTAAGTGCACACCTTCTATTGTTTGTTTACTTGAAACTAAAGTGGAATCTTGCAATGCAGCCAGGATTTCTAAGTGCTTTCCTAAAGACTGGGTCATCACTGATAATAGGGCCTAACATAAAGATGGACACCTAATGATTTTTTATAACCCGACCATCTGGAAGTTCTCTCCTATCTCGGCTTCACCTCAGCATGTGACTGGTATGGTCACTAACTCTGCGGGGCTGGTAATGGGCCTCACGTCGATCTATGGGTTTAATCTTGCTAATGGCAAAATACCTCTTTGGAACGATCTCATCTCGGATTCTATTGCCCTCACTAATGTCACATGGTTAGTAGGGGTGATTTTAACTGTGTTCGCAGTACAAATGAGAAGATTGGGGGCCGGGATGTTGACCCTAATGCTATGGATGCCTTCAATAGAAGTATTGGAATGTGCCACCACATTGAGCTCAAAAGCATTGGGCGATGCCTCAGTTGGAATAACCGGCGTTCTGGATCATCCCGTATCATGGCTCGTCTAGACCGAATCTTGTGCAACTCTCGCTGGATTGATCTGTTGCCTCAAGCTTATTATGAATATTCTCCATGAGGTACGAGTGACCATTCAGCAATGATTGTCCACTTCCACTCTAAGGTTATCTCATACCCTAAGCCCTTTAGGTTTTTTAACTCATGGGTTACTCTTCCTGGATTCAATGAACTAGTTCAGCATAATTGGGGTAGCCTTGTTGGTAGTTCAGTAATGCATTATTTACTCAAAAACCTCAGACATCTTAAGGGCAAGCTAAAAGAATGGGCTTCCACGAACTGTAGCTAAATGCAGGAATGAGCTTGAAATTTTACAATAAGACCCTTTGTTAACGTCTGATCCTTGTATTCAAGAGATGGAGAAGCTCGCCTCATTCAACACATGCATTAGATGTTGAGGAGGAGGATATTCGGCAGAAGATTCATCAAAACTGGTTAGGCAGGAATTCAACATTTTTCTACACCGCTATGAAAGCTCGTCATTGTCATAATAATCTTGCTCATCTTATTGATAATTCAGGTGATATGAATTCTAGCTCTGTTAATATCAGAAAGGAAGCACCCCTCTTTTATAAGAATCTTTACAACCAATTGGATTGCTGGAATATTTTCCCTAATCTTATCCCTAATCGCATGCTTACCTTGGAGGCCAAAATTTGGATGGATAGGCCTGTAAGCCCCTATGAGATCAAAGAAGCTGCATTCCAAATTGGGAGATAAGGCTCCAGGGCCTGATGGCTACAATGCATTTTTCTTTCAGCATCAATGGGACGTCATTGGTAATGACGTCATTTCAGGAGTGTCGTCCTTCTTCCAATATGATAAACTGCTTCCTAGTATCAACCACACTTTTCTCACTCTTGTTCCTAAGAATTCCAATGCTACGGGATTAGGGGATTACAGGCCTATTGCCTGTTGCAATGTTATTTATAAAACCATTAGTAAGGTTTTATGTAACAGACTTAAGCACGTTATCTATGATTTAATTTCCCCAAACCAGGCTGCTTTTCTGAAGGGAAGGCTACTTGCTGATTGTACCCTTATCGCCCATGAACAGATTCGTGATTTCAGTAATCCAATAGGAGCCAAAGCTTGTATTAAATTGGATCTGCGTAAAGCATTTGATAGTGTCAATAGAGAATTCTTATTCTTCCTATTACACCAGATGGGCTTCAGACATAAGTTTATCAACTGGATCACAGAATGTATCTCTTTCCCAATGTACTCAGTACTTATTGATGGCTCCCCCGAAGGCTACTTTTCCTCAAATAGATGTCTCCGGCAAGGTGATCCCCTCTCACCTTACCTATTTGTGCTAGTAATGGAAGCATTCTCCCTACTCATGGCTAGAGCAGAATCTACTTGCACCATCCAGCCTCTGCGTAGAATGGGGGCTATATCACATCTTCTCTTCGCGGATGATCTTTTGGTTTTCTCCATGCCAATCCTCGTTCTTTTAAGGGTCTTAAGAATTTATTATCTACCTTCAATCTCTACTCTGGGCTTCACAACAATTGGGACAAAAGCTCTGCCATCTTCAGTAAAGGAGTACGAGATCCCAGAGGACTTTCTGAAATACTTGGTATCAAGATCGTTTCTTCCCTTACCACCTATTTGGGGTTACCTCTCTCGTCAAATTACCCTAAAGCTTCCTCATATTGCCACCTTGTGGATAAATGTAAAAAGAGGATTCTTGGTTGGCCATCCTCCCTTCTATCTATTTCTGGCATGATTGAATTGGTTTGCAGTGTCATATATGGCATGGTCACCTTCTGGATACAAGTATATTGTATCCCACCTTCAGTCATTTGTGCCATTACAGTTGCTTGCAGAAAGTTCATATAGGGCAAACTGAATATGTGGGCCTGGAAAGATTTATGCGTCTCCAAAAAGGAAGGTGGAGTGGGTCTGAGATTACTTGATGAATTGAACGTGGCTTCAGGTATACGGCTCACTTGGAGATTACTAGCGACAGATGGTGTCTGGGCACAATTTTGGAGGAGACAGTATGATATTGTCGGGTTCTACACTAAAAGAGCTAAGCCTACTCAGTCAGGTACCTGGAAATTCCTACTTAGAAATCATAACATATCACAAAAGCTAATCAAACGTGTTGTAGGAGATGGTACCTCGACTTCTTTTTTGGTATGATAACTGGCACCCTAAAGGGCCATTACATCTCATTCTCTCCCCCCTCCTTGGACAGAAAATTGCAACGTAAGTGATTACTGGACTTCTGGGGATTTGTAACGACCACTTTTCGTTGTACGTTGTTCGTGCACGTGCTTTTGGCCGTGCACGTGTTTGTTTTAGACTTTGTTTGTTTGTGAACACTTTGATGCGATATTCCGTTGTGAATGTCTCTGAGGGTAGTAAATTGTGGCACTAATTTGGAACAACGTTTCTCGAGTCGTTTTCCCACAATTTAATCTTATTCGATGAGACGTTGCGATTCTCACTTTTGACGGGAGACGTTTCTATTTTTAGTTTCGTCGTCCGACGTTGAAATGGAGATCCGTCTTCTTAGTTAGCTCACTTTCGTCACCACGAACACCCCGATATTTATTTTATAATTTTTGGAGTTCATTTGACCACTTTTATATTTTTAACAAGGTTTATAATATTTTTAATAAATAATTTTTATATTAATTTCGGCCAAATAAAATTTATTTGAGTTTCAAACGTTTTAAATAATTTTTGAGCCAATTTCCAGCTCATTTGGGCCCCACCTAAGCCTTGGGTGAGTTGGAGATGATGAGATTTGAATTTTAAATTATTTTAAACTCCTAATCCCATTAGGATTAGCCGTAGACCTAGTCAACCCCTCTACACTATATAAACAACCTCTAGGAAGACCTATTTTCGCAAGAAAATAACCCTAGCCGCTCCCAAAACCCAAATTTGACGTTGCGACGAATCGTCGCGACGTTGCGACGAAGCAGCTTCGCACCGACCGAAGAAACGAGGCCAAAATCCCCGCTCCGACCGCTGGCCGCCCCCGCACCAAGCTTGGCCCGCACCCCGCTGCTGCAGCCACTCCGTTCTCCCGCTCCGACCGAGAGGAGCCCTTGGTCTGACTGAGAGCTTGGCCGCTCCGCACGACCCGCTCCGCACCGCACAACCCCGCTTCGCTGTCTCGCACCGTTGCCCCGCATCTCACCGTGCCCGACCAAAGCCCCGTCCGCACCTGCAACGTTGCAACGCTTGCAACGTTGCAGCGCCCGCTCCCCCGCATCCGCAGCGCCTGACCGGCGTTGTCTCCCGCACCGACCGATGGTTTTCTCCGCACCAAGCTTCCGCCGCACCACTGCAACCCCAAACGCTGCAACCCTCGCACCCCTAGTGCCCGACCGATGGAATCCCCCGCACCGAGGCTCTACGACCGAGAGCCAAACATCGCAACCCCGCACCCGTCGCACCACTTACCACCGTGGGCCCCCAAGTTCTCCAGAGGTATTGTGGGTCCCCCATAGGACCCTAGGACTACTGTGGGCCCCACCTAGATGCTTTCTCTTTGATGATTTGCCGCGTACGACGTTGCGACACGTCGTAGCCCGTCGTCGCACGTGCTAGCTTTGGAATCTGGACTCGTTGCTCCGGTTGATGCTCTGAAATTTCCAGCGAGGAAACTAATTTGGAATCAGGACTTGGAGCGCGTTCTCTTACTCCAACCCCTGGCGTCGCTACCCGACGCCAGTGTAGCTTTCGCGTCGTGTTGAGGTAACACTTTGCACCCCTAGGACCCCCAACCCAATTGCATGCTAATCAAGACTAAAATCAGTATTTTTTAAAATGTTTTAAATGTTTTAAATTCACTAATCAAGATTAATAATATGGACTTTAGGCCGGTGGACTTGTGCACGTAGGATAATTGTGATTTTGGACTCTCTTGGATGGTGTTTCTCAGACGTTGTACTTACAGGCAAGTGAAACTTGCCAACTCTTGTGTAGGGCCATGTTTTTAGGCCACTTCCTTACCTTTAGCGTAAAAGAGACTAGTCAGTGAAATGATAGCTGGCTAGACGCCTACTTGATCTAGTTTGACAACGAAACTAGATCCGTCACCTAAATGATCTAGCTTGACGACGAAGCTAGATCCAACTCTTTAAACTTGTTGATCATGCATACTAAACTGTCATGTTTACTTTCCTTACTATACGCTTTACTACTTGCCATGTCATGTCATCCATGCATTGAATATTGTATTCGTAGCACACACTACATACTTGTACTTGCTTGTCCTGGCTAGGTGCACCCCTATGCCATCATGAAAAACACTTCCTGGCTCGTGTTCCAGAAGTGAGCATTACCGTTCGGGGGTAAGGCCCTGGCTCGATACACGTGGGAGGGGTAAGAGTTAAGCGGCCAATCAGCTGGGAGTCTGCCTGATCAGCAACTACAGCTGTAAGGCGTAAACTCTGGGTTTGGGGCGGAGTTAAGCGGCCAATCAGTGTGAAAGAAAGTCATTTCAGCTGTAAGGCGTAAACTCTGCACATGACATGAAAACGTGACTAGAGAAATCCTTGTAAATCTTTATAGTCTTACCACACTTGCCATGCCATGCTAGTTTACTTGTTGTTTTCTTTACCTGCTGCACTCATACTTTACCTGCCATGTCATTGCATACTTTTAGAACTGCTAGGTTGTCTTGCTTTACTTTCAGTTTCCTTGCACAAGTCTCTTGTAGACTTGTTGACATGTGCCCCTTGCTCTTTTGGGTGTCACATGTTAGACCCTGAGCCAGAGACGGTTGCTGAGTACGTGGTGTTTTGCTGACGCTGAGCCTGAGTCCATGTCTTCCCAGGAGGAGTTTTGCAGACACCGGTGACCTTTCTTTGTGACCATGCTGAGTTCTCCTTTTGTTTTAGGTTTTCTGTTAGTTGTCGGTGCGTGGCACCTTTGTTCCATACGTTGTACTTTTGTTGGCCATGTGTGGGCCTTAGACTCTTTTTCTTTTAGCCTGCTGGTTTTTCTGTGATGTTGAAACTTATTTTATGGATATTCTGAGATATCTCTTTTGTCTCATTTCATTATTATTATCTTGTTTCGTTCGCGTTGCAAGGACCTGCAGTTTTAAATTTGATTGACGCTTATCGGACTTGCAGCTTTGCAGCTTAAAGTCTGAGCGGACCTTCTCACGCTTCGCCTCCATATTTTTGGGAAGCGGGGCGTGACATGTTTTGTTGGTGGCCCATGCAGGTCCAGTCTTGCAATTGCGAATTAACGGAACAACGATAATAACGGAATGTCCATTAAATAAATTGCAACATCCGAGTCATATGCCCTGAGTCTAGTCGTTTTCCTATGTCACTAGGAGTAAGAAGGCTTAGTTAGACGTCTGTGCTTGCTAGATAGAGGCCCTGACTGTTAGTTAGACTCCCTGTCAGCAATTGATTTAATCGTCGTAGGAGTTACCTTAGTGGTTCTTGTCTAACTCTGACCATATTAGACTTCTAGAATTTCCTTCAGTCGTTCGCTTGGGTTCATCGATTTCGGACCAAGCTGAACGCATTTCATTACCGTTTAGCTCCTCAGAAAGTCTAGCGCTTAGTTCTTAATCTTTAGTTGGTCGACCGTAGGAGTTCCCCGTAGATTCTCCTGATTCATATCCTAGGCGTATGTATGTTCTGATCATCCGACTAATTTCCTTGCCTCGATTCACGAGATCGCCTCATGACGATCGTCGTCAATCTTCGAACCTCTCCATTACGAACCTTGAATCTTCTGAAAGATTTTTTCGATTTCCTCTTTCCCTAAGTTTAAATTTGTTCAAAAGTTTTATATAAATATACTTATCTTTGTACTCCTCGTTGATTTAAATTTTTTTTTAAAAAAACTTTTGTCGAAATTTTTGAATAATAGTTTATAATACCTTTTCAGCCTACACTTTTGTACCTATGAAAATACATATTTCCTTTCATATATTAATTCTGAACCGTACTTTTATATTGCTCAATTCGATTTATAATTTTCCTTCCTGATTTATGCCATTCATATACTTTTCAAGTCACTTGGGATTTCAGCTTCCCGCAAGTCAATGTTATGCTCATCGTTTTCTTTATTTCAGACTTTGTAAAATTACTACTTCATAACCATATCCTAATCTGGACCTTCCATAGTTTGGTTTTAAAGCTTTGCTATCGATTTCGATAATTCTACTACTAAGTTAATATTATTTTTCCGAGCACCATACATACTTTCAATTATCTTTATATCCGTACCAGACTTGTTGTGCTCGTATATTAAGAACCTTATGTAAATCAGTTTCTCATTTTTGGCAAACCCTGGTTCTCTAAAAAGTAGTTTCAATATTGATTATTTTAAATTTTTCATAGCCTAAAAGTTTTGAAAGCATTTAACCTGAGTTTAAATTCTTCCGTTACTTGATTTCATTCTTTGACTTTCAAAACTTTTGACAACATTATATTAAATTACCGCCGTATAATATTTTCTAAAAACTACGTCCTTAATATTCGTGTAAATGATTTTTACTTCCTTTTATAATGACTTTTTAAACCAATAAACCATTTTCTCTTATTACAAATATTCGACTCAAACTTATTTTGAACAACTCGTTTTATCGACCTCCAAATATTTTTATACAGACGAGGATTCCAACTTTTGAAGTACAACAGTTTTCAAATTTCGCGAGTTTTAGCTTATGTACTTCATTTCTCAATCCTATGAAAGTACCACTACATCTCCCTTTCCTCTACCTAAACATTCACCAGTGAATCACTGTCTCACCTAACCAAGCTGTCTCCTTGTATTCGTCCAATTTGAACTCTTGCTTATCGATCCTTCACTCGTCACGCTTTCGACCTCGACCTCCCTCTATTGCTTAGGCTTTAGTGCCCGTCAATGTCTGTGCCAACTCTAAGTTGTTAGTAGGCCCTTGGACCTTGTAATGTAGTTGTGGTGCACGTACCTAAGTTGTGTACGTGGGTTGAATGAGTATAACCCCATAGTATATTGATGCTTGCCTATTGTGTGATATATATATATATACTCGGAGTTATTCATGATAGTATGAAGAGATTGTGTGTTAGTATTTATAGACTTTTGTGTGGATAGCTATACCATACTAGGGATGCTTGTGTATATAAGAATTAGTGTGGGGATATCGAATGGGGTGTATGTAGTTAGAGATACTTATAATGGTTGAGATAAAATGATTGGTAAAGCTATGTGTATGCTAGGTGTGATAATAATAGGTGTACGTATAGTTAAGTGAGTAGGCCTATTATATGACCTGTATGTTAGTACGTGTGAGTATGTGCTCGTACGTGGATATGAAATGAGCTTATATGTAAGTAGTTACATTTCGTTGCATGAGTATATAGGTGATATATATATGGTAGTAGGGTTATAACTTTGATTGGTACTGCTTGCTTTTACGGGATGTTGCATGCGTGCATATCATGAGGTATACACGACTATTGCACATCTTAATTATGTATGTATAGACGTGTTAGTATACTAATTATAGGTAGTAGGCTATGGTGTGGATATATATGTTACATGTGTGTGACTATATGATGAATGCGTATGCATGTATTAGGGAGGGTATTATAATTATACGTGTGCTGATGTCTGGTATATAAAGTGATTGAACTATGTAAGTATTACCTGACTAAATATTAAGTGTGATCGACTTATGGTATGCATATGCTTGTATTGGTAGACATATATATAAATATTGGAGTGGTATTGGTATAGGTATGAATGCCGTGTTACGTATATAGAATATTCTGATAGGTGTACTGAGTCTCACTCAAGCTTGAGTGGGTATACTCTAAGTATATTGAATGTATGTTTATAGTTTGAATATAGAAATGTTTGATGTATGTATAGTGATAGAAGTGTTTGTGCCTGGTTGTGTTACACACATGATTGTGGGTCGCTACACCAGTATATAGTTATAGGTGTTGGTCTTGTGGTATAGTTAATCACTAAGGACTTGCTCGTGTGAACGTATGTGTACTAGCTAAAACTAGGTGTGTAGGTGTGCTAGTTATATAATGATATGATTGGTATACGTGAATGAAAAGTTAGCGTGTATGGGTGTGCACCATGCACGAGTAAGTATGTGCTTAGTTATAGGTATTGATGACTATGGTATATGTGGCGTGTCGTAAATACAGTTATAGGACCATATGTGATGTGAATGTATGATGAACTATTTGCATGCATTTGAATGACTATATATTCTGAAACTATAGTAGTGGTGAATATATATAAATATAGTGAAGCTTGATTTAAACGGTATGGTGTGACTACATGTGTTGAGATGTTTGGTATTGGATGAATATTAGAGGGTAGTATACCCATGTTGTTAGTGCATAGGTAGCTATCTATAAGTAGAGCAATGATTGTATTTGCTAAGTGTAAGACTATCCTTATATGAGTAACTGAAATATTGTTTTGTGTTTAGGTAAGTAGTAGTTATATAAGGGATGTATGCTTATATATATGATTGAAATACATGTATGAAATTGACTGATTATAATAGGTATAAGTATATGACGTACGGGAATGTATATATATACGTGTTGGTAGTGTTAATGTTTGACTACCTAGTGCGTATATGAGCACTTGTAATGACTATACCTGATTTGAATTATAATGTGACTTGATTGGGGTAGTTACTAGAGTGACTAGCTATGTTAGAAAGTCCGAGGACGGACTTTATTCTAAGGTGGGGAGGATGTAACGACCACTTTTCGTTGTACGTTGTTCGTGCACGTGCTTTTGGCCGTGCACGTGTTTGTTTTAGACTTTGTTTGTTTGTGAACACTTTGATGCGATATTCCGTTGTGAACGTCTCTGAGGGTAGTAAATTGTGGCACTAATTTGGAACGACGTTTCTCGAGTCGTTTTCCCACAATTTAATCTTATTCGATGAGACGTTGCGATTCTCACTTTTGATGGGAGACGTTTCTATTTTTAGTTTCGTCATCCGACGTTGAAATGGAGATCCGTCTTCTTAGTTAGCTCACTTCCGTCGCCACAAACACCCCGATATTTATTTTATAATTTTTGGAGTTCATTTGACCACTTTTATATTTTTAACAATGTTTATAATATTTTTAATAATTAATTTTTATATTAATTTCGGCCAAATAAAATTTATTTGAGTTTCAAACGTTTTAAATAATTTTTGAGCCAATTTCCAGCTCATTTGGGCCCCAGCTAAGCCTTGGGTGAGTTGGAGATGATGAGATTTGAATTTTAAATTATTTTAAACTCCTAATCCCATTAGGATTAGCCCTAGACCTAGTCAACCCCTCTACACTATATAAACAACCTCTAGGAAGACCTATTTTCGCAAGAAAATAGCCCTAGCCGCTCCCAAAACCCAAATTTGACGTTGCGACGAATCGTCGCAACGTTGCGACGAAGCAGCTCCGCACCGACCGAAGAAACGAGGCCAAAATCCCCGCTCCGACCGCTGGCCGCCCCCGCACCAAGCTTGGCCCGCACCCCGCTGCTGCAGCCACTCCGTTCTCCCGCTCCGACCGAGAGGAGCCCTTGGTCTGACTGAGAGCTTGGCCACTCCGCACGACCCGCTCCGCACCACACAACCCCGTTTCGCTGTCTCGCACCGTCGCCCCGCATCTCACCGTGCCCGACCGAAGCCCCGTCCGCACCCGCAACGTTGCAACGCTTGCAACGTTGCAGCGCCCGCTCCCCCGCATCCGCAGCGCCCGACCGGCGTTGTCTCCCGCACCGACCGATGGTTTTCTCCGCACCAAGCTTCCGCCGCACCACTGCAACCCCAAACGCTGCAACCCTCGCACCCCTAGTGCCCGACCGATGGAATCCCCCGCACCGAGGCTGTACGACCGAGAGCCAAACGTCGCAACCCCGCACCCGTCGCACCACTTGCCACCGTGGGCCCCCAAGTTCTCCAGAGGTATTGTGGGTCCCCCATAGGACCCTAGGACTACTGTGGGCCCCACCTAGATGCTTTCTCTCTGACGATTTGCCGCGTACGATGTTGCGACACGTCGTAGCCCGTCGTCGCACGTGCTAGCTTTGGAATCTGGAATCGTTGCTCCGGTTGATGCTCTGAAATTTCCAGCGAGGAAACTAATTTGGAATCAGGACTTGGAGCGCGTTCTCTTACTCCAACCCCTGGCGTCGCTACCCGACGCCAGTGTAGCTTTCGCGTCGTGTTGAGGTAACACTTTGCACCCCTAGGACCCCCAACCCAATTGCATGCTAATCAAGACTAAAATCAGTATTTTTTAAAATGTTTAAAATGTTTTAAATTCACTAATCAAGATTAATAATATGGACTTTAGGCCGGTGGACTTGTGCACGTAGGATAATTGTGATTTTGGACTCTCTTGGACGGTGTTTCTCAGACGTTGTACTTACAGGCAAGTGAAACTTGCCAACTCTTGTGTAGGGCCATGTTTTTAGGCCACTTCCTTGCCTTTAGCGTAAAAGAGACTAGTCAGTGAAATGATAGCTGGCTAGACGCCTACTTGATCTAGTTTGACAACGAAACTAGATCTGTCACCTAAATGATCTAGCTTGACGACGAAGCTAGATCCAACTCTTTAAACTTGTTGATCATGCATACTAAACTGTCATGTTTACTTTCCTTACTGTACGCTTTACTACTTGCCATGTCATGTCGTCCATGCATTGAATATTGCATTCGTAGCACACGCTACATACTTGTACTTGCTTGTCCTGGCTAGGTGCACCCCTATGCCATCATGAAAAACACTTCCTGGCTCGTGTTCCAGAAGCGATCATTACCGTTCGGGGGTAAGGCCCTGGCTCGATACACGTGGGAGTGGTAAGAGTTAAGCGGCCAATCAGCTGGGAGTCTGCCTGATCAGCAACTACAGCTGTAAGGCGTAAACTCTGGGTTTGGGGCGGAGTTAAGCGGCCAATCAGTGTGAAAGAAAGTCATTTCAGCTGTAAGGCGTAAACTCTGCACATGACATGAAAACGTGACTAGAGAAATCATTGTAAATGTTTATAGTCTTACCACACTTGCCATGCCATGCTAGTTTACTTGTTGTTTTCTTTACCTGCTGCACTTATACTTTACCTGCCATGTCATTGCATACTTTTAGAACTGCTAGGTTGTCTTGCTTTACTTTCAATTTCCTTGCACAAGTCTCTTGTAGACTTGCTGACATGTGCCCCTTGCTCTTTTGGGTGTCACATGTTAGACCCTGAGCCAGAGACGGTTGCTGAGTACGTGGTGTTTTGCTGACGCTGAGCCTGAGTCCATGTCTTCCCAGGAGGAGTTTTGCAGACACCGGTGACCTTTCTTTGTGACCATGCTGAGTTCTCCTTTTGTTTTAGGTTTTCTGTTAGTTGTCGATGCGTGGCACCTTTGTTCTATACGTTGTACTTTTGTTGTCCATGTGTGGGCCTTAGACTCTTTTTCTTTTAGCCTGCTGGTTTTTCTGTGATGTTGAAACTTATTTTATGGATATTCTGAGATATCTCTTTTGTCTCATTTCATTATTATTATCTTGTTTCGTTCGCGTTGCAAGGACCTGCAGTTTTAAATTTGATTGACGCTTATCGGACTTGCAGCTTTGCAGCTTAAAGTCTGAGCGGACCTTCTCACGCTTCGCCTCCATATTTTTGGGAAGCGGGGCGTGACAGGATTGGAGTGATGAGGCCAGCATCCTTCAGCTTATTCATATACTCCGGCCAATAACCCTCAACCAAAGCCCGGACGCCTGGAGTTGGATTCTGGGCACAAATTGCACCCTTCAAGCTTCTTGGGAAGGGAGCCGCTCTGTCTGCCTGAAATTTAATTATCATGCTGTTGTGTGGTTCAAAAAACATGTGTCGAAGATGGCCATATGCTTACTCAGGGCCTTGCGGTCAAAGCTACCAACCAGAGATCGTCTTCAACAATGGGGGGTCACCACTACCGAGACCTGTGTTCTTTACAACGATAAATCTGAAAGCATCGATCACCTTTTCTTCGAGTGCGAGCATTCACGCTATATCCTTGCTCGGAGCCTTCTAAAACTCGGATGCACGAGAACTGTACCTGCTACCCTACCCGAGGTTTGTGAACTCATACTTCATAAATATCATAGCTCTGATCCGACTGCGGTGCTAGCAAAAGAGGTACTGGCTTCTATGGTATGGCACATTTGGAAGCAGCAAATTGTAGGATATTTGAAGGGACTAGTGTGGGGAAAACTACTTTGTTTGATGTCATGTCGGTTGACGTTCTCATCTCGCTTCGGGACTTGGATACTGAAGAAGTAGCTGACAAATCCCCTTTCTCCAATTGGGGTTTTATTGACGCGGGCTAAAAGTTTATTTTTAAGTTTATGTTTTGCAACTTTATGTTGTTGTTTGTATGTTGATATCACGACTAGTCGCACTTGTTGATATTTGATCGTAGAGGGTGACGACGCTTGTGTCCTCTCCCCTCTCTTTCTATGGTCCACGAGTGTTAACTAGTTTCGTTTTTGTACAGTATGTTGATATTTATAAAGATAATGCAATTACTTGCCAAAAAAGATGTATATTAGTTTTATAACCTTAGTTTAAGTTAGTTTATAAAGTTAGTTAGTAATGTTAGTAAATCAATTAGTTTATTAAATCAGCACGTTAATATATAGATGTAGTATTCGGCGTGTTTCTTTAAATCAGTGAGTTATATCAAGTATGTTTGTACATAATCCATATTAGTGTTCTAAATGAAGATAGTAATATATTAGTTGTACATATATAGCAGTATGCAGACTACATTCTTAGTGTTATAAAAGTTAGGGTTAATACTATTCTACTTAATTAAAATTCATTAGTTTGATGTTTTAAATCTAATGACGCAGAAACCGTCCGCGCCTCTCATACGAACTCACCGACACCAAAATCACCGAAATCAGGCAAGTGCACAATTTAATGCACGTTTTAAATGTTGTTCTTTTAGACGTCTTTACACGTAGCTAGTTCAAGATGACTTAACCGTGACATCTTGTACACGAAAAAATGACATGTGACACAATGACACTAAAACCCCATGTATGCACTTTTTGCTAGATAAGAATCCGTGTGCATGTGTGTGGACATTATTAAGTAAAGTGTTAACGTCTTGTTACGACATAAAATGCAAAACCTATTAACTATACATGAATTGCTTGAACTACCAGAAATCAAATACATTACATGCCAAGATTTGGCTATTCCCGTGGGCCGGTTTGGCTAGTCTGGCTCGTGTGTCCAGTATTACAACTCATGATGGCCGGTTTGGTTGATTCTGGCTCGTGGTCCAGAAAGTACACGTGGGTGGGGTTGGGTTTGCGGGCACTAGTCGGTAGTAAAAGGGTCGCTTTCGGGGGGCACTTAAAGGTAGATTCACTTACTAGCCGCCTAAAGACGTGAACCTTAGTCACTAAAATTGCACACACTATTGAATAGCTTGAAAATTTTATATCGAACATATTAACTTATAAAACTGCTGTTGTTTTCATTTAAAGTAGAACTGACATGTTTTCATTTATAACATAACTGCCATGCTAGTGTAAATCACTGAAATTATAAATGCCATTATTTTAGATTCTTTAACTGCCATGTAAAACATTTTGAAAACCTTTCCAAGGGTCCCACTCATAACCATAGCTTACCAAGGGCCTTTGTTGACATATATTCCATATTGTTTGAAATGTATGTCAGGTCACGAGACAGAGTACTTGGAGGACGAGTTGCTTGATCAGACTGACCCATTGGACCAAGAGTATGTTGACCTAGAGGTTCTCCCCACAGAAGACTAGTCACCGAGATCTACTTGCTGCTGCTTAATAGTTTCATTTACTGCTTTATGTAGGGTATGTAACCACTTTGTAGAACTTTGTTGTTGTTGGCCATACTTGGGGCCTTATTTCTTTGTGTACTTTCTTGGCATAATTTATAATTATCTCTGTTGTTCTGAATGCAAGCAAGAATCTGTGATTGGTTGTTATTCACATACGCTTATTGGGCTTAAGCTTCACTGCTTCAGCCCATGTGGACCTGCTCGCATCCTCGCTCGCAAGTATCATGGGAAGCAGAGCGTGACATGACTCGATCTCGTGTTTTTAGATTTCATTTGGCTGCTAAACCCACGCAGGTATTGGGGACAACTGGTTCTACTTCTAGCACCGCTTCCGTCCAAAGGCTTAATGTAAAGTTAATGGAGGAGAATAAGCAGTTAAGGTCTGAGGTAACTACAATCAAGGATTTACTCAGGCAAATAGGTCTTATATGTGGAGTTGACGTTTCGACGCTATTCCCAGATGCGATATAACTTCTAAGTTATTTAATGTATGCTTCAAATTTCTAGTTTAAGTTCTAGTTCTATTTTACTTTCTTTACTTTCAGCTTAATTAATATTTTAATTGTTTAATCATATGTCGGGCACAACCACCGGTGCATCATCAGCTGCAGCAGGTACATCAACATCTGCACCTGTTATATGTGCCCATGATGATCAAGACCCCACCGATGATGAGCCTCCACATTTTACTGACATATATGTATATATTTCTATATTAATTTTGCATCTTACTGAAGAAATATTAGTTTTGCTAGGTGACGGCTAGTATGTTTGTTTCTTATGTAAATAGTTAATATATGATGTATATGATGGCTTAGTTTGGCAAAGATTTTTTAGAGGCGATGATGTTGATGATCTTCCAATAAAGTTTACATCTTATTTTTGATAGAAATGGCTATGCAATGTAGGATAGCCTGCAATCGTGCATGCAACCATCTTGCAGCCATTCTTTATCAAGTGATTGCATTGGGCAAATCTGAGCCTTCTGGAAACTTCATTTAGTTATGTAGGACCCAGAGATCAAGTGTGTGTATTGTTAGGTATATTTTATGTTAGGTATTGGTGTTTCATACCAACATTATTTTGATGATTATCACAACATTATGTTGTTGCTAATGCTTCTCATGTTTTAATCTCATAGTTAACAAATGAAGAATATCATTTTTGGAGACTAAATGCATGGTGCAAGGATGGGCATCAAGAAGAGCAATGACAAAACTTGGACTCAAGGGGTACCAAAGGTTGGAGATGATGGAGAGCATCAAGGCATCAAGGATTTAATCCATAGACTCTAAGGGGAGCAAGGTAATCCATGAAATTTCATTTAATTGCTTTTCTAATTTTGAGTCTAGGTTTAATTGTAATGCCTTGATAGATGGACTAACTCATACATGCTTATGCATTTTCCATCATTAGTGAGCCTTATGATTATCATAGAAACCATCCCAATAAGTTCACCATGCCTTAAACTCAAACTGGAGTTTTTGGCTCTCCAACAGGCGACTGATGAAGGAAGGATAGGCGACTGGGTGATACGAGGCGCCAGGCCAGCCTTCTACAGTCGGCTATTGTGCACTAGCTCAAATCAAATTTTATTGACTCTATCTTGAGCTATTGGAGACAGATGACTTATGTTCATTTTACAAGGGCATGTCTTCCATCAGGCACCTGGGATTTGTTCCCCAGTCGTCTGTGTGCCAAAATGTGTAACTTGCATTTTCTGGAATTCACCCACTTTGTAAGTCAGGCGACTGATGAGAGGTTTTCAATCGCCTGTCAAATTACAGGCACCAGAGAATTGGTCATCTATCGGCTGATGGTGATAGTGCAAAAGTTGCGTTTTTCTCAACTCCTTTCTATCTCATGCGCCAGTCACCTGCTGAAGGATATTCAGGCGCCTGCACCTTGTACAGACGCCTATGTAGTCTTCTACAATCGCTTGTCCTGGTTAGATTATAGCCGTTGGGATTTTTATAGCCGTTGACCAGTCGACTGTCAGTTATTCATCAGTCAACTGTCAGTTATTCATCAGTCGACTATCTGTGTCGTAAATTGCCAAAATAGAGCCGTTGCAGATTTTCTGTTTTGGATTTTTGCTTAGGTTTTAGGGTTCCTTTTGGCTTCATATATATAGGAGAGTGCTGAGTTCATTAGAACTTCTTGGAACTATTGAAGATCATTTGGGAATCATTAAGCTACTCTCAAACTCTCTCATTTCCCTCTTATGTGCATTTCTCTCTTCATGCATTGAAGTCAAACTCAAGGGAAATCATCCAAGTGCAATCAAGCTAAATCTCAAGCAATTGGTCTTCCTCTTTCATGACTTCATCTTCATATGAGTACGTTCATCTCAAGGCATAAGTAAGAGTATTTGTTTTACTTTGTTTTCTTTGAAACCCTAGCTTTCTGTGTGAGAGTGATCCCTCCATATTTTACACCTTTTTTCTGCATGTTTGCATGCCATTTCGATCGCTCATATCGTGTTTTTCACGTTTATTCGACAATATTGCGGTGATTTTCACTATTTCTTGTTTTTGTCGTATTTCAGGAAATATGGAGCGATTTGGAGCAAATTTGAGATCAAGGGATTCGCACGCGCATAGGAGTGTTGCCCACGGCTCATTCGAAGAATTATCAGCGATAGAGGATGAGCGGAAGAAGAAGGGAATCAATAGGAGCGACGAGGAGGAGAAAAGAAGAAGAATAAGTCAGCAGCATCTCACTTGGCCAAGTGGACCACTCACTCGGCCGAGCAAGAAGCCACACTCGGCCGAGCAGAACAGATACGCAAACGATGATTTTCAGCGTATACTCGGCCGAACGAAGGAAGCCCACTCGGCCGAGTGAGAAAGCTCACTCGCCAGAGTGGAACAGGGAATTCGTCCAGAGAAAGGCCAGAGTTACTAGAATTTTCAGAGACCCTGAGGAAGTCCACTTGGCCGTGCATGAATGCTCACTCGGCCGAGTGAAGAAGTCCACTCGGCAGAGCCACCCCCCGATGATAGACCCTACAACCCCCGAAGTTACTGTTTTTACAGGGTTTGTCACTCGGCCGAGTGACAAGGGTCACTCGGCCGAGTGACCCTCTCCGCCTGCTGTTAGGGTTGCAATTTCTAGGCTGCGCAGGGGCAGTTTGGTTATGATTTTTTGGACGATTTAGAGGGTATTTAAACCCAGTTTTTACCCTAGTTTAGGGAGCTTTGAGAACATTAATTTTTAGACTTTCTTTTAGGAGTTTTGAAGGCTACTCTTTGTGAAATCTCAGCTGGAGATCGTCGGCATCTACATTGGTTTGTCTATTTCTATTAAAAACTTGATTTTTATGCTTTATCTCTCTTTTGCAATGAATTGTGCCATGGTTATTATTGATTTTTCTGAGATTTGCATGATGATTAGTGAGTAGTGCCGTCGTCTTAGGGCATGTGGATGAACCCTATGGACCATATCTCTGAATTGTGATGAATTCGTAGATTTGTTGCTAGAATTGATTAGGGATAGGTTTTGATCGATAGATTATGGGTAGCTAGGAATTCGTTTCGATTGGGATTTGCAAGAGATTGGATCCTAATTGATAGGAAGGCCTAGATATTCGATTTAAATTGACAATTGGATTTCTCTAGATTTGGTTTGCAAGAGATTGGGCAAAAGCTAGGATTTTTAATTGTGATTCTATACCCATATCCGTTTGCAAGAGATTGGACGAATAGGAACTATCATAACCTAGGTCGTAGCTCGAGTTTGCACGAGAGTGGGCTCGAGATATGATTGAACAATGATGTCGTTCTTCATGCTAGCGACTTTGGCTAGGGTTTGTACGAGAGTGGGCCCTATCGTAGGTTTGCTATAGACCGACAATAGTACAAGAGCGTGAGCTTGGTTATACATTAAGTTGCGACTAGTTCACCTAAATTAAAGCTTAGCAACAATAAAATTTATGATTCACAAGAATGAGAGAAGCTCCGTAGTGGGGATTTCCTATCCCTAGACGCTTTATTATATTGATACTTTCTACATATTTGAACGATTGTGACTGTGATATAAAAACTATTCTCACTCTTTTGATAGCTAGGTGATTTGAATAGGGCACTGCCATTTGTTCCTCCCTGGTTCGATACCCGCTCGCCGTTACACCGTGCGCTTGCGGTAAGACTACAAGCCGTTTTTCAGGTGTACATCCGGACGCGATCAAGTTTTTGGCACCGTTACCGGGGAGGCGACAGTGCTTTACTTTCCTTACTTAGCTATTTCTTTTTTTGTTTTTGTTTTATTTTGTTTTGTACCTCTATCTTGCTAACAATTCCATCGAAGCTCTATTTTTCTTTGCATGTACACAAGATCAACGACGGATCCAGAGGATATAGTATTTAATCCGAAGATCGAACGTACTGAGAGGAGGATCAGAGCCGAGAAGAGACTCGATATAGAGGGAAATTGTATGAACTGACAAGAGACGCCGGAAGAACTAGCGGCATGTATGGCGAGGATTATATCTATCAGAGATAGGCTTCGGCCTAAGACTTCCTCCACCACTTCCTCCATCGTTATGCCGGAGTTGGCGGTAGATAAGAATTTTGAGCTCAAGACAGGATTAGTGGTCTTAATGCAACAAGACCCATTACATGGGAACTCCCATGAGAATCCACATTATCACCTCCAGAAATTCTAATCCAAGTGCGCCACGTTTCAAATGCCGGGTGTTTCTGTCGATGCTATCCGTTTGAGATTCTTCCCCTTCACCCTTAGAGACAAAGCTCTATATTGGTTGAGGACGTAGGCGGAAGGGATATTCACTACTTGGGATGAGTTGGCTAGTGCTTTCGTTGATAAATTCTACCCGCCATCCAAGACAGTGAAGATTAGGAGCGCACTCATGTCCTTTAAGCAAGGACCACAGGAGACCCTATACGAGGCTTGGGAGCGCTTCAAGGATCTACAGCATCAGTGCCCCCATCACATCATAGAAGCATGGGAGCTAGTTCACAGTTTTTATAATGGACTCCAACTGGGCACTAAGCAAATCATAGATGCAACCGCCAACTGATCCATTCTTTCCAAAACACCGGATGAAGCTACGGCCCTATTAGAAGAGATTACTTCTAATAATCAACAATGGGGCAACGAGCGAGGGCAAACTTCTACCTCCTTGAAGCCAACGAGCATATATGAAGCCAAGGCCGTAGCAGAGCTTTCCAAAAAATTCGACTCTCTCCACAAGGTAGTGAAGAGATTGGAGAAGTACATCACTGAGCCATATGTAGCTCCATCCACATCTACAATGGGAGGAAATATGAGTGATTGTCAAGACCAATCTCAAGCTATGTTCGTAGGAGGAGAGCATGGAGAGGAAACCTTGGAACAAGTGCAATATGTTGCGGGGAACTCCGGTTATTGGGCCAACCCGTCCGCTAGGAATCATTCGGGATTTTCGTATGTGAATAATGAAGGGGCTCTAAACCCGCCACCGCAACAACCTCAAGCTAGGCCTCCACCTCCACAACCTCAATACCAACCGAGGGGGCCACCGCAATAAAGTTACCCGCCTAGGCAACAAGCAGGACCGTATAGGCCGCCCGGTTATAGCCAAGGTTGGAGAGCTCCAAACTCACCACAAGCTCAACCACGGTAGGATCATGAAGCTAGGGTGGAGGAGTTCATAGTGGAGCAAAGAAGAATCAATGCTAGGTTGATGGCGCAACAAGATTCGCTAAATACCGTCGTTGCGCAACTCGGAGAGCAACTTGCGTCGCTAAACAAAAACACTCAACAATTGCCGGCTCAACCGGAGCCCAATCCACGGAGCAACACCGGCCACATAAATGCGGTAGTGGCGGTCACAACTAGGGGCGGGAAGGATACTACTCCCGCCATGGTCCAAACCAAGGAGCCTGTGGTAGAGATTTTGGATGACAAAGAGCTGGCTATTGAAGAGGAGAGCACGAAAGAGCCACAAGAAGTTGAAAATTCTGAAATTAAGAAGCCCAATGAGGAGCGCACCTACATCCGCCCGACACTTGAGGTCCTGAGCTCTATTGCCCGGACCCCTGGAGAATGCTCATTTAAATTGATGGATCGAGAGTGCGAGGTCACTCTCGACATGCTTCGAGCATTCTTCCAGTGGCCCGCTGTATCGGACCCGGACCGCGCTTACGCTCCCACGCACATCCCACCCCCGTCGTTCGACACGCACACCTTCTGGACACGGATCACAGGATCCCCACTCACCTTTGACCCTAGTAGGGCCAAGGCATCTGCTATCATCCACCACTGCCTCCGCATAGCATAGCACCTTATGGCGACCACTTTTCTTGCGAGGTACGAGCCCGGGACGCTATCTACGCCAGAGCTCTACATGCTCTACGCGATGACACGCCCTAGGGTCTTCGAGGGAGGTAGCGACGTTCTGGTCCCTGCAATCGAGATTGATATCACCAGTTGGTTCCTAGACCACATAATTATTTCTATTGGCGTTTGGACGCCTATTTGCTGCGACGGTCTGATTAGCCTCTTGGCCCTTATGACAGGCGTCGACCTGCCTGCTGACTTTCTTCGACCACCGGGCCACACTTCACTTTCGATAGACGTTATGGCACGAATGAGGATGCTGCATCCTCATGGTCGTCAGCACTGGGTATGGCTGCATGGTCCATTCACTGCGGACTACTTGGTTCTCCCGAGCCCTGCTTGGACATATATCGGACCAGACGGCGGTGAGTGGATTCCAGCGATGGATCTCCTCATCCTCGTCACCTACGTGCTTGAGCCTGAGGGTGCTCAGGAGGATCCCCTCATTCCACCCCAGGACCCTGTGATCCCTCAGCCTACACCTGACCTTTCTGCACCTCCTGACACCTCTGTCCACACGTCTGTTAGTGTCGGGAGCACTTCTGCTGAGGCCTCGTCCACCACCGCTACCACCACTGTGCCCATCTCGATAGATCCCATTTCTGCTGCTAGACCCGAGCGACCCACCACCATTTTTGAGAGTGGCGAGACCTCCTTTACCGCCGCAGTGGAGACAATGTCCTCACTTTTGTTCTCGACTTTTGGGGAGTCATTTTCTGTACCCTTCACGACCTCCCCAGTCGTCGACCTCACTATCTCCACTTTCGCAGTCTTCTCAGAGAGTGTCGTGACATCTGTCCCCACGTATGCGTCACCGACCTCTCTGCCCCCTCGTCGTCTGTTTTCACTCCAGCTTTTACTGCTGATCCTTCCTCGTCTACCTTGCCTGCGTCTCAGCCTCACATAGAGGCTGAGCGACACTCATCGAGCACAACACCAGACCACCACCCCCCGTCACCCTAGTTCAGAGCATTCGTGCTCTTGAGAGGGCAGTTAGTGGACTCAGAGGAGACTTTAGGGCTCTCTCCGCCACCGTTAGTGCAGTCCAGACACGCGTCGCCATACTTCCTAGTATTCAGGCTTGCCTGAATCAATTCTTGCGCGTCTGCCACCAGCACCCACACCCACCCAGCCGCCACCACGCCCGCCACCACCTCCGCCACAGGACGGTGCGGTGCACCCCCACCCCCTTAGGCACACACTGGATGCCTTCCATATTTTTGCTGTTGATACGCTGGATACTTTTTGTGAGCCTGCTGATTTGAACCCCTCCTCCACGCACTGTTTTGTTCACATTTTGGTCCTATCTGTATATATCTGTTTGGGAGAGAGGGAGTACTTTTTGGGGACACTCATATCTGCACTATTTTGATCTCTGCATGCATCACCCGCATTCTCATATCATTTTCTTTCATTTTTTTCCATCATGCATGCATCCTCACCCACCCCACCCATATTTTGCCTCTCGGTGTGCCACACTTCACACATTGAGGACACTGTGCACTTTAGCTTGGGGGAGTGAGTTCTCACACTTTTCATTTTTTGTCGCCTTTTATTTTTATTTTCTCGCATTTCTTCGTTTTTACACCTATTTTCACCCACTTTTTCCTTTATTATCATGCATCACGTTTTTCCTATTTCTTGAGTGTGCTGCATTATACAGTTTTTTATTTCCTTTTTATCCTTATTTCTTTCATCTTTTTGCTAGAGATGATTTTTCTGTGATGATGATGACGTGGTATTAGCTTATCTCTATATGCATATTACTTTGTCATGCCATAGTTTTTATTTCAGATATCATTTGCTATGCCTTGCTATGCATTTGAGATAGTGACCCGCACTTTCATGTATGAATATGGATGAAATTCTATTATTAGCTGATGTCTGATGATTTTTACTTTATACTTCTCATAGAAAACACACCAAGATTCACGCATTGATTGCTTAAATTTGGAGTACTGCTTTCCTTTCTTATATCACTTCTTATTGCATGAAAAATGTATGCTTCACTTTCAGGTTGCATGGATGTATGTTGGGTTGATATAACTGGATTAGTTTACTTTCTGAGATTAAACTGAGTAGATTACATTACTCTGCTGAAAGTTGTCGTGCACATTCTATAGAGTGAACCGAGTGTTACATTTATTTCTTTCTCCACATATCATGAGCATTATTTCTCTACTTATATTCATTGGTGAATCTCCCTTTAGCGAATCCTATTTTGGCATTTTCCCCCGATATAAAAGTCCATGCTCCACTACCCCCAAAACCAAAAGAAAAAATGTATGAATATCTTTCTATCTTTTGATTTGGGATCTCAGATGTACATATGTTATATAAAAAAAATGATGATGCGAAAAAGAAAAGAAAAGAGAAAAGAAGCTTATACATGATCCCATCTCATATTCTTTCTCTCTTTCTTCCCTCTTTTGTTTTTATTTTCATGGAGCCACAAAAATGGGGAATGCACTTATTGAATTATACATTGCCACCACGCTTATAGATAAGCTTAGGGGAGAGGATCCAATGATATGTGAGAGAGTGACTACTTGACTGTGCATGACAATCTAGGCTAGGTAATTTTCTATACTTGGCAAGATCACTAAAAGTTTTACGAAATCCAGGAGTGGAAGCTTGGCATGCATTTCATGAAAACCACTACTTTCTATTCTTATCGCTTCTTATTGTGTGATACTTCCTATACTCCAAATAGAAAGCATTCAATTGAAAAGTGTATGGTCTATGATTATGTATACCGCTTTAGATGCTTTAGACGATGCTAATTTCAGAATGATTCCACATTTCATACTATTTTGACGTTCTTTGGGTTTCTATTTTTGAATGCCTACTTATATCATGATATCGAGATAAAAATCTTTGGCATGTGTTTTATATTCGCCGTGTGCTATATGAGTAAGCAAAACCCACGTCCTGAGAAAATGATCTAGCACCCTCTCTTTGCTTTCTTTTCTTACTTACTTTCTATTTCTTCCCTTTTTCATTTTTATTATTTTTTCCGTCGGGTTCGCCTTTTACTTATCTTCCTCGAGGATGAGTAAGAGGTAAGCTTGGGGGATTTTGATCACTCCATATTTTACACCTTTTTTCTGCATGTTTGCATGCCATTTTGATCGCTCATATCACGTTTTTCACGTTTATTCGACAATATTGCGATGCTTTTCACTATTTCTTGTTTTTGTCGTATTTCAGGAAATATGGAGCGATTTGGAGCAAATTTGAGATTAAGGGATTCGCAAGTGCCTAGGAGTGTCGCCCACGGCTCATTTGAAGAATTATCAGCGATAGACGATGAGCGGAAGAAGAAGGGAATCAATAGAAGCGACGAGGAGGAGAAAAGAAGAAGAATAAGCTCAGCAGCATCTCACTCGGCCGAGTGGACCACTCACTCGGCCGAGCAAGAAGCCACACTCGGCCGAGCAGAGCGGATACGCAAACGATGATTTTCAGCGTATACTCGGTCGAACGAAGGAAGCCCACTCGGCCGAGTGAGAATGCTCACTCGCCCAAGTGGAACAGGGAATTCGTCCAGAGAAAGGCCAGAGTTACTGGAATTTTCAGAGACCCTGAGGAAGCCCACTCGGCTAAGCATGAATGCTCACTCGGCCGAGTGAAGAAGTCCACTCGGCCGAGCCACCCCCCGATGATAGACCCTGCAACCCCCGAAGTTACTGTTTTTTACAGGGTTTGTCACTTGGCCGAGTGACGACAAGGGTCACTCGGCCGAGTGACCCTCTCCGCCTGCTGTTAGGGTTGCGATTTCTGGTCTGCATAGGGGCAGTTTGGTCACGATTTTTGGACGATTTTAGAGGGTATTTAAACCCAGTTTTTGCCCTAGTTTAGGGAGCTTTGAGACCATTAATTTTTAGACGTTCTTTTAGGAGTTTTGACGGATACTCTTTGTGAAATCTCAGCTGGAGATCGTCGCCATCTACATTGGTTTGTCTATTTCTATTAAAAACTTGATTTTATGCTTTATCTCTCTTTTGCAATGAATTTTGCCATGGTTATTATTTATTTTTCTGAGATTTGCATGATGATTAGTGAGTAGTGCCGTCGTCTTAGGGCATGTGGATGAACCCTATGGACCCTATCTCTGAATTGTGATGAATTCGTAGATTTGTTGCTAGAATTGATTAGGGTTAGGTTTTGATCAATAGATTACGAGTAGCTAGGAATTCGTTTCGATTGGGATTTGCAAGAGATTGGATCCTAATTGATAGGAAGGCCTAGATATTCGATTTAGATTGACAATTGGATTTCTCTAGATTTGGTTTGCAAGAGATTGGGCCAAAGCTAGGATTTTTAATTGTGATTCTATACCCATATCCGTTTGCAAGAGATTGGACGGATAGGAACCATCATAACCTAGGTCGTAGCTCGAGTTTGCACAAGAGTGGGCTCGAGATGTGATTGAACAATGATGTCGTTCTTTACGCTAGCGACTTAGGCTAGGGTTTGCACGAGAGTGGGCCCTATCCTAGGTTTGCTATAGATCGACAATAGCGCGAGAGCGTGAGCTTGGTTCTACATTAAGTTGCGACTTGTTCACCTAAATTCAAGCTTAGCAACAATGAAATTTATGATTCACAAGAATGAGAGAAGGTCCGTAGTGGGGATTTCCTATCCCTAGACACTTTATTATATTGATACTTTCAAGATATTTGAACGATTGTGACTGTGATATAAAAACTATTCTCACTCTTTTGAAAGCTAGGTGATTTGAATAGGGCACTGCCATTTGTTCCTCTCTGAGTTCGATACCCGCTCGCCGCTACACCGTGCGCTTGCGGTAAGACTACAAGTCGTTTTTCGGGTGTACATCCGGACGCGATCAAAGAGCGAGTTACTCTCTGTGTGAGAGTATAACCTTCTATGTGAGGATTGGTTGAGATCTCTATTTGTGATAGTTTGAGTCTCTCTGTGAGAGAGGAAGGATTTCTCTGTGTGAGAATTCAAATCCTCTGTGTGAGGTATCTTTGTGTGAGTTTGTATTCACTTCTCTTTGTTAGAATCATCATGGATATTGGTGTGGCTGGAGGTACCCAAGTTTGAAGAACCAGTGTAATATCTTGTGTTTGCGTTTGAATTGATTGTGTTGATTAATTCATCTTGCACTTATTATTTCGCATTTGCAAGTTAAATTTTGATTCCACAATTTATTTCCATAACTCTATTCACCCATCTAGAGTTTGTTGTTAGTATTACATAAGTCGGTCCTTACATTTAGTATCAAAGCGAGGTTTTAGCATACAAAAATGATGGAATTCAATGTTATATCTGTGTCTCATGAAGAAGTTTTATCAACCGTACGACCCCTGCTTTTCAACGGAACAAATTATCCAAGTTGGAAGATCAAGACGATGATCTACTTAGAGGGTCAACACCTATGGGACATCACAGAGTCACTATTTGAGAAGCCTACTACACCCACGGCTACAAGAACAAAGGCAGAGAAGGACTCTATCAAATTCAATGCGAGGGCAATGAATGTATTCCATTGCACCCTCAATCACAATGAGTTCAACCGCATATCCATGTGCAAAACGACCAACGAAATTTGGCATACTTTGGAGATTTGTCTTGAAGGGACAACACAGGTAAAGAAATCTAAACAAACTATGTTTAGATCTAAATATGAAATGTTTAATATGCAGGACGGAGAAAGCATCTCGGAGATGTTCGCGAGGTTCACGGATATTGTGAACGCCTTGGAAGGCCCTGGGAAGGTGATTTTCCAAGAGGATCGTATGGAGAAGATCTTGACTTACTTACATCTCAATGGGAGTCAAAGGCCAACGGTATTTTGGAGTCTAATGACATATCCAAATACACCGTTGAGGAGTGAATTGGGAATCTCATGGCATATGAAGTAAAGCTTCAACATAAGAATGAGATTCAACCAACGAAGCTCGAGAAGCCGGAGAAGCAAAATGTGGTTTCATTCCATACCGAGAAGGAGCCAATCGATTGGAGAAATAAATTCCATCGAGAAGCTTCGAGTGACGATGGTGGAGAAGATGATGCTAGCAATGATGATTTCATTGAGCTTGCCAAGTAATTTAAGGCATTTCTCAAGGGCAAGTAAGGTAAATCTTTGTCAAAATTTGCCTCTAAATCTAACAAGGTTTGTTATACTTGTTGTGGCAAAGTTCATCTTGCTACCGATTGCCCTTCCAAACACTCCAAAGATTATTACAAGGGTAAAAGGAAGAAACATTGGAAAGGCAAGTCCAAATTCAAGAACCAAAAGAAGGGACTTTTCGCTCCACAGATTATGACTCGGATGAGGATTAATCAATTGACGAAGAGAAAGATGACAATGGGCAAGCCCATATTTGCTTCACGGCATTGTAAGATCTTTCTTCAAGATCTAGCAATAAAGAGGTGGAGGCTTGGCTCAAGACCAACGAATAAGTGTGCTTCATGGCAAAAGAGGAAGAGTCTTCATCAAGCTCTAGCGAGGAGGAAAGCGATGATGGAGTTGAGGAGGAGCCAAAGCTATCCTATGAGGAGCTTGAGTATCATTACAATGTGGCTTCTAACGCGGCAAGTAAGTGCATCGACTCATATGCTAAATTGAAAGCTAAATTTATAAATGCTATGAGTAGAGTGCATGAATTAGAATCTACTAGTGTAAATAATAATGATGCTTTGCATATTTGTAACACTAGTGAGAGACACACACTTTTTTCTCAAATTAAGGAATTGAGCATAACCAATGATAAATTAGTAGCTCAAAACCGTAGCTTAGAATCAAGCAATTCAACAACTTACGTTGAAATGCGAAGAGGAATCCCAAAAGCTCAAAAGCTTTGTTCATTCAAGGGATTCACTCCACGATTTATTGTAAAAACAACATCCACCAAATCATAGAGGATGTTTGGAATACACTCCAAAGGTAGTTACCAAACCCACCTCTAATTCTTCTTATGGTGCAAATACAAGAAATATTTCTAAAGCACCTAAGAAGAATCACCAAGCTTTCTTGTATAACTATAACACTAACAAGAAACATGTAAATCACAAGGTGGCGAGGAAAAATGAAAATCCTTCATTTTTGCTAAGAAGAAAAATCCTCACTTTATGCATGCTAAGAAATTCATTTCTACACCTAAGCATGCCACATCCACCCCTCTTACAAAGGCAAAACGCTTTCCTAGGAAACCCTTGAGTCTTTGGATTCCGACTAAGTGTAGTGTGCAAGAGTGGAATAGTTACATCAACTCATTGGTTAGGGATGTGATCACCTCATATGATTACATTAGGAAATCAAACTCTTCTTGGGTTTGGTTCCCTAATGTTTAGGTCTCTCATGCATATGCATATTGCATGTGTATTATGCTTAATATTTATTATTAGCATACCAATTGATTATGTGTGAATTTTCATGTTTTTTTAAATGCTTTCAAAATTATTTTTCATGAAAATGGAGACCTTAAGGAATATATCGGCATACATGCATTTGTTGATCCATATGTATGTCAATGGGGGGTTAGTATGTTATATATGTTTAAAATAATTTTAAAACATAGTTTAACTCTCTTTTCAGGAAAAATAAATCTGTAGCCCTCAGACATTTTATTTTTTTCTTCATTTTCCAACCTTGGTTTCAGGCAGTTGCTCCTTCATTCACAACCCAACAAGGGCAAAGAAATAGATAAGAAAATATAACACATTCAAGCTCACAAACTGAAACACATCCAAGCCCAGAATATGAAACACATCCAAGCCTAGAAACTGATACACATTGAAGCTCAAAAATTGAAACATAGTCAAGGAGGTTAAAGCATACTGCAACGATGGAATTCAACGCGACATCCGCGTGTCATGAAGAAGGTCACTCAACCGTTCGACCCCCGCTCTTCAACGGAACCAACTACCCTAGTTGGACGATCAGAATGATGGTCTATTTGAAGGGTCACGACCTTTGGGACATTATAGAGTCTCCTTTTGAGGAGCCTACCTCACCAGTAGCCTCATGAACGAAAGCGGAGAAGGATCTGATCAGAATCAATGCTAGTGCTATGTGTGTACTCCATTGTGCCCTCACTCCGGATGAGTTCGAGCGCATCTCCATGTGCAAATCTGCCAACAGTATTTGGCATACATTGGAGATTTCCCATGAAGTTCTGCTTCAACGTAAGGAAGATGTTCTGCAAACCAAGCCCGAGAAGAAAAAGGGTGTTGCTCTTTACGTTGAGAAGGAGTCTTTCAATTGGAAAAAGAAGTTCCAACAAGAAGCTCCGAGTGAAGATGAAGGGGTTCTTAGCGATGATGACTACATCGAGCTTGCCAAGAAATTCAATAATTTCAAGGCATTCCTCAAGGACAATCAAGGTATGCCTTCGTCAAAGTTTGTCTCTCAGTCTAACAAGTTGTTTTGTTTCAACTACAGTGGAAAAGGTCATGTGGCTACCAAATGCCCTTCCAAACCCACCATAGATACCTGTAAGGGTAAAGGGAAGAAACATTGGAAAGCCAAGTCCGAGGTCAAGAACCAAAAGAAGGGACTTATTGGCACGTTTGATGATTCCGATGGGGACACATCTAATGAAGAAGATGATGATGACAAGGAGCACGATCACATGTGTTTCGTTGCCTTGGATGAGTCTTCATCAACTTCCTCTAACTCGAGCGATGAAGATATTGTGGCGTGGCTCAACTCCAAAGAAGAATATTGCTTCATGGCTAATGGGGTAGAGTTTTCGTCTAGCTCAAGCGTGAAGGAAAGCGATGAGGAATCTAGAGAAGATAGTGATGAGGAAGTGGAGGAAGAAAGTTATCCTACGAGAAACTCGAATACCGCTTAAATGTGGCCTCCAACTTGGCAAGTAAGTGCATCGACTCATATGATAAAATGAAAGCTAAACTTGATAATGCGATGAGTAGGGTGCATGAGTTAGAATCTTCTAGTGCATATATTCATGATGAGACACATGTTTGTGACACTAGTGAGAGAGACACACTTCTCTCTCAAGTTAAGGAATTGAGCCTCACAAATGAAAATCTTGTTGCTCAAAACCTTAGCTTAGATGCTCACATTCAACAACTTACGTTGAAATGTGAAGATGAATCCTGTAAGCTCATAAGCTTTGTGTATTCTAGGGATTCACTCCACGATTTGTTGGAAAAACAACATCCGGCAAATCATAGAGGAGGTTTGGGTTATATTCAAAATGTGGTTTCCAAACCTACCTCTAATTCCTCTTACGGTGCAAATACAAGAAATTTTGCTAAAGCACCTAAGAAGAATCACCATGCTTTCTTGTACAACAAGAACACCAACAAGAAGCATGTAGATCACAGGGTAATGAGGAAGAATGAAAATATTTCATGTTTTGCTAAGAAGCAAAATCCTCATTCTATGCATGCCAAGAATTTAATTTCTACACCTAAGCATGCCACATCCATCCCTCTTGCAAAGGCAAAATCCTTGCCTAGGAAATCCTTGAGATTATGGATTCCCACTAAAGTTAGTGTGCAAGAGAGAGATAGTTACATCAACTCTCTAGTTAGGGATGTGATCACCTCGTATGATTATGTTAGGAAATCAAACTCCTCTTGGGTTTGGTTGCCTAATGTTTAGGTTCCTCACATATATGCATATTGCATGGGTATTGTGCTTCAATGTTTATTTTAAGCATACCCATTGATTGTGTGTGTTTCATGATTTTGAAAATATTTTCAAACTTATTTTGTTTCATGAAAATGGGGACCTTGGGATTAATTGACATGCATGCAATCTTTGATCCATGTGTATGTCAATAGGGGGAGTTAATATATTATATGTTTAAATTTTTTGAAGACATATTTTAACTCTCATTTCGGGGTTGTTTTGAGACCATGATTTTCAATTGATCATTTTGGGACTCAAACCAAACCTCTTGGTTATTGTCAACATGTTCATGTTTATTTGTTTTGGCAATATCTTTGTGTATCATTGAAACTTGATTTTTCATATTTATTGCTTTGATACACTTTAAGGCCAATGGCTCCATTTATTGTATAATTGGTATTAGATCCTAGAAGTCAAAACTAGACCATTTCTATTATCTAGGGGGAGCATGTGATAGTGAATTGATACCCACTAAATTTTTAGATTTGGTATCATCCATCTCTTTCGTCTTGCATTTTGTCACATCTTGGTTAAGATGACAAAGGGTGATATATTTGATGTCCACCTTTTTGATGATGTCAAGGGGAGAGATATATGCATTATGTAATCATCTATAGGGGGAGAGATATATACATATGCATATGGGGAGAGATATCTATATAGGGAGAGATTTATAGGATTAGCTAAACCATTCATGTTTGCATGCTTTAATCTTTTGCAATTGGTTTATGTAATCCATACCTATTATATGTCACCATGATTTTTGTTTTGGAATTATGAGTATTTACCATTGTGTAGCTCATTATGTAATTGATGCATATAAGTAGGGGGGAGATCATTAGTAATGTTTTTTAATTTGTTATGATTTACATAATGTGTGTCATCATCAAAAAGGGGGAGATTGTTGAGTATTGGTATTTTATACCAATCTTATTTTGATAATGATCACAACATTATGTTGGTGCTAATGTTTCTCATGTTTTAGTCTCTCAGTTTAATTCCTAGAATATCTTTCTTGGAGACTAATCACTTGGTGCAAGGATGGACATCAAGTGAAGAAGGACAAAGGTTTGGACTCAAGGAGTGCCAAAGCTTGGAGATGATAGAGAGCATCAAGGCATGAAGATTGAAGACTTAGACTCTTTTGAGAAGCATTGTAATCCATGTAATTTACTTTATTACCTTCTCTCTCTCTTGAGTCTAGGTTATTGTAATGCCTTGATTAGATGGTTTACTTATCATGCATATGCATTTTACCATCTTATTGAGACTTAGGATTATCATAGAATCCAACTCTATAGGTTCATCTTGTCCAAAGACTCATTTGGAGTCTCTGGCTTTCCTTCAATCGCCTGATGAGGGAAACACAGTCGACTGGGTGATTTCCAGTTGCCTGTAGATCCTTCTACAGTCGCCTGATTTGTACAGCTCAAGTCAACATTTCATTTAACTCAAACTTGAGCTTTACACACAGTCGCCTGACGATCAATTTATATTCGCATGTATATTTACATTCGCCTGGGAATTGGCCAACAGTCGCCTGTATAGCGTAAGTGCAATCACTGCATCTCTCTGTCTTCTCTCCAAATTATACAGCAGACGACTGATGAAAAATGTACAGTCGCCTGACTATTTGACAGTCGACTGTATTATTAACATCAGTCGCCTGTGCGAATTATTGGAGAAAGAGTGAAGCTCTCTGTTTTGATCCATCCCTTGCAGCAGTCGCCTGCTGAAGGATTAACAGGCGACTGTCCTGTTTATCAGTCGACTGTATTGTCTTCATCAGTCGACTATCCTGGCTCAGAATATAGCCGTTGGGAATTTTCTAGCCGTTGATCAATCGACTCTCTTTTGATCAACAATCGACTGTTCCTGTCGTTTTCACCCAATTTCTAGCCGTTGCAGATTTGTCCATTTGGCTGATTCCTTGGGTTTTGGGGCTTGATATGGGGTTCCTATATATTGAGTATGCTGCCATCACTTGAGAACTCTTAACAACACTTGATAAACTCTTGACTCTATAGAAAATCTCAACAGATCAATAAGCTACTCTCAAGCTCCCTCATTTCCCTCTTTTGAGCATTCATCTATCTTCTTGCATTGAAGTCCAGCTCAAGGGAAATCATCCAAGTGCTCTCAAGCATATCACAACACTTGGATATCCTCTTCCATGCCTTGTATCCATTCATGAGTAAGCATCTCAAGGCATAGGTAAGAGTATTTACTTTACATGGTGTAATTTGTTTTCCTATTTCTCTTTGTGGGATTAGGATACTCTCTTTGTGAGAGTTTCTCTCTTTGTGGGAGGTTGTCTCTTTGTGGGACTAGTGAATTCTCTTAGTGGGAATTAACTCTCTTTGTGGGAGTTCTAGTGTCCTAGTGTAGGGCTAACCCTAATTCTCTGAGTGGGAGTTAGTGATTCTCTGTGTGGGAGTCTTGATCCTTGTGTAGGATTGGTTGGGTCCTTGTATAGGGCATAAATCCTCTTTGTGGGGTATCTCCTTGTGAGATTTGTATTCACTTCTCTATGTGGGAATATCTTGAATATTTGTGTGGCTGGTGTACCCAAGTTTGGGGAACCAGGGTAAAACTTTGTGTTTGCGTTTGGATTGATTGTGCCTTTTAATTCCTCTTGCATTTATAATTCCGCATTTGCAAGTTAAGTTTTAATTGGACAATTTATTGCCATTACACTATTCACCCCCCCTCTAGTGTGTGTTGTTAGTATTGCATGGGTTAGACGATCCCTACAGACTCATCCTATAATGAGCACTTGTGTCTTGTCTCCGACTTCATCAAGTCGCATGATTATTAGACCAATAAGACAAAGACACAATGGTCTGTTCGATGTGCCGATATCCTATCTCAATGCATTTATGATCATGAATGCTTTTAAGACTCAAGCTTCTATCGGTCAGACATATCTCATAATCACGATCTCCATCTCGAAACGTGTATGACCTAACTTGGAGTCTAAGGAAATTATCTAAGCAAAATAAAATAGAAAATTACTCAGATAATTGGTACCAGAAAGCATACTTTCATAAATGAACAAGATCTTTACAAAGATAAATAGCCTCGAGGGCATACATCTCTTTACATCTCCCACTTGCACTCAGGCCCATTTATCTTGGTATTTCACACCACATTTACACACTAGCCTCTCTAGACGATCGTGTTATGGTGCCTTCATGAATGGATATGCTAAGTTGTCTTCCGAATAGACTCTAAGGAGTTCTATATCTTTCCGCTTCTCAATATCTCGTATGAGGTGATACTTCCGAAGAATGTGTCTGGATCTCTTGTGGAATCTGGGTTCTTGAAACAGACTGATGGTTGCATTGTTATCGCAATACAGCGGTATTGGATTTTCAATTGTAGGTACCCATCCCTGCTGGTTTATGAACTTCCTCATTCAGCCTGCTTCCTTTGCTGCATCGTTGGACACTATGTATTCGGCTTCCATCATGGAGTCTGTAACCGTATCTTGTTTGGAACTCCTCCAACTAAATGCTCCTCCATTGAGAGTGAAAACATATCCAGAGATCGATTTGCTATCATCTATATCACTTTGAAAGCTGTAGTCTGTGAAGCCTTCAACCTTGAGCTCTTAACTTTCATAAATCAAGACTAAGTCTTTAGTCCTCCTTAAGTACTTAAGAATTGCTTTGACTACTCTCCAGTGTTCTTCTCCAGGATTAGACTGACATCGACTTACTGCACTTAGTGCATAAGCGACATCGGGTCTGGTACAGATCATGGAATACATGATAGATCCTACTGCTGAAGCATACGTGATCTTACTCATACGATCATTTTCCAAGTCAGTTATTGGAGACATCTTCTTGGAAAGGTTTATTCCATGATTGGCTGGTAGTAAACCACCCTTACTATTTTCCATGCTAAAACGTTTGAGCACGGTGTCAATGTACCTGGTTTGGGAGAGTCCTAGAATCCGTTTAGATCTATCTTTATAGATCTTTACACCTAATGTGTAGGATGCTTCTCCCAAGTCTTTCATGGAGACGTTAGTTGGCAGCCATTCTTTAATAGAATTCAACATCTCTATGTTGTTACCTATTATCATAATATCATCCACGTATAGAACATGGATAACTAAAGAATTATTACTGGTCTTTTTATAGATGCACGGATCATCCTCATTTCTGACAAAACCAAACTCTTTGACCGTCTTGTCAAAATGGATGTTCCAACATCTTGAAGCCTGCTTTAGTCCATAGATGGACCTGTACAGTCTGCTTGCTATTCCTTTCTCCCACTGACTTCGAACCCTTCTGGCTGAGTCATGTAAATCTGCTTTTCTAAATCACCGTTTAGAAACGTAGTTCTTACATCCATTTGCCAGATTTCGTAGTCATAGTGGGCAGCAATAGCGAGTACAATCCGAATAGACTTATGCATGGAAATTGGTGACAAATTCTCGTCATAATCTTTACGTAGAATCTGACGATAACCTTTCGTAACCAGCCTAGCCTTGTACGTTTCTATTTTTCCATCTGCACCAATCTTCTTCTTGAAGATCTATTTGTAGCCAATAGGAGTGCTATCCTCGGGCACATCTTCTATGGTCCATACCTTATTCACGTGCATGTAATATATCTTGGATTTCATTGCATCTAGCCATTTGTCAGAATCTCTACTCTTTATGGCATCCTGGAAGCTAATAGGATCATCATCTAAATGATGCTATCCTCAATCCCTCCTCCGTCTATCAGAAAACCATAGTACCTATCAGTGACTCGAGGCTATCAGACTTCCTTACGACTGGTTGGGAGATATTAGGTTCTAATTCTCCCACTGGTTCTGATATTTGTTCCTATGTAAATTCTTCTTCCGAACATTCGTCCAGATCAATCACCTTGCCAGTTGATTCCTTCACAAGGAACTCCTTTTCTAAAAAAGTGGCATGTCTAGAGACAACAATTTTTTGTTGCTCTGGATGGTAAAAGATATATCCTAACGAATGTCTCGGGTACCCAATGAATTTACATAAAATAGATCTGTCTTCCAGTTTGTCTGGATTATGCCTTTTGACATATGCCAGACAAACCCATACCCTTAAGTGATTAAGGCTGGGTTTCCTGCCAGTCCATATCTGATATGGTTTCATCGGCACAGACCCTGATGGAACCTTATTGAGAATATATATAGCAGTTTCTAGGGCATAGCCCCAGAGGGAAGTTGTTAACTCAGCTTCACTTATCATGGATTGCACCATGTCTAACAAGGTGTGATCCTCCTTTCTGACACACTGTTATGTTGAGGTGTGTAAGGAGGTGTGACCTGAGAGAGAATCCCTTTCTCTTTTAAATATGCAAGGAATTCATTGCTCAAGTATTCTCCTCCTCAATCAGATCGAAGGATCTTGATACTTTTGTCAGTCTGTTTTTCAACTTCGTTACGATACTCTTTGAATCGCTCAAAGGTTTCGGATTTGTGTTTCATCAGGAACACATGTCCAAACCTAGAGCGACCATCAGTAAATGTAACGAAATATGAAAATCCTCCTTTGGTAAATGTAGACATGTGTCCATATACATCAGAATGTACTAGACCTAAGAGTTCAATAACTCTCTCCCATTGACTTGTAAAATGAGTTTTGGCCATTTTACCTTTGAGACAAGACTCGCAAGTGTCGAATGACTGATAATTCGAGAGGCTCAAGAGCCCCTCTTTATGTAACTTGCTGAGTCTCTTCTGTCTGATATGGCCTAGTCTACAGTGTTAAAGGTAGGTTTCAATGAAACCTGATTCCTTACGTATTCTTGTATTAATGTTTAATACAACTTTATTACACAAAGTGTAAACACCATTGTTTAGTGTCCCAAAACTTAGCAACTTACCATCAAAGAAAATGTTCATAACAATTTCGTTGATAGCATAATTATAACCTTCTCAAGCCAAAACCGAGCCGGATATAATATTGCATAGGAAGTTTGGGATGTAGTAACATTACTTCGAAAGCAAGTCAGCTCCACTAGCTAATGTGTGTTTTAGATCTCCCACGTCTACAACATCAACATTTGCTGTGTTGCCGACCTGGAGAACGATTTCATTCTTTTCGAGCTTTCTAATAATTTGCATTCCCTGTAACTGATTACAGATATGAGATCCCACACCGGTATCTAATACCCATGCATTAGAATTTACTGAAAGAATTACACTTTGCATTATGGAAGTTGAGGCATTAAAATGCCCTTTCTTCATTTGTTCCCGTACTGCTATTATTCTTCTTAGCCAGTCTTCTTTATTATTACCAGTTAATATATTCGTATCCTGGATATATTTAGTATTACTCATCATGCTGAAAAGATTAGAACTCCTATAGTTAGCCTGTGTTCAAAATAGTTTAAATATAATTAGAATGGTTTTTATCTAATTATACTCTCCCACTATTTTAAATATCATATAAGCAATAACATAATTAAAATTTTATTGGGACAGGAATCCAACAACCTTGAGTCGCCCGACCATAAGTATGGCTCAACAAGTCGTTTGACTCTGCTGTCGATAGATGAACTCTTCGTGAATCATATCGTATATGATTCCATATAAGATTTTTACCCCTAGTCATTAGTGATCATGAGTGTGCTCATCCAAATCACTATAACTAGTCTAGTCAGACCTTTGTTTTCGCGTCTAGCTTGACTTACGTCAGCACTCGGTGTATTCACGACACGACAGTTTGGGTCAAGTTTAGACTACATCATTGCCTTAACTTACACCGACACTCGGTGTATTTACGAAGCGACGGTTTAGGTTAAGACACATGTATGAAGAAATTGGTTTCTGTAATGTTGTCGTGTCACAGCTTGAGTGTACCTCAACAACTGTAACACGGATCCTATAGATCCCAACGTCTAAAACAAAGAGGGCTATGAATTATCTTGTAAAATATTTATTAACGTATTTGACTAGATATAGTTGACAGCGTTGCATAATAATGATTTGCGTCCTTGCGGTCCAGTAGACACAGCCAAGGAATTGACTAAGGCATGACCACTTAACCCCTAGTCGAGCTAGGGTGATCCAGCAAACTTAGCCAAGCACATTGACCGGCATCATGGTCCATTAAAGGTTGCTTGTCATTTATATGTGTACTATCAACTAAAGGCTTTGGTTAATGCTAGTTAATCCTTATCAACTAGTAGATCCTTAAAATTCAGAATTTTATGGATTTGTTCAATGATTTTTATTAGGTCCTCATCAACAGTAAGGATTGTTTTGATACGCTGCTACCCTAATCGTCTATTAGGCATTAAAACAATTTTATAATCATAGCAGGGAAATCTAAAAATTATCTTATAATAATTAGATGATTTTTAGTGGCTAACCTAACAAGGTATTCCTGTGTTATCAAATAAGCAAGAATAAAATAAGACATTAAAACTACTTAAGAGGAATCACAAGATTTAAGTTTCTAAATATCTTATAATTAACATGCAAATAATATTCATTGCAGCATTAGAACAAAGTAGACATGGCTCTGATACCAATGTTGGGATTTTCAAGGTCCCTAGGGCATATTTCCTCGCCCGTCCTAAGTCGGACGAACAAAAATATAAAAGAAGCAGCAGAAAAATAATATTAAGCTCTTTAATAAAAGCTACACTAAGGAAACATGCTCCCTAGCCAGGATTATCTATAGACTCGGGTTGGGTTTGACCAACCCGAGAAAGGTCTAAGTACTGCAAAATATGAAAAGCATAATAAAAGGGATTCACCCGGAATCTTGCCTTGGTACAGGCAAGATGTACCGCACCGCCTTCTCGCACCATGCCTTGAGCTGAGCCGCTTTTTGAACCGCACCAGTCCTTGCCTTGAGCCGAACCGCCTTCCGAGCCGCACCGCGCCTCCGAGCTGATCACTTGCTGAAGAAAGTTTCACTTGAGCAGACCCACGCCAGAGATTTTTGGATCAAATCAAAACCTCCTCGTAGTCTTGCTAGGACCCGACTGGAGAATAGAAAGAACTATAGAGGAAGAATAATTTATGTCTTGATCGAGTATGCTAAAAAATCAGGAGCTCCTCAATCAGAGACTTGGTGCAAAAAATAATGAAGAGAGGGCACCCCTATTTATATAGGAGGCCGACCCTCCTCATTTACAACGAGTAATGTGAGACAATAATATGGCATAATGGGGTTGATTTCACAAGAAGTCCAAACTTCTAAAATCCCCTATAAATCCATTTCTGAGTTTCGACTTTCAAACGACCCGTCAAATCGAAGATCTCGAGACAATGATCGCATAGGAAAAAATGGAATCCAATTCTGATATCATTTGACCCCTCAATTGTCAAAATTAGATTCCGAATCTCGTTTTCGCAAAAAACAGCACAAACACGCTATTTAAAGCATTTGGCTCAGATCGCGCCACGTGGCGCACTGTGCACCTGCCACATTCCGCGGACACATATAGCCCTAACGCTCACTCAGAGGTTTGGGCCCCACCCGCATGCGGGCTCTGCCGGTGCGAACTGCACGCGGGCTGAGCCTGTGCACACTGCACGCGGGCTGAGCCCGCATGCTGGCACGTGGGTTGACTTCGCGGGTCGGACCTGCTTAAGCGGGTCCGACCCACTACTTCCTGGCGGGTCAGACCCGCCAGGTGTGGGTCAGACTTGCAAGCCCGATAAGGGCCTTTTCTCAGCTGTTTTTGCTTTTCTGGACTCGTTAAAGCTCCGATTTGGACGCGGTTTCTTCCTGTAGATTTCTCAGGAAGTTCACTTTGTTTCCATGCGTCTAAGTCAATATAATACCAAGTATTAATATGTTCTTAATGCTTTACATCTCACAACTGACTTGTGAGTTTAATCATTCCATTGCATCGAATGCATTCCTATTTAATGATCTTCATATTACTAAGATGTGAATACTACTCCGTGTGAGACCCTACAGCCTGACCCTACTACAGGTTGGGACTCGAAGTCCCTAGAAGATAGTAACCACGAGCAACAGGCGTTGTCCCTATTTCAGAATCATACTTACGTGATTGTCTTGTCGGTAAAAGTGTCGTCGAAATCACACTGACTGTGTCCGTGATGAATTCCACAGTTATAGTCCCTTCCTCTTAACTATGTCACTTGCTTAGCCTATGGTATGAAACTCTGTCAACCCTACTAGCTAGTAGCAGTCAGTGTTCATCTGGCTCTGGTACATTCATGTTGTACATCCTACAACACACCTTGGCCAAGGTTTTACCAAGAGCCGTACCAACCTGCGACATTAACTTCCCACTAATGGAAGAGACGAATCCTCTTTTGATCACTATTAAGTACGTATGCTTCAAGTGTCACCCAGCCTAAGATCTTTTAGCAGGCCTTGCCTCAAAGCTAGATCATAGACCTAAGTGACACTGTTCACACACGTCTTTGTACAATGATCGCAAGTCCTAAGGACCAACTAGCCTATCATCACTAGAGTTATTAATGACAGTTAGTTAATGTTTAACCATTTGATAACTCTTTATATGGGTCGTTCAGTGGGCTCATCCTATAATGAGCACCTGTGTCTTGTCTCCGACTTCATCAAGTTGCATGATTATGAGACCAACAAGACAAAGACACAATGGTCTATCTGATGTGATGATATCCTATCTCAATGCATCTATGAACACGAACGCTTTTAAGACTCAAGCTTCTATCGGTCAGACATATCTCATAATCGCGATCTCCATCTCAAAAATGTATGACCTAACTTGGAGTCTAAGAAAATTATCTAAGTAATATAAAATAGAAAATTACTCAAACAATTGGTACCAGAAAGCATACTTTCGTAAATGAACAAGATGTTTACAAAGATAAATAGCCTCGAGGGCATACATCTCTCTACTGTAACTACAAAGGTAAGCTTTAAAACTTTTAAGGTATTGTTTAACTTAACATTCCATTGTTTTCGATATTATTTGAACATTCCATTGTTTTATGATCAGTTGACAATTATAGCTTGAACCCTTTCCATCCTTCGAAATTTTCTCAGGATGCGTTCACACTGTTATTAATTAACTGAGTTAATCCACGCAAAAATTCTATCTTTTTCGTTAATTAACCTTTTTACGTTTAAAAATACCATGCAAATTACAAAAGAAACCAAGCATAAACAACCAAGTTGAAAGCCTAGAAATTCAACTGGCTTTCATATTAGTAAATTATCTTACTTTGTTTGAATCGAAGCATCTTAACATAAACGAAACCTTGCTTAATCTCTCATTAATATTCTCAGGTTTTAATTTCTAGATTACATATATAAATACAATTATATTATGAGTTGTCTATTCAAAATGGCTAAATACACTGAACCATGGCTTAATCATGCTTAGATTATTTGTTACCGCTAAAATGCATGCTGATGTATTTCATGTTTTTGACACACATTTATGAGCACACTCAAGTGGGAGTACGAGTCAACCTGCATAATATGACTATTGAAGGATCAGGTTCGGGTCAGACAATCTTGTCCTTGCCCTTGCAACTCATTTAAGAGCCACACATGCACCAAATTAAAATGTTGAACATAAGAATTGAATTGGGATCCCCAGCCTTAAAGTAGGATGCCTTACCAAACTAATTTATGGTATAATTTTGTGTATATATTTGTTCATTTTAGGAACAAACAAGCAGCACAAATTCTTTGTTTTTGGAGAAATTAGAGTCTGTTGCAAGTTTGGCAACAGATCCAGATTCTGTTACAGATGATGAAGTTAATGAAGAAGATACTGAAACTAAATTGGTAGATGGAAGCGAAGAAGATTCACAGTTGGAAGCTCCAATCGTTGAGGAGGTTATTGTGACAGATCAAATTAAAATAACTGATGTGGAAAACACAATTGTCTTGGTTGAAGAAGCAGGTTCTAAAGAAAATGGAGGCTCAGCTGATCCTGCTACATATGACGATCCTGCTGGAGATACTGATAACCAGATATTATCATCACAAGTTCAGGTTTTATTATCATCACAAGTTCAGGTTCCTGTGTCAGTGGATAGCACTCAAGCAGATGGAACACTAGTGAAAGATAAATTGGAGACAATAACGCCTACAGTGGCGGACAATAACGGTTAGTAAATATTTTAATTTATTTTTTTCTCTACCTACACTTAACCTAACATTTTAAGAATTATTGCAATGTTTGCACTTATGTTTTCATCTTATTAAGCGGAAAGAATTTTGTTGCCGAAGGAATACAAGTGAAGTAAAGATAAAGATCACAAAGATATAATGTAATGATGAATGCCCAAAACAGAAAACAAAAAACACCATGGTGTACATAGATCGCTCTGGTACCTGTCTTACCTCCACGATCCAAACCGAAGACAATAATGAATCAGTTGAGATTAGATAGCAGTATGCCATCCACCGACACTTGCAGCTGTTAATGATTAACTGACTGGAGCTTGCGACCAGACAAGTGAAGCCAAATTTAGCGCGGTGAGGCACAAAAACTATATAGTGCATTACAAACGAAATAACGGGAAAAAGTAAAAGCACAAGATTTTTCTCAAAAGTAAAAGTAGAAGGGCTGGGCACGTAATCCACCACTCCTGATATCGGATCCGCAGTTCAAAACTTGCTCCTTTCTGCATACAGCGGCTACCACCTATCGGAGTACTTGTGTAATTTAGCCCATTGGAAAAATATACACCTAAATGCCAATACTTGTTTGAAAATATGGATGTGGCTTATTGTTTGACATGCTGAAACTGCTGGTATTTTCGCATATTGTGATATTGATTGCGTTTTTTTTCTTCTTCTGCAGCAGCAACAATTTCCCTAGCTCTTGTAAATTGTATCAGTTCAATTTATGGAATAATTTTATGTTTCTATCTGTTCATTTTTTAAAATTTGCTTTGAGTGTAATGCAGGTATACATGCAAGAAAGTTGGGCAGTAGACCTCTCACTGCCATTGCTAATTCTGGAATTAGATAAAAAAGAACAAACTAACAAAGAAAATAACAAACTAACAAAGTCATGGTTTACCCACCGGAGAATTAAGAATTCATACCATTTTAAAGAATTAAGAAATCATGGTTTACCCACCGGAGTATTCATATTCATGTAAAATAACAAAATAACAAAACCATAAAATGGGGATTTAGAATTCAAATACGTTGGAATATACGTTGATACAACATCAGATACTATAGATACGGAGATACTATAGATATAGAGATGGAACATATTGTAATGCCCTACCTAGCTACTGCACAAGTATTAGGAGGGGGGGGGGGGGGGGTGAATAGTACTATAAAATAATTAAGAAGATAATTCCTAATTATCTTGCAAACTCAACAAACAATGCGGAAATGTAAATATTGACAACAAGGAAATGCAATCGCAAACAGACGATATAACGGGTTCGGATCCACCCAAGTCTCCCCGACTTGTTCCCAGTGATCCTACGTCCCAAACACCCGGATCCCCTCCGGATACTTGAGTTAGAAGCATCTAACTCAAATTTGCACTATGAAATACTTGTAGAAACCTCTACAAGGTCAAATCATACTAAAATGAAATTGTGACTCCCACAACCCGGGATCACAAAAAAACTCTCACAACCGAGAGTAAAACACTTACAATATCAAAGTAAATGAAATACGAAATTCTTACCGACAAAATCCTATGCCTTGAGTAAACTTACGATTTAGGGCAAAGAGGATTTTGGGGAAGATGAAGGCACCAAACCATAGCTCCAAGATGTAGATCAGCAATGAAGGCCTAGGAGGTTGTTGGTGACCTTGGATCAAGCTCTTGGCTTGGAAGGCTCACAATCAATGAATCTCTCTTTTGAAATAAGAGTGAGGGAGAGATTCAAGTGAGAAATGAAAGAGCTTTGAATGAGGATTAAATGCTTCTCTTTGATTCTCTAAAGATCAATTAATATCAGCCTTGAATGCTATGAAAGCAGCACTCCAAGTATATATAGGATAGAGGAAAGAGAGCGCAAAATTCGTGGCATTTAATACTCCAACGGCTCTATTCTGAAGCAGACTAGTCGGTCAAAGAAGGATCACTGACCGACTAGTTCATCAACTAGTCGGTCGGTGAAACAACATGAACAGACTAAAAGGTGAACATTCAATAGAGAAGTTCAGACTTAAATAACTAGTCGGTCTAAGAAGACTTGCCAACCGACTAGTTTTACAACTAGTCGGTTGGAGAGTGTTCTTTGACCGACTAACAGAAGAAATAGAATAGTCTGAATACAAGTAGAACTAGTCGGTCTGAGAACAAATTCTAACCGACTAGTTTCTCAACTAGTCGGTCGACAATCATTCTTAGACCGACTAATGATAAATAGTAGCTCAGGCTCAAAAGATGGAAGTTCAACTAGTCGGTCTAAGAAGGATTCCTAACCGACTAGTTTCACAACTAGTCGGTCGGTGAACCTTCTTTGACCGACTAACTGTAAACAGTAACTGAGCTGAAATTGAACAAGGCATTCTAGTCTGTTCAAGAAGCTTTGCCGACCGACTAGATTGCCACTTAGTCGGTTGGTTCTTCTTCTTGAACCAACTAACTTGCACAAGAAGCCGTGAATCGAAGCGCGAAGCTTTGGGAAAGTTCGTATGGGCTTCAAATAAGATCCTAGCTCTAAGATATGATCGTTATGAAGATTAAAACGTAAGACCTACTCAAGGCTTAACAATCTACGACACAAAGCTAGAAGACTATAAATAAAACTTGACGAACCGTCTTCAATCGCTTCGATCCGAATTTCTTGACTTCAATAATGGTCCTTGAGCTTCAACGAAGCTTCAAGCATACGATCACGTGCTTTGAGAAGTCTCGAGACGTCGTTTTTGATGTTCATAGAAGTTTGGCGATGATCTCCATAACTGCGCTCACAAAGAGTTAGTTCACGGTATTTATGTTTGTTCATCATCCAAAACCAAATCCGGGGAATCAATACTCAACATTCTCCCCCTTTTTGGTGATGACAAACCAACATAAATAATAATAAAAAATAATGATTCAAATGAAATTTACTTACTCCCCCTGCATTGATGACACGTTAATTTCAAAATAAATAATAATCATACACATCAAGCAGACGAGGAAAGTAAAAAATGAGAATTTAATTATTGAAATATCGGATTTGAAATCCATTTTTATATCTTAACTCCCCCTGAATCTAACATATCAAATTAGATTCACGGTAAATTGCTTTAAATTATCATTTAGCACATTGTCATTATTAATTCTCTCCCCCTTTGGCATTAGCAAAAAGAGCGGGAGGAGATCAACGACAACAACAATGGCTTCAAATAAAAGCACGGGAGTCGTAGAATACGACCACGGTCCAAATGACACCAAAGAAAAATACGAATTAAATCAAAGCGTGCCAACAAGACCATAGTCGATAATCGAAAAATAAAATCATCAAAACTCAAATTAATTTCACGAATTGAGTTATGGAATATACTCTCCAATATCAACATTCTCGATGAATTAAGTGCATGGAAAATAATTCTATATTTTCATAGAAATAATTTCTATTAAATCAAATATAATCGTCGAGCGACAAAGTCAACATCAGAGACAAAAATATAATGTGCACAAAAGAGGTAAATGTCAACACGATGTATATATATATAAGAACATGGTACAACAAAATTATACATCTGCTAACATACATAATAGTGATCGAACGATCGGAGCACATCATACAAAATACATCACAACAGATATTGAAGTATCTCAAAACATACAGACATCCATCCAAAATACATCAAAATACATCAAAATACATCAAAATCAAGAACCACCCAAACTATCCTAACCCACACTCTCACTACAAGATATATAATCCAAAGTGCATAGGGAGAGTCCTCCAAGCAAGCTCAGGAGGCGGAGGGAGGATCTGCAGCAGCAACAGGCTCTGCAGCAGGAGTGGTGGTCACTGGGTCAGGAGGAGTGTCCACAGATGGGAGTGTCGCAACAGGAGTGGCCTCGGGAGCACCAGCCGAAGTATCCACCGGAGGAATGGTGGCAGCAGGTGTGCTCTCGGGGGCACCGGCAGAAGTAGCAGCAGCAGCAGACGTACCCTCTGAGGCACAAGCAGCAGATCCAATAAGCTCCTCGAGCTCAGCATCATCCATCTCCTCGTCGTCAGAAACAGACGGAGGAACCTCAATGCCCAAGTGAGAGCAAATGCGAGCTAGCATCGCCTCAGAACGAGCACAACGAGACTCCATACGTCTCAACGAACGTGCAAGCTCAGCGAGAGTAGGAGTAGGAGGAGCAGCTGAAGCAGAGGCAGAAGGAGTCGTCCTCTGAACATGACGAAGCGCCGCAAGAGACTTCTTGATAGCCGTCACATTCAGAGGGGGACCAAGGGGACGATCATCATCGGGAGGGAGAGGGAACTTGAAGTGCAAGAAGACGAGAGTCAACAGGCACGGGTATGGGATATGGGTTGACTTGGTGGACTTTCGAATACATTCGAAGGAGTCCATCTTGTCAAGAATAATCCGTGCCCAATTGATCTCGCTCCCCATGAAAATGGCGTAGATGAGTTTGAGGAGTGGCTGGGAGGGTAAGCTAGATGAGCCGTACTTCGGAAGGAGGCACGACTTCAAGATAAGATTTAGAACCCAGGCATTCGGCTTAAAAGACTTGGATGGGACGCCAATCATGGCGGGAGGGATGACATGGAATATCTCGGAGAGCATGGCCTGGTCAAGATCAGAAATGTCATCGATAGAGATATCAACAGGGAGGAGGCCAGAAGAGGAGACACCTATCAAATCCCCTAAGATTTCTGCCGTGAGGACAATCAGTGTCCCCAAGACAGTCGTCTCAATGGAATGGGTCTCTTCATACTGACCGCGAACACGATTCGCGTAGAAAAGCTTGACTAGACGGGGGTACGAGTGTGGATTCGCCTTAGGGTCATAGCGAAGATAATCAATGAGACCACTAGACGAAAGAAGATCGGCGAGAAGAGGGAAGTCGAAGAACTGAACGAAGTGCTCCAATAACAGTGGACAATGCTCGATACGATTGTATGCCTCGAGACACATCGGGTCATCACGACATAGCGATATATCGACACCGCCAACTGGAATGGGAGCCTTCCCCTTAGGCTGACGAGTGCTAGATCGATGTGGAGGAGTAGGAGCCCTAGCGGTATGCTCGGACTCCGGAATATATTCTGTGTCGGAGTCATCGGGAGGAGTGGGAGCATGGAATGAAGCTGGAGACACAGGATGTTTCCTATGCTTGGGTTGAGATTTAGGCTTAGTGGTCGCCGTCCTCTTCTTCTTAAGAGGAGGCGAAGAAGACGATGGATGGGTCGTTTTTGATCGGCGTTTAGGTTGCGGGGGGTCCGTAGGAGGCGACTCTACAGTCATGGGTGACGGACTAGATTGACGGATGGGTATTCGTGTCTTTGCCATAATCGTGACGAGACAACGCAATCAACGCATGAAATCGAAAACAATCAAACCCTAAGCCAAACTGAAATCGATTGAAAAATGACCTAGATGGAAACCCTAAACGCAAGAGAGGAGATAGAAGTTACCCTAGGAGGAGATAGAGGTGATCGACGGCTAGGGCAAGTCGGAAAACGGTCGGAAAACTGACGCAATCGACGGAGGAGAGGAGAAGACAAAGGGGTTGCGGGGGTTTTAGGCTGAGAGAGATGAGTTTGCACCGATTATAATGAGTTCTAATCAGTGCGGGCTTGAATAAAATGATCGGAAGTCGAAAAGACACATCAGTCCCTGAGCAGTTAGTCGGTCACAGTTCAAGCACTGACCGACTAGATGGCAATCTACTCGGTCGGCTAATGAGCTTGAACCGACTAAGTGCAAACAGTAATTGAAGCCAAAATTAGGGCTTGAGTTAGTCGGTCTGCGTTCATTCACTGACCGACTAGAATGCAATCTAGTCGGTCGGTCAATGAACATGAACCGACTAAAAGAGTCCAAAAATTTTAGAATTTGAAATTTTGAGTTCTCTCCTAATCGCACTTGGACGAAACATCGTAATACTCTCATTAATCATTCTCATTAATCATTATACTACCCCATAAAACATCGAAAATCTTATATTTGACGTTCATGAATAAATCAAGCATAAATTCTGAAAATTCTACCAAAAATCCAGAAAAATCTCAATAATTCTAGCATGAGCATATATAAACGAAATTTAATATCATGCAAGATTATTGAACAAAATATGAATCCTAAATCTCGGATTCACCCATAATCCCCAATTCTCGACGCAACTGCACAAAGGAGGCTTTCTTGAGTGGTTTCGTGAAAATATCGGCGATTTGCTTCTGGGTTTCAACGTACACTAAAATGATGTCCTTTTTAGCAACATGATCATCTAAGAAATGGTGACGGACATCTATGTGTTTAGAACGGGAATGGTGTACCGGATTCTTAGAGAGACATATTACACTTTGGTTGTCCACCATGATAGGGCAAGTATCACAGTTTATACCAAAGTCTTTAAGAGTGTGTCTCATCCAAAGAACCTGGGCACACGCGGCACCGACGGTAATATATTCCGCCTCGGTGGTTGAAAGTGATACGAAATTCTGCTTCTTAGAAAACCAAGAGACAAGAGAATTTCCTATAAAATGGCAAGTGCCACTAGTACTTTTCCTGTCGGATTTGCATCCCGCATAATCTGCGTCACTATATGAGATTAACTCATATGTGCTAGACTTTGGATAAAGTAATCCAAAGTCAAGTGTGTAACTTAAATAACGGAAAATACATTTTACCGCTACTAAGTGAGATTCCTTAGGTTGAGACTGATAACGAGCACATACACATACGACAAATATAATATCGGGCCTACTTGCGGTAAGATATAGTAAACTACCTATCATACCTCGATATAGACGAATGTCTACATCTTTGCCACCTGTATCTTTATCAAGATGTGTAGTAGTGCTCATTGGAGTCTTCTTCCCGGAGGCATTCTCCATTCCAAATCGCTTTTGCAACTCCACCGTGTACTTGGTTTGGTGGATGAAGATTGCATCGTTCATTTGGCAAATTTGGAGACCTAAGAAATATTTGAGCTCACCCATGTGGCTCATCTCAAATTGATCCTTCATCACATTAGAAAACACTTTGCAAAGAGTGAAGTTAGTAGCACCGAAAATGATATCATCAACGTAAATTTGAACTAAAATTATATCATTATTCGAATACTTAACAAATAATGTAGAATCAACTTCTCCCATTTTAAAACCCAAATCCAAAAGAAAGTTCTTTAAACGGTCATACCAAGCTCGAGGAGCTTGTCTCAAACCATAAAGTGCTTTCTTAAGTTTGAAAAACGTGATTTGGAAAATTTTCATTTATAAAACCCGGAGGTTGGGAAACATAAACTTCCTCAACAACATCTCCGTTTAAAAACGCACTTTTTACATCCATTTGAAAGAGTTTAAAATCTTTATGGCATGCAAAATATAACAATAATCTAATAGATTCTAATCTAGCTACCGGAGCAAAGGATTCTTCGAAATCTATACCTTCCTCTTGCCGGTAGCCTTGAGCTACTAACCGAGCTTTGTTCCGGACAACGATTTGGTTCTCGTCGGTCTTGTTCTTGAAAATCCACTTCGTTCCTATAACGGTGTGGTTCTTTGATGGCAATGGAACAAGCTTCCAAACCTCATTCCTCTCGAATTGAATGAGTTCTTCCTCCATGGCTAAGATCCAAGCACCATCTTCGCACGCTTCGTTAATATTTTTTGGCTCTATTGAGGAGGCAAAGGCACAATGAGTGAAGTAGTTGACTTGAGATCTCGTCTTGACACTATCAAGGATACTTCCAATGACTTGTTCATGAGGATGGTCACGAACGGTATGAAGCCGTTTGGGAATTCCCTGATCACTAGGAACATTCTCAAAGGATTCATTAGTAGGGTTAGTATCAATAGAATCAATAGAATTAGAATTACCAATTGAATCACATAAGACATCCATGGAGTCATCATCATTAGTAATTCTAGTCGGGACAAAACCTTCATTAAATGAAACATGATGTGATTCCTCGATCATTGTGGTTCGTTTGGTGTATATCCGGTAGGCTTTGCTACAGGAGGAATATCCAACAAATATCCCCTCATCGGATCTTGCATCAAATTTGTCCAAACTACCATACGTGTTTTTAATAAAACATTTTGCGCCGAAAACTCGAAAATGTTTAACTTGAGGCAATCTACCAAACAACAATTCATAACAAGTTTGTTTGGTGCCGGGCCTCAAAAGTATTCTATTAAACACATAGCAAGCGGTATGTACCGCTTCCGTCCAAAATTGATGGCCAAGTTGGTTATCATCAAGCATAGTACGAGCACATTCAACTAGCGTCCTATTCTTTCTCTCAACAACGCCATTTTGAGGAGGTGCGCGAGGGAATGAAAAGGTGTGAGTAATACCAACTTCATCAGAAAAATTTGAGAAAGACTCATTCTCAAATTCCCCTCCATGATCACTACGAATAGTGACAATGGTGGTTCCAATGAGATTTTGTACTTTCTTAACAAATATTGTGAAGTTTTCAAAAGCATCATTTTTATTACTTAAGGAAAATACCCAAGTAAATCTAGAAAAGTCATCAACGATGACAAGTCCATATCATGCATTTCCTAATGAAGCAACTCTTGTTGGCCCAAAAAGATCTAGATGTAAAAGCTCTAGAGGCCGCTTAAATGAAATGATTTTCTTAGGTTTAAAAGACGATTTTGGAAGCTTGCCTCGTTGACACGAGTCACAAAAGCTTTTCTTTTGAAAGACAAGCTTAGGGAAGCCTCTAATAGAATTTAACTTGAAAAGCTTAAAAACTGTTCCAAAGTTCACATGACCAAAACGTCGATGCCATAAGTGTTGTTCACTTATGTTGGCAATGAGACATTGTTCATGTGATCTTGGAAGATCTAGGATATATATATCCTTATGGCGTGTGCTGGAAAATAATAAATCATTATTATCTTTTCTTAAAATATGGCACATTCTTTTCGCAAAGCTAACTTTGTAACCTTTGTCACAAAGTTGGCTTATTGAAATAAGATTATGGTTTAATCCTTTAACAAGGTAAACATCACTTATTAGTGGTTTAGAAGGATTACCTACTTTACCAACACCTATGATGGTTCCGCTCTCGTTGCCTCCAAAGACTACCCGGTTCCCATTTGCAATGGGCACCACTCCGGAGAGCAATTGAGCATCACCCGTCATGTGTTTTGAACACCCGCTATCGAGTATCCAATTATTCTTGGAGCCAAATTTGGATTTGTTGCTCCGTTTCTTTCTCTTGAGTACCTAAAGATAAACATATCATTCCATGGTACCCAAGGTCATTGGGTCCTAAAAGATTAGACCTTTGGAAGCCAAGTCCAATTGGACTTAGACTTCCCCACATAATCATCATTATGCACTACTTTCACGAAATAGGAATTCATGTAAACTTGTTTTTCATTCATATTTGTGTCCTTCGGGCTCCAAATAGTGAAGATTTTGGGAGCCCTATTCCTATTGGGAGCATGCATGCGTTGTTGATTTCTACGTGATGCATGTCGTGGATAGGCATAAGCACATGATGAAATGGTGCATGATGATAATTATTCATATGATGATGTGGGTGAACATTTGCATATGGAGGAACACGTGCGTGAGGGTGTCTCACATGGTGTGCACGTGCCCGTGGATGTGGTGCATAAAAATCATCATATGTGTGAACATGTGGAGTAGGATGTGTGTTCCTACGTGGCATGGTATTGGTGTACATATAAGCATGACCCTTCTTTGGAGGTCAACCCAAAGTGGGTTTCTTTCCAAACGAGGGTGTGTACGAGGTGGAAGCACCATTGGTAGATGAACTACTGTTTGCTGCCACTCGTTGAGGCATCAGAAGTTAGACTAACAAAGGTGGTAGACGACTTGGATGAATTTCCCATCTTATACCCCAAGCCAATGTGGTGATTAGCCGGAAGTAAGTCATTTAGGATTTTGTCCAAATGATCCTTACCTTTATTGAATTTGTTAATTCGGCCTAATGTGCACTCATATTTCTCGGTGAGACAACGCATAGAAGCATCCAAAGTGGACACTTGCGATGTGAGCACATAAACACGAGATTTGAGATTCTCATTCTCAATACTCAAAGTAGAGTTTTGAGAAGTCAAATCCGCTATCTTGTGTTCCTCCGAATCCTCAATGTGAACATGCTCAAGTTGAGATTTGAGATTCTCAATCTCATTTCTCAAGTCTTCAACAACGGTGTCGTTGTTGATGATGATAGGTTTAGGCGAGGTTTGGATGCTAGCTAACTCATCTTTTATTTTAGTATATCTATTTACTAATTTAGAATACTTAGACCATATTTGCTCGTTAGCTATTCTAAGGTCATCCATAGTTACCTCATCGTCGCCTTCATCCTCGCTATCATCGGAAGAGGATCCTTGATTATGTTCCTCTCTTACCATGAAGCACATGTGTGCTTGCTCCACTTGCTCATCATCCGATTCTCCACTAGAGGAATCCTCGGAGTCGGTGAATGTCCCGACAAGTCCTTTCTTGTACCCTTTCTTGTACTTCTTTGACTTGTCGAACTTTGGCGCCTTCCAGTTCTCCTTGTGTTTGTTTTGAGGACAATCCGCTTTCTTGTGTCCTGTCTTATTGCATTTGAAACACAAAGGAGCGGAGGCGTTAGAAGAACTAAATTTAGATTTGTTCTTGAAATTACCTTTCTGGAAGAACCGGTTGAACTTCTTTGCCATAAGGGCAATGGATTCCAAGTCCAACTCTTCTTCCGAGTCTTCATCATCGGTAGATGTAGATGTAGATGGAGCGGCCTTGAACGCAATCGCCTTTTTCTTTGGCTCGTATTGCTTCAAGTAGGACTTCATCTTGTCCTGCAACTTTAGTTAGCTATCCTTGCGTACCTCATAAGACATTAAGGTACCCATTAGTTGAATGACGGTATACTTACTCATATCATTACCTTCCTCGATGGCGAAGGTACGTTTCTCCCAACAAGAAGGAAGTCCGTCAATGATCTTCGAGACTTTCTCCTTTTGGGTGTAGGTTTTCCCAAGAGCCTCCAATTCGTTGGTGATGTCAACGAAGCGAGCATAGTACTCCTTCATCTTCTCACCCTGTTGCATATGAAATAATTCGAAATCTTTATTCACAACAACGAGTTTGGAGTCTCTTACCCTACACGTTCCTTCATGCAAGATGAGGAGGGAGTTCCAGATTTGATATGCACTCTTACATGTGCATATCTGATTGAAGTCCTCGGGCTCCAAAGCGCATTGCAAGGCGTTCATTGCCTTGGCATTGCTTACCTCCGCGGCGACCTCTGCGGTAGTCCACTTCATGAAACCTTCTTCTTTGGGCTCGACGTACTCCGTCAACGTGGCTCTCCATAGTGAAGCACTCCGGAGGAAAGTTTCCATCTGGCATTTCCAGTACCCGTAATTGGTACCGTTGAAGAAAGGAGGCCTCGTCGAGGAGTGTCCTTCCATCACCGAAGAAGCTCCTTCACGGTTCCTGAAGGTGCTGTAGTCTGAAGGTGGACGTACGGTTTTGTTGTCGTTGGAAGACATAGCTAGGTACTTGGCTCTGATACCAAATGTAATGCCCTACGTAGCAACTGCACAAGTACTAGAGGGGGGGGGTGAATAGTACTTTAAAATAATTAAGAAGATAATTCCTAATTATCTTGCAAACTCAACCAACAATGCGGAAATGTAAATATTGACAACAAAGAAATACAATCGCAAACAGACGATATAACGAGTTCGGATCCACCCAAGTCTCCCCGACTTGTTCCCGGTGATCCTACGTCCCAAACACCCGGATCCCCTCCGGATACTTGAGTTAAAAACCTCTAACTCAAATTTGCACTATGAAATACTTGTAGAAACCTCTACAAGGTCAAATCATACACAAATGAAATTGTGACTCCCACAACCCGGGATCACAAAAAAACTCTCACAACCGAGAGTAAAACACTTACAATATCAAAGTAAATGAAATACGAAATTCTTACCGACAAAATCCTATGCCTTGAGTAAACTTACGATTTAGGGCAAAGAGGATTTTAGGGAAGATGAAGGCACCAAACCCTAGCTCCAAGATGTAGATCAGCAATGGAGGCCTAGGAGGTTGTTGGTGACCTCGGATCAAGCTCTTGGCTTGGAAGGCTCACAATCAATGAATCTCTCTTTTGAAATAAGAGTGAGGGAGAGATTCAAGTGAGAAATGAAAGAGCTTTGAATGAGGATTAAGTGCTTCTCTTTGATTCTCTAAAGATCAATTAATATCAGCCTTGAATGCTATGAAAGCAGCACTCCAAGTATATATAGGATAGAGGAAAGAGAGCTCAAAATTCGTGGCATTTAATGCTCCAACGGCTCTATTCTGAAGCAAACTAGTCGGTCAAAGAAGGATCACTGACCGACTAGTTCATCAACTAGTCGGTCGGTGAAACAACATGAACTGACTAAGAGGTGAACAGTCAATAAAGAAGTTCAGACTTAAATAACTAGTCGGTCTAAGAAGACTTGCCAACCGACTAGTTTCACAACTAGTCGGTCGGAGAGTGTTCTTTGACCGACTAACAGAAGAAATAGAATAGTCTGAATACAAGTTGAACTAGTCGGTCTGAGAACAAATTCTAACCGACTAGTTTCTCAACTAGTCGGTCGACAATCGTTCTTAGACCGACTAATGATAAATAGTAGCTCAGGCTCAAAAGATGGAAGTTCAACTAGTCGGTCTAAGAAGGATTCCTAACCGACTAGTTTCACAACTAGTCGGTCGGTGAACCTTCTTTGACCGACTAACTGTAAACAGTAACTGAGCTGAAATTGAACAAGGTATTCTAGTCGGTTCAAGAAGCTTTGCCGACCGACTAGATTGCCATCTCGTCGGTTGGTTCTTCTTCTTGAACCAACTAACATGCACAAGAAGCCGCAAATCAAAGCGCGAAGCTTCGGAATAGTTCGTATGGGCTTCGAATAAGATCCTAGCTCTAAGATATGATCGTTATGAAGATTAAAACGTAATATCTACTCAAGTCTTAACAATCTACGAAATGAAGCTAGAAGACTATAAATAAAACTTGACGAACCGTCTTCAATCGCTTCGATCCGAATCTCTTGACTTCAATAATGGTCCTTGAGCTTCAACGAAGCTTCAAGCATACGATCACGCGCTTTGAGAAGTCTCGAGACGTCGCTTTTGATGTTCATAGAAGTTTGGCGACGATCTCCATAACTACGCTCACAAAGAGTTAGTTCACGATATTTATGTTTGTTCATCATCCAAAACCAAATCCGGGGAATCAATACTCAACACATATAACCCCAAAAAATTAATGCAAAGGCATACATATAACATCGACCCTACTCAAACTCTGCAATAACATCGGCCCTCGCAACAAACAGTGAATCATCACCTGGAAATACCACATCTGAAATTTCAGCTTGATTATTCTGGTTATCATAAGGCAAGTGTGCATCCTCTTCACCCATATCATATAAGTCTCTTGGTTTTACATGAATAGGAATACTCCACCCCATATCTACTTTATCCTCTACATAAAATACCAATTAAGCCTCAGCAGCTTGAATGAATGGTTCATCATCCTCGTGCTAACCAGAATGAATCAAATGAGAGAAGTTTACTGAAGTGAACCCAAAATCATCTACTCTAATAAACATTTGGTTCATGGTATTGGCCCATGCACACTTAAATACAGTTACATGAAAAACATCAAGGTAATTAAGCTCAATAATATCAACCAATTTACCATAATATGGTACTGCACTAGGGGTGGCAAAATGAGCCCGACCCGATCCAACCCGACCTGTACCCGGCATCCTTAACCGGGTGTGGGTAAGTGGGCCAATCCGGGTCAAGTAATAAACGGGTTGACCCGACCCGACCCGGAAAAAGTCCGAGTCGGGTATCGGTTTGGCATGTCAACCCGGATGACCCGAATTCGACCCGGTTTACTTTATATATATATATATATATATTTGACAGGTAATTATATCTTTATTAATATACAAAATGTACAACCACACTAACCAGGTAGCAATAGAAATTTGAATAGGAATGGGGAGAGGGCACAAGCGCCGTCACCCACCACCAGTTCAAATAACTAAGACTACAAGTTAGGACCAGTACAACCAATTGAAAACTAAACAAAACTAATAGGAAGCAAGACCCCAATTGATGAATGGGGACTTGTCCACTACATCCTCAAAGTCTAAGCTACATAGGGATATCCTGACATCAGACGCAATTTCCTCAAACAGTGAAACTTTAGAGGTAAACTTCTCCTTAAAAATCCGCCTATTCCGCTCTTTCCATATGTGCCAAACTATATATATATATATATATATATATATATATATATATATATATATATATATATATATATATATATTTATATAATAACTTCAATACACAGTTGCAATGGGAGTTATGCTTATACGATTTGAATTGTTGTCCTCTTCTTTAAGATGTCTTGGATTCAGTTTCCTTTACATACAACTTTTTTGTTAATTTTATTACTTTCGTTAATAAAATGGTAACGTTAATTATACTTCATGTCATCAGTGCGGTTTAAGCAACGAGCTACTGATAATTATGCAACACTTAATAAATTGTGGTGCTTCTTAAGAAATAGCTGGATATCGAAAAAGGAGCAATAGTGTATAAGTCAAATCTTAACCCGACGGGTTCACCCGAACCCGACCCGAAAATTTTCTGGGTCACCCGAACCCGATCCAGATTCAATCCGGGTCGGGTTAGGATTTACCCCTATCTTGGTCGGGTCAGATTTGACCTGACCCGAACTAGAACCCACCCGACCCGTTTTCCACCCATATACTGCACCCTCTCTTGGTCTATTGTCATGTGTGCTTGCATAGCTCTTACTTCCAATGTTACAAAACACACCACTATTTTGAGTTTTCACGTTCGTCTCTTGCTCAACGGTTCGAAACTTGAATCCATTCACATTATAAGCAGTTAATTTCCTTGATTGTCTCAATGGCCCTTGCGCAAGTGCAACAATTTCCTTCGAAGTTTGATCTCTGGGATTATCGTTAATCTATAAACACATTACAGACAACATCAATAGCTTGCAAAAAATTCCAATAATAAACTCAAATGAGACAGGAAGTCGTACTCACGTGGATCTTAAATGCCTTGATAACTTTGCGATGGACTTCCTTTTCTATTTCATTGGAACTCGCATTCCTTCAACGATTCCTCATTTTTGTCGTCGTGATGCGTCGAAACCGATGATACATTCAGAGATAAAAACTTCAATATGATTTCCGACAATCTACTCAAATAAAATTAAATTATAACAATACCTAACTTACCTAATAAAATATTCTACTTGAGGGCAATTAATCAATATGTGGTGATGTGCTTGCATGAGTTCTATGTCACTTAATCTTACAAGTGTACCGTCTCCAACTGGTTTACCCACCAGAGGAAACATGGTTGAACTTACTTCAAATAGCATATGGTCATCATCCACGTGCTCCCTGCGATTGAATCTAGTTTCAATGTCATCATCCAAGTACCTCGAACAAAAGGTCATACATTCTTCAGATAGCCACCACTTAGCAATTGAGCCTTCTAGTTGGGCTCTATTCCAAACTAATTGTTTCAATTTTCCTAAAAACCTACATTCACAATAATGTATAAGTGTTTGAACAAGTAATTACACCAAAAAAATCAATAGTTTGAATATGAAACATACCTTTCTATATGATACATCCATCGATAATGTACAGGTCCTCCAGGTCTAACTTCATCAAGCAAATGAATTGTTAGATGCACTATAATAGCGAAGAATGACAGTGAAAACAACATCTCCATATGGAACAAGGTCAGTGCAATTCGTTCTTGATGTTTGCTCAATTCAGTAGGATTGCCAACCTTAGAACACAATTGTTTAAAGAACGAACCTAAATCGACCATCACAGAAGACACCGCACGGGGAAAAATGTTCCTTATAACCAAAGGCAACAACTCCTGCATAAGGATGAGCAAATCATGGCTCTTCAATCCAAATATTCTACGATGCATAATGTCTATGCATCTAGTAAAATCATTTGAGTAACTATCTGGCACAATGACACATTTCAAAATCTCAAGTAATGTATCAATTTCTTGCCTTTTCATTGTGAACAACACCGCTGGACAAGATTTTCCATCCTCTTTTGGCCAGTGTCACGCCCCGCTTCCCAAGTATGGAAGGCGAGACGTGAGGAGGTCCGCTCAGACTTGGAGCTGTTAAGCTGTAGTCTGATAATCATCTGTGTAAAATACAACTAGCAGATCCCTGCATAGCGACGAAATAACAACAATGATAATAATAAAGCAGATATAAAAGAAACATCCACCAACAACATCCAGAAAATTATTCCAACATCACAGAGAAGTCACAAAGTACAAAGTTTGAACAATAGGCCTAAAGCATGGTCGAAACAAAAAAAAAGAGAGATAGGTGCTACGCATCGAAACCTAACAGCAACTAAAGAAAGCAACAACTAAAAGGAGACTCCAAGTGAGTCTAGGACTGGTCACCAGTGTCCTCGAACTCGGTCTCTGCAGGAACCTCGAACTCAACGTCCACAAACTGCTAGTCCTCTGCAACTAACTCTGACACAGAACCTAACATGTGACACCCAAAGAGAAGAGGACACATGTCAGCAAAAGTCTTCCAAAGAAAGCGGAGGACTTTTGTGCAAGGATAATATAAAAGTAAAGCGACTAGCAGTTCTAATATAATGAGATGTCATGACATTTAAGAATGCAACAATTTAAAATGACATGATGAACATGCATGCACGTCGTAGCAGAAACTACGAAAACATTATTTAACGAATCACGAACACTATCTTATCACATTGTGCACATGGTTTACTCCTTACAGCTGAAGGAGCGGATCAGGCATCCTTCTATGCTGCGTGATGAGCGTTGGTTTCCCAATTGCACGATCTCGTTTCTAGATCACGAGCCAGGAAGTGTTTTTGGGTTTGGCATAGGGGTTTGCCCGCAAATTAGGTGCCTAGCCTCAATAATTACAATAAGTGTAGCATGTGCTACGCAATCACGATGAAACATTTCGATGCATGACATGACATGGCAATGAGCAGTTAAAGTGTGTACCGTTAATTGAAATAAAACGTGACATGTCAGAATGAATGAAAGCATGTAAAAGTGTCATGCCGCGCTTCCCAAAACGACGGAAGCGAAACGTGACTAAAGTCCGCTTGGGCCGGAGTTGTAAGGCTCGGACCCAATAAGCGTCTGTAGGGGTACCATTTTAAAAATTCAGGTTCTTGCATTTATAAAATTCGAAACAACAGAAAGTACATCAAGAAAATTTGCATTCATTAATATAAATAGATAATATCCAGTGAGTACAAACGTCTAAAAAGATAAGCCTAAGCATGGCAACAACAACAGAAAGGAAACTAATGGTGCAAGCACCCAACCTAGGCAGCTAGGCAGAAAAGTAAAGTGGTGCTAAGCACCCAATTAGAAACTAGTAACCTCAGGAAGTCCGCAATGGTGGTGAACGTCTAAGTCTGGTCCTCGTCAGGTATGTCCTCTGGGTCAACGTCCTCTGGCTCCAAGTACCCAGGTATGTTCGGCTCGTCCACACACTCTGGCTCAGCACCTGACGTACAGCATCCAAGATAAAAGGAACTGTACGTCAGGTAAAGTTTACAAGGAGGGGGTTAGACTATACTGCGAGTGTACTGTAATTTAAAGCAACAATTTACTAGTTGATTAACATGCTGGGGTAATAACATGGCAGTTATAGAGAGTAAAACGGTGCAGGAAAAGTAAACACGACAAGCAGTAGCCGCATCATGTGCTACCGACTACGGGAGTAACCTAAACGGGACAAGACAAGAATAGACAAAACAAGACACGTGTGACTCGAAGGGTTTACGACTTACGGTTCGAGGGGGATCAAACCCTCTCCCCGTGCGCACGCCCAACCCTACCCCACCCAAGTGCATAAGACAAGTCCGTACAAGGAATCACTCATGTAGGGATCGTCTAACCCTTGCAATACTAACAACACACACTAGAGGGGGGGGGGGGGGTGAATAGTGTAATGGCAATAAAATTGTCAAATTAAAATTAAACTTGCAAATGCGGAAATAAAAATGCAAGAGGAAATAAATGGCACAATCAATCCAAACGCAAACACAAAGTTTTACACTGGTTCCCCAAACTTGGATACATCCAGCTACACCAATATTCACTATATTCCCACACAGAAAAGTGGATACAAATATCACAAGGAGATACCCCACAAAGAGGATTTATGCCCTACATAAGGACCCAACCAATCATACACAAGGATCAAGACTCCCACATACAGAATCACTAACTCCCACTCAGAGAATTAGGGTTAGCCCTACACTAGGACACTAGAACTCCCACAAAGAGAGTTAATTCCCACAAAGAGAATTCCCTAGTCCCACAAAGAGACAACCTCTCACAAAGAAAGAAACTCCCACAAAGAGAGTATCCTAATCCCACAAAGAGAAATAGGAAAACAAAATTACACCATGTAAAGTAAATACTCTTACCTATGCCTTGAGATGCTTACTCATGAATGAATGCAAGGCATGGAAGAGGATCTCCAAGTATTGGAATATACTTGAGAGCACTTAGATGATTTCCCTTGAGCTGGACTTCAATGCATGAAGGAAGATGAATGCTTATAAGAGGGAAATGAGGGAGCTTGAGAGTGGCTTAAATATCTCTTGAGATTTTCTATAGAGTCAAGAGTTATCAAGTGTTGTCAAGAGTTCTCAAGTGATGGCAGCACACTCATATATATAAGAATCCTATTTCAAGCCCAAAAACCCAAAGAAACAGCCAAATAATCAAATCTGCAAAGGCTAGAAACTGGGTGAAAACGACAGGAACAGTCGACTGATGAACAAAAGACAGTCGACTGATCAACGGCTAGAAAATATCCAACGGCTATAATCTGAGCCAGGACAGTCGACTGACGAAGTCAATACAGTCGACTGACAAACAGGACAGGCGCCTGTTAATCCTTCAGTAGACGACTGCTGTAGGGGATGGATCGAAACAGAGAGCTGCACTCTTTCTCCAATTCTTCGCACAGTCGACTGATGTTAAGACTACAGTCGACTGTCAAATAGTCAGGCGACTGTACATACTTCATCAGTCGACTACTGTAAAGTATGGAGAGAAGACAGAGAGATGCAGAGATTGCACTTACGCTAGACAGGTGACTGTTGGCCAAATCCCAGGCGACTGTAAATATACAGGCGACTGAAAACTGATCGACAGGCGACTGTGCGTAAAGCTCAAGTTTGAGTCAATTGAAATGTTGACTTGAGCTGTGCATATCAGGCGACTGTAGAAGGATCTACAGGCGACTGGAAATCACCCAGTCGGCTGTGTTTCCCTGAGCAGGCGACTGACCGAAAGCCAGAGACTCCAAATAAGTCTTTGGACAGAGTGAACCTATTGGGTTGGATTCTATGATAATCCTAAGGTTCACTAAGATGGTTAAATTCATGAGCATGAATGAGCAAACCATCTAGCAAGACATTACATCAACCCTAGACTCAAAAGAGAGAGAAAGCACTAAAGTAAATTACATGGATTACAATGCTTTCTTAAGAGTCTAAGTCTTCAATCTTGATGCCTTGATTGTGCTCCACCATCTCCAAGCTCTGGCACTGCTTGAGTCCAAGCTCTGGCACTTCTTCACAAGATGTCCATCCATACACCAAGTGATTAGTCTCCAAGAAAGATATTCTTGAAATAAATTGAGACACTAAAACATGAGATTCATTAGCAACAACATAATGTTATGATCATCATCAAAATAAGATTGGTATGAAACACCAATACTCAACAATCTCCCCATTTTTGATGATGACACACATTATGTAAATCATAAAGAATTAAAGCACAAAGCTAATGATCTCCCCCTACTTATATGCACCAATTATATAATGAGCTACACAAAGGTAAATACTCATACTACCAATAAAAACATGGTGACATATAAAAGGCATGGATTACATAAACCAATTGCAAAGAATAAAGGCATGCAAACATGAATGGTTTATCTAATCCCATATATCTCTCCCTATAGAGATATCTCTCCCCATATGCATATGTATATATATCTCTCCCCCTATAGATATGATCACATAATGCATATATCTCTCCCCCTTGACATCGTCAAAAAGGTGGACACCAAAAATATCCCCCTTTGTCATCTTAACCAAGATGTGACAATATGCAACAAAAGAAAGATATGTATGATACCAAATTTAAAAATTTAGTGGATATCAATTCACTATCCCATGCTCCCCTAGATCATAGAAATGGTCAACTTTTGACTTCTAGGATCTAATACCAATTAAATAATGGAGCCATGGGCCTTAAAAGTGTATCAAAGCAATAGATATGGAAAAATCAAGCTTCAAAGATACACAAGGATATTGCCAAAAAACAACAATGAGACATGAAACAAGTTGGCAATAAACAAGAGGTTTAGTTTGAGACCCAAAATAACCAAATGAAAATAATGATCTCAAATAACCTCCGAAATGAGAGTTAAAATATGTCTTAAAATAATTTAAACATATAATATATTAACTCCCCCATTGACATACATATGGATCAAAAAATGCATGCATGTCAATAAACCCCAAGGTCCCCATTTTCATGAAAAGAAACAAATTTGAAAATATTTTCAAAATCATGAAACACACACAAACAATGGGTATGCTTAAAATAAACATAGAAGCACAATACCCATGCAATATGCATATGTGTGAGGAACCTAAACATTAGGTAGCCAAACCCAAGAGGAGTTTGATTTCCTAACGTAATCACACAAGGTGATCACATCCCTAACTAGAGAGTTGATGTAACTATCTCTCTCTTGCACACTAACCATAGTGGGAATCCATAATCTCAAGGAATTCCTAGGCAATGGTTTTGCCTTTGCGAGAGGGAAGGATGTGGCATGCTTAGGTGTAGAAACAGATTTCTCAGCATACAAAGAATGAGGATTTTGCTTCTTAGCAAAAAATAAAGATTCTTCATTCTTCCTCATCACCTTGTGATTTACATGCTTCTTGTTGGTGTTATTGTTGTACAAGAAAGCATGGTGATTCTTCTTAGGTGCTTTAGCAATAATTCTTGTATTTGCACCATAAGAGGAATTAGAGGTGGGTTTGGGAACCACATTTTGAATATAACCCAAACCTCCTCTATGATTTGCCGGATGTTATTTTTCCAACAAATCGTGGAGTGAATCCCTAGAATACACAAAGCTTATGCGCTTCCGTGATTCCTCTTCACATTTCAACGTAAGTTGTTGAACGTGAGCATCTAAGCTAAGGTTTTGAGCAATGAGATTTTCATTAGAAAGAATCAATTCCTTAACTTGAGAGAGAAGTGTGTCTCTCTCACAAGTGTCATAAACACGCCTTTCATCAAGAACATTTTCACTAGATTCTAAATCATGCATCCTACTCATAGCATTATCAAGTTTAGCTTTCATTTTCTCATATGAGTCGATGCACTTACTTGCCAAATTTGAGGCCACATTTAGGCGGTATTCAAGCTCCTCATAGGAAGGCTTTTCCTCCTCGGCTTCCTCATCACTATCCTCCTCGCTTGAGCTTGACGAAGACTCTTCCCCATTAGCCATAAAGCACCTTTCTTCTTTGGAGTTGAGCCATGTCTCTATGTCTTCATCGCTAGTGTTAGATGAAGTTAATGAAGAATCATCAAAGGCAACGAAACACCTTTGATCGTGCTCGTTGTCATCCTCTTCATCATCATTAGTTGTGTCCCCATCGGAATCATCAAATGTGCCAATAAGTCCCTTCTTTAGGTACTTGACCTCGGACTTGGCTTTCCAATGTTTCTTCCCTTTACCCTTACCTGTATCTATGTTGAGTTTGGAAGGGCATTCGGTAGACACATTACCTATTCCACTGCAGTTGAAACAAACCAACTTGTTAGACTGTGAGACAAACTTTGATGAAGACATACCTTGATTGTCCTTGAGGAAATCCTTGAAGTTCTTGAATTGCTTGGCAAGCTCGATGTAGTCATCGTCACTAAGAACTTCTTCATCATCACTTGGAGCTTCTTGTTGGAACTTCTTTTTCCCCTTGAAGGACTCCTTCTCACCTTACAGAGCAACGCCCTTTTTCTTCTCAGGCTTGGTTGACTGAATCTCTTCCTTATGTTGAAGTAGAACTTCAGGAGAAATCTCCAATGTATGCTAAATACTATTGGCCGATTTGCACATGGAGATGCGATCGAACTCATCCGGAGTGAGGGCGCAATGGAGAACACACATAGCCCTAGCATTGACTTTGATCAAGTCCTTCTCCGCTTTAGTTCTCAAGGTCGCGGGAGAAGTAGGCTCCTCGAAAGGTGACTCTGTTATGTCCCAAAGGTCATGACTCTTCAAGTAGACCATCATCCTGATATTCCAACTCGGGTAGTTGGTTCCGTTGAAGAGCGGGGGTCGAACGGTAGAGAGACCTTCTTCATGAGGCGCGGAAGTAGCATTGAATGCCATCGGTGTAGTATGCTTTAACCTCGCTCTGATACCAATTGTAGGGATCGTCTAACCCTTGCAACACTAACAACACACACTAGGGGGGGGTGAATAGTGTAATGGCAATAAAATTGTCCAATTAAAATTAAACTTGCAAATGCGGAATTAAAAATGCAAGAGGAAATAAATGGCACAATCAATCCAAACGCAAACACAAAGTTTTACCCTGGTTTCCCAAACTTGGATACATCCAGCGACACCAATATTCACTATATTCCCACACAGAGAAGTGAATTCAAATCTCACAAGGAGATACCCCACAAAGAGGATTTATGCCCTACACAAGGACCCAACCAATCCTACACAAGGATCAAGACTCCCACACAGAGAATCACTAACTCCCACTCAGAGAATTAGGGTTAGCCCTACACTAGGACACTAGAACTCCCACAAAGAGAGTTAATTCCCACAAAGAGAATTCCCTAGTCCCACAAAGAGACAACCTCTCACAAAGAGAGAAACTCCTACAAAGAGAGTATCCTAATCCCATAAAGAGAAATAGAAAAACAAAATTACACCATGTAAAGTAAATACTCTTACCTATGCCTTGAGATGCTTATTCATGAATGAATGCAATGCATGGAAGAGGATCTCCAAGTGTTGGAATATGCTTGAGAGCACTTGGATGATTTCCCTTGAGCTGGACTTCAATGCATGAAGGAAGATGAATGCTCAAAAGAGGGAAATGAGGGAGCTTGAGAGTGGCTTAAAGATCTCTTGAGATTTTCTATAGAGTCAAGAGTTATCAAGTGTTGTCAAGAGTTCTCAAGTGATGGCAGCACACTCACATATATAGGAATCCTATATCAAGCCCAAAAACCCAAAGAAACAGCCAAACAATCAAATCTGCAACGGCTAGAAACTGGGTGAAAACGACATGAACAATCGACTGATGAACAAAAGACAGTCGACTGATCAACGGCTAGAAAATATCCAACGGCTATAATCTGAGCCAGGACAGTCGACTGACGAAGTCAATACAGTCGACTGACAAACAGGACAGGCGCCTGTTAATCCTTCAGCAGATGACTGCTGCAGGGGATTGATCGAAACAGAGAGCTGCACTCTTTCTCCAATTCTTCGCACAGGTGACTGATGTTAAGACTACAGTCGACTGTCAAATAGTCAGGTGACTGTACATACTTCATCAGTCGACTACTGTAAAGTATGGAGAGAAGACAGAGAGATGCAGAGATTGCACTTACGCTAGACAGGCGACTGTTGGCCAAATCCCAGGCGACTGTAAATATACAGGCAACTGAAAACTGATCGACAGGCGACTGTGCGTAAAGCTCAAGTTTGAGTCAATTGAAATGTTGACTTGAGCTGTGCATATCAGGCGACTGTAGAAGGATCTACATGCGATGGGAAATCACCCAATCGGCTATGTTTCCCTCAGCAGGCGACTGACCGAAAGCCAGAGACTCCAAATGAGTCTTTGGACAGAGTGAACCTATTGGGTTGGATTCTATGATAATCCTAAGGTTCACTAAGATGGTTAAATGCATGAGCATGAATGAGCAAACCATATATCAAGGCATTACATCAACCCTAGACTCAAAAGAGAGAGAAAGCAATAAAGTAAATTACATGGATTACAATGCTTTCTTAAGAGTCTAAGTCTTCAATCTTGATTCCTTGATTATGCTCCATCATCTCCAAGCTTTGGCACTGCTTGAGTCTAAACTTTGGCCCTTCTTTACTAGATGTCCATCCTTACACCAAGTGATTTGTCTCCAAGAAAGATATCCTTGAAATAAACTGAGAGACTAAAACATGAGATTCATTAGCAATAACATAATGTTGTGATCATCATCAAAACAAGATTGGTATTAAACACCAATACTCAACAACTCACTCTTCTGGTGAGTGCCATATAGCCCGCAGGCTGTGTATCCGTACAAGAGATCACTCTCTCTGGCTTGGAGAGTGCCCTATTGCCCGCAGGCTGTGTATCCGTACAAGGGATCACTCTCTGGCTTGGAGAGTGCCATATTGCCTGCAGGCTGCAAGGGATCACTTGCTCTGGCTTGGAGAGTGCCCTATTGCCCACAGGCTGTGTATCCGTATAAGGGATCACTCTCTCTGGCTTGGAGAGTGTCATATTGCCCGTAGGCTGTTTATAACATGACACGACATGACAAGTGAAAGGGATAGTTCTTTCTAGGGGACCCACACGCACGCACACACAGAATAGCCCTAAGGTATCAGTTGTTGTTGTTGTTGCGCTTAGACTTCGTCGTCAATTCTAAGTTGTCAAGGGGGGTCCCATACACTATCATTTCACGTCTGTTTCTCTTTGTTTATGTTTTAACAGTTCAAAGAGACTATGGCCTAAACACGGCCGAAAGTACAAGTGTATACACTTACCTGCGGTGGCGAGTGCGTCGTCTGTCTGGAGCGTCCCATCGAAGCGGTGCATCGGTAAGGAGTCGTCTAAAACGAGTCAAGCGACGGTGTCAGGTCATGCTCATCATTAATCCTATTTGGGTTCATTTCTAGGTTAAACCTGGCTACCCTAAATGTCACATGTCAAGATGTCAATTCAGCCTATCCGACGATTCTATCCTATGTGCACAGTCAAAAATTCCGATCGTCGTCGTTTTAAAGGAGTAGAAAGTAAATTTAGTTACTTTAGTTAACGATTTTTAGTTAGGTTTTGATAAGTTACAGTTTGGATCGCTACGAGTAAGAGGGCTAACCTGGTGCGACGAACGCGCACAAGTGTGTCGTCGAGTTTGGAAACGGTGGCGGTGCTCACGTCCTCGATTGTGGTTAGCGCAGTAAGGATCATCTCGGATTCATCTCGGGATCATCTCGGCTGCGGGTAGCACAGCAAAATGGCATAACAATGGAAATGGCGTCGGAATCTCCTTGGTTGCGAGTAGCGCAACGAGACGGCACGGTAATGGTGACGGTAACAGCCACGATGTCTAGAGAGTGTTCGGCTTGGGGATCAAGCGAGGGGAGCGCAGCGATGTCGGGTGTCGACAGATCTGGGTTGTGCTCTATGTGGGTGGAGAGGACAAATCCGGTTTAAGATGGCCGGGTCTGCTGTGGCCTAGGGGGTAATGGCTGTCAAGTGGGCGCGACGAGGAGAAGGAGAGGGGGCTGTCATCAAAAGGAGAGGCCGGTGGATCTTGGGGATGGACAACGGGATCAAGGGTCTGGAGTGCGGGGACCCGAGATGCGTGGGCGTGGATAGCCGCACGTCGGTCTACTACAAGACAGCCTGGGGTCGCACGCTCAAGGAGGGTGTGCTACGCATCGCTGCGGCCAAGGGACATGCCTGCGCAAGGATTACCGGGTAGGCGGGGCAACTTACATGCCGTTAGAAGTCTGTTTCGGCAGGAAGAAAGTGACATATCGCACGGGGAGAACGTGACAGGTTGTGCGGTGAACGTGGGGCTCCGATTGGCCACCAGCAGCACAAGGGGCTGCGCATCCGGTGGTGGCCGCGAGGTGACAAGCAGGCGCACACGGGGTACTGGCATTTTATTGAGGAGAGGGGGCGTCGGATCTGTGAGGCTATGCGATGCAGCGGTGTGCGCAGATGGCCGAAAAGCGCTAGGTGCGTGGAGGAGAGGGCTGGAGCTGTGCGGAGGGTAGGTGGGCGAGGGTTCTTGCAGCCTGGAAATGATGTTTTCCGATGGTGAGGGGATGGTGGGTGGCTGATGCGAAAGGGGATCTGAGAGGGGAGAAGAAGGAGGAGTGCACAGCGTCGTCAGACGAATGGATATGGCAGCCGACGGTCGAGTCTCCGTCAGGATGGGGAAGAGGAAGGTAGAGTCCGTTTTGTGTAAGAGGGGGTGGCGGCTGGCCCTTTTTAACCCTAGGTTTTGGGTTTTTCTTTTTATTAAAAGAGAAGGCTGAGGCTATAAAATAGGTAGCCCCCTTAGGTTTCTTTGTAAGGAGGAGAGAGAGAGAGAGAGGGCAACGTAGGGTAGGGTTGAGGGATTAGTGGGTTCAGTTGGGGTACAGGGATTAAGAAAAGATTTGGTTAGCTTTAAAATTTGAATTTTCCAATTGATTAAGGGTTAACTAGGGAATGAAAAAGATTAGGGGATAAGTCTAACCATGCTGTTAGAAAAATTATCCGAAAATACCGGGACGATCGCAGCAACGAGAGGTTCGAGGGTACATGGTCCGGTCACAGTGCTACTCCTACCGAGAAAGCTTATAAAATCAAGAACTGAGCATAGAAGCCAAAAGATCAAAATGCCCTTTCATTCAAAGCTGTTTTGCAATAAAACGAGCAGTGAAATGACATTCCCAAAAATTACTTTAAAAATCTACACTTCCATACGGTCACAACAATATATCACATCGCATAGTTCAGATCTAAGAAGTGGCCAAATAAAATACGCGTACGAAAAACGTACGTACATGCAGAAATACATAAGCTCGGAAAGCGACCGTTACATTCTACCCACATTAGAAAAGATTCCGTCTTCGGAGTCACTTATACTAATAATAATAATATCTATATAACCTTATACCCGCAACTCTCATATCTACACAGAAAGATCGCTAATCCTATAGCTTCAAACAACGTTCCTCAATAATCCATCATAATGCGTCTCTCCACTGGATAATGCTACAACTAGAATCACACCCTGGTACTTGACTATAGATCCCCATTAACGTCTACCAATCAACAATCATCTCATCTCCAATATATCATCTATCACATCGGCCCATAAATCTGTTCTCCATAATCAATGAACCATCGAACCACAGCTATCCTTACCCCTATCATCTAATCTCTTAATCCTATTAAAATCTATCTTCATAACATCCCATTCATTTCAACATGTCGTGTTATCTCCAATGCCTTCTCACGTCAAATTAATAATCAAGTCTCGATGCTTTTAAATGCTTTACTCATTCTCATGATCACCTTAACTTATACCATCCCGTCCTAGCTACTCCTATCTATCACTCGTCCAAGTTTCAAATTGATTAAGTACGCATCTCCCTATACATAATTTTATCCAATCGGAGTTCTCCATTGAGTCTTTTTCACATTGGTATAATAAATAAGTCTTGAACACCTCGTTCTTTTCATCCGAAGGAAATCTAATCTAATATCTTGTTATTCAAAATCAACTAATCACCGATACAACATATCTCATCTCACTCTAAGCCTACCCCCAAACATAACCCTATAACAATAATAGCTAGTACTAACAATATCATAACATTCAAAAATAATACTCTCGAAGAGGGAAAGAAAAGAAAGGGAGTTTTAAGCCCAAGGTCATAATTTAAAAACATGTGGGAAAAGAATGGGTAGGGTTGTGGTATTGGATGAGGGAAGATAAAGGGGTGCGGTCTTTGTGGCTAGTTTCAAAACATTAAAGATTTGGTTTAAAAGAAAACAAAAGTTTTGATACAATCACATGCAGCCAAAGATAAGCTATACTATAATACGAAAGACTAAGTATAAGGAATCGCCTGCTATGACGCTATCCACACTGATATGAATACCATCATTCAGACAACTTCATACATATATCACGGACCACACTGAGTATACACACATGACACAAGAGGTAATCACTAAGATCCTAAGGGTAGCACACTCATACATGTCCACACACCCTACCTATATACATGCACCACAACGACATCACAAAAAAACCAAAGGGCCCACTACTAAACTAGAGACGACACAAGCAACTACAAGCACTAATGTCTATATAAAAGAAAGGAAACCGAAACCAAAAGTGAGACGAAACAAGATCGGAAAGATCGAGTTTGGATAAGGCGAGGATAAGGAGATAAATGGTTGGATGTGACTAAGATATTGCTCAAAAGAATTAAATAGATGAAAGAAGGATTACGTGTAAAATTCGGTATCATATATATATATATATATATATATATATATATATATATATATATATATATATATATATATATATATATATATATATATATATATATATTCTATAAAATAGGGATGTTATCATGGGTTTTTGGATAAGAGTTTTTGGATAAGAGAATTTTGGTACTTAGTATATTGGTTAATACATTTTGTAAGAGAGAATTTGAATATGAGAAATTGGAAGATGAGAAATTGGTTAAGTGATGAGGGCCCACCTTATATTTTTGAGGGATGGTTGAGATGTATTCTTGAGAAATCAAGGGTTGAGATGAAAGTTGATGAAAATTTTGGGGGGAAGGTTTTCATTTTGGGAGTGAAATACTTGGTTCAAAAATTGAAAAATTGAAATTTTAGAGTGGAAACCAAAAAATTTTGGGGGAACCAGCTGAGGGATGTCCTTCTGTCTTGCTCCTGCTTCACCTGATCAACCCATACAACTCTCTCCCTCTCTCCTCTCTTTCTCACTTACCCAAACCCCCTCCCTCTTCCATGTGCACCTCAGCCCCCCTGCGCAGCACCTCAGCCCGTGGCCTCCCCTCACCCAAATCCTTTGAAGATGATGAAGGAACATGTAGAGGCAACGAAGATAAATCATTTGAAGATGCCCTTACCCAGGATCAATTAAACGAGGTCAGATTCATAAGAATCGATGATTATTTCAAGAAATTTCCAATTTTTTGCTGCTTATTTTCGTTTTTGTTAATCTCAACGCAGTGGCCATGGCGATTCCTCTGGGGAAGCTCACCACCATCCACGGAGCAGGTTCTTCTTCTCTGTTCCACACCCCCTGCCGCCACCCTCCCAAGTATCAATCATCACCTGGCAACAGTAGAGCATGCCACTAAATTTTATTGGCAGCACTTGCTTCTGATTATCAATATAAATATACGATCCCATGAGTTATAAGAATGAATTTCTCCCTTCCAATTTTTCTTCTATTACTTTCCATACTGTCTTTTCGAATCCCAGAGGTAATAGACACCTGCGTGAGGGGAAAATAGCAATCAGAACTTACAATGCAGGAAACCCTTGAAGAACTGCCAAACTTGATTGCTTCATCATGTATTTGTGTAGCAAGCTCTTACGTTGGTGCCAAGACCAACACAATAGGACCAAACTGGGGTTTATTTCGACAATGCCTCAGAAGAATGAATGCTGGAACTGTAGATTAGTATGTTTAGTGATATTATTTTCCATATCTATCTAAAATCCGACAATGAAATCTGAAAAAATAAAGATAACTTGATGCAATGAAATCCGGCAATGAAATCTATCTAAATTTTTTAAATGTTGGGTTGGATGCAGAGGCAACAGTAGCAATTTCTGAAAGCATTGAAATCCAAATATATATTCTTTATAACCTGTTTCATCATAAGATTCCGCAATGAAATCTATCTATATATTGTTTCAATATAAATTTTTTGGAGATAATTAAGTTGCATATGTTTGCTGCAGAGCCCAATAGCAAGTTAAGAAGGATTATGATGATGTGCAGTAGCAAATAACAGGAGTCTGAGATATCGGGTGTTGGCATTGCTACAGAGGAAACACCGAGGTACACAACTTAGTTTTTTTTCCATGTTCATGGAAAAAGTTTTTTTCCCAGGTTGGATTGTGTCACTGAGTTCGGATGGGATTTTGGTGGTCATGTTTAAGAATTTGTAGGGTTTGGATGGATTGCAAAAGACTTTTCTAATGCTTGGTCATGTTTTAAGAATCCTGTATTGATCATCTGGAGACAGCGGGGATGATTGGGGAGATGATGTATTGACTACTACTTCAAAGATATGATTTTCTTATAAAAATAAATTAATTCATAGTTTTTGTTTGAGCATTTTTTAAAATAAAGCAATACATTCTTTTTCTTAAATGCAGTGTGCCTCTGGAAGTAGTGAGGAAAATCATTGGACCGGATTAGGAATATGCCATGAATCAGATTGCAATTTTGAAAGGGCTGACTGAATTGCTTGGAAATGCTTTCTCAGATGAGTAGCAGCCTCATCTATCATCATATATCATTGGGTATTGAGTAAACGATAGCCAAGCTGGTACCTTCAGTGGAATGTGCGAAGTAAGACATAATAGATCTATAACCATTTGCAAGATTGTTTATAAGATACTGTAAGCTATGTATCTAATTACCAAATTAAGAAAGTAGTTGACGATACTACTATATTTCAATTGCATATCGACAATAATAAATTCCAAATACTTTAGGGCCAAGCTCATATTAGAATATAATGTTTGCATTCCATATTGCACCCCATGAAATGGAAATAACACAAGTTGCATGCAATGATATGATTTTGACAAATAAAGCATTCACCGTTTGATGCCTCACAAATGCACAAATGTACGGTTGGAGGTTTTTAGCAAGGCTGGCTTTGATCACATGTAATAAATATTTTACACATAATCTATCTCATATATGTACTTTGCTAATTATCTATCCAAAAATGGGTTGAAGAATGCAATGTATTTGTTTTGACATAATAAGCGTCAACTCTAATCAAGCATGATTTATCTATTATACATTTGTGATCAATTGTAATCAATTACAAACAGAACACTGTAGTACTATCCATTGTCATCTGTTATGTAGAAACTCATGTGTGATATCTGAAGTTGTGCATGCCTTCAAAATGTCCATCATCTGCTTTAACATGTTTGCTTTGTATAGACATGGAATATAAGGCATGGGTTCATGTTCAGAGCCTCAAAACATCTCTTGATGAACACAATTTGGAGTTGCATGTTAAGGAGGCTAATGAAGCAGAAGCAATATCACAACAACGTTTAGCCACCATATGATAAAAATGTCATGTAAAATTTTATTTTTGTTTGGTTTAGTTTTGTTTACAAACTGATACGTTTTGTTTGCAAACAGATTGGTTTAGTTTTGTTTGCATTTTAGTTTTCTTTTGTTCCACGTGATCCACTCACAATCCACATGGTCAATTGCAAACAGATACGTTGTTTCTGTGCATTTTCCTTCAACAATTACTTTTCAGTTTTGTTTGTTCATGTCATAGAAATCTGTCATTTTTAACTGTTCAGGCAATTAAAAAGTTACATAAATCCTTATCTGTATATTTTGTGGTGTGTGATCTGTAATTTTTTTGTTTGATTCAGGATATCTATAATTTCCTACTGGCTTCAGTTCAAGATCATCATTGTGTGGAAGAAAATTCTGTGGAAGAAAATTCTATGCAGGAGGCCAAAATCTGTGGAAGAAAATTTTGCAAATCAAATCAAGGTATATGCTAAGAAATGCCCTTTTGCAGGACTCCAAACACTGTCATCAAATGTGCTTTTATAATTATCCCAGGTAATTAATAACCCCAGTCAATTTAATAACACTGGATAGTCAATTTAATAACAATGGATATACACTGGTTAACTCCAGTCAATTTAATAACACTGATGGTCAATTTAATAACAATGGATATACACTGGATTACCCCAGTCAATTTAATAACACTGATGGTCAATTTAATAACCTGATCCGTAGATAATATTTATTCAAACATTAGCTAATATTTATCCATATTCCCACCATGGTTATGTTTTTGGGGTAAACCAGGTATCTGAATACTGGTATGTTTATCCAGGTATCCATATTCAGATATTATTTAAAAAGTGATATGGATAAATATTAGCTATACTGAATGATACCTATTAAACCAGGTATCAATGTTTATATTGAATGATACCTATTAAACATGTATCCCACCCAAAATTGATAAACAATTAGTAAACATTGTTGTGTTCTGGATTAACATGGTTTACTCCAATTGGTATCAATGACTATTAAACAGGTTGTGTTCTGGATTTACAGAACACAATAACCTGGTCAAAATAAACCAACATAATAACCATGTATCTCCAGGTTTTTATTTTGGTAACCATTTTTTTGTTTATATATCAAACAAAATAACCATGTATATCCAGTTTTTTACTTAAACCAAGGTGACTACAAAAATCTCTCAAAGCTTCAATCTTTCCCCTGCTTCTTTCTCTAACTTTCTCCAAAATCCAATCTTTTTTTGTTCCATATCCAGATCTTTTTTGTTACATTCCCAGGTATACATATAGATAATATTAGCTAATATTTATCAATCCAGTTCAATGGTTGTATATATCCAAGTATCAATGTTTAACTGGATAAATATTAGCTAGGTTGACAAATTTTGGTTTAACTGGATCAAATTTTTGTTAGTAGGTTGACAGTCCTAATTTGATGTTAGGGACTTTTTTCTGCATATGATGGACTGATAAAAAGAGATTGATTCGCCGGAATGCTTATCAATTTCCGTTGTTTGATGGGGAAAGAAAAAAGAAAGTAATCTAATTTTCAGTGATGGGAAAGATTGCAATTTTCATGTATATGGATAACGTTAAGTTCCTGTTCTTTTATAAGCGTGCTCTGAAATCTGAATGTTTTAGGGTGAAGCAAGGCTACATCCATTTTTTTAGTGTAATTTGGCCGGTCTGTGCCATTTAATCTTTTTGATATTTAGTGCCAAAGCTAAAATTTTTACATAGCAAAATGTCTTCACAGTTGATGGGCAAGTGAAGTACAAGAAGTGGATCCGAGAAGATGATGATCATTTCGATGAATCTCAGACGACATGGTGGTTGAATCGACGAACAAATAAGGTTGATTTTGATGATGACCTATAGTGCGCTACAGGAATATTTATACGGGAATTTTAAACGAGAATAACTTCATATCGTTATGCTTTTGATTACTAATTTATTTACTGATATATGCAGAAAAACTACTTCAGTGGCTATGTTTCAAAACAATTTGAAGTTATTCTATGCGTGAGGTATATCTTCCCTCAAACAACCCTCAAAGCAGCACCTCTCAAAGCCGCACCTCTTTAACCCTCTTCAGTCTCTCTATATCATGTGCAGAGGAGAGTTAGCTATTGTGGAGAGTTCAGTTTCTTCAACCCTCTTCAGTTTCTTCAACCCTCAAAGAGAGAACAAATTCATTTCTGACAAAAAATTCATTTGGTTCCAGGTTTTAGCCCACGGTTCAGATCGTGGCATAGCGAGAAGCGAGAAAAAACGGTTCCCAATCAGTTTCTCTACATCATCTGCAGGCCACGGTTTAGGTTTCAGCCCACCTCTCTCTGTTGCCACGGTTCAGGTGAGTTTGTGTTGATTATATATATAGATTCCCCTTACACTGTTCATTATTATATAAGCAATGTCTCAATTGCTATCCGTTAAGTGAAATGGCCTCAACTTAAATTATATGCTTTGACAGTTTTCAGGTTAATTTTCACAATCCCAAACAACTAAGAGAACGGTAATTTTAAAAAGTGTCACGACACTGAAATACAATCCATATAATGTCGAGGAGTTTCCCACCACAGACATGATATCATGCATATGGTAAAATTTAAGCAACATTTTGGAAGTTGAAAGACAAGATGTTAATTCTTAAAAAAAACATTGCCATAATAGACAGGATATTAAAAAGGAGATGCAATGCAAATAAGAAGAAGATAGAAATAGATTCTTTAGTAATGTATGATAAACTGAAGCATGAGAGAGTAGTCTTTCTTAAAGGTTGAACACGCCGACAAAAGATATATCCAGGTCATATATAGTATGTTGATATCATCACTCAATAATTAACCTGAGCTTACAGTGATTCAAACCCAGCAGTCTTGCACGAAATATTCAATGGAAAGCATCGCAGGCAAAAGTTCCCTCTCATTATGTGAATATGCCTTCGTAAGATAAAACACTAATCAATTCTATTAAATTTTGTTCTTGCACATGTAAGATGTGTAAAGGTAATAGCCATATTGTAAAAGTTGTTTATTGCTGAGTTTGGTTTTTTAATAGAAATTTGGGGTTTTCAGTTTATTATAGATTTATATGTTATAATATTTTAGAGAATCTTTACATTGATATGGTTGTTTTGATGAATATGTTATCCCGTCAAAATAGAAAATACTACTAAGTACACAACATAGATGATCACACGGTTTTAAATTTCTATTCCAATATTCAAAATAGAAATTTTGAGTATCATGATTGTAGGATATTTAAGATTGTAGGATATTTTCCATGTTCTTTTACTGGTCCAAGCACTCACTTCAAAATATCACAAACTATTTTCTTTTTCAAAATTACTACTAAATCATGCATTTTTATGATTTCTGCTTGACATTCAAACATACATGAAGATTATGAGAAAACATTGACTCTCAAGCAGGCAAGTGATATGAGCCACAATCTCTGCAGAAACTTACGGGAAATCTATTCTTGGTTTCAGTTGTTTTTCATCGGTATATTAATGTCAAGTTCATGGGAAGGAACTGGGTTGTGTTTCAGAGTGAGATAATAATATCCGCAGAAGAATTTTGTTATCGATTTTCTGATGGCTAGAAATCAGTAATGATCACAAGAACAAATTTAAGGTAATGTAACTATGAACCATTTGATGCATATGGTTTCTGGCTATAATTAATATGTAATTAGATATTTGGTGAGGATGCTGTATGATATCGAGCCTATAATTAAGTATGTGATTTGGAACTGGACATGTCATGAACTCAAATATTACAGGGTTTGGGTGCATTAACAATGCTTTTTTAAAACCCTTTATACAATATGATTGTGAGCCTTTGTTTATGCTCAAAATATTAGGTAAAACGAGAAGAGGGAAGTAATAACGATTGAACTGGAAATAACGTGACTGGCATGCACAAAAATCCTAGATGGAGAATGAAAAAATTCGTGTCTGTAGAGAAGAGAAGGATCAACATCATTAGTGGAAGAAAAAACAACAGCATGAACATGATGGTAGCAGCAACGACACAAGTAGCTATAGCAGTTGTGACAACAGCAGCAGCATCAAAAGAAAGGCATTGAATGAAGAGAGTTTACCTGAGAAGACAATGGCCAAGGTTAAACACATCTAGCCTGACAATGAAGTGAAAACTCAATATGAAATCTCTCCGCAGTAACTATGAAATTTTTTTCGTGAAAGCACTCCAATTTTGTTCAGATCAGATACCATAAGTATAAGAAGCCCTTTTTGTTTCTTTGGTTCTTTTGAGGTTGAGGGGGATAAAAAACTGTACAAAATGTAAATTTTTGGTTTAAGATTAATGATATGAATTATTTCAAATTTTGTTCATCTATACTTATGTTTGGCCTCCTATCTTAAAGAGTTCATCAAATATGATGATATTGATAGAAAATACCTCAAACTTTTCCCATTTATGATGACATGGTTAAGATCACATCTCACAAAAATGCGGGTGTTGCTACGATCTATATAAATGATTAGTGTTATATCTATGTAACTCATTCCAATTTCTATTAGACAAATTCTTTACTTAAACAAATTTATTATACAAACGAGAGATGTTTTTTGAATGTGGTTATTAACTAGGACAAAGGGTGGGTAGAAAGATGGTTGAGATTGAATCTTAATGAATCAATGGGTAGAATGCGAGTTTGTGAAATTTTTTTTGGAGGAAATCATAAAATTTTGGAGGAACTAAATTTGGAAGAACTAAATTTTAGGGGGGGACCTAAAATTTTTAATGGGAACTTATAACAATTATTGTAGTTTACTTATTGATGTTCGTTACAAATTAGGGTATCTAAGACTTTGAGATGCGACTATTATAAATGAACCGTGCCCTTATGTTTGTAACCAATTTATGTTTGTAATTTACCAATTTATTTCTCTAACCAATTTATGTTTGTAATTTACCTAGGTTATTGTATATCCAGATGACACACGATGTTGGATTGAGATTGACACGCATTCCTTTTATAATGTAATGAAGAGGAAGTTTCCTGTTGAACCATGATGGATTGTGTATTAACAGCTTTGATGTAACAGATGTATTTTTGATGTAACAAATGTAAATATTATTATGGTGCTACTTGGCTTAGACTAATAGAACTGGATCTACATTACTTTTGTGTAACATTATTAAGGTGCTACTTTTTGATGTTAGAAATGTAAATTTTAATAGTTGCTTACATGGTGTTTTTACTTCACCAATTGCAATTGTTTTCATGGTTGGATGTGATTGGGGAAACGTGGTGACATGGCTGATGCACATAATCTGATCAATGTTGCCAACTTCCGCACTCCTAGGTTTTGGTGACATGGATAATTTTTACGTCCATCTCTGTTTTTCTGTTTGTTCATGTATCTTAATACTGTAACATGTTTTTAGCTCCCATCTTTATAGAATATTTTGTTTAAAAAATGTGGGCAAAATGCAACTAACTTTACAAAAAAAAATTCAGAAACGAACTACATATTGGGGGACTAACATTTTTGTCAGTGAGTAAAAATTTTGTGAGTAATTAAACAATGTGAGAACTAAAATCTCTTGAAGGGACCTAAATTTTGGGGAACTAAGACTTTGATTGGGGAACTAAGATTTTGAGGGGGGGATTTCTAAAATGAATCATGTCCACATTTTCAGGGGAACTAAGATTTTGAGAGGGGAAATATCTAAAATGAATCATGCCCATATTTTCGAGGGAACTGAGATTTTGAGGGGGAAATATCTAAATTGAACCGTGCCTTACGGGCACGGGTATTTACTAGTGTATAAGTGTAGGGTGAGGTAGCGAATGTTTTGCAAATGAAAATAGGTTTTTACAAAGATTTTATTTTTGAAATGTGAGCATGATGAACATAGAATTGATATATATAAAAGAAAATATTTAAAGTCCTATTTAGCTTAGAAAAATATTCTGAAAGTACGTACGGTAAGCGATTGAAATAAAGTTCGTAGTTTAAAAAAATAATATATTTATCGAATTTTCAAAAGGGTCACAATGTTTTAAAACTGAAATACAAAGATATCGGTTAGAAATAATTACGAGATATTAACTAGAAATTTGACCAAGATGGTTTCAAAATCCGTGAAACAATTTTAACTCAAACGAAAAGCGAGAAATTTAAATACTTGTAATAAGAGGGTTTTAAAGAAGTTAAACTGAGCAAAGAATTTAATAATGAATTTCGAAAAAACTTTTAGAGGAAGACATGATTTGCAATGGGAAAGCTTCGAATAATTAACGATAATCGTCATGGAGCGATCACGTGAATTGAGGGAAAGGAATGTGATCGTATAATGAATACGCCTAAGAGATGATTCATGAAAGCTACGATGGAACTCTACGGCCGATAACACAAAAGTGTAATGATCAGGAAGATGCTAGAAGTCAGGGGTTCTAATTATCGGGCCGTCTAAAGATCAGGAGAACTCAGGACTAAGTCTTCCTAATGAACTAGACAGTAATAGAGAGATCTCAGGGAAGGGCCCTAAAAGAATCATGATTACGTTCTGTTGGACCCGAAGTCGATGGACCCGAGCGAACGACTGAAAGAAGGGCTCTAGAAATCAAACACGGTCAGAGTCAAGTGAGGGCTACTAAGGTATCCTAAGACGTGTATGCCTAAATCTTAGCTAATGCGCCTGACTATCAAACCTGGATACCTATCTAAGTCTTCCTACCATGTAAGACTAGGAAAACCTAATTTAGACTTGTACATGGATATTAAATGAATGCGGTACTCTTATTGTTCCGAACCCCTTTTTTGCATGACCTACATATGCCACCACTAAAACATGTCACGCCTCGCTTCCCAAAACGACGGAAGCAAAACATGACTAAGTTCTGCTTGGGCCAAAGCTGTGAGGCTCGGACCCATTAAGCATCTGTAGGGATACCAGGTTCTTGCATTTATAAAATTCGAAACAACAGAAAGTACTACAAGAAAATTTGCATTCATTAATATAAACAGATAATATCCAGCGAGTACAAAAGTCTAAAAAGAGAAGCCTAAGCATGGCAACAACTACAGAAAGGAAACTAATGGTGCAAGCACCCAACCTAGGCAGAAAAGTAAAGTGGTGCTAAGCACCCAACTAGAAACTAGTAACCTCAGGAAGTCCGCAACGGTGGGGAACGTCTAAGTCTGGTCCTCGTCAAGTACGTCCTCCGGGTCAACGTCCTCTGGCTCAAGTACTCAGGTATGTTCAGCTCGTCCACGCACTCTGGCTCAGCACCTGACGTACAGCATCCAAGAGAAAAGGAACTGTACGTCAGGTAAAGTCTACAAGGAGGGGGTTAGACTCTACTTCAAGTGTACTGAAATTTAAAGCAACAATTTACCGGTTGATTAACATACTGGGGTTATAACATGGTAGTTATAGAGAGTAAAACGGTGCAGGAAAAGTAAACGCGACAAGCTGTAGCTGTAGCGTGTGCTATCAACTATGATAGTAACCTAAACAGGACAAGACAAGACAAGACAAGACAAGACACGTGTGACTCGAAGGGTTCATGCCTTACGGTTCGAGGGGGATCAAACCCTTTCCCCGTGCGCATGCTCAACCTACCCCACCCAAGTGCACAAGACAAGTCCGTACAAGGGATCAGTCACTCTTCTGGTGAGTACCCTATAGCCCGCAGGCTGTGTATCCGTACAAAGGATCACTCTCTCTGGCTTGAAGAGTGTCATATTGTCCGTAGGCTGTGTATCCGTACTATGGATCACTCTCTCTGGCTTGGAGAGTGCCATATTGCCCGAAGGCTGTGTATCCGTACAAGGGATCACTCTCTCTAGCTTGGAGAGTGCCCTATTACCCGCAGGCTGTGTATCCATACAAGGGATCACTCTCTCTGGCTTGGAGAGTGCCTTATTACACACATGTTGTTTGTAACATGACATGACACGACAAGTGAAAGGGATAGTTCTTTCTAGGGGATCCACACGCACGCACACACAGAATAGCCCTAAGGTATCAGTTGTTGTTGTTGTTGCGCTTAGACTTTGTCGTCAAGTCTAAGCTGTCAAGGGGGGTCCCGGATGCTATCATTTCACATCTGGTTCTCTTTGTTTACGTTTTAACAGTTCTAATAGTCTATGGACTAAACACGGCCGATAGTACAAGTGTATACACTTGCCTGCGGTGGCGAGTGCGTCATCTGTCCGGAGCGTCCCGTCGAAGCAGTGCATCAGTAAGGAGTCGTCTGAAACAAGTCAAGCGACTGTGTCAGGTCATGCTCATCATTAATCCTATTAGGGTTCATTTCTAGGTTAAATGTGGCTACCCTAAAAGTCACATGTTAAGATGTCAATTCAGCCTATCCGACGATTCTATCCTATATGCACAGTCAAAAAGTCCGATCGTGAATCTACAGTTCCACATCGTTTTAAAGGAGAAGAAAGTAAATTTAGTTACTTTAGTTAACGATTTTTAGTTAGGTTTTGATGACTTACAGTTTGGGTCGCTACGAGTAAGAGGCTAACCTGGTGTGACGAACGCGCACAAATCTGTCGTCGAGTCTGGAAACGGTGGCAGTGCTCACGTCCTCGACTGTGGTTAGCGCAGTAAGGGTCATCTCAGATTCGTCTCGGGATCGTCTTGGCTGCGGGTAGTGCAGCGAAACAGCACAACAACGGGAACGGAATCGGAATTGCCTCGATTGCGAGTAGCGCAACGAGATGGCATGGTAACGGTAACGGTAACGTCCACGATGTCTGGAGAGTGTTCGGCTTGGGGATCAAGCAAGGGGAGCGCAGTGACGTCAGGCACCGACAGATCTGGGTTACGCTCTGTGTGGGTGGAGAGGACAGATCAGGGTTAAGATGGCCGGGTCTGCTGTGGCCTAGGGGGTAATGGCCGTCAAGTGGGCATGGCAAGGAGTAGTAGAGGGGCTGTCGTCAAAAGGAGAGGCCGGTGGATCTTGGGGTTGGACAGCGGGATCAAGGGTCTGGAGTGTAGGGACCCGAGATGCACGCAACTTGGGCATGGACAGCCGCGTGTTGGGCTGCTACTGCAGGAGGGCCTGGGTCGCACGCGCAAAGAGGGTGTGCCACGCGTCGCTGCGGCCATGGTACAAGCCTGCACGAGGATTACCGGGCAGGCTGGGCGACTTACAGGCCATGAGAAGTCTGTTGCAACGGGAAGAAAGTGACATATAGCGTGTGGAGAACGCGACAGGTTGTGTGGCGGATGTGGGGCTCCGGTTGGCCGCCGGCGACGTAAGGGGGCCGCGCATCCGGCGGTGGCCGCGGGGTGACAAGCAGGCGTGCGTGAGGTGTTGGTGTTTTAGAGAGGAGAGGGGGCACCAGATCCGTGAGGCTATGCGACGCTGCGACGTGCGCGGATGGCCGAAAAGCGCTAGGTGCTTAGAGGAGAGGGCTGGAGCTGTGTGGAGGGCAGGTGGGTGAGGGTTCTTGCCGCCTGGTGATCACTCCATATTTTACACTTTTTTCCCGCATGTTTGCATGCCATTTAGATCGCCCAAATCATGTTTTTCACGATATATCGACGAAATTGCGATGCTTTTCATGATTTGTTGTTTTTGTCGTATTTCAGGTGATTTGGAGCGATTTGGAGTGATCTCGAGATACGCCTACTCCAGAGTGTCACCGACGACCTCCCCGAGTGGTATTTTGCCATTGGAGAGGAGAGGAAGAAGAAAGAACGTCGTAGGAGCGACGAGGAGGCCAAAACAAGCTGTTTGGGTATTTTTGGTGTCTCACTCAGCCGAGTGAAGGAGTCACTCGGCCGACCATCGAGACACCGCTCGGCCGACCGGATCGGACACGATTTATATGTGCACTCGGCCGAGCATCGGAAGCCACATCGGCCGAGTGACGAGACCGCGTCCGCCCGAGTGGCACTCAGACGAAGCCCATCAAAAATCGCCAACTTACTGCTTTTCGTCTGCCTGAGCTTCAGAAGACCCACTCGGCCGAGTGGCAAATGCCGACCGCCCGAGTACTAAGAAGCCATCGGCCGAGTGACGACAACTCAGTCGGCCGAGCGACTCCCGAAGTGAAGACCCCCGAAGACCCAGACTTACTGGAAATTTACAGGGTTTGTCACTCGGCCGAGCGAATTTTGTCACTCGGCCGAGTGCGACGCGCTGCCTGTAGCGAAAATTGCGGATTTCAGGCTGCGCAGGGGCATTTTGGTCACAGTTTTTTGGACGATTTTGGGGGGTATTTAACCCCTGTTTTTACCCTAGGTTAGAGAGCTTTTCTCAGTACTTTTTGCAGCTTTTTAGATTAACTTTTAGCTTTAGATTTTTGTGATTAGAGAGGAGAGAAAAGTTGATTTTTGTTGGATTCATTAAAGAACTCCATTGGTTTGCATCTCTCCCCTCTAAAAATACTATTTTTATTTCATATTTGAATATTGTGATGAATTCTTTTATTATTTCTATTGATTATTCTTGTATTTGTGCTATGAATTGTGAGTAGTCCACACGTCTTGGGGCGTGGGGATGAACCCTACGAGCCCAATTTCAGATTTGTGATGAATTGGTAGGAATTTTGCTAGAATTGCCTATTAGGGTTAGTTTGGGATCGATTTACTACGGATAGCTAGGTATTCATATCAATTGGGATTTGCAAGAGATTGGATCCCAATTCGATAGGAAACCCTAGAAATCCGAATTGGGTTGGAATCGAATTTCCGTAGTATCGGTTTGCAAGAGATTGGACCGATACTAGGGTTCTCGGTTGCAATTCCGTGCCAATACCCGTTTGCAAGAGATTGGACGGGTAGGAACTATCCCAACCTAGGTCGTGGCCCGAGTTTGCACGAGAGTGGGCTCGGGGCGCGATTGAACGATGATGTTGATCCTAATGCTAGCTTGCCTAGGCTAGGGTTTGCAAGAGATTGGACCCGAACCTAGGATAGCTATTGACCGGCAACAGCGCGAGAGCGTGAGCTAGGTTTTACATTCAGTTGCAACTAGTTCATCCGTAATTCTATTCTAGCAATTTTGATACCAATGAACCGCATTGACGAAATACGGTGAGTGGCGGGGATTCCCCATTTCCTAGGCGTCTTTTATTTGATTTGATATCTTCGTACTTTGTCTGACGATTGTGACAGGATCACCAAAGGCAAATTCTCTCTTTTCCGTTCTTAATAGCCAGGTTGTTTGGAGCAAGCACTTTCATTCGTCCTCCCTGTGTTCGATAACCCGCTCGCTGCTACACCGTGCGCTTGCGGTAAAACTACACGGTCGCACTTTTGGGTTACATTCCGGAGCGATCAAGTTTTTGGCGCCGTTGCCCGGGAGGCCATTTTGACGGTGTTCGGCATCGACCACCCGGTTATTTTTCTTTTCTTTCTTTCTTTACTTTCTTCTATATCTTGTTCTAACTCTGTTTGCAGCCCTATTTGCTTGTTCTCCCCATATTTTGCATAAGATCTTAACAGGGAGAATGGAGAATGCAATGTCAACAATAGAACTCAGTCAGGAAGATTATGACTCCTTCACAGACCTCCTTAAGGAGCTTGTCAATAAGGTCCACGCCACAGGAGCATTTGCTATCGATATCAAGGACCCCGACGAACAAATATTTGCTAGTTTTGTGATGGATCAACTCTCCCCGGATGGGATTATCGGGGGCAATGTTAGAGTTGATGTGATAGACGACAAGTTATACTTCGAAGATGGCAGAGCAAGTGTCGAAGAGCACTATACTCCCGAAGAATCTTTCGAGCAAACTGATGATCAGGGAGTTACACTCTATGACACTAACTCCTGCTTTTATGAATCGTCTGATGTGTTTCTTGACTCCAGGAACGAACCGGAGCAGAATGAAGGTCTCGACAATGCTATCACAGAATCGGAGAGCGCCTATTTCGATGCATCGTCCTCACTAAGTAGTGAGTCTGAGTCTTCGCAAGAGAGCGCACCACCTGAACATGAACTAAACCCAGATGACAAGGAAGAAGCCAAACTCATGCGAGCTGATGAAGTAGAAGGAGCAGCACCTCTTGAGGTAGAACTTAAAAAGTTACTTCCGAATCTAAGGTATGCCTTTTTGGGTAATAAATTAACTTTCCCGGTGATAGTCAATTCCCACCTCACGCAAGATCAACTTGAAAAACTCCTAGACGTTCTTAGGAGCCACAAAGATGTCCTTGGCTACACTATCTCTGATCTAAAAGGGATAAGCCCTAGGCTTTGCACACATAGGATCCATTTAGAGGATACCGACGCCACCTCCATAGAGCCTCAAAGGAGGTTAAACCGGAATATGAAGGAGGTGGTTAAAAAGGAAATCCTAAAATTGCTCGACGCCGGTATCATTTATCCCATCTCTGATAGCAGATGGGTTAGCCCCGTTCACGTCGTCCCCAAGAAAGGGGGGATGACAGTCATAAAAAATGAAAAAGGTGAGCCCATATCTACACGCACCGTCACGGGATGACGAATGTGCATTGACCATAGGAAACTAAATAAAGCTACCCGAAAGGACCATTACCCATTGCCCTTCATTGATCAAATGCTTGAACGCCTAGCTAAACATAAATACTTTTGCTATCTAGATGGGTATTCGGGATTCTTCCAAATCCCTTTGCATGAAGATGACCAAGAAAAGACCACTTTTACTTGTCCCTATGGTACCTATGCCTACCGTAGGATGCCGTTTGGCCTTTGTAATGCTCCCGCCACCTTTCAGAGGTGTATGACATCCATATTTTCCGATTACATTGAAAATATTATGGAAGTTTTTATGGATGATTTTTCGGTCTATGGAAGTGAGTTTGACTCTTGTTTGGCCAATCTTACTAAAGTCCTTAAAAGGTGCCAACAAAACAATCTCACTCTAAATTGGGAGAAGTGTCACTTCATGGTCACAGAAGGTATAGTTCTCGGGCACCTTGTTTCCTCGAGAGGAATTGAGGTAGACAAAGCAAAGATTGAGGTAATCGAAAAATTCCCTCCTCCTATTAATGTCAAGGGCATTAGAGGCTTCCTTGGTCATGCGGGGTTTTACCGCCGCTTCATCAAGGACTTCGCCTCGATTGCCCGACCACTTACTTCCTTGCTCGCTAAAGATACTCCTTTTATTTTTTCAGGGGAATGCTTGCAAGCCTTCAACACCTTGAAGGAAGCACTAGTTTCCGCGCCCATCATACAACCATCAGATTGGAGCCTTCCCTTTGAGTTAATGTGCGATGCTAGTGACCAAGCCATTGGAGCGGTATTGGGACAAAGGAAAGATAGGAAGCTTCATGCGATATACTATGCGAGCAAGACATTGGATGACGCGTAGAAAAACTACACAACTACCGAAAAAGAGCTTCTAGCGGTCGTCTATTCCATCGAGAAGTTTCGCTCCTACCTCCTTGGTTCCAAGGTGATTGTCCACACCGACCATGCGACGTTGAAATATCTCTTGAACAAGAAAGAGGCCAAGCCTCGGTTAATTAGGTGGATAATCTTGCTGCAAGAGTTCGATTTGGAGATCAGAGACAAAAAGGGTACGGACAATGTCGTGGCGGACCATTTATCTAGTCTTATTCGCGACAAGGAGGACGAGAGTTTGCCTATCAACGACACATTCGTGGATGAGAGGCTATACGCCGTAAGGACCGGAGAAGTACCTTGGTACGCGGACTTCGTCAATTACTTGGCTTGTGGAATTAAACCGCATGGGATGCCCGCGCACCAAAAGAGGAAATTTTTGCATGAGGTCCGTAGCTATTTTTGGGAAGATCCATACCTCTTCAAGATATGCAAAGATAGCGTTATTCGGAGGTGTGTTTCTAAGGAGGAGGCAACATCTATCATCTTGCATTGCCACGGGATGCCTTGCGGGGGACATCACGCCGCCTCTAAGACAACCGCTAAGATCTTGCAGAGCGGATTCTTCTGGCCAACAATGTTCAGAGACACCCACGCCTTTGTAAAGGGGTGCGATAGATGCCAACGGACCGGGAATATCTCCAAACGTAATGAGATGCCAATGAGGCCCATCCAAGAAATTGAGCTTTTTGATTGTTGGGGAGTAGACTTCATGGGACCATTTCCGTCGAGCAATGGTAATAAATACATCCCACTGGCCGTTGACTATGTCTCCAAATGGGTGGAGGCAATCGCCACCCCTACTAATGATGCAAGGGTCGTCTCTAAGTTCTTCAGGCAGAATATCTTCCCACGCTTCAGAGTGCCTCGTACCTTGATAAGCGACGGGGGGAGCCATTTCATAGAAAACAAGTTTGAAGCCATGCTAAAGAAGTACGGGGTAAACCATAGAGTTGGCATGGCATATCACCCCCAGACAAGCGGCCAAGTGGAAGTCTCAAATAGAGAGATCAAGCAAATCCTCGAGAAGACCGTGGATCGATCTAGAAAGGATTGGTCAATAAAGTTAAACGATACTTTATAGGCATATCGCACGGCCTTTCGCACTCCCATCGGCACCACACCGTTCCGACTTGTTTATGGGAAAGCTTGCCACTTGTCGGTAGAGTTGGAGCACCGCGCATATTGGGCCATCAAGACCTTTAATTATGATTACAAGAGTGCGGCGGTGAGGCGACTCTTAGACATCAACGAGCTTGATGAGATAAGGAGAGATGCCTACGAGAGCTCGAGAATTTACAAAGAAAGGACCAAGATTCTCCACGATGCACGCATAACCGTCACAGACTTCAAGGTAGGAGACAAGGTCTTGCTATATAATTCCCGGCTCTGATTATTCCCCGGTAAGTTGAGGTCGCGTTGGTCCGGACCTTTCACCATCAAGCACATACAACCGGGAGGGGCTTTTGAGTTGGAAAGCAAGGACGGAGCCACATTCAAGGTAAATGGTCAGAGGCTCAAACATTATTTCGAGGGAGTCCCAATGGGAGAAACCAATAGAATATATCTTCTCAAAAGATGGCCGGATGATCTTTCAGACCTCCTTGACGAGGTAATTGAGGAAGCGATCCCCCACTCAATCAGCGCTCTATTCAAAGAAGATTTCGAAGAAGGCCCGGATTTGGACCACGAAGGAAAGATGAACGAATCCCCAGACTTCTCCGCTGAAATTGATGAAGGCGATGCTGATGTCGCAAGGATCCGAGAGCTCTGCAAGCTCTCAAAATTGAAGTCTCCGAAGAAAGCTCCGTCGGCACGGAAATCGGTGTCACCGGTGGAGCCGAGGACCGGAGCAAATGCTAGCTTGGGGGAGCCACCCCCAACACTATTCGAGACGAGAGACCACCGAGGGAGAACACGTCGCCGCAACTTCCGAATCCAAGCGTTCTCCCCGGAAAGTTTGACGGGTGCATCTCCTATGCACCAAACATCCCGCATTAATTGAAAATCATATGGGGTCGAGCTCACGACCTTAAACGAGCGCTTGTCGGGAGGCAACCCGATGGTTATAGCTTTATTTTTACTTTTTCTTTATTTTTGTTTTAGAAATTTTTAGTGTTTTGAGTCGTTCGCCCAAAAATTTTGTGATAACGGGTCATATTTTTCTTGACAGGAGAGGAGATAGGGAAATCAATCATGAGGAGGATGAATGAGGCGACGAAGATCGCTCCAGGAATGCGCTCGATGCTTAGGAGGAAGATGAAATCGACTGGAGGAAGAAAAACAGAGTTTAGAGCTCAAATGAAGACAAACAGCAGAAAACAAGGCTCACTCGGCCGAGCACACAAGTTCGTCCGGCCGAGCCGCTCACGAATGAGGGAAGTCTACTGTACCCAACCCTCTGTTTATTTTTCCGATTTCAGTATAATTGCCACTCGGCCGAGTATATATATTCACTCGGCCGAGTAAAACTGATACACTCCTAGGGCGAGTCTTGCCGAGTAGCTTGAGCCACTCGGCCGAATGGACTTACTCCACTCGGCCGAGGTTGGCAAGGCCACTCGATCGAGTCATTAGCGGGGGAAAATTTCCCAAACATTTTCCGTTGAGTTCACTCGGCCGAGCGACCTAGTCACTCGGCCGAGTCGTAAATTTTACTATAAATAGGGCTGGGGGGCTCGTTTTTCGAAACAAAACAAACCGATCGTGCCCCGACCCCTCGCATTCCCAGCGCCCGAACCCCCCGTTGCTCACCCGATCGCCCGTCCGCCACCGCCGCTCGGCCACCCTTCGCCGGCCGAGCCGTCGCCGCACCTCGCCCGAGTCGCCGCCGGCGGCCACTGCTCCGGCCGACTCCGGTAACCCCATTTTAGCCTATTTTCTCCTCTTTTGTGTGTTTTTCGAGGATCCATGTGCTTAACGAACCCCAAATTCGAATTAATTTCAATTTCTATCTATTATACCCCTAATGCCCCATACGTATTGAATATTACTCGCTGATATCTCCATTTCATGCGCAGGTTATATTTGGGAGCTTAGGGGAGCCCAGGGGAGCTTCCAGGGACTGTTTTGGGCTACGTGGGGGCGTCGTCTTCGCACGCTTCCATAGCTTTGCACTCGCGGCGTGTCGTGGTATATTCTTTCCTTTATTTTACGCACGCCGCATTTTTATTGGTTTTGGTGAGCGCTCGGGGCCCATATGCCGCCTCGGACACAGCCGAGGTCGAGGAGAGCTTCCGCCAAGCGGAAGCGGTCAGATGATGCCGGCCCCTCCCACGAGGTGGAGGACTCTCCTCCGCCTACTCCACCACACCCCATTCACCCAGCACAGCCTGCAGGCCCCGCACACCCCGCACAGCCTGCAGGGCCCGCACAGCCCGCACAGCCACTCCCTGCCATGCCACAGCCCGTACCACCGCCTCCGGCTCCACTTGTCGGGTCGCTCGGGATCACGTTCTGAGACGATGCACACCGCGCCGTCTTCGAGCGTATCTCCCAGCGCTCGATCGTACCCTCCAGGTTCGCACACCTTGCAGACCTAGGACACCTGGGGGTACTCGAGGGGATGCTCACGTTGTACGACAACATGGGCTGGCGAGATTTCTTCCAGGTGTCGGCGGACACTTTTGTCCGTCCGACACTTGAGGTTCTTAGTTCGATCGCCCGGACCGACGAGGGATGCTCGTTTCGGTTCATGGACCGAGAGTTCCATGTCACTCTCGGTATGATGAGAGCTTTCTTCTCGTGGCCCGACGTCCCCGGGGCCGACCGTGGTTACGCCCCCACACATATCCCCCCACCTTCCTTCGACGCCGGCGCCTTCTGGGCCCGGATTACGGGTCTTCACGCTGCCTTTGACCCTAGTAGGGCCAAGGCCTCGGCCATCGTCCACCCTTGCCTCCGTATAGCTCAGCGCCTCATGGCGACTACCTTTTTGGCCAGATATGAGCCGGGCACGATGTCCATGCCGGAGCTCTATATGCTCTACGCGATGACACGGCCCAGAGATCTATCTAGGTAGGGTGATGAGTTGGTCTCCGCCGTCGTGATTGATGTCGCGGCTTGGTTTTTGGACCGCATCATCGTATCGGTGGGCGCTCGCTCACCGATATGCTGCGGCGGCCTGATCACCTTGCTCGCCCTTATGACCGGCGAGGACTTTCCTGACGACCTGCGACGAGCACCGGGCCCCACTTCACTGTCCATAGATGTTATGGCCCGGATGAAGATGCTTCTTCCGCACGGTGAGCGACACTGGGTCTGGCTGCACGGCCCCTTCGGTGCCGATTGCATGATTCTTCCGAGCCCAGCTCGGACTCAGATTGCACCGGCCCAGGTGGACTGGCTCCCTGCAATGGATGTTCTGATCCCAGCCGCATACGTGCTTGAGGCCGAGGAGGCCGAGCAGGCCCACGCTGCCCACGCTGCCCCCGCAGACCCTGTTGCACCTGCTGAGCCTGCCGCCCCCGTTGACCCCATGGCCCCTCAGCCTGTCCCTGATACTTCTGCTGCTCCCGACACCTCTGTCCCCACTTCTGTCGGTGTCGGGAGTACCCTAGCTGAGCCCACCTCCACTGCTTCCACGCCTACGCTCACCACCACTACCACCACTGGCCCTCTGTCTGCCGAGCCCGTTTCCTCTGCCCCACCCGAGCGCCCGCCGACTATAGTTGAGTGCGGCGAGCCCTCTTTTGCCACCGCCGTTGAGACCTTGGTCTCCACCTCTGTCTCCACCGCTGCTGTATTTTCTGAGAGTGTCGTGGCGTCTGTCCACACTTCTGTGTCACCGACCTCTCTGGCCGCCTCGTTGCCACTTTTGTATTCTTTTTTCGTTGCTGCTGCCTCCACTTCTCACCAGCCGGTGCCCCGGCCTCACACTGAGGCCAGGCCCACATTTACGAGCGCAGCACCTTTCGTTCCCTTCCCTGCTGAGCCCATCACCTACGCCACCAGAGTACGCCAGCCCCGACCTGCACAGCACAGACCTGTGCGTCCCTCTGCACCACCTCCCCCCGACACTGTACTTCAGAGCATTCGTGCTCTCGAGGGGGCGGTGAGTGGCCTCAGAGGCGACCTTAGGACCCTGTCCTCCACCGTCTCCGCGATGGCTGGTCGTTTCGACCTACTTCCGCACATTCACTACTGCCTTACCCAGGTCCTAGATCGGCTCCCCCGCGTACCCACCCCTACCCCCACCCAACAGGTACCCATACCCACCCCCACCCACACCCAGCCTGCTGCCACTTCCACACCCACACCCTCTCAGCAGCCTGTTCCACCACCACCTCCTCCTCCGCCTCAGGACGGGGACGGTGCAGCACCACCTTCTTAGGCACTCTTGATGCCATCGATTCCTTTTGCCGTTGTGCTGCCCGTCTCTGCTGGGTCCTGTTGATTTTTGCCCACCCCACCCTCTCCTCACTGTTTTTTTGATGCACATTTTGATCATATATTTATATATCATTTTTGGGAGAGCGGGAGAGTTTTTGGTGTCACACCTTTATATTCGTATCACACCTATATCTGCATGCATCATGTCCGCATCATATTTTTATTTCTTATTTTTCTTTTGTTATTTTATTTTCTTTTTCCCCATGCATGCATCCTCACCTGCCCCTCACATTACTCGTCTCTCGCGTGCCACACTTCGCACATTGAGGACACTGTGCCATTTAGCTTGGGGGAGTGAGTTCTCACGTTCTTTTTGATTTACCACCTATATTTTTAGTTTTTTCACGCCATTTTCCGCACTTGCACTCATTTTTATCACTTTTTTCTTTTATTTTACCATGCATCACGTTTTCCTTATTTTCTTTGTGTGTTGCATTGTAATTAGTTTCATTTTCCCTTTGTCTTTATTTATTTTTCATCTCATGCTAGAGATGACTTTTCTGTGATGATGATTACGTGGCGTTCGCTTTCTCTATATATGCATGCTATATTCGTCATGTCTTAGGTTTTATTTCTGATATCATATGCTGTGACTTGCTTTGCATTTAGAGATAGTAACCCACACTTTTTCCGCATGAAAATGGATGAAATTTTATTATTAGCTGAGTCTGAATATTCATATGTATGCTATCGCAGAAAACACACCAAGATTCACGCATTGAATGCTTATATTTGGAGTACCGCTTTCTTTTCCTATATCACTTCTATATGCATGCTTTGTACATTTCACTTCAGGATGATTGAATGTTGTTAGCTATGATAAATCTGGATTAGTTAGCTTTTTTGTGATCGAAACTGAGTAGATTAGATTACCCTGCTGAAGTTGTCGTGCACGTCCTATAGAGTGAACCGAGAGATATATTTATTTCTTTCTCCACAAATCTTGAATATCATTTCTCTATTTTAAAATCATTGGTGAATCTGCCCTTAGCGATTCTATTATATGGCATTTCCCCCGCTATTAATTCCTAGCTCCAAATTTCCCAAAACCAAAGAAAGAAAAAGAAAAATTCTTGTATACCCTTATTTCTCTTTGATTTGGGATCATTGTGTGTATATGCTATTTGAAAAAAAAAAGAAAAAAAAGAAAAAAAAGAGAAAAAGAAAAAGAAAAAAAAAGAGAAAAGAGAAAAATCTCAATAAATGATCCCATCTCATGATCTCTCTTTCTTCCCTCTTTTTGTTTTTTATTTTTGTTGCTTTTGGAGCTTTATCGAAATGGGGATGTAAATATTTTTTATGCCACCACGCTTATAGATAAGCTTGGGGGAGGGAATCCATTGATGTGTGAGAGAGTGACTACTTGACGTTGCACGACAACCTAGGCTAAGTAATATTCTAACTCGGTGAGATTATTTTTAGCTTTACAAAGTCCAGAAATCTATGCCTAGCACTCATTTCATGAAATCCACACTTATCTATTCTTTCTATTCTACAGTGTGATATTCTTATACTCCTCATAGAAAGCATTCAATTGAAAGTTTGTGATCTGCGATTTGTATACCGCTTTAAATGATTCAGACGATGTTAATTCTGAAATTATTCCGTTTTTCATGATTATATCGCTGTTCGTGGGTTTCTATTTCTATTTGCACCATTATACTATGATATCGAAATAAAATTCTTTGACATGTGTTTTTCATTCGGTGCATGCTATATGAGTAAGCAAAACCCACGTCCTGAGAAAACGATCTAGCAGCTTCCCTCCTTCTTTCTTCTTTCTTCTTTCTTCTTCGTTTTTATTTCGTTTTCGTTTTTCTTGGTTTTCCATTTTTTCGCCGTTTTCGTTTTCGAAATCCACCGGGTTCGCCTTTTACTTATCTTCCTCGAGGACGAGTAAGAGGTAAGCTTGGGGGATTTTGATCACTCCATATTTTACACTTTTTTCCCGCATGTTTGCATGCCATTTAGATCGCCCAAATCATGTTTTTCACGATATATCGACGAAATTGCGATGCTTTTCACGATTTGTTGTTTTTGTCGTATTTCAGGTGATTTGGAGCGATTTGGAGTGATCTCGAGATACGCCTACTCCAGAGTGTCACCGACGACCTTCCCGAGGGGTATTTCGCCATTGGAGAGGAGAGGAAGAAGAAAGAACGTCGCAGGAGCGACGAGGAGGCCAAAACAAGCTGTTTGGGCATTTTTGGTGTCTCACTCGGCCGAGTGAAGGAGTCACTCGGCCGACCAGCGAGACACCGCTCGGCCGATCGGATCTGACACGATTTATATGTGCACTCGGCCGAGCATCGGAAGCCACATCGGCCGAGTGACGAGACCGCGTCCGCCCGAGTGGCACTCAGATGAAGCCCATCAAAAATCGCCAACTTAATGTTTTTCCTCTGCCTGAGCTTCAGAAGACCCACTCGGCCGAGTGGCAAATGCCGACCGCCCGAGTACTAAGAAGCCATCGGCCGAGTGACGACAACTCACTCGGCCGAGCGACTCCCAAAGTGAAGACCCCCGAAGACCCAGACTTACTGGAAATTTACAGGGTTTGTCACTCGGCCGAGCGACTTTTGTCACTCGACCGAGTGCGACGCGCTGCCTGTAGCGAAAATTGCGGATTTCAGGCTGCGCAGGGGCATTTTGGTCACAGTTTTTTGGACGATTTTGGGGGGTAGTTAACCCCTGTTTTTACCCTAGGTTAGAGAGCTTTTCTCAGTACTTTTTGCAGCTTTTTAGATTAACTTTTAGCTTTAGATTTTTGTGATTAGAGAGGAGAGAAAAGTTGATTTTTGTTGGATTCATTGAAGAACTCCATTGGTTTGCATCTCTCCCTTCTAAAAATACTATTTTTATTTCATATTTGAATATTGTGATGAATTCTTTTATTATTTCTATTGATTATTCTTGTATTTGTGCTATGAATTGTGAGTAGTCCACACGTCTTGGGGCGTGGGGATGAACCCTACGAGCCCAATTTCAGATTTGTGATGAATTGGTAGGAATTTTGCTAGAATTGCCTATTAGGGTTAGTTTGGGATCGATTTACTACGGATAGCTAGGTATTCATATCAATTGGGATTTGCAAGAGATTGGATCCCAATTCGATAGGAAACCCTAGAAATCCGAATTGGGTTGGAATCGAATTTCCATAGTATCGGTTTGCAAGAGATTGGACCGATACTAGGGTTCTCGGTTGCAATTCCGTGCCAATACCCGTTTGCAAGAGATTGGACGGGTAGGAACTATCCCAACCTAGGTCGTGGCCCGAGTTTGCACGAGAGTGGGCTCGGGGCGCGATTGAACGATGATGTTGATCCTAATGCTAGCTTGCTTAGGCTAGGGTTTGCAAGAGATTGGACCCGAACCTAGGATAGCTATAGACCGGTAACAACACGAGAGCGTGAGCTAGGTTTTACATTCAGTTGCAACTAGTTCATCCATAATTCTATTCTAGCAATTTTGATACCAATGAACCGCATTGACGAAATACGGTGAGTGGCGGGGATTCCCCATTCCCTAGGCGTCTTTTATTTGATTTGATATCTTCGTACTTTGTCTGACGATTGTGACAGGATCGCCAAAGGAAAATTCTCTCTTTTCCATTCTTAATAGCCAGGTTGTTTGGAGCAAGCACTTTCATTCGTCCTCCCTGTGTTCGATAACCCGCTCGCCGCTACACCGTGCGCTTGCGGTAAAACTACACGGTCGCACTTTTGGGTTACATTCCGGAGTGATCACCTGGAAATGATGTTTTCTGGTGGTGAGGGAATGGTGGGTGGCCGCTGCAAAAGGGGATCAGAGAGGGGAGAAGAAGGAGGATTGCACGGCGTCGTCGGACAAATGGATGTGGTAGCTGGTGGTCGGGTCTCCGTCAGGATGGGGAAGAGGAAGGGAGAGTCTCGTTTTGTGTAAGAGGGGGTGGCGGCTGGCCCTTCTTAACCCTAAGTTTTGGGTTTTTATTTTTATTAAAAGAGAAGGTTGAGGCTATAAAATAGGTAGCCCCATAGGTTTCTTTGTAAGGAGGGGAGAGAGAGGGCAACGTGGGGTAGGGTTGAGGGATTAGTGGGTTCAGTTGGGGTGCGGGGATTAAGCAGAGATTTGGTTAGCTTTAAAATTTGAATTTTCCAATTGATTAAGGGTTAACTGGGGAATGAAAAAGATTAGGGGATAATTCTAACCATTGTTGTCGAAAAAATTATCCGAAAATACCGGGACAATCGCAGTAACGAGAGGTTCGAGGGTATGGGGTCCGGTCACGTGCTACTCCTACCGAGAAAGCTTATAAAATCTAGAACTGAGCATAGAAGCCAAAAGATCAATAAGGCCTTTCATTCAAAGCTGTTTTGCGAGAAAACAAGCAGTGAAATGACGTTCCCAAAAATTACTATAATAATCTGCACTTCCATACGGCCACACCGATATTTCACATCACATAGTCCGGATCAAAGAAGATGCCAAATAAAATACGCGTACGAAAAACGTACGTACACGCAGAAATACATAAGGTCGGAAAGCGACCGTTACAAAAAGTGTCGGATCTAGCTTCGTTGTCAAGCTAGATCTAGAAGGGCGTCTAGACGACTATCATTTCATCGCCTAGTCTCTTTTACGCTACTGTACAAAATAGTCTAAGACGTGGCCTAAACAAAACACTGGCAAGTATCACTTGCCTGAAAACAACCAAGTCGCGATCATGTTTAATCAAGTTCGAGTCTACCTATGTGTTCAGAATGCTGTCCAGCCTACAGTCCCAATTATTAACCTTAATTAGTGAGTTACAAAACAATTAGAAGCTACGATTTTTAGGTTGATTAACAGGCGAGGTGGGGGTTCCTATGGAGCAGGACTTACCTCAGTGCGACGCGAGAGCTACTCTGATGTCGGGTAGTGACGTCAGGGGTTGGACTCCGATATCGTGAATGGTATGGAACGAACGGTTCTCTGTTGATAAAACATGTGTACGAATTAAGTTCGTTACGACGGATTAGAATTATTAAACAATCCTGAAAACGTCTAATGATCCAATTTTAATTAGATTCTCTATCCTAAGACGAGGTTCACATCAATATTAAAGAAGTTAAGTTACTAACATGTTAACTAAATAAAGTTGATAGTACAAAAAATATACAACAATTATATCAAAGCAACCTAGGCTAACAATAGCTAGGAGTGTGTAAACAATAAATCAACCTACGGATTATCATGTTTACACCATTTATTAAGTCAACTTGCTGATTATTATCATATACGGTTCAAAACTTTTAGCAATCTGATCTTAACGTGTTCTAAGTGAATGTTACTAATCGATATGAAGAGATGTTTCCACGAAGCTACCGGGTGATCATCACGAAATGTCCACGGCTAGAGGGTGATCGTCGCACGAGGACAGCAGCTAGGGGAATGTTGTAGCAGTGTGTGGGAAGGTCGACAACACCCCGGGGCTACCGTGTGTCGCTGCCGAGCGAAGGGGAAGCCGCAGCTGTCGTGACCACGCCTGGGCGACGCAGTTACTGCAAGTGACGGTGCCTAGCAGTGCTGTGGTGCTACAGCACCGGAGGGGAAGACCGATGGGGGTCCGACGAGGCTGACGGCACCAGAAAAAGCCGCTGGGGTGACTGCTGTGCAAAGAGCATCGCAGTTGTGACTGGGCGCTGCTGTCGCCTGGGCGAGAGATCCGGCGGCCTACAGGCGACGGCCAGGGCAAGGATCGTCGGGGGAGGGTCTGACGAGGAGTAGGTCCGGTGAGTGGCGTGGGAACAGGCCGGAGGGAAGATGGCGAGGGTCGGGCTCGTTGGTGAAGTTGGCGGCACGACGAGAGTTTACACAATGAAGAAAATAACCATAGGGCTTATCGGGTTTAAATGGGCTTGGTTTGCTAATTGGGGTTGATTTTGGGGGTGCACTTAAGGTGTTAGAAGAGAGAGAGAAGAAGGATAGAGTCTAGTTAAGGGTGGTGAATAGTTAAATCTAATTTGGGTTTGATACGTATGGTGAGATTCTCCCATGCTAAACAACTTGGGATTGGGTTAGACTTCGGGGTAAAGTGGGGGAGAGAGTGAGAGAGTAGGGTGCAGTTAAGGGGGAAAGAAGGTGAGCCTAGCTCAGGAAATTAATCATATGAAACTTAGGCTTTAATAAAGTTTTGATTGGAGATTAGTGCAAAAATGGGTTAAACGGAACCCGATAATTATGAGAAAAATACCAGAGTGACCGTGTCGACGAGAGAATCAAAACTAAGAAGATTGATCACGAGCTCGGGCGACGAGAAACGGAACTAAAAATTAAAATGTCTCACGACAAAAGTGAAAACTACGACACCTCTTCAAACAAAGTTAATTTGTGGGAGAACGACCCGTGAAATGACGTTCCAAAATAATTCCACAAATAAGTACTTTTCCGGAGGGTCACAACGGCATATCACATCATAGGGTTCGGATACAAGAAGGGTACAAAATAAATAAGCGTACGAACAAAAGTATGCGCACGAAAAACGTACGATCGAAAAGCGACCGTGACATCCTACCCGCCTTATGAATGATTCCGCCCTCAGAATCAACATCAACTACTGCTCTGAAATAAGTGCAGGAAGCGCTCTCTCATATCATCCTCGTGCTCCCAGGTAGACTCCCCAAGTAAACCATGACGCCACTGCACTCTAACCAAGTCAACGATTTTAATCCTCAACTGCTTCTGCCGTCGATCTAGAATCTCAACTGGTTGCTGATTGTAGGTCAGATCCGGACGAACCATGATCTTCGAGAAATCCACAGCATGAGATGGATCACTGACGTATCGACATAACTGAGATACATGAAACACGTCGTAAACTCCCTCCAGCGATGGCGGTAATGCCAAGTGATAAGCCACAGCTCCAACTCTCGCAAGGACGTCAAACAGCCCAATATACCTCGGACGCATCTTGCCTCTCTTTTCAAATCGAATTACTCCTTGATTCGGAGAGAACTTGAGAAAGACGTGGTCTCCAGGCTGAAACTCCAACGGTTGCCATTTAGCATCTGCCCAATGCTTGAAACGGTCCTGAACAATCCTCAGCTTCTCCCTAATGTTCCTCACAACATCCACTGCCTCCAATATCATTTCTGGCCCTAACAGCTCCCAGTCGCCAATGTCATCCCAGCTCAGTGGCGATCGACATTTCTTCCCAAAAAGTGCGGAAAATGACACCATGCCAATGCTCGCATGATAGCTGTTGTTGTAGGCGAACTCCACATGATGAAGATGATCCTCCCAAGATCCCTTGAATTCCAACATGTACGCTCTCAGCGTGTCCTCAAAATCTGAATCGTCCTCTCGGACTGGCCATCTGTCTGTGGGTGGTACGCAGTACTGAAACTCAGACTAGTACCCATACTCTTCTGCAGAATATTCCAAAACTGAGATGTGAATCTCGTGTCTCTGTCCGACACGATACTCACAGGGACTCCGTAAATTCGCACGATCTCCTGCACGATTCACATTACATCACTATCTAATTAGGAAAAGGAAATAAAAACGGAGAGTTAAAGAATTTACCTTCATATATCTCCTCGCTAGCGTCTCTGTGGACTGTCCTACTCGGAAATAAATAAAGTGTGCAGATTTGGTCAATCGATCCACGATTGCCCAAATCGCATCATTCTGCTTCGGACTTTAAGGTAGACCAGTCACAAAATCCATAGTGATGTGTTGCCACTTCCACTCCGAAATCGGAAGCGGTTGCAGCAACCCTGCTGTACGCTGATGCCCCGCCTTAACCCACTGACATACTAAACACTTGGCAACGCTCCGTGCCACACTCCGCTTCATGCCATGCCACCAATAGTTCAGGCGAAGGTCCTTGTACATCTTGGTGCCTCCAGGATGCACAGAATACAGCGAGCTTTGTGTCTCAACAAGAAACTCCTCTCTGATATGTCTAGCTGGCACACAAACTCTGGCTCCATACCTCAGCGGGCCATCCTCATGAATCTTAAAGTCAGTCTGCAGACTGGCTTCTACCTACTCACGGATCCTCCTCAGTTTCGGATCTCTGCCCTGAGCTGCCTTGAGCCGATCCATGATCATCGACTGTATCTGCATACACATCAACGACGAAACCTCTCCAGGAAGCATAATCTCAATACCTGACTCACAGAAATCCTGCTACAACATCCACTGTGAAGTCAACATCATAACCGTTGGAAGTCTATTCAGCGCATCAGGAACCACATTCACCTTACCAGGATGGTACTGCAAGTTGATCTCATAATCTGCCATGAGCTCTAACCGTCGACGCTGTCGCATGTTGAGCTCCATCTACGTAAAGATATATTTCAAGCTTTTGTGATCAGTGAAGATCTTCGCCTTCTCACTCAGCAAGAAATGCCTCCAAATCTTGAGCGCAAATACGACTGCAGCCAACTCCAAATCGTTCGTCTGGTAATTCTTCTCATGAGCCTTAAGCTACCGAGAAGCATATGCGACCACATGCCCATGCTGATGCAAAACACAACCGAGACCTTTGCCAAAAGCATCGCAAAAGATCTCGAAACCTCCACTCCGATCAGGCACAGCTAGAACCGGTGCTGACGTCAATCTCTCCTTCAGAATAGAAAAGGCCTCCTCATAAGCATCGGACCAAACGAATGGTATATCCTTCCACGTCAGTCTGGTCATCGGCTCTATAATACGAGAGAAGTCCTTCATGAAGCGCCGATAATATCTTGTTAGCCCAAGAAAACTCCTGATCTCTAACGCTGACTGTGGAACCGGCCACCCTTTGATAGCCTTGATCTTCTCCAGATCCATAGCTATGCCATCTCCTGACACCACGTGCCCAAGAAAGGCAACTCTATCCATCCAGAACTCGCACTTGGAATACTTCGCATAAAAGCGGTCTTCCTCAAAATCTCCAGAACTATCCTCAAGTGCTCAGCATGCTCCTCTTCCGACTTCGAATAGATCAAGATGTCGTCAATAAAGATAACGACGAACTAATCTAAGAAGTTATAAAATATTAGATTCATCAGGTTCATGAAAACTGCAGGTGCGTTGGCCACACCGAAAGGTATAACCACGAACTGGTAGTGTCCATACTTTGTTCTGAATCTTGTATTCTGCACATCTTCCTTCTTCACCCTCAGTTTGTGATACCCGCTCTTGAGATCAGTTTAGAGAACACCCTCGATCCTCCAAGCTGACCAAAAATGTCGTCGATCCATGGCAACGAATACTTGTTCTTGATGGTGACAGCATTCAACTCTCTGTCGTCCACGCACATCTGACACGAACCATTCTTCTTCTTCACCAGTATAACAGGTGCTCCCCACGGGGACACTCTCTGATGGATATAACCCTTCTGCAAAAGCTCATCCAACAGTTTACGTAGCTCCTCCAACTTTGTCGGAGTCATACGATATTGTGCTTTCGAAATGGGCTGCGTTCCCGAAATAAGATCAATCAAAAACTCAAGAGCTCGATCGGGCGGCAGTCCTGAAATCTCCTCGGGAAAGACATCATCGAAATCTCTCATCACAGCTGATCTACTCTCCTCCATCTGCATAGCCACAAGTTCCACTACAGGCTTGACCCAAAATCTGACAGGCCTAAGCGAATTGCTACTGCTACTGAACTCGAAGGTCAGATAATCAGGAATCTCGAACACCACCTTCTTCCGTCGACAGTCGATCGTAGCAAAGAAGCAACTAAGCCAATCCATCCCAAGAACAACATCATAGTTGGTAATATCGTGGATGATAAAATCGATGTAAAGCTCGAGTCCACAGACTACCAAAGGACAAGATTGACAACCAAGGGACACTGAGATCACACCACTCCCTGTAGCGATATTCCAACTCTTGGAAAGAGGGGAAGTCGTCAGAGAATGGCTTGTCCACGAAAATCCGAGATAAGATGCATATGGATGCACCAGAGTTGAAGAGAACCCGAACGGGACAAGCACAAACAAGAATAACCCCTAACAAACAAACTAGCAATCAAAACCTATTCTAACAAACAGGATCTAATCTAACATGCAAGATCAACTAATGAAAGGTAAAGACTAGTCTGAGGGTTACCTGCAATAACTCCATCCTCAGCCTCTGCCTATACTGTAGTCATCGTGAAAGCTTGCCTCCTAGGCTGAACTGCTTGCTGAAATGCCTACTTCTGGGGAATGAGATGCGCTCCATGTCCAGTGACTACTGGTGCTTTCTGTGGCTGTCTAGCAAGCGGGCAATCCATCCAACCAGGTTAACCTTCGAGAGAAGCAGATTATCCTCTGTGTTCTTTATCCACTCCTCCGCAGCCAATGGTCCTTCCGACCCAGTGAAATGTGTCAGGCCCAGCTTCCAAAACCGCTTCGCTCCCGGCTTGAAGCGAGGGGCATTCTGAAGCATGCCCTGTTGCATGTGCATCATCTGCTGCATCATCCTCATCATCGTAGCTGTGGTGGGTTCTCTATCAGTATCCTCAATGTTTCCTGCTCCACCACCAGCTCCGGAGGCACTACAAGCTCGAGTGATGCTTCTCCCAGCCATCTAAGATAATAAAACATTCAGATTAGACTTAATTATGACTTGGATGTTCCGAATATTTAATTAGATGTGTGGTGATGTGCTTGCATGAGTTCTATGTCACTTAATCTTGTAAGTGTACTGTCTCTGACTGGTTTACCAGCTGGAGGAAACATGGTTGAACTTACTTCAAATAGCATAGGGTCATCATCCACGCACTCCCTACGATTGAATCTAGTTTCAATGTCATCATCCAAGTACCTCGAACAAAAGGTCATACATTCTCCAGATAGCCACCCCTCAACAATTGAGCCTTCTGGTTGGGCTCTATTCCAAACAAATTGTTTCAGTTTTCCTAAAAACCTACATTCACATTAATGTATAAGTGTTTGAACAAGTAATTAAACCAAAAAAATCAATGGTTTGAATATGAAACATACTTTTCTATCGGATACATCCATCGACAATGTACAAGTCCTCCAAGTCTAACTTTATCAAGCACATGAATTGTTAGATGCACCATAATAGTGAAGAATGACGGTGGAAACAACATCTCCATATGGCACAAGGTCACTGCAATTCGTTCTTGATGTTTGCTCAATTCAGTAGGATTGCCAACCTTAGAACATAATTGTTTGAAGAAGTAACCTAAATCGACCATCACAGAAGACACCGCACGAGGTAAAATGTTCCTTATAGCCAAAGGCAATAACTCCTGCATAAAGATGAGCAAATCATGGCTCTTCAATCTAAATACTCTACGATGCATAATGTCTATGCATCTAGTAAAATCATTTGAGTAACCATCTAGCACAATGACACATTTCAAAGTCTCAAGTAATGTGTCTTGCCTTTTCATTGTGAACAACGCAGCCGGACAAGATTTTCCATCCTCTTTTGGCCAGTGTCACGCCCCGCTTCCCAAGTATGGAAGGCGAGACGTGAGGAGGTCCGCTCAGACTTGGAGTTGTTAAGATGCAATCTAATAAGCGTCTGTGTAAAATACAAATAGCATGTCCTTGTATAGCGACGAAACAACAACAATGATAATAATAAAGCAGATATAAAAGAAACATCCACCAACAACATCCAGAAAATTATTACAACATCACAGAGAAGTCACAAAGTACAAAGTCTGAACAATAGGCCTAAAGCATGGCCGAAACAAAAACAAAGAGAGATAGGTGCTACACACCGAAACCTAACAGTAACTAAAGAAAGAAACAACTAAAAGGAGACTCCAAGTGAGTCTAGGACTGGTCACTAGTGTCTTCGAACTCGGTCTCTGCAGGAACCTCAAACTCAACGTCCACAAACTGCTCGTCCTCTGCAACTAACTCTGACTCAGAACCTGACATGTGACACCCAAAGAGAAGATGGCACATGTCAGCAAAAGTCTCCCAAAGAAAGCGGAGGACGTTTGTGCAAGGATAATATAAAAGTAAAGCGACTAGCAGTTCTAATATAATGAGATGGCATGACATTTAAGAATGCAACAATTTAAAATGACATGATGAACATGCATGCACGTCGTAGCAAAAACTACGAAAACATTATTTCACGAATCACGAACACTATCTTATCACATTGTGCACAGGGTTTACTCCTTACAGCTAAAGGAGCGGATCATGCATCCATCTACGCTCGTGACAGCTTAACCCTACCCCTCCACGTGGATCAAGCATTGGTTTCCCAATTGCCTGAGCTCGCTTCTATATCACGAGCCAGGAAGTGTTTTTGGGTTTGGCATAGGGTTGTGTCCGCAAAGCAAGTGCCTTGCCTCAATAACTACAATACATGTAGCGTGTGCTACGCAATCACAATGAAACATTTCGATGCATGACATGACATGGCAATGAGCAGTTAAAGTGCGTACCGTTAATTGAAATTAAACGTGACATGACGGCATGAATAAACGCATGTAAAAGTGTCGGATCTGGCTTCGTTGTCAAGCTAGATCTAGAAGGGCGTCTAGGCGACTATCATTTCATCGCCTAGTCTCTTTTATGCTACTGTACAAAATGGCCTAAGACGTGGCCTGAACAAAATAGTGGCAAGTATCATTTACCGAAAAACAACCAAGTCGTGATCCTGTTCAATCAAGTCCGAGTCTACCTATGTGTTCAGAACACAGTCCAGCCTACAGTCCCAATTATCAATCTTGATTAGTGAGTTACAAAACGATTAGAAGCTATGATTTTTAGGTTGATTAACAGGCGAGGTGGGGGTTCCTACAGAGCGGGACTTACCTCAACACGACGCGAGAGATACACTGACGTCGGGTAGCAACGTCAGGGGTTGGACTCCGGTATCGTGAACGGTACGGAACAAACGGTTCTCTGTTGATAAAACACGTGTACGAATTAAGTTCGTTACGATGGATTAGAATTATTAGACAATCCTGAAAACATCTAATGATCCAATTTTAATTAGATTCTCTATCGTAGACGGGGTTCACATCAATATTAAAGAAGTTAAGTTACTAACATGTTAACTAAATAAAGTTGCTAGTACGAAAAATATACAACAATTATGTCAAAGCAACCTAGGCTAACAATAGCTAGGAGTGTGTAAAAAATAAATCAACCTACGGATTATCATGTTAACACCACTTATTAAGTCGACTTGCTGATTATTATCATATAACGGTTCAAAACTATTTGCAATCTGATCTTAACGTGTTCTAAGTGAACGTTACTAACCGATAGGAAGAGATGTTCCCACGAAGCTACCGGGTGATCGTCGCGAAATGTCCACGGCTAGAGGGTGATCGTCGCGTGAGGACATCGGCTAGGGGAATGTTGTAGCAGTGCGTGGGAAGGTTGACAACACCCCGGGGCTGTCGTGTGTCGTTGCCATGCAAAGGGGAAGCCGCAGCTACCGTGACAGCGCCTGGGCGGTGCTACTGCTGCGAGTGACGGTGCCTGGCGGTGCTGTGGTGCTGCAGCACCGACGGGGAAGACCGATGGGGGGTCCGACGAGGCTGACAGCACCGAAAAAATCCGCTGAGGTGACTACTGTGCGAAGAGTGTCGCAGCTATGCCTGGGCGCTGCTTTCACCTGGGCGAGAGATCTGGCGGCCTACAGGCGGCGGCCAGGGCAAGGATCGTCGGGGGAGGGTCTGACGAGGAGTAGGTCCGGCGAGGGGCGTGGGAACAGGACGGAGGGAAGATGGCGAGGGTCGGGCTCGTTGGTGAAGTTGGCGGCACGACGAGCGTTTACGCAACGAAGAAAATAACCCTAGGGCTTATCGGGTTTAAATGGACTTGGTTTGCTAATTGGGGTTGATTTTGGGGGTGCACTTAAGGGGTTAGAAGAGAGAGAAGAAGGATAGAGTATAGTTAAGGGTAGTGAATGGTTAAATCTGATTTGGGTTTGATACGTATGGTGAGATTCTCCCATGCTAAACAACTTGGGATTGGGGTAGACTTAGGGGTAAAGTGGCGGGAGAGAGTGAGAGAGTATGGTGCAGTTAAGGGGGAAAGAGGGTGAGCCTAGCTCAGGAAATTAATCATATGAAACTTAGGCTTTAATAAAGTTTTGATTGGAGATTAGTGCAAAAATGGGTCAAACGGAACCCGATAATTATGAGAAAAATACAGGGGCGATCGTGTCGACGAGAGAATCGAAACTAAGAAGATTGGTCACGAGCTCGGGCGATGAGAAATGAAACTAAATATAAAAAAGTCTCACGACAAAAGTGAAAACTACGACACCTCTTCAAACAAAGTTAATTTATGGGAGAACGACCCGTGAAATGACGTTCCAAAATAATTCCACAAATAAGTACTCTTCCAGAGGGTCACAATGGCATATCACATCATAGAGTTTGGATACAAGAAGTGTATAAAATAAATACACGTACGAACAAAAGTACGCGCACGAAAAACGTACGATCGAAAAGCGACCGTGACATCCTACACACCTTATGAATGATTCCGCCCTCGGAATCAACATCAAATACTACTCTGAAGTAAGTGCAGGAAGTGCTCTCTTATATCATCCTTGCGCTTCCAGTGGATCCCTAGGTGAACTATGACGCCACTGCTCTCTAACCAAGTCGACGGTCTTATTCCTCAACTACTTCTGCCGTCGATCCAGATCTCAACTGGTTGCTGATCGTAGGTCAGATCCAGACGAACTGTGATCTTCGAGAAATCCACAGCATGAGATGGATCACTGATGTATCGACATAACTGAGATACGTGAAACACGTCGTGAACTCCCTCCAGCGATGGGGACAATGCCAAGCAATAAGCCACAGCTCCAACTCTCTCTAGGACGTCAAAAGGCCCAATATACCTCGGACTCAGCTTGCCTCTCTTTCCAAATCGAATAACTCCTCGATTCGGAGAGAACTTGAGAAAGACGTGGTCTCCAGGCTGAAACTCCAACGGTTGCCATTTAGCATCTGCCCAATGCTTGAAACGGTCCTGAGCAATCCTCAGCTTCTCCCTGATGTTTCTCACAACATCCACTACCTCCACAATCATTTCAGGCCCTAACAGCTCCCTGTTTCCAATGTCATCCCAGCTCAGTGGCGATCGACATTTCTTTCCATAAAGTCCGACAAATGGCGACATGCCAATGTTCGCCTGATAGCTGTTATTATAGGTGAACTCCATATGATGAAGATGATCCACCCAGGATCCCTTGAAGTCCAACATGCACGCTCTTAGCATGTCCTCTAAAATCGGAATCGTCCTATCGGACTGGCCATCTGTCTGCAGGTGGTACGCGGTACTGAAACTCAGACTCGTACCCAGACTCTCCTACAGACTCTGCCAAAACTGAGATGTGAATCTCGTGTCTCTGTCCGACACGATACTTATGGGGACTCCGTGGAGTCGCACGATCTCCTGCACGATTCATGTTACATCACTATCGGGAAAGGAATTAAAAACGGAGAGTAAAAGAATTTACCTCCATATATCTCCTCGTTAGCTTCTCTGTGGACTGTCCAACTCGAAAATGAATAAAGTGTGCAGATTTGGTCAATCGATCCATGATTACCCAAATCGTGTAATGCCCTACAAGCTACTGCACAAGTACTAGAGGGGGGTGAATAGTACTTTAAAAATAACAAGGAGTATAATTCCAAATTATAGTGCAAATAACTACCAAATCAATTTACGGAAGCTTAAATTGAATGACAACAACAAAATTAACAATGCAAACAAATGATGTTAATGGGTTCGGATCCACCCAAGTCTCCCCGACTTGTTCCCGGTGATCCTACGTCCCAACCACCCGGATCCCCTCCGGATACTTAGGTTAGAAACCCTAACCCAAGATTTCCACTATGAAAATCTTGTGAAAAACCTTCACAAGATCAAATCATACAACAATGACAATAGTGAATCCCACAACCCGGGATCACAACCTTCTCTCACAACCGAGAGAATCAACAAGCAATATAAATGAGTTTATATTGAAATAAGCAAACTTACCACAAAATCCTATACCTTGAGTTTTTCTTACCCAATAGGTGAAATGGAGGATTTGAGGAAGATGAAGTCACCAAGTCCTAGCACCAAGGAAATGACCAGCAATCGGTGCCTAGGAGAGATTTGGAGACTTGGATCAAGCTATAGCTTGAAGAGCTCACCAAGAACAAGCTTCTCTCAATATGGATTCTAGATCTAGAATAGTGAGAGAATGGGTTTCTTGTGAGGAAGAGAGCTTTAGAAAAGAGTGAGAATGGCTATCTCTTTTGTCCTCAATGAATCTCTGACTGGAAGCTCTTACCTAGATAGAAAATGACCTAGGTTCGTATTTATAGGGTCCCATAAAAACAAGTTAGGTCAAATCCCAACGGATAGAAATCTGGGAGAATTAGTCGGTCAAAGAACAACCACTGACCGACTAGTTCATCAACTAGTCGGTCAGTCAAACAACGTGGACCGACTAAGTGAGAAACTGAGAAGAGATAGAATTTCAGACCTAGAAATCTAGTCGGTCCAAGAAGACTTTCTGACCGACTAGTTTCACAACTAGTCGGTCAGTCAATGAACGTAGACCGACTAAGAGGCAAAATGAAATAGTCTGAATACAAATTGACTTAGTCGGTCCAAGAACAAAAGTTGACCGACTAGATTGTCAACTAGTCGGTCACCAAACGTTCTTAGACCGACTAACGATAAACAGTAGCTTAGGAGAAATTTAGTATGAACAGTAAGTCACAACTAGTCGGTCAAAGAAGCATCACTGACCGACTAGTTCACAAACTAGTCGGTCGGTGAGTCAACGTAGACCGACTAACTGTAAACAGTAAAGTCCAAGAAATTAAGGAATCAAACTAGTCGGTCCAAGAAGAGTTGCTGACCGACTAGATCACCATCTAGTCGGTCAGTACTTCTTCTTGTACCAACTAACATGCACAAACAAGTCCGAATCGAAGCGCGACGCTTCGAGGAAGTTAGAATGAACTTGTACTAAGATCCTAGAGCTACGATATGAGCGTTATGAAGTTAGAATCGTAAGATATACTCAAGGCTTAACATTCTATATATCGAAGCTAAAAAGACTATAAATAAAACCTTAAAGAACGGTCTTCGAGAGCTTCGATTGATTCTTCATAACTTCCAAAACGGCGCAAGAGCTTCAACGAAGCTTTAGGCATGAATACGAGCTTTGAGAAGTTTTGATATGTCGCTTTGAATGTTCTCGTGAATTTGGCGACGATCTCCAATACTGCGCTCACAAATTGTTAGTTAATGGATTATTTATGTTTGCTCATCATCAAAACCAAATCCGGGGAGTCCAATATTCAACATTCTCCCCCTTTTTGGTGATGACAAACCAACATAAATAATAATCAAAAATAATGATTCAAATGTAAAATACTTACTCCCCCTGCATTGATGACACGTTAATTCCAAAATGAATATATATGAATTGCATCAATCAGACGAGTAAGATAAATAAAGAGAATCGATTTTCGAAATATCGGATTTTGAAAATCCTTATATATATCTTAACTCCCCCTGAATCTAACATATCAAACTAGATTCTTGGAAATTGAGTTAAATTTTCATTTGCGCTATTTATTATCATTATCTCTCCCCCTTTGGCATTATCCCAAAAATGGGGGGCATACAACGACAACAACTAGGAAATGGAAAATCCAACATCGGGAGTCGTAGACAATGACGATGGACCTAATTGACACCAAGGGAAAAATGTTGAAATCAAATCAAGGTGTGCCAAATTGTCCATTATCAAAAAGCGATAATCAAAATCATCAAAAATACCAAATAATTGTTCATTTCTTGAATAAAGAAACATACTCTTCAATATTCAATAGTCTTGGTTAAATTTGTGCATGGAAAACAATTCTATACAATTATAGAATTTCAATCTATTTAACCAAGTTTTTCAATCGTCGAGCGACGATTTTACATAGCATGGACATTGAATGAGAATTAATGTGCACGACGAAGTAAATATCACAACATGAACATCGATGTATATATAGATAGAAACATCATGAGTACATCCAAAAAGATATCGATACATCAAATGCAACATACCCATCAAAAAGAAATACATCATACATCATTGATACAACATCATCATCTACATCAAAATATAACACCATCATCAACATCATCCAAAGTACATCAAAAAATCCAACACCGACATCCAGAAAACTCAAAAATACATCAAAACAACCCTCAAACTCCATCCTAACCCAAAATACTCTCAATAAGATATATCATCCAAAGAGTAGTGGAGAGTCCTCGGAACAGACGATCACGAGGAAGTGGCTGGATCTGCAGTCTCCGTGGGTCCAGTCGACGGAGTGGACTCAGGCTCTGCAGGGAGGAGAGGCGTCTCAACAGACGGGATCGTCGGGGCAGGTGTGGAAACGACGGGCTCAACAGCAGGGGTCTCAACAGCAGGGGTCTCAACAGCAGGTAAGACAGGAGCAGGCTCGTCAACAGGGACATCATCAGCCTCAGAAGTCTGAACTACTGAAGCAGAAGTCTCTGGAGCACCGGAAGTGGTGCCAACACCAGGAGCTGAAGTGGTAGCAGCAGCAGCAGCAGTGGCAGTGGCCTCATCGCCACGAGCCAAGGAAGTGACAAGATCGTCAATCTCCTCATCGTCCATCTCCTCGGCCTCAGAAACGGAAGGAGGAAGATCAATGCCCATCATCTGAGCCATACGGCAGACGACCTCCTCGGTACGAGCCAAACGCGACTCGTGCCGACGAAGAAGGCATACTACATAATCTAATGTAGCAGGAGGAGTGGAGGCTGCAGCAGCTGAGGGAGTAGCCTGAGAAGTAGATGTGGTCGACCTCTGCACGTGACGAAGCGTCGCTAGAGATTTCTTAACGGCCGTCGCGTTCAGAGGGGGACCCAAGGGATGCTCATCGTCAGGAGGGAGAGGGACTCGGAAATGACGAAAAACAAGGGTCAGCAGACACGGATATGGAATATGCGCAGATTTATTGGTCTTGCGTATACACTCGAAAGAGTCCATCTTATCGAGTATAACGCAAGCCCAATTAATCTCGCAACCCAAGAAAAGAGCGTAAATAAGCTTCAAAAATGGCTGGGATGGAAGTGAAGATGAGCCGTACTTGGGAAGCAAGCACGACTTCAGAATGAGATTCAACACCCATGCATTAGGCTTGAACGACTTCGAAGGAACTCCAATGAGGGCAGGAGGGATCACATGGAAAATATCAGCAAGAACGGACTGATCCAAGGAAGTGATATCATCGACGGAAATGTCAGAAGGAAGGAGACCAGACGACGAACAGCCAAGTATCTCCCCCAAGATTTCTGCCGTGAGAACTATAGGAGTTCCCAAGACAGTAGTCTCGATGGAGTGACTCTCATCGTACAGGCCCCGAACACGATTGGCGTAGAACAATTTTACCAGGCGAGGATATGGTCTGGGATTCGCCTTGGCGTCAAATCGAAGATAATCAAGTAGGCCACTATAGGAGAGGAGGTCAGCTAAGCCAAGGAAATCTGAAAACTGAACATAGTGCTCCAATAGCATTGGGCAGTGTTCAATACGGTTGTAGGCCGCTAGACACATAGGGTCGTCACGACACAACGATATGTCAACACCACCCGCTGGCATTGGGCCCTTTCCCTTTGGCTGGCGAGTCCTAGGACGAAGTGGAGGAGTAGGTTCCCTATGGCCAGACTCATCCTCAGGGATAAACTCAGTATCGGAATCAGGAGGAGTCGAGGGTGAGTGGAGTATGGGCTTTTTAGACTTAGATTTTCGGGGTTTGACCGTCGCCGTCCTCTGCTTCTTCAGAGGAGGCGAAGACGGAGAAGCTTGGGTAGATTTAGCACGACGCTTGGGCTTAGAGGGATTCCTAGGGTTGGAAGGCTCTATAGACATAGGAGAAGCCCCAGATGAGGTGATAGGGATCCTCGTCTTTGCCATGATTGTGGCACGACGAGTACAAGCAAACGAAGCAACGAGCTACACAAACCCTAGAGATCAAACCCTAGAAGCACAATCAACAAACCCTAACACACTTCGAAAAATCCGAAACCCTAGATCACTTAGGAGAGAAATCGAGCTAGATCAACCCTAGAATAGGAGAACGACCTAGGAGGAGGAGGGAGATACCTAGGGGAGCGATCTGCGGCGGCGGATGGATGGGAAGATGGTCGGAATCGATGGGAGTAGCGTCGGAAGTCGAAGGGGCTCGGAGGGGTTTTGGGAAATTTCGAGCTGGAGCTTTGAAAGAGACCGACTAAAATGAATTTTAGTCGAATAAGATAGAGATAAGTCGGTCTGGAAATCGAAAAGACACATTTGCCCTAACCCACTTAGTCGGTCACAGTTCAAGCACTGACCGACTAGATTACGATCTAGTCGGTTGGTCAATGAGCTTGAACCGACTAAGTCGAAACAGAGGCAAACAGGGATTTTTAGGGCTAGATTTAGTCGGTCGCAGTATATTCACTGACCGACTAGTTTTCAATCTAGTCGGTCGGTAAGTGTACTGTGACCGACTAAAGAAAGAAAATGATAAGAGTTAGACAAAAGCTTGATCTAGTCGGTCTGAGTTCACTAGCCGACCGACTAGATGAGCATCTAGTCGGTTGACTAATGAACTGAAACCGACTAGAAGAGTCCAAAAATTGATAATTGATTTCTCTTCACAAACCACTTGGATGAAACATCTTAACACTCTCATTAGTCATCTAAATTACCCCATAAAACGTCGAAATCTTAAATACGACTTTCAAATAAGAATTCGATCATAAATTCAAACATATCACATAAAATTCCCAAAAATTCAATAAATCTAGCATGAACGAAATATCGCGAAATATAATAGCATGCAAGATAATTGAATGAAATATGAATCCTATATCTCGGATTCACCCATAATCCCCAATTCTCGACGTAACCGCACAAAGGAGTCCTCCTTTAGGGGTTTCGTGAAAATATCGGCGATTTGCTTTTGGGTTTCAACGTACACTAAAATGATGTCCTTTTTAGCAACATGATCATCTAAAAAGTGGTGTCGGACATCTATGTGTTTTGATCGGGAATGGTGCACCGGATTCTTTGAAAGACAGATAGCACTTTGGTTATCCACCATGATAGGGCTAGTATCACAGTGAATACCAAAATCCTTCAATGTGTGTCTCATCCAAAGAACCTGGGCACAAGCGGCACCGACGGCAATATATTCCGCCTCGGTGGTTGAAAGTGATACGGAATTTTGCTTCTTGGAAAACCAAGAGACAAGAGAATTTCCTAGAAAATGGCAAGTGCCACTAGTACTTTTCCTGTCGGATTTGCATCCCGCATAATCGGCATCACTGTATGAGACTAACTCATACGTGCTAGATTTTGGATAAAGTAATCCAAAATCAAGTGTATAACTTATATAACGGAAAATACGTTTTACCGCTACCAAGTGAGACTCCTTAGGTTGAGACTGATAACGAGCACATATGCATACGGCAAACATAATATCGGGCCTACTTACGGTAAGATAAAGTAAACTACCTATCATACCTCGATATAGACGAATGTCTACATCCTTACCGCACGTATCCTTGTCAAGATGCGTAGTCGTGCTCATTGGAGTCTTTTCCCGGAAGCACTCTCCATTCCAAATCGCTTAAGCAACTCCACCGTATACTTCGTTTGGTGGATGAAGATTGCATCGTTCAATTGGCGAATTTGGAGACCTAAGAAATATTTGAGTTCGCCCATGTGGCTCATCTCAAATTGTTCCTTCATAACATTAGAAAACTCTTCGCAAAGAGTGAAGTTAGTAGCACCGAAAATGATATCATCAACATAAATTTGAACTAATAAAATATCATTATTCGCATGCTTAACAAAAAGTGTAGAATCGGCTTCGCCCATTTTAAAATTCAAATCCAAAAGAAAATTCTTTAGGCGATCATACCAAGCTCGAGGAGCTTGTCTCAAACCATAAAGAGCTTTCTTTAGTTTAAAAACATGATTTGGAAATTTTTCATTTATGAAGCCCGGAGGTAGAGAAACGTAAACTTCCTCAACAACATCTCCGTTTAAAAATGCACTTTTAACATCCATTTGAAATAACTTAAAATTTTTATGGCATGCATAAGACAATAAAAGTCTAATTGATTCTAATCTAGCTACCGGAGCGAAGGATTCTTCGAAATCGATACCTTCCTCTTGGCGATAGCCTTGAGCAACTAACCGAGCTTTGTTTCGGACGACGACTTGATTTTCGTCGGTTTTGTTCTTGAAGATCCACTTTGTCCCTATGACGGTGTGGTTCTTCGATGGCAAAGGAACAAGCTCCCATACCTCATTCCTCTCGAATTGAATGAGTTCCTCTTCCATGGCAAGGATCCAAGCACTATCTTCGCACGCTTCAACTATATTCTTTGGCTCTATTGATGAGGCAAAGGCACAATTGGCGAAGTGGTGGACTTGAGATCTCGTCTTGACACTATCATTAATATTGCCAATGACTTGCTCATGGGGATGGTCGCGAACGGTATGAAGCCGCTTGGGAATACCTTGATCACTAGGCACATTCTCAACAACTTCATTAGTCGGGTTAGTCTCAATAGGATCAATTGAATCAATAGTCCTAGAATTTTCAAACGAATCACATAAAACATCCATAGAATCATTATCATTTGAAATTCTAGAAGTAGTAAAATTCTCATTAAAAGAGACATGAAGTGATTCCTCGATCGTAGAGGATCTTTTGTTGTATATCCGGTAGGCTTTGCTACGTGAGGAATACCCAACAAATATCTCCTCATCCGATCTCGGATCAAACTTGTCCAAATTATCATATGTGTTTTTAATAAAACATTTTGCGCCGAAAACACGAAAATGTTTAACTTGAGGCAATCTACCAAACAACAATTCATAGCAAGTTTGTTTGGTGACGGGCCTCAAAAGTATTCTATTAAACACATAACAAGCGGTGTGTACCGCTTCCGCCCAAAATTGATAACCAAGTTGACTATCTTCGAGCATAGTGCGAGCACACTCCACAAGCGTTCTATTCTTCCTCTCAACAACACCATTTTGAGGAGGTGCGCGAGAGAAAGAAAACGTGTGAGTAATTCCAAGATCATCACAAAAATTTGAGAAAGACTCATTCTCAAATTCACACCCATGATCACTACGAATAGTGACAATGGTGGTTCCGATGAGATTTTGTACTTTCTTCACAAATATTGTGAAGTTTTCAAAAGCTTCATTTTTATTACATAAGAAAAATACCCATGTAAATCTTGAATAATCATCAACGATGACTAGTCCATATCTTAAATTTCCTAAGGAAGCAACTCTAGTTGGCCCAAATAAATCTAGATGTAATAGCTCTAGTGGCCGTTTCGTAGAAATGCTTTTCTTAGGTTTAAATGAAGATTTAGGAAGCTTGCCACGTTGACAAGAATCACAAAAACTTTTCTTTTCAAAAACGAGCTTCGGAAAACTTTTAATGGAATTTAATTTCAAAAGCTTATAAAGTGTTCCAAAGTTCACATGTCCAAAGCGTCGATGCCATAAGTGTTGTTCACTTGTGTTGGCAACGAGACATTGTTCATATGACTTAGGAAGATCCAAAATATAGATATCTTTATGGCGTGTGCCGGAAAATAATAATTTATTATTCTCATTTGAAATATGACACAATCCTTTCGCAAAGCTAACTTTGTAACCTTTGTCACAAAGTTGGCTTATTGAAATAAGATTATGATTTAAACCATTAACTAGATAGACATCACTAATTAAGGGTTTAGAAGGGTTACCCACTTTACCAACATCGACGATGGTTCCGCTCTCGTTGCCTCCAAATACGACGCGATTTCCATTTGCAATGGGAACCACTCCGGAGAGCAATTGAGCGTCACCCGTCATGTGTTTTGAACACCCGCTATCGAGTATCCAATTCCCTTTGGAGCTAAATTTAAATTTGTTGCTCCTTTTCTTTTTCTTTTCCTTGAGTACCTAAAGATAGAAACATTCATATCATGGTACCCAAGGTCATTGGGTCCTCAAAAGTTAGACCTTTGGAAGCCAAGTCCAATTGGACTTAGACTTCCCCACATAATTTCTACTATGCACAACATCCGAAAAATAAGCATTCATATACACTTGTTTTTCATCCATGCTTGTGTCCTTTGGGCTCCAAATAGTGAAAATTTTGGGAGCCATCATCCTATTGGGTGCATGCATGCGACGTTGATTTCTACGTGATGCATGTTGTGGATAGGCATAAGGAACATGATGGAATGGTGCACGACGAGAATTATTCATATGATGAGGTGGGTGAACATATGCATGTGTGGGAACACGTGCGTGAGGGTGTCTCACATGGTGTGCACGTACCCGTGAACGTGTAGCATAGAAATCATCATATGTGTGAGACGGTGGAGTAGGACGTGTGTTCCTACGCGGCATGGTATTGGTGTACATATAAGCATGCCCCTTCTTTGGAGGTCCACCCAAAGTGGGTTTCTTTCCAAAAGAGGGTGTGGACGAGGTGGAAGCACCATTGGTAGATGAACTACCAATAGAGTGTTTGCTACCACTCGTAGAGTCACCGGAAGTTGGCCTAACAAAAGTAGTGGCCGCTTTGGATGGACATCCCATCGTATACCACAAACCAATGTGGTGATTGGCCGGAAGTAAGTCACTTAGGATTTTATCCAAATGGTCCTTACCCTTATTGAATTTATTAATTTGGCCTAATGTGTTCTCATATTTCTCTTTGAGAGAACGCATAGAAGTATCCAAAGTGGATACTTGCGATGTGAGCACATAAACACGAGATTTGAGATTCTCGTTCTCAATACTCAAAGTCGAGTTTTGAGAAGTTAAATCCGCTATCCTATGTTCTTCCGGATCATCAATGCTAACATGTTCAAGTTTAGATTTGAGATTAACAATCTCATTTCTTAACTCTTCAACAACGGTGTCGTTGTTGGTGATGATAGTCTTAGGCGAGGTTTGAATGCTAGCTAGGTCATCTTTTACTTTAGTATATCTATTTACTAATTTAGTGTATTTAGACCATAAATGAGAGTTAGCATCCCTAAGATCATCCATAGTTACCTCATCGCCTTCGTCGTCGCTATCATCGGAGGAGGAAGATCCTTGATCATGCTCCTCTCTTGCCATGAAGCACATGTGCGCTTGCTCCACTTTCTCATCGTCCGACTCTCCGCTTGAGGAATCCTCGGAGTCGGTGAATGTTGCTCCGACAAGTCCCTTTTTGTACCCCTTTTTGTACTTCTTTGACTTGTCAAACTTCGGCGCCTTCCACTTCTCCTTTTGCTTGTTTTGAGGACAATCCGCTTTGATGTGTCCTGGCTTATTGCATTTAAAGCACAAAGGTGGAGAGGCGTTAGTAGAAGTAAATTTAGATTTTTGTTTGAAGTTACCCTTTCGAAAGAAGCGATTGAACTTCTTTGCCATGAGTGCAATGGATTCCATGTCCATTTCTTCTTCCGAGTCCTCATCATCGGTAGAGGTGGATGAAGCCGCCTTGAATGCAATTGCCTTTTTCTTAGGCACGTCTTGGTTCAAATAGGACTTCATCTTTTCTTGTAACTTCACCTTGCTATCCTTGCGTACCTCGTATGACATCAAAGTACCCATCAATTGAACTACTGTATATTTGTTCATGTCATTACATTCCTCGATGGCGAAGGTACGTTTTTCCCAAGAAGAGGGAAGTCCTTCAATAAGCTTTGAGCACTTCTCCTTTTGAGTGTAGGACTTGCCGAGGGCCTCTAACTCGTTTATTATGTCAACGAAACGAGCGTAATATTCCTTCATCTTCTCGCCCTGTTGCAAATGAAACATTTCGTAATCTTTGTTTACGACTACGAGTTTAGAGTCTCTTACCCTACTCGTCCCTTCATGAAGAATGAGGAGGGAGTTCCAAATTTGATATGCACTCTTACATGTGCATATCTTATTGAAGTCCTCGGGCTCCAACACGCATTGCAAGGCGTTCATTGCCTTGGCATTGCTTACCTCCGCGGTGACCTCCGCGGTTGTCCATTTCTCAAAGTCTTCTTCTTCGGGCTCGATGTATTCCTTCATTGTGGTCCTCCATAAGGATGCACTCCGGAGGAAGGTTTCCATCCGGCATTTCCAGTACCCGTAGTTGGTACCGTTGAAGAATGGATGCCTCGTAGAGGAATGTCCTTCCATCACCGAAGATGCTCCTTCTCGGTTCCTGAAGGTGTCATAGTTGGAAGGTGGACTCACGGTCTTGTTGTCGTTGGCAGACATAGCTAAGTATCTGGCTCTGATACCAAATGTAATGCCCTACAAGCTACTGTACAAGTACTAGAGGGGGGGTGAATAGTACTTTAAAAATAACAAGGAGTATAATTCCAAATTATAGTGCAAACAACTACCAAATCAATTTGCGGAAGCTTAAATCGAATGACAACAACAAAATTAACAATGCAAACAAATGATGTTAATGGGTTCGGATCCACCCAAGTCTCCCCGACTTGTTCCCGGTGATCCTACGTCCCAACCACCCGGATCCCCTCCGGATACTTAGGTTAGAAACCCTAACCCAAGATTTCCACTATGAAAATCTTGTGAAAAACCTTCACAAGATCAAATCATACAACAATGACAATAGTGAATCCCACAACCCGGGATCACAACCTTCTCTCACAACCGAGAGAATCAACAAGCAATATAAATGAGTTTATATTGAAATAAGCAAAATTACCACAAAATCCTATACCTTGAGTTTTTCTTACCCAATAGGTGAAATGGAGGATTTGAGGAAGATGAAGTCACCAAGTCCTAGCACCAAGGAAATGACCAGCAATCGGTGCCTAGGAGAGATTTGGAGACTTGGATCAAGCTATAGCTTGAAGAGCTCACCAAGAACAAGCTTCTCTCAATATGGATTCTAGATCTAGAATAGTGAGAGAATGGGTTTCTTGTGAGGAAGAGAGCTTTAGAAAAGAGTGAGAATGGCTATCTCTTTTGTCCTCAATGAATCTCTGACTGGAAGCTCTTACCTAGATAGAAAATGACCTAGGTTCGTATTTATAGTGTCCCATAAAAACAAGTTAGGTCAAATCCCAACGGATAGAAATCTGGGAGAATTAGTCGGTCAAAGAACAACCACTGACCGACTAGTTCATCAACTAGTCGGTCAGTCAAACAACGTGGACCGACTAAGTGAGAAACTGAGAAGAGATAGAATTTCAGACCTAGAAATCTAGTCGGTCCAAGAAGACTTTCTGACCGACTAGTTTCACAACTAGTCGGTCAGTCAATGAACGTAGACCGACTAAGAGGCAAAATGAAATAGTCTGAATACAAATTGACTTAGTCGGTCCAAGAACAAAAGTTGACCGACTAGATTGTCAACTAGTCGGTCACCAAACGTTCTTAGACCGACTAACGATAAACAGTAGCTTAGGAGAAATTTAGTATGAACAGTAAGTCACAACTAGTCGGTCAAAGAAGCATCACTGACCGACTAGTTCACAAACTAGTCGGTCGGTGAGTCAACGTAGACCGACTAACTGTAAACAGTAAAGTCCAAGAAATTAAGGAATCAAACTAGTCGGTCCAAGAAGAGTTGCTGACCGACTAGATCACCATCTAGTCGGTCAGTACTTCTTCTTGTACCAACTAACATGCACAAACAAGTCCGAATCGAAGCGCGACGCTTCGAGGAAGTTAGAATGAACTTGTACTAAGATCCTAGAGCTACGATATGAGCGTTATGAAGTTAGAATCGTAAGATATACTCAAGGCTTAACATTCTATATATCGAAGCTAAAAAGACTATAAATAAAACCTTAAAGAACGGTCTTCGAGAGCTTCGATTGATTCTTCATAACTTCCAAAACGGCGCAAGAGCTTCAACGAAGCTTTAGGCATGAATACGAGCTTTGAGAAGTGTTGAGATGTCGCTTTGAATATTCTCGTAAATTTGGCGACGATCTCCAATACTGCGCTCACAAATTGTTAGTTCATGGATTATTTATGTTTGCTCATCATCAAAACCAAATCCGGGGAGTCCAATATTCAACAAATCGCGCCATTCTGCTTCGGACTCCGAGATTGTCCAGTCACGAAATCCATAGTGATGTGTTGCCACTTCCACTCTGGAATCGGAAGCGGTTGCAGTAACCCTGCTGTATGCTGATGCTCCACCTTAACCTGCTGGCATACTAAACACTTGGCAATGCTCCGTGCCACACTCCGCTTCATGCCATCCCACCAATTGTTCAGGCGAAGGTCCTTGTACATCTTGGTGCCTCCAGGATGCACAGAATACGTCGAATTATGTGCCTCAATAAGAAACTCCTCTCTGATATCTCCAGCTGGCACACAAACTCTGGCTCCATAACTCAATGAGACATCCTCATGAATCAAAAAGTCAGTCCGCAGACCGGCTTCTACCTGCTCACGGATCCTCCTCAGCTTCGGATCTTTGGCCTGACCTGCCTTGATCCGATCCACGATCGTCGACTATATCTGCATACACATCAACGACGAAACCTCTTCAGGAAGCACAATCTCAATACCTGACTTACAGAAATCCTGCTGCAACCTCCACTGTGAAGTCAACATCATAACCACTGGAAGTCTGCTCAGCACATCAGGAACCACATTCACCTTGCCAGGATGGTACTGCAAGTCGATCTCATAATCTGCTGTGAGCTCCAACCACCAAAGCTGTCACATGTTGAGCTTCTTCTGCGTAAAGATATATTTCAATCTTTTGTGATCAGTGAAAATCTTCACCTTCTCACTCAGCAAGAAATGCCTCCAAATCTTGAGCGCAAATACGAATGCAGCCAACTTCAAATCTAGTGTCGGGTAATTCTTGTCATGAGCCTTAAGTTGTCGAGAAGCATACGTGACCACATGCCCATGCTGATGCAAAATGCAATCGAGACCTTTGACATCGCAAAATATCTCGAAACCTGCACTCCGATCAGACACAGCTAGAACCTGTGCTGACGTCAATCTCTCCTTCAGAATAGAAAAGGCATCCTCACAAGCATCGGACCAAACGAATGGTATATCCTTCCTTGTCAGTCTGGTCATCGGCTCTGTAATACGAGAGAAGTCCTTAATGAAGCGCCGAAAATATCCTGCTAGCCCAAGAAAACTCCTGATCTCTGGTGTTGACTGTGGAACCGGCCACCCTCTGATAGCTTTGATCTTCTCCGGATCCACGGCTATGCCATCTCCTGACACCACGTGCCCAAGAAAGGCAACTCTATCCAACCAGAACTCGCACTTGGAATACTTCGCATACAAGCGGTGCTTCCTCAAAATCTCCAGAACTGTCCTCAAGTGCTCAACATGCTCCTCTTCTGACTTCAAATAGATCAAGATGTCGTCAATAAAGATAACGATGAACTTATCTAAGAAGTCGTAAAATATCAGATTCATCATGTTCATTAAAACCGCAGGTGTATTGGTCACACCGAAAGGCATAACCACGAACTCGTAGTGTCCATACTTCGTTCTGAACGCTGTCTTCTGCACATCTTCCTTCTTCACCCTCTGCTGCTGATACCCGCTCTTGAGATCCAATTTAGAGTACACCCTTGATCCTCCAAGATTATAAAAAATGTCGTCGATCCGTGGCAACGGATACTTGTTCTTGATGGTGATAGAATTCAACTCTCTGTAGTCTATGCACATCCGACGCGAACCATCTTTCTTCTTCACCAGCAGAATAGGCGCTTCCCACTGGACACACTCGGATGGATATAACCCTTCTGCAAAATCTCATCCAACTATTTACGTAGCTCCTCCAACTCTGTCGGAGCCATACGATATGGTGCTTTCGAAATGGGCTGTGCTCCCGGAATAAGATCAATCAAAAACTCAAGAGCTCGATCAAGCAGCAGTCCTGAAATCTCCTCGGGAAAGAAATCATCAAAATCTCTCACCACAGCTGGTCTACTCTCATCCATCTGAGCCACAAGTTCCACCATAGGCTTGGCCCAAAATCTGACAGGCCCAAGTGAATTGCTACCGCTAGTGAACTCGAAGGTCGGATAATCAAGAATCTCAAACACCACCTTCTTCCGTCATTAGTCGATCGTAGCGATGAAGCAACTAAGCCAATCCATCACAAGAACAGCATCATAGTTGGTAATGTCATGGACGATAAAATCAATGTAAAGCTCGAGTCCACAGACTACCAAAGGACAGGATAGACAACCAAGGGACACTGAGATCATGTTAGGGTTTAGCGAACCCTCAGAGTCGGATCTGTATCCGTCCTTAGTTGGAAAGACCACATGGGCATAAAGCGCAGCAGAAAATCAAAAACTAAGCTAGCTAAACAATTTACCTAGGCTCTGAGAGAGCCAGAACCTATCCCAATCTATGCCAACTTGGGGTGGATCTGACCACCCCAAGAGGGATCTATTCTACTAGACAAAATTAAATCTACACTAAAAATTGCTTAACCACATACCCGGAATCTTGACCTTGGGGCGAGCAAGATGTACCGCACCGTCTCTGACGCTCCTTGTAGGAGAACTGCCTTGACTCGATCCAGCCGAGCCGCCTCGCACCCTCGAACTTGTAGGGGACCCTGTCTATGGGGAAAACACTAGAAGGGGGGTTGAACAGTGTTTATGCAAATTTAAAAGGAATTTACGCCAAATAAAATGCAATCCAACAAATAATGCGGAAATAGAATTTAACCCAAATAAGAAACAATTGCAAACACAATTATGTTTCTTGGGTTCAGATTACCCAAGTCAACTCCCGACTTGTTCCCGGTAATACTACGTCCCTTCCACCTAGATACCACCGGATACTCAAGTTAGAAACCTAACTTGAGGTTTCCTTAAATGCCACTTGTAGCAACCCTACAAGTGCAATCGAATACAATCGATGTCCTTGACTCCCACAACTTGGGAGCAAGCAAACCACTCTCACAATCGAGAGCAAATCTCAAATAACGAAAGTTATGAAATAAAGAAAACAACACTTACAATCACCTATGCCTTGAAGTAGAACTTGAAGGAGGAGTGTGATGTGTGTTGAAGAACTCTCTTGGAAGAGAGGAGAAGCCCTTTCTCTTGACTGCACCAATTGCCTAGATGATCACTCTTTGGTTCTAGGTTGGAGAGAAAGAGAACAAGATTTGGAAATACTTAGGGCTATGGATTTGAGAGCTTTGATCTTTGGAAATGAAAGCTTGAGAGATTTTGCAATGAATGAGTAACCTTCCAATGGAACAGTAGAGGCTATACTTATAGCTTTCTCAAATCCACAAAACAGTTTAGGCAAAAACCCAATTGAAATTCGTGAGAAAAATCTCAACGGATAGAATCTGAACTCGCGACAGTCGACTGTTGAACAATCCACAGTCGACTGTTGCACAGTCAGCAAGGGTAGGTGAGAATTCATAACGGTAACTTACCACGTGGACAGTCGACTGATGAAGCTTGTGAGTCATCCATTGCTAAGATCTTCATAATTAGCTTAGGCAATGGATTAAATGCAAAACAGGGGATTAGTCACAAGTATTTATGTTTGCTCATCATTAACACCAAGTGAGGAGAAGTCCAATACTCAACATTCTCCCCCTTTTTGATGATGACAAACAAACATAAACAAAGAGATAAATAATTGTGCGTAATGAAAACTTACTCCCCCTATATAGATGCTAATCAAGTTAGTCAACAAATATTAGGGTATTTACATATCAATTGAAGCAAATGAGTGAGATATGGATGAATATAATTCAAGAAATCTAGGAATTAAAATCCCTTTTCATTGTAATCTTACTCCCCTGAATCTAAGGCAACATCAATCTTAGATTCAAGTGTTAGAACATACTTAGCACATCCATTATGGAATCTTGTATATTTATTTCTCTCCCCCTATGGCATTATCCAAAAAGGTGGGAGCAAATAACAACAACAATAATAGTGGTAAATACGAAATAACAACAATCAAGGAGTAAAAAGATATATCGAAGAAAAAACTCATAAAATCACATCATATACACATGTGAGTAATGGAATTGAAGTCCAATATCAACATTTTAGATATACACACAAAAATAGTTTCAAAAGTGATTTCACAAATGCATCATACCAGAGATAGCATGGAAAATCGAATATCAAATTCATATATTGTCTCAAAATCACATCAAAGAGTGTATCATACATAGAGACAACATAACATTCATCACACAGATAAGATAAGCATTATAGCATAGTGTGACACAAGATAAACGACAACATCATATATAGATATATATAAACGATGAGTACATCAACTGATGGATATTTACATATCCATCACAAAATACGTCAAGATCCTCAAAAAAATAATACATCATGTCAACGTCGAAGTACATCACCATACATAAAAAAATCTAAACATATCATCAAGACCATATCAAAGATCGCTCAAAAACCTAAAACCAAAAAAATCTAGGCCTGAGTGTCTCCTGGAGCAGCAGAGGAAGTAGGCACTGGCACAACAGGCGTATCCTCGGGAGGGGGGTCAACAACAGCAGCAGCAGTATCATCAGCACGAGTGACGGCAGCAGCATCAGCACTAGCGTCAAGTGGCTGAGAAGGCACACCAGGCTACGGAACAAACTGTTTCAGATCCTCAGGGAAGGGTATTCCCTGATGGAGGAAAGAAAGAGACATCAATCTGTAAAGTCCAGAGACCATCTCCAAAAGAATATCACGAGATGGTGGAGTAGAGGTGGAAGGCAGGTCAGCTGGAGGAACAGTGGTGGAGGCCGGAGCTGAAGTAGATTTCTTCTTCTTCGAGGCAGTCTGCAGAGCCGAAGAAGATTTCGACTTTGCAGAAGAGTCGAGGAGAGGACCAAAGGGCATGGGCTCATAACGAGTCAAATCAATACCAAAATGACGGAAGACAAGAGTCAACAGACCACCGTAAGGAATGTGAGACGAGGAGCTCGTGAACTCAACCTTGTCCATCCTATCAAGGAGGACACCGGCCCAGTTCACGGGCATGCCAGAGAAAATAGCATATATACACTTCAGGATATCCTGAGACGGCTGGTCAGATGATCCATACCTCGGTAGGATGTTGGACTTCACCACTAGGTGAACAACCCAACCTCTCGCAGAGAACATAGATGACCTGACACCCGAATCAAGGGCTAAAGGTACCTCTCGAAACATATCCCGGAGGACAGACTGGTCAAGGTCGTCAATCTCGGAGATGTAGATATCAGTGGGAAGAGAACCAACAGATGGAATCCTAAGAATAGTCCCTAGGAGTGTGGGAGTAAGCTGGATATGGATTCCCTGAACGACGGTATCAAGGGTACCGGTAGACGAATACTCACCACGAACGCGATTAGCATAGAAGAGCTTCACCAGAAATGGGTAGGCTTTGGGGGACTCGCTCTGAGAGAAGCGAAAAAGGTCGGCTAGGTGAGTAGCAGATAGAATGTCAGAAAGCCTCTCAGCAGTGAAGGCAAGGAAAGCAATGTACCGCTCCCTAATAAGATTGATCCCTAGAAGAGAGTGAAATTTTGCCAAGCAAAGATCGTCTCGGCAAATGAGAGCTAGGGGATCAGAAAGGGGTACGGCAGGAGACTCATCAGTAGAACTAGACTCCGAAGTCAAATGATGGGTAGCCTCAGCGACAAGCTCATTGATGCAAACACCAATGGGCTTGCGCGGAGGCTTCAGAAGGGGCTGAGCGTCAGACAAAGAAGAAGACGACTCAGAAGCAGAGTAACCCTCGGACATGGAGTGAGAGGGTGATAGGGCTGACTTGGTTTGAGCTTTGTAGGGTTGCTTGGGCAGCTTGGTTTTGGCAACATCCGGTTTCTTAGGAGCCCTAGGTCGAGTAGGACCAGCAACCTTACCCTTACCCTTGGTTTTGGGTGCCATGGAGTAAAGTACTCGAATGGAAGAGATCGAAGGGAGATAAGCTCAAGCACGTAAATGCACGAGATAGGAGGATGAGATCAAACCTAGGCGAGCGACTATTCGAAGGCAACGACAACGCAAAATCGACTCACGAAGGGAAGAAGATTGATGGCTTCGGCTGAGAAATCGAGCGGGAAGTTGAAGAGTTTAATCGGAGGAGAGAGAGTCGGATGCTGAGAAATGATCGGGCTCTCTCTATATAAGAATTGGGGAATGAATCTGGGCCATTGGATCAAGGAATCGATTGCTCGGATCAAATCACTTGAACCGTCTCAACAGCAGACAGTCGACTGATGAACAGAAGTCAGTCGACTGTACGAGGTGATAAAAATAAAGCTCAGAAAGAGGGGCAGTCGACTGGCAAGTAACATGCAGTCTCTGTCCGTTGGACAGTCGACTGTAAGTAACGCATCAGTCGACTGGACGAGAAATCAAACAGTTCATCAATAAGACAAAGAGCTCTGAAGAAAAGTTGACAGAGATAACAGTCGCCTGATGACTAAAATACAGTCGCCTGTTAAAATAACAGTCGCCTGTAAAATAGTCATCAGTTGGATGTGCGAAAGAAACCAATTCTCAGACTAAGGAGATAGAGTAGGGCAGTCGACTATCGAAGGAAAGACTGTCGTTTGTCCTGGTCCAAAAATGTATAGTGAGATAGAATTCCAGAGAATAAGAACACTCACCCTAGGACCAATACTCTAATCACAAATACAACGTAAACACAATGTAGAAACTATAAATCCATTGAAACACAAATCATTACATTCAATCTCAAAAACTCATGAAATCAAATAAATTACAATTGCCTTTCTTAAACAAATATATATTATAAAGCACATGAAGATAGGCAACAAAATAATATGAGCTCAAAAAATAGCAAGAATGTTTGAGCTTCTAGATTTCAGATTCAACCATAATTCCTAATTCTCCACACAACCTCCCAAATGAATCTTTTTAAGAGGTTTAGTGAAGATATCAGCAATTTGTTTTTGGGTTTCAATGTACTCTAAGATGATGTCCTTCTTAGCTATATGATCATTTATAAAATGGTGTCTCACGTGTATGTGTTTGGTACGGGAGTGGTGTACCAGATTCTTGGAAAGACATATGTCACTTTGGTTATCAACCATGATCGGGCAAGTATCACAGATGATACCATAGTCCATAAGCGTGTGTCTCATCCAAAGAACTTGTGCACATGCAAGACCCGCGGCAATATATTCCGCTTCAGTCGTGGACAATGACACCGAATTCTGTTTCTTAGTAAACCAAGAAACTAAGGAATTTCCTAGAAAATGGCAAGTGCCACTAGTACTTTTCCTGTCGGACTTGCATCCGGCAAAGTCGGCATCACTATATGAGATTAACTCATATGTGCTAGATTTAGGGTAAAATAACCCATAGTCTAGAGATTGATTGAGATAACGAAATATTTGTTTAACCGCAATCAAGTGTGACTCCTTAGGTCTAGCTTGATATCTAGCACACAAGCATACGGAAAACATGATATCGGGCCTACTAGCGGTTAAGTAAAGTAAGCTACCGATCATACCTCTATATAGACGAACGTCTACATCTTTTCTGCTTTCATCCTTGTGTAGATGAGTAGTAGTACTCATGGAAGTCCTTTTGCTCGAAGACGATTCCATCCCGAATCGCTTAATAAGCTCCCCTGTGTACTTTGTCTGATGTATGAATGTGCCATTCTCCATTTGTCGAATTTGCAATCAAAGGAAGTAGGTGAGCTCTCCCATGTGGCTCATCTCAAACTCATCCTTCATTGACTTGGAAAATTCTTGACAAAGATTAAAGTTAGTAGAACCGAAAATAATATCGTCTACATACACTTGAATCAAAAGAATGTCATTTTCATAATCTTTAATAAAGAGTGTAGAATCAACTTCTCCCATTTTAAAACCTAAATTCATAAGAAAGGTCTTAAGTCGATCATACCAAGCTCTAGGAGCTTGTCCCAACCCATACAATGCTTTCTAAAGTTTGAACACATGGGTTGGAAATTTTTCATGAATAAAACCGGGAGGTTGAGAAACATAAACTTCTTTATTGACAAACCCATTTAAAAATGCACTTTTAACATCCATTTGAAATAGTTTAAAATTCTTATGGGATGCAAAAGATAAAAGCAACCTAATAGCTTCTAATCTAGCTAGGGGCAAAAGATTATTCGAAATCAATACCTTCCTCTTACCGGTAGCCTTGAGCTACTAACCTTGCTTTGTTCCGTGTGATTACCTCATTTGCATCCGTCTTGTTCTTGAAGATCCATTTGGTCCCAATGACTTGGTGACCACTTGGAAGCGGTACGAGTTCCCAAACTTCGTTTCTCTCGAATTGCATTAGTTCTTCTTCCATTACCACTATCCAAGAGCTATCTTCACAAGCTTCTTGGATGTTCTTTGGCTCAATGGTAGAGACAAATGCGCAATGAGAGAATTCTTCAATTCTCGATCTCGTTCGAACACCCACACCAATATCTCCAATAATTTGGTTATGGGGATGATTGCGAACGGTCGGGTAAGCTTTGGGTATACATGTATCACAAGGAACAACTTCAACAATTTCGTTAGAAGTGTTAGTCTCAACAATAGAATCATTAATCTTAACATTATTAAGAGAATCACAAAGAACATCTATATTATCATCATCAACATGAGGAAAATCAAAATCTTCATAAAAAGATACGTGAAGAGATTCCTCAATCGTTGAAGAAGTTTTGTTGTATATCCGGTAGGCTTTGCTACGTGTGGAATATCCAACAAAAATTCCTTCATCGGATCTTGGCTCAAATTTGCCTAAATTACCAACTGTGTTCTTTATAAAACATTTTGAACCAAAAACACGAAAATATTTTACTTGAGACTTTTTATCATAAAACAACTCAAAACAAGTTTTGTTCGTTCAGGGTCTCACTAGGATCTTATTGAGCACATAACATGCCGTGTGCACCGCCTCTGCCCAAAATTGTAGTCCTAAATGACTATCATGGAGCATAGTGCGAGTACACTCAATAAGAGTCCTATTCTTTCTTTCTACAACACCATTTTGTGGTGGTGCACGAGGAAAGGAAAAATTATGAGTTATCCCGGAGTCATAACAAAACTTAGTAAAAGACTTATTCTCAAATTCTCCTCCATGATCACTACGAATAGTGAAAATGGTGGATCCTAAAAGATTCTGAATCTTCTTTGCAAATTTGGTAAACTCTTCATGAGCTTCATTCTTATTAGTTAAGAATGAAACCCAAGTAAATCTAGAAAAGTCGTCGACGACAACTAATCCATAATGAGCATTACCTAAAGAGGCGATTCTAGTTTGCTCAAATAAATCTAGATGAAGAAGTTCTAGGGGCCTCTTAGAAGTAATCCCTTCTTTAAGATTAAATGAAGATTTACTTAATTTACCTCTTTGACATGAATCACAAGAGTTTTTCTTATTAAAAGCAATCTTAGGAAAACCTTTGACTATATATATCATGCTTAGCTAACTTATATAAGTGCTTGAAATGAACATGACCAAAACGGCGATGCCATAGTAGTTGTTCACTTGTGTTAGCAACTAAGCAATGTTATACGGTTTTAGGCAAGCTCAAATAATAAATATTTTTACGCCTAATACCGAAAAATAAAACATTTGAATTACAATCAATAATTGTACACAATCCTTCTCCAAAGTTAACCTTGTAACCTTTGTCACAAAGTTGACTAATGGAAATGAGATTGTGACACAAACTACTAACTAGAAAAACATTAGTAATTAAGGGTTTTGAAGGATTACCAACGATACCTACTCCAATGATGGTTCCCTTTTGATTACCTCCAAAAGTGACCGTTGCACCATCCTTGATGCTAATCACTTCGGAGAGCAACGATGAATCTCCCGTCATGTGTTTGGAGCAACCGCTATCAAGAATCCATCCTTTCCCTTTAGAGCCAATAAGACATTTATTGCTCTTCTTCTTTCTCTTGGGTACCTATATAATATACCATAAGCTTATGGTACCCAATGTTTGTTGGGTCCAAGGGGATTAGCCCTTTGGAAGCCAAGTCCAAGTGGACTTTTGCTTCCCAACATAATTACTATTTCTAATCACATCATGAAAATAGGAATCAACATAGGCATTCCTATCATTAAGACTAGTGTTCTTAGGACCCCAAATAGTGTAAATCTTGGTAGTCCTATTCCTGGTTGCATGCATATGTGTTGGATTTCTATGTGGTGCATGCTTCTTAGGAACATGATTTCTAGCATACAGATGTGGTGGAGGATATGCATTGTACAATCTAGGATGATATGTATGCTTGGGAACATGCATATTATATGAAGCATATGGGTCATGCATGACATGTGGAGGATGAGTATACATGAAAGAATGATGCGGATGAGCATACGAATGTGTGGGAGCACGTAGATGAGTATTTCTCATGTGTTGGTTTGTACGTGTCAGTGGGTGTGGAGCATAAAATGTGTCGTGATTATCCACTTGTGAGGTAGGAATTTTCTTACGTGGATTAATGTTAGTGTATATGTAAGCATGGCCTTACTTTTGGTTTCCACCCTTAGTAGGTTTCTTGTCAAAAGGAAGAGAAGGTGAAGTGGTGACATTCTTGGTAGGATTTCTACCTATAGTGTCTTTGACACCACTTGTGGATGCACCGGAGGAAGGCCTCACAAAATCTATATTGACACCACTATATGAAGTGCATGAACTAGATGCATTTGTATTCACAAACCCAAGACCAACACGATGTGTGGCCGGATATTGGTTTGCTAAAAAATCATCCAATTGTAGTTTTCCCTTATTGAATCTCTCAATACGGGAAGACATGAGCTCATATTTCTCCTTCATAGAAGAAATGTTGGTATCCAAGGTGTACACCCGTGCTTTGAGCTCGTGCACTTGGGTTTTAAGAGAGTCATTCTCTAAACCCAATTGTGTGTGTCGTGATACTAGATCACTATCATCCTTATGATGTGTTTGATCTAGTTGAGATTTGAGGGAATTCACCTCATCTCTCAATGTGACATTTTGAGAAGCTAAGCTTTCTTTCTCAAGAGTTAAAGTATCAACAATGGTGTCATTGTTGATAATGCATGGAATGGATGACTTGCTAATATTGATTTCTTTAAGCTAGTATATCTAAGCATCAAAGATTGATATTTAGCAAAAAATCTCTTCATTAGCAATATGAAGTTCATCCATTGTTACCTCGGTGTCGTCAATGTCGGAATCACTCTCGTCGGAGAGTGGGTCTTCTAGGGCCATGAAACACATGTGGGCGCTCTCACCCTTTTCATCATCAGAATCACTCGATGATTCATCACTTGAGTCGTCGAAGGTACCCACGAGTCCTTTCTTCTTGTCTCTTTTGTACTTATCGGACTTGTGGTACTTCGGTGCCTTCCACTGCTCTTTGTTTTTTTAGCATTGGGCAATCCCTCTTGATGTGTCCTGGCTTATTACATTTATAGCAAAGAGAGAAAGTAGCATTAGTAGACTCAAAACATTTGTTGGAGGGAAATTTACATTTGCTGAAGAAGCGTGGGAACTTCTTTGCCATTTGGGCCATTTCACCCAAATCCATCTCGTTCTCGGATTCATCACTATCAGAGGATGAGGAGTTGGCGTTGAATGCCAAGGCTTTCTTCTTGGCCTCCGAGGAATTCATCATGGCTCGAATATTCAATCGGTTCTCTCATCTTACTTCGTAAGACATGAGAGTCCCGATTAGATTCACCACGGTGTAGTTCTTCAAGTCATTGACATCCTCGATGGAGATCGCTCTTATTTCCCATTTGGAGGTCATTCCCATGATGATCTTCCTTACCTTATCCGGTTCGGAATATATTTGGTCAAGGGCTTCCAATTCATTGATGATGTCAGTAAAACGTCCGTACATCGATGCAATGCTTTCATTATCATGCATATGAAACAAATCGAAGTTTTGCACGGAAACATATAACTTTGAAAGTTTTACCTTATTCGTTCCTTCGTGGGTAACGATGAGATGGTTCCAAATTTGATATGCACTCTTACATGTGCATATCTTATTGAACTCATTCGGGTCCAATGCACAATGAAGGGCGTTCATTGCCTTAGCGTTGTTGACCTCGGCGGTTTTCTCAGAAGACGTCCATTTGTCGAAATCTACTTCGATGGGCTCGACGTATTACTTGTGGAGGGTTCTCCAAAGTGAAGCACTCCTAAGGAACGTCTCCATCCTGTATTTCCAATAGCTAAAATTTGTACCATTGAAACACGGAGGGCGCACCATAGATTGACCTTCAAAAAGTATGGACGCTCCATCACGATCGTGATTGTTGTATGAAGGCGGCGGTGGAATGTTGTTGTTGTTGGATGCCATAGATGTAACCTTGCGCTCTGATACCAATTGTAGGGGACCCTGTCTATGGGGAAAACACTAGAAGGGGGGGTTGAATAGTGTTTATGCAAATTTAAAAGGAATTTACGCCAAATAAAATGCAATCCAAAAAATAATGCGGAAATAGAATTAAACCCAAATAAGAAACAATTGCAAACACAATTATGTTTCTAGGGTTCAGATTACCCAAGTCAACTCCCGACTTGTTCCCTGTAATCCTACGTCCCTTCCACCCGGATACCACCGGATACTCAAGTTAGAACCCTAACTTGAGGTTTCCTTAAAGCACACTTGTATCAACGCTACAAGTGCAATCGAATACAATCGATGTCCTTGACTCCCACAACTTGGGAGCAAGCAAACCACTCTCACAACCAGAGCAAATCTCAAATAACGAAAGTTATGAAATAAAGAAAACAACACTTACAATCACCTATGCCTTGAAGTAGAACTTGAAGGAGGAGTGTGATGTGTGTTGAAGAACTCTCTTGAAAGAGAGGAGAAGCCCTTTCTCTTGACTGCACCAATTGCCTAGATGATCACTCTTTGGTTCTAGGTTGGAGAGAAAGAGAACAAGATTTGGAAATACTTAGGGCTTGGACTTAAGAGATTTGATCTTTGGAAATGAAAGCTTGAGAGATTTTGCAATGAATGAGTAACCTTCCAATGGAACAGTAGAGGCTATACTTATAGCTTTCTCAAATCCACAAAACAGTTTAGGCAAATACCCAATTGAAATCCGTGAGAAAAATCTCAACGGATAGAATCTGAACTCGCGACAGTCGACTGTTGAACAATCCACAGTCGACTGTTACACAGTCAGCAAAGGTAGGTGAGAATTCATAACGGTAACTTACCACGTGGACAGTCGACTGATGAAGCAAAGACAGTCGACTGTTAAACCAATAGGTGACTGTTATTCCTTCTACAGGCGATTGGCCGAGAGATGGGTAAGTTTGAATAATACTGGAAATCTCACAACTAACAGGACAGACGACTGATGCAAGGAACACAGTCGACTGTTAATCTGAACAGGCGACTGTAAATCCTTAAACAGACGACTGTCAAAAATCCTGAGAATTTCCAGAGAGCTGAGTTAATGATATGACTCACAGACAGACGACTGTTGCAGCATAGACAGTCGATTGATCAAAGAGACAGTCGTCTGTATATACAGCATTAGTCGACTGGCCGTAAAAGTCAGATCAAACAGAGTTTGGGCAAAGGGTAGACAGGCGACTAATTCACAAAACACAGTCGATTGTCATTAGGACAGGCGCCTGTGAATCGTTCATCAGTAGCCTGTGCGAAATAATCAGAGAAGCCCAAAACTAAATTGTGAAAGACTGTGCATAACAGGCGACTGTAGAACAAAACACAGTCGACTGTTTTTGAGACAGGAGACTGTAATCTGTTCTGCAGTCGACTGTTATAAAAAATCCAAGCACAATCACTAAGAAATGAATTGGGGTCAAAGGACAATTGATCTAATGATGTCCTAAGACTGAAATGATGATGTGTGTGAGTACTCCATCAATGTTCTACTTCTAAGCTACATACTGGAAGAGATAAAAGAAAATTACATTGACGATAAATCTCTTCTTTCCATCGTATGAGCTTGAAGTCTTCACGGAGCTTCAATCATCATCTACGATCATCCAATCCATGTCATTTGCCTTCAATGAAGTTTGTGAGTCATCCATTGCTAGTAGATCTTCATAATTAGCTTAGGCAATGGATTAACTGCAAAACAGGGGATTAGTCACAAGTATTTATGTTTGCTCATCATTAACACCAAGTGAGGAGAAGTCCAATACTCAACAGAACCGATCTGCCCTAGCCGTCTCCCGCCGCCAAGCCGATCACACGTGGTAGAAAGTTTCACTTGAATAGACCCGCGTCTTACACGTCTGGATCCGAATCCAAACCCCCTTCGTTGTCTTGCTAGGAGTAGTCTGGAGAATAGGAAGAAGAGAGAGAGAGAGAGAGAGAGAGAGAGAGAGAGAGAGAGAGAGAATAGTTTAGTCGTAGATCGAGCTAGCTCAAAAATCCGGAGCTACTCAATCGAGGACTTGGTGCATTTTCCAACGAAGAGAGTGCACCCTTATTTATTTAGGGAGTCGGCAGCTCTCCTTTCGTTGTGGGCAATGTGGGACAATAGTCAAATTGAAGAGAAATAAATTAAGCTAATTTTACCTTAATTGAAGTTTAGAAAGATTTTCATAAAAGCCAACTTCAACGAATTAATTATCTTTACTCGTTAAACTTTAGACACCAAACAAGCTATCAATTCAAATGGCTTCAAATGGTGAATGCGTAGGAACCAACGACGACAAATTTCGGCTTAATTTGATCCCACAAACAATTGCCTAAAGTTTGGCAAATACTCAATTTTCATAGCTGTCATTTGGGGTTTCAAAAACCCAACAATCACTTAAGTTATTGGCGTGCCTGCTAGGCTTAGCAGGCACGCTCGCCCAAGGAAAAAAGGGCGGGTGCACGCCCACTGCTGCAGCGGTCTCCCGATGCAGCTAGCAGGCTACGATCATTTGCCCTTATGGATGGGCTTGTTAGCCCAGTGGGTCTAACCCACTTTCACTTGAAATGTTTTTGCGTTTCTGGGCTCATTTGAGCTCCAATTTGGACGCAGTTTGAACCTGTGTTTAGATCGGGACGATCCCGTCAGCACGGTAACCCTTTCTAATGTATTTGTTCCTACAAATATTGTCGTAACCAATTTACGAAACGTTTAATCTTTGTTTGCATCAAATGTAACATTGTCCTTTTTGCATCTACGACTTATTTTAACAACCAGCTTTGTGAATAACAACTATTAAATTTCATCAAATGAATCTCTCTGAATTAATCTTCCTATTACTAAGACACGAACTCTTCCGGTGTGAGACCCTACAGCCTGATCTTACTACAGTTTGGGGCTCGAAACCCCTAGACGACGGTCACTACGAGCAGTACTTGTCGTCACTGTTTCAGAATCATCATAACGTGATCGATCCTTTGACAAAAGTGTCGTTGGGTTTACTTTGGCTGTGTCAGTGATGAATACCGTTAGCTATAGTCCCTTCGTCAAAACTGTGTCCCTGTTGGCCTAGGGTATGGTTTACTGTCAACCCTATTAGACAACATTGGTCAGTATACGGCGGTCTTTGTTGTATTCACGTTGTACTTCTTACAACGTACCCCAGCTGAGGATTAACACAAAGACTGTACTGAGCCTATGACACTAACTTCCCTTTAACGGATGTGACGAATCCCATCTTAGTCATTTACTCGTCTCGAGAGCTTCGGGTGCAACTCAACCTAAGATCTTTCAGTAGGCCTAGCCTCGAAGCTAGATCATAGGTCTAAGCTACACCGTTTACTCATAGGTTCGTACAAATGACTTCAGGTCTTAAGGACCAGCTTACCTATCATCACCCTAGAGTTATTATAGACAGTTTAGTTAAAGTTAACCATTTAATAACTCTAAGTTGGTCGTTCAGTGAACTCATTCTCCAATGAGCACCTGTGTCTCGTCTCCGACTTCACCAAGTCGAATGACTATGAGATCATCATTACCCTAAGGTAAGACGAAGATACAGTGGTCTATCCGATGTGTTGATATACAGTTCTCAACACATCTATGACCACGGACCGTTTAAGACTTATGTTTCTATACGGTCGCTTACTACTCATAATCGAGATCTTATCTGGATATGTAAGGACCTAACTATAAGTCTATGGACATTATCTAAGTATATATTAATCAAATTAATTCATACTTAGGATAATGGACAACACATATAATATAAATAAGACGTACACTAAGGATAAATCACCTTATGGGCATATATCCTTCTACATCTCCCACTTGCACTTAGGCTAGTTATCTTGGTATCTCATACCGACATAGCATATCAGTCACATTGACATTTATATGACAAATCTAAGAGTGGATTTACTAACGAGTATCTATAATGCATTTTAATGGACATTTATTTATACATCTCTTGATCACACAAGGTTGATCCATTGAAAAATGATTTGGATCAATTTTCCTTTCTTTGTATAGCTAACAATTAGCTTATACAATCTAGATGTAGCGTCTAACATTTTTATAAGTCAGTCTCAGCTCATTCCAATTTTCTGTGTCAACATGTCAAGTACATGCATGACACCCTAACTCTCTATATAGTCGATTAAATCAAAACGATTTTGATTCAATGTTTTATATAGATGATTCAAATAAGTTGGAAACCTTTTTACTTGGTCCAAGAAACCGGAACTAAATATATGAGCTTGCTCCCATTGACTTTAAGAATTAGCTGGTTAAGTACTTCAATATTATATCTAAATCATATTTAAACTATATATATGAAGAGCATAACCATTTGATAAGTGCTTTAGATGGAACGTACTAGTGTCAGGTTGGGTTTGACGAATGAGTCAAGTCAAGATCGGTTTAAGGAATCTTGACATTGACTTACTCAGTCAAACGTCCTACACTGTACTTTTCCCTTAACTACATTTAATATTAACTCTTTAAGAATCAAATGTAGTTTATTAAGAATTAATCTTAATATGCGTATAATTGTGATCACACACAATTTATACGCTCCTAGAACCTATACTTAACTACCGATTGACTATAACATTAAGTCAGCTCCAAAACAATCAAAATTTTCTGAAGCTCTGCATCGTAGTTCGAGAATCTTTGCAACCAACTCAGAAAGCCACATTTATAGAAATTTAAGCCAATCTCAATCATATCTCAATTTCAACAGAAAGCACAATTTGCCAGACATTTATTCAAAACAACGGATTCATTAATGATGAACCATAATACGTTCATCAAATAAACTTTGAGTGTTGAACACTCAATCATTGTTTTATCTTTAAGGAATGATACATTTTATTCAACTAAAATTGACTATCAGCTCCTTCTTCATGTCTCTCGAAGTCTTTGCATGGCCCTAGCAGCAACGATTGCCCAGATGCCGATCGTCCTCCGAACTTCTTCCAACCTTCGCTTCATATCAGCCACCTGTATACATTACACAGATGTCTTAGTATCTCATTCTATGTGATTGGAAATAATTATGCTACATTGAATTTAATTTGTTGTACCTGAGGTGAGGCATCAGTATGCCCCTTCTTCTTTTCTGCAAGATAAATCTTGCAGTTCATCTTCCAATGACTCATCTTATGGCAATGGTAGCACTCAGATTTTGACGGTGTCCATTTGGTCTTTTTCTTCCCCTTCTTTGCCTTGGCAGGTTGTAGGACCTGCCTCTTCTTACCCTTGCCTTTCGGCTGTTCTGAAGAAGCAGAGCCAACAACCAGTGCAGTCGGTTTCTTTTCAATCTTCTCAAACTGCCTAAGCATATTGAGGAACCGGGAAGATCCGTTTCACTACTGTTCATTATGAAACCAGTAATGAAAGGCTTGAAGGACGGGGTGAAAGACTAAAGGATAATGTCCACAGACATCTCACTGTCCAGGACAAAATCCAACTGGGTGGCATCTTCCACGTACCCGATCATCTTGATGACATGATCTTGTACGGGCCATGTCTCCATCTTTGTGCCCGAGAGGTTATTTATGGCTTCAAACTTGGCAGCTCTAGACTGCTTGCCGTATAACTCTTGTGCATTCAGAAGCATACTTTGAACATCCAAATGTTCATGATTCCTCTGGTATAGCTTATAGGCTTTTTTTCCTCGAAGGTAGCATCGTCTTCAGGCTTCTCCGGAGCGTCCTCGAACAGCATGTATCCAATCCCGGCTAGAGAAAGGACTAACTTAATGTTCCTAAGCCAGTATTTATAGTTTGTCCCATCGAGCACGTTCTTCTATACCATATATTTAAGACCCGAATCCATTTTGCAATTTAGCAGATACTTTAGTCAGTATATGTTCGTTGTATAGTTTTAGTGGTTTTCAATAAAACTATATTCTCACACTAAATTTATTAAAGCCATAATAATAAAAAGTTTATTATAAAATAACATTTGTGAGAGAGGGATCCCACTACCCTGAGTCTGACAACCTTGAGTGTGTCTCAACAAGTTGTCCGACTCTGTAGTCGGTAGACGAACTTATCGTCAATCATATTAAATATGATTCCCTATCGATTTTACCCCTAGTCATTTGTGATCATGAGTATACTCATCCGGATCACAATGGCTAGCCTAGTCGGACCCTTGTTTTTGGGTCTAGCCTGACTTGCTCCGCTGCTCGGTGTATGCACGACACGTCGGTTTGGGTCAGGTCTTAGACTACATTCTTGGTTAGACTTACGCCGGTGCTCGGCGAATTCACGAGACGTCGATTTGGGTCAAGTCAAGATGTTATCAAGAAATCAGTTTCTATAAGATTGCCATGTCACAGCTTGAGTGTAGCTCAACAACCGTAACATGGGTCTTACAGTTGCCAACTCCTAAAACAAGGAGGGCTACGATTTATCTTGAACAAGATTATTATCGTATTTGACTTAGGTATAGTCGATGGACTTACATAGTCATGATTCGACTCCTTGCGGTCCAGCAAACGTGGCCAGGGAATTGACTAAGCCAGGACCACTCGGCCCCGAGACTAGCAAGGGTGGTCCAGCAAACTTAGCCAAGCACATTGACCGACATCATGATCCACTGAAGGAGTTTCATCAATCCTATGTTCATTCATCAACTAAATGGATTTTAATTAAAACTAGTTAATCCTTGTCAACTAGTGAATCCTAAAATTCGAAATTTCTATGGATTGGTTGAACAATTTTTATTGAGTCCTTATCAACTATAAGGTGTATATGTTCAACGTGCTACCCTAATCTAATTAGGATTTTAACAAGACAATAACAAATTTGTCAAAAATAGTCTTTTTATGATAATCATCATTTAAACGATTTATTACAATGATTATCAATCAAAAGGGACTATCCTAATCTGATATTAGGTTTCGATGCTGTTTTATTTATTAAAATATAACATGTCTGTCACGCCCCGCTTCCCAAAATGGACGGAAGCGAAACGTGACGAGGCCCGCTTAGGCCAGAGCTTTAGAAGCTCGGACCCAATAAGCGTATGTAGGGGTACCATTTTAAAAGGCTTTTCAGGTTCTTGCATTTTTATAGTTCGAAACAACAAAAGTACAGAAAAGAAATTTGCATTCATTAAATTAGAGATATGATATCCAACAGTACAAAGTCTAAAAAGAAGCCTAAGCGTGGCAACAAACTATCTAAAAGAAAACGGAAAGTAGTAACCTCTGAAAGTGGCGACTAAAAGACCTCAAGGTCTGGTCCTCGTCAAGCACGTGCTCTGGGTCGACGTCCTCGGCTCCTCGTACTCCAGTGAGACTGCCTCGTCCACGAACTCTGGCTAAATACCTGACGTACAGCACCCAAGAAAAGGAACTATACGTCAGGTAAAGTCTACAAGAAGGGTTAGACTTTACTGCAAGTGCACCGAACTTTAAACAACGGTTTACTGGTTGATTAGCATGCTGAGGTTCTTTTACACAACAGTTTACCGGTTGATTAGCATGCTGTGGTTATAACAGAGTAACACGACAGGAAGTAACGCAGCAGGAAAGTAAAACTGGACAAGTAGTAGTCGTAGCGTGTGCTACCAACTACGGGACTAGCCTACAGGTGTCAAGACAAGACATGACGTGACGGAAGCAAGGCAGGACAAGACAAGTGAGACACGAAAGGGTTCACGCCTTACGGTTCGAGGGGGATCAGACCCTCTTACCGTGCGCATGCTCAACCCAACCCCAAACCCCAAGACAAGACAAGACAAGACACCAGTACAAGGGATCACTCGCTCTAGCTTGGCGAGTGCCTTATTGCCCGCAGGCTGAGAATCAGTACAAGGGATCACTCTCTCTAGCTTGGAGAGTGCCCTATTGCCCTCGGGCTGTGTAACAGTACAAGTGATCACTCTCTCAACTTGGAGAGTGCCCTATTGCCCGCAGGCTGTGAATCAGTACAAGGGATCACTCGGCGAGTGCCCTATTGCCCAGCGGGCTGTGCAAGACGGGACGGGACGTGACAAGACGGGAAGGGTTATTCTAGGGTGTCCACACACACGCACACACATGATAGCCCTACAGCATTAAAAAGTTGTTGTTGTCAGGCTCAGACTTCGTCGTCAAGTCTGAGCCGTCAGGAGCGTCCCGGACGCTATCATTTCACGTCCGGTTCTATACATTCACAGTCTAACAGTTCTAGCAATCTAAGACCAAAGCACGGTCAAAAACGCAAGTGGGTACACTTGCCTGAAATGGCGAGTGTGTCGTCCTCTCGAAGCGTCTCGTCCAAGCGTCTCGTCCGCAGAAGTCCGTCTGAAATATCGCCACGGAGACGATGTCAGGTCTCAATTCATCAAATCCTATTAGGTTTCGTTTCTAGGTTATCGGGACTATCCTATTCGTCAAAAGTCACTTTTTGATGTTTCAGCCTAATCGACGATCTATCCTATGTGCACAGTCAACAAAGTCCATTCGTCGATTTTCTATGTTCGTACAACGTTTTACAGGAGCTGGAAAGTAAATTTAGTTCGAGTTGACGGTTTTTAGTTTAGGGTTCAGTCAGCTATTGTGGGGGTTTCTACGAGTTTCGGGGAACCAACCTGAACCGTAGTTTGTCGTAGAATGGATGTCGTGTCTGATCGGAGAACTCCTCAGCTTCAGATCTGGTCCTCGCACGATTCTCCAAAAGTCTGAACTTGCGACGAAGGCCGACGACGTGTCGTAACGTCGTAGATGGCAAATCCGCGAAGTGGCACGTCCAAGTGGGGCCCACAGCAGTGCTAGGGGTCCAAGGGGGCCCACAACACCTCAGGAGCACTTGGGGGCCCACCACAGGAGTTGGTGTGGGAGAAATAATGTTGCGATGAAGTTCGGTCGGTCGGACTTGGTCGGTGCGGGGGTTCCTCTCGGTCAGACCGAGAGGGGCTCTCGGTCGTGCAAGTTGCAGCGCAGCGGGGTCGGGAGCTTGGGCGGTGCGAGGGATTTTGTCGGTCAGACCGACAGATCCCGTCGGTCGCAGCGGGGCGGCCAAGCTGCAACGTTGCAGCTTGCAACGAAGCGGAGCAGCGCGGGCTGTTCTCTCGGTCAGAGCGGGGAGCGGCTTCGGTCAGGCGCTAGCGGGTGCGGAGCGGTGGCAACGAAGCGGGGTGCGGAGCGGGCGCTCGGTCTGACCGAGCGGTTCTCTCGGTCGGAGCGGGCGACAATGGGGGGGGCGATGCAGCGGGCTGTGCGAGCGGCGATGCGGGGGCTTGCTCCGGTCGTGCGCTAGGATTTGCGGGGGAGAGCTCCGGTCGTGCACGTTGCGATCGTCGCAACGTTGCGACGAACGTCGGGAAGGGGTTTTTGACGGCTAGGGTTTGTGTGGCTGCGAAAATAACCTAGCCTAGGGTTTATTTAAAAAGAAAAGAGTTTGGATTAGGGTTTGGGTTAAGAAAAACGTAATTAAAATAATTAAAATAATTAGTTAAAAATAAATTTACTCTTCTCTCCCTCACACGAGATGGGTGCGGCCAAAAATTCTGAAACTTTGCCTAAAAATTCTTTAATACGTTATTATAATATAGGAATTTTATTGTAATTAAAACTCTTATAAAAATAGGTTTTAAAATTATTTAAAACTTTCAAAAAAAATGGAAAATAGGTCAAATTAAGTCCAAAAATTGTGAAATAATTCTGGGGTGTTCGGGACGACTAAAGAAAGAGAGTGGAGAAGACGGATCTAAATTTCGACGTCGAGAGACGAAACTAAAATTCGAAACATCTCGCGTCAAAGCAGAAAGTCGCGACGTCACGTCAAATAAGTTAGTATCGCGGAAGAACGACTCGAGATATATCGTTCCAAAGTTGTTCCACAATCTAATACTTTCAGAGACGATCACGACGACATATCACACAAAAACGTTCAAAAACGAATAAAGTCTAAAATAAACACGTGCACGATCAAAAGCACGTGCACGAAGAAGGTACGATAGAAACAGGCCGTTACATTCTACCCACCTTAGAAATGATTCCGCCCTCGGAATCACTCACACTAGTTATAATTACCCATATAACCTTATACCCGCAACTATCATATCTACTCATAAAGATTTCTAATCCTGTAACTTCGAACAACGTTCCTCAATAATCCATCCTAGTCCATCTTTTCACTGGGTAAAGCCACGACTAAACTCACCTCCTAATAATATAGATCCACCACTACCGTTCCAATTTCCAACTCCAAGTTCTCATAAAAAAATAATAATCATCTTCTGATATCGTACCACTCCACTAAACATCATCATCGCTCATTAATATTTTTTTTCTTTTTTTTTTGAATTTCTAAATCTTTTCCCAACATTAAGAAATCTCCAAAAAGAGATTCTAGCCATCCACCAATCCAAGACAAAAACACTTGTCTATCCTATAATACCTTCACCAATCAGCAATCATCGTGTCTTCAATACTTTCTCGTCATATCTCCCTATAAATTCATCCACCAAATAATTGATCTGTCAGAATTACCCCTCATCCTACTCACTATAACTAATCCCAACCAACATTAAGTTCGACTGCCTAATCATCCATTTATCTCCACACGTCGTGTTATTCTCAAAGTCTTCTCATCGTCAATTCATCAATCAGTCTCAATGCTAATATAAGCTCTACTCAATCTCATGATCATCCTGACTCATACTATTCCCCGCAGTTACTCCTATCTACTACCCGTCTAAGCCTCAAGTCTGATGAGTCATCATCTCCTCGCATTTAATCTCATTCAAACAGAATTCTCCATTGAGTCTGCCACACTCCGGTTTTGTAAACAAGTCTTTGGACAGTCCATTCTTTTTATCCAAAAGATATTCTAATCCATCATCCTTGTGTTCCCAAAATCAATTAATCATTCCCATAATAAAACTCATCTCACTCCAAGCCTGCCTGCAACCAAAAATCATATAACGATAACAGCTAGGCCCAATTAATATAACAACCATAAACACGAAAATTTTGTTTAAGGAAGAAAGAAGAGAAGAGAAAGAGAGACTTAAGGCCAAAGAAATATTTTAAAACATTTGGGAAAAAAACGTGTGGTGTTGCGGTAATGGATGAGGGAGGTTAAGTGATTTGTGATCTTGTGAGCTAGTTTTAAAACTTTAAAAATTTGGTTTAAAGAAAACAAGGTTTTTTTTGATACAGTCACATACAACCAAGATAAACCATTCATTAAAACTAAAACTAAGTCTAAGGATCTGCCTGGATGACGACATTCATATAAGTATGAATACCGTCATTCAGACAACTTCCAGCATACCATGGTTAACGCCGAGTACACATTCAAGACACAAAAGACAATCATCGGGATCCTAAAGAACACACATTCATATGGGTCTATGCACTCTACCTAAACTCATGCACCATGACGACATCACCTACCAAAGGGCCTACTCCTAAACCGGAGATAGCATGGATAACTACAAGATCTATTGCCTAGATAAAAGAAGGAAGGAAAAACTAAATCAAAAGCGGAACGAAATAAGATCGGAAGGAACGAGTTCAAATAAGGCAAGATAAAGAGGTAGTTGGTTGGGTGTAAAACGATTGTTTTGCAAATGAGAAATAAGTTTACACAAAGATTTTGAAATGTGGTCACGAGAAACATAGAACAAATATAATAATAATAAAATAATTGAAGTTCCCCCTAGTTTAGAAAAAAAAATATTTTAAAAAAGTATGCACGGTAAGTGATTTAGAAATAGATCTTGTAGCCCAGAAAAATATAAATTGAATTATCAAAATGTTAACACGGTTTTGAAAATGGAAACATGAAAGATACCGATTTGAAATAATTACCAGATAGTAACTTGAAAATTGACGACCATGGAGATTTCAAAATCTAAGAAGGAACTTTCAATCGAAAAGCAATAAATTTTAAATATATATAATAAAGGGTTTTCAAGGAAGTTAAACCGAGCGAAGAATTTAATAATGGGTTTCGAAAACAAGAAATAAAGGAAATAAAAGTGGGATGAGGTAGCGATTGTTTTGTAAATGAAAATGAATTTAAACAAAGGTTCTTGAAGTATGAGCACGATGAACATAGAGATGTTTATATGTAAGAAATTTAAAATCCCCTTTGTTTTAGAAAAATATTCTAAAGTACGTACGTAAATGGTTAAAATAAATTTCGTAGGTAGAAAAAATGATATATTGAATTCCCGAAATGATAACAAAGTTTTAAAACTAAAATACGATGGATACTGATTCGAAAATAAGTACGAGGTCGTAACTTAAAACTTTCACGACCGAAAGGTTTCAAAATTTGCGAAAGAATTTTAACTCAACCGAAGATAAGAAATTTTAAATAATTAATAAAAGTTTTCAAAGAAGTCAAACTGGGCGGAGAATTTAATAATAAATTTCGAAAATACTTTTAAAGGAAGCAGGTTTTGGGAAAGGGAAAAATTCGAAAATAAGTACAAGATAGTAGAAATAAATTGTGTAGTTTATAAAAGTAATATATATATTTTAGAAACAAGGCAAATAAAAACTGAATTTGAGGAATAATGATTTAAAACGAGTGCGAGATATTGACTTAAATTTTTTTTTCGTCCAAGAAAGCTCCAAGTCAATTAAAAGTTTTAACTCGATCCAAAACAGCAAATTTTAAATATATAATATATGGGTTTTCAAAGAATTCAATCTGGAGCGAAAACTTAATAAGGAAAGTCGAAAATAATTTTAGAGGAGGTAAAATTGGTCAGGGAAGGGATTCGAAGGATTGATGATGATCGTCAGGAAACGATCACGAGAATCGAGAGAAAGGAAAAATGATCGCATGAAGATTACGCGTAAGATATGAATCGTGAAGAGCTACGATGGGACTCTATGGTCGATAGCACAAAATTTGCAAGGATCAGAGGGATGCTAGAGGACAAGGGTTCTAATCATCGGGTTGTCTAGAGATTTAGGATAACTCAGCTCTAAGACTTCCTATGAGCTAGAATATAATCAGGATCTAAAGAGAGGGTTCCTAAGAGAATCGAGGTTACGTTTGTTGGATCTGGATCGTAGCCTAGAGGGGGGGTGAATAGGCTAATAAAAATATTCGTGCAACCCACGAACAATCTCACGCAGTTATATACACAGACAGGGCAATAAAATAGCAATCACAGAATACGCACAGATATACCCTGGTTCGGTCGTCCCCACGACCTACTCCAGCCCCCGAAAGCAAATACTAGATAGATATGTAAACCTGTACAGCTACAATGAGTCAAGATCCCAAATCTACTCTCACCTAGCTTGTACGCACACCACGTGCTCTACACTATCAATCTAGTCAGATGCTCTCCCTCCGTGACGACTCCCAAGTCGTCAGGTCCCCCAAAAGTAACACAAATGGTAAAGTTTCCCCTACGAGGATCTAACACAACAACTACACAAAATAATGATAAATAGAGTTTAGGAATCTCAGTTTGTGTAGCGGCGATGTCCTCGTCAATCAGCACGGGTCAGATCTCGTCTGACGTAGATGTAGTCTCTGATGTCCCCTCAATTGTTCGGCTCCCCCTCCCGATGATACTTGCGGCACTTGAGAACTTTTGTCCTGCTTCTTTGAATCTTGCGGCTGCCAACAAGACAAAGAGAGAAATAAATATCAACTTGTGACAACCTGGAATTTGCAAAGATAGAGAAACAGAGTACTCCCCTTTTGAGATTATCAAAGACAAGAGGGGCAAAAACAGACTTCGGCGGCCCTGTGTTTGGAGTTCTTCTTCCCTGTGCTTGGAGTTCTTAGTCCCTGTGCCTTTTTATTTTGATGAAGTTCGGCCCTTAATAAATATGGCCGGTGGCCAACAAAAAGGAAGGGCTCTGTGAAAAATTTTTGAATGAAGATGCCTTTCAAATATTTCGGCAGCACCTTGGAGATTTGTAAATCTCAGGGCAAAACACACAAAAAATTGTGCTTGAAGAATTTTTAAGGGGAAGACAGCGAGGCTAACGGCTTCAAGGCAAAAACCAAAAGAGGCTCCTCTTACTTTCGGCTGTCTTTGTATTTTGCAGTGGAGAATATGCTAGAGGATCTTCAAGAATTTTATGGGATCAAAAATTAGTGCTTTTTGATCAAGAGGAAGAGCCTTGAATTAACTTGATGATTTGCCTGCACACTCAAAGATCTCCCAAAAAAAAATCCGGATTTGCCTCTTCAAGATGCGGCTCCTCCCTGTTTTGCGTGCGGCAGCGTTAGGGTAATTTCGATTGAGGGTTTCTTTTTTTTAATGTTGCTAGCTGCTTGTAAAAATAAAATGAATGGCTCTCTTTTTAAAACAAGGCACAAAAGTATTTTTTTTAAAACCAAACATCAAGGCCGGCAGTTTGCAAAGCAGTTTAAGCATGGGCCTTATAAAGTACTTTGTAAAACAATTTAAGCCTGGGCCTCTTGTAATTTGTGATGTGCATTTGTTATCAACAAAAGCCAAATGCTAACAGACCTGTGCCTCTTGAAAGCAAATGAATGCAAACGAATGAAAATGAAAATGAATGCACTTAAAATACAAAACGGCATGTGTAATTTTTTTGGGTCAAATAATCACATAAGAATGTGCATGTGTGATTTTAAAACACCAATGCAAACATAAGAGTGTGCCTGTGTATTTTTTTAATCACCAATGCAAATGGTGGTGTGAGCACTAGTAAATATGAATCAAACCAGTTTATTGTCTTCTCATTCCCATCATATTGACCAAGTCCTTCCGTGAATTTGTCGCAAGTTCGTCGTTCCTGAAACACTTAACACACACGTTAAACCGTTCACATACGTTTGTTATCATCAAACACGAAGTTCATAGAACGTTGTAGAACGTTGTTATCAACAATCTCCCCCTTTTGATGATAACAAACTAAGTATAAGATTTGAACATTAGCTTTCCAAACATTGTGTGTGACAGTGTGACGATAGTGGGTAACATGCAATGAGATGAAATGTAGTGCGAACAAAGATGTGTAAAGTTTATCAATAAGCATGATCCCCCTATTTTTGTGCTTCCCCTATATTCATTAATGCTCCCCCTTAATCAAACACATGAACATTAATATCAAATACCAAATACCAATTTTTTCTCCCCCTTTGTTATCATCAAAAGTGGAAACACGAAGTCAAAATCATATTGCATGCAAAAAGAGAGTATTATTAACCATTACCAACAATTGCATGCAAGCTTATCATAGAAGAATCAAGTCAAAATCCAATGAGATTAAACAACTACGACTTCAACACCAACGTGTATAGTGTGATGATTAAAATTGAAGCACATGAGGGAGAAACATTTAAGAAAGTCAACCAAAACCAATCCACATTTTCCAAATAACATTCTATCACCTAGGATTGATTTTTCCCACCTCATTAAAAATGAGTTCAAGGTACCACACCCCAAAACATATCCTATAAGGACTCTTAGATGTGGGGGTGGCATTGCTTGACGAGTAAATACACCAACGCTAAAGTTTACCCATAAAGCTTATGTTGGATACTCGTGGGTAATACCGTTGCCAAGGATTGTATCCATTTTTCATACGGAGCAATTATCTTTTGTTTTCATTTTTTTTCAAAATACTCATAACAACACTTTCTTTTGCTCAATTTTTATCCATGGCAAGGTATATCATATGCCTTAGATATTCAGTTAAGTTTTCCTCCTACATTCACATTCCATACTTCATAAACGATATCTCCAAATGTGTAACAATAATAATACATGTGGAAGTGAAGTAGGTGGTGTAGAAATCAAGTTGTTTGCATTCATTGAATATGCCATGACTATTTAGAAAGATGAACATGCGCATGTGGCAAAAGAAATAATACACCAATTTCTACATAGATATGAGAATCGTTCGTGAATACTTCTTTTAATGAACCAAAGAGAAAGATACACATTTAAGCACCAAATTTATTTTTTCTTTTAGTTTTTCAGTTTTTTTTAAAATATGGATGAAGTACTAAAGCAAACATGAGATGCAATCACACAAACAAAAAAAATCATGCACACATAGCAATGCAACTACTAGCACACAAACAAAGAAAAGTCATGCATACACACAAAAAAAAGACTATGAAGATATTCATTAAGATCAAAGAATGAGATATACCTTCGCGTCGCCGTTTGACTAAGGAGCTAAAAAGTACCGAGACATTCAATTTATCGCTCCTCGTCAAATTTCCATCCACCTATAAAAGAGGTGTCGTGTGTGACCTTGGAATCCAACAAGGTCCACTCACGTTAGTCATCAAAGATTTAGGAACCCATATTTGTTTGAACTTAATGTTTTTGTTCCTATATTTGCAACGATATGAAGTATGACCAACGCATCCACATGTAAAGCACTTTGCATGACAATTTCCAACTTTTGTTGTTTCAATGTGAACTTTTCTATAATTTGATTTTTCAACATTTTTAGAGCCATAGCCTAGTCCTCGTCTATTATTGCCATAAAGTTGATTTCCAAGTATAATGTCCAAATTTTGTTTACCAATGGAAAATCTCTTTAATGACAATTCTAAACTATCAACTTTGGATTTCAAATGGTCATTTTCGTTCACAAGCAAAGTGCATTTACTAACGAAAGCTCGCTTGTTTTCCTCTTCTTTCTTTTCACAATCCCTCATTTTTTCTTTAAGTTCAAGATTTAGCATGTTAATCTTTTCAGAAAGCAATTCATTTTCAACTTCAAGCTTTGTCTTATCTAGTTTATACATGCTAATATCCTTTAATAAAGATGGACATGAAAGACAATCAGTTTTTTCAGACAAGCTAGCTTTCTCTTTTTCTAACATAGTAATGGTAGATTTGCATGCAACAAGTTCTTGTTTCAGATTTTTCATTTCTATGGACATGTCATACTCAGTTTGTTGCATATCAAAATTATCATTTCTATAACATTCCACATCAGCTTCTAGCTCATCAATTCTATGTTGCATTCCTTTACAGATTTCTAAAAGTTCGGCTTTAGTGGGAGATTCTACCTCATTTTGTTTGGCCATCAATGCCATGCAGGAGTGGGCTTCATTTTCCTCATCTTCTTCCTCAGCTTCGCTATCCATGTCCCACGTCAGCACTTTCGTTTTTCCTTTTGCAACTTGAGCTGTGTGTTGTTGTGGGCAATCTTTTATGTGGTGCCCTTTCTTCCTGTATTTAAAACATTCACTTCTATTAATAGCTTTCTGATCATAGGAATTTCTACCAAAATTAGAATTATTAGAACGAATAAACCTTTTTCCCATCTCAGCTCTTCCTTGATCAGTCTGAATGTATCTCCTGAAGTTTCTGACCATTAGGGCTTGCTCTTCATCAAGATCGTCGTCGTTAACTTGAAGAGCTAATGTTGTGGAAGCTTTGGTCTTCTCTTCAGGTTTCTCTCTGGCTTCTATACTCTGCAACTCAAGCTCGTGTGACATTAGGTTGCCTATCAAGTCCTCCACTTTCATTGTTGATAAGTCCTTAGCTTCTTGAATAGCGGTGACTTTAGGCCTGAACGAGCTTGGTAGCGCCCTTAAGATCTTTCGTACCTGTTCATGGCTAGAGTATGGCTTACCGAGAGAACTGGATTTGTAGACGATGTCCGTGAACCTCGCAAACATCTCTTTCACAGATTCAGTTGGTAGCATGCGGAAGCTCTCGTATTCTGTGCAAAGCAATGCAAGTCTGGATTCATTTACTTGCGATGTTCCCTCGTGTGTCACCTCCAGAGTATGCCAGATTTCCTGCGCAGTTAGACAATGTGAGATACGATTAAACTCAGATTTATCAAGAGAGCATATAAGCGCATTCATAGCTTTACCATTAAGAGTATAAAGTTTTTTATCAGCTAAATCCCACTTGTCTTTAGGCTTAATCATAACAGTGTCTTCAATTTTAATAGTGGGTAGACTATAACCATTTTCAACAATATCCCACACATCATAATCTACAGACACTAGATAGATTTTCATCCTAGCCTTCCAATATGCAAAGTCTACACCGTTAAACTTAGGGGGACGGGCTATAGACTGACCTTCAGCAAAAGCACAATCAGATATATTCATGGTCATCTAAAAATCTAGACTAGATCCTCTAAACTGGCTTTGATACCACTTGTTGGATCTGGATCGAAGCCTAGAGGGGGGGTGAATAGGCTAATAAAAATATTCGTGCAACCCACGAACAATCCCACGCAGTTATATACACAAACATGGCAATAAAATAGCAATCACAGAATACGCACAGATATACCCTGGTTCGGTCGTCCCCACGACCTACTCCAGCCCCCGAAAGCAAATACTAGATAGATATGTAAACCTGTACAGCTACAATGAGTCAAGATCCCAAATCTACTCTCACCTAGCTCGTACGCACACCACGTGCTCTACACTATCAATCTAGTCAGATGCTCTCCCTCCGTGACGACTCCCAAATCGTCAGGTCCCCAAAAGTAACACAAATGGTAAAGTTTCCCCTACGAGGATCTAACACAACAACTACACAAAATAATGATAAATAGAGTTTAGGAATCTCAGTTTGTGTAGCGGCGATGTCCTCGTCAATCAGCACGGGTCAGATCTCGTCTGACGTAGATGTAGTCTCTGATGTCCCCTCAATTGTTCGGCTCCCCCTCCCGATGATACTTGCGGCACTTGAGAACTTTTGTCCTGCTTCTTTGAATCTTGCGGCTGCCAACAAGACAAAGAGAGAAATTAATATCAACTTGTGACAACCTGGAATTTGCAAAGACAGAGAAACAGAGTACTCCCCTTTTGAGATTATCAAAGACAAGAGGGGCAAAAACAGACTTCGGCGGCCCTGTGTTTGGAGTTCTTCTTCCCTGTGCTTGGAGTTCTTAGTCCCTGTGCCTTTTTATTTTGATGAAGTTCGGCCCTTAATAAATATGGCCGGTGGCCAACAAAAAGGAAGGGCTCTGTGAAAATTTTTTGAATGAAGATGCCTTTCAAATATTTCGGCAGCACCTTGGAGATTTGTAAATCTCAGGGCAAAACACACAAAAAATTGTGCTTGAAGAATTTTTAAGGGGAAGACAGAGAGGCTAACGGCTTCAAGGCAAAAACCAAAAGAGGCTCCTCTTACTTTCGGCTGTCTTTGTATTTTGCAGTGGAGAATATGCTAGAGGCTCTTCAAGAATTTTATGGGATCAAAAATTAGTGCTTTTTGATCAAGAGGAAGAGCCTTGAATTAACTTGATGATTTGCCTGCACACTCAAAGATCTCCCAAAAAAAATCCGGATTTGCCTCTTCAAGATGTGGCTCCTCCCTTTTTTGCATGCGGCAGCGTTAGGGTAATTTCGATTGAGGGTTTCTTTTTTTTTAATGTTGCTAGCTGCTTGTAAAAATAAAATGAATGGCTCTCTTTTTAAAACAAGGCACAAAAGTATTTTTTTTAAAACCAAACATCAAGGCCGGCAGTTTGCAAAGCAGTTTAAGCATGGGCCTTATAAAGTACTTTGTAAAACAATTTAAGCTTGGGCCTCTTGTAATTTGTGATGTGCATTTGTTATCAACAAAAGCCAAATGCTAACAGACATGTGCCTCTTGAAAGCAAATGAATGCAAACGAATGCAAATGAAAATGAATGCACTTAAAATACAAAACGGCCTGTGTAATTTTTTTTGGGTCAAATAATCACATAAGAATGTGCATGTGTGATTTTAAAACACCAATGCAAACATAAGAGTGTGCCTGTGTATTTTTTTAATCACCAATGCAAATGGTGGTGTGAGCACTAGTAAATATGAATCAAACCAGTTTATTGTCTTCTCATTCCCATCATAATGACCAAGTCCTTCCGTGAATTTGTCGCAAGTTCGTCGTTCCTGAAACACTTAACACACACGTTAAACCGTTCACATACGCTTGTTATCATCAAACACGAAGTTCATAGAACGTTGTAGAACGTTGTTATCAACAACGTTCTGCTGGGCCCGAAGTCGATGGAGCTGGGCGAGCGACTAACTGAAAGAAGGACTCTAGGTATCTAATACGATCAGAATCAAATGGGGATGCTAAAATAGTCTAGGACGAGGACGACTAAATCTTAACCAAGGCATCCGACTATCAACCTGAGACGTCTACCTAAGTCTTCCTGCTATCTAAAACTGGGAAACTAATTCAGACTTGTACGTGGACATCAAATGAATGCGGTACTTTTATTGTTCCGAACTTTTGCAAGACATGCATGGGCCACCACTAAAACCTGTCACGCCCCGCTTCCCAAAATGGACGGAAGCGAAACGTGACGAGGCCCGCTTAGGCCAGAGCTTTAGAAGCTCGGACCCAATAAGCGTCTGTAGGAGTACCATTTTAAAAGGCTTTTCAGGTTCTTGCATTTTTATAGTTCGAAACAACAAAAGTACAGAAAAGAAATTTGCATTCATTAAATTAGAGATATGATATCCAACAGTACAAAGTCTAAAAAGAAGCCTAAGCGTGGCAACAAACTATCTAAAAGAAAACTGAAAGTAGTAACCTCTGAAAGTGGCGACTAAAAGACCTCAAGGTCTGGTCCTCGTCAAGCACGTGCTCTGGGTCGACGTCCTTGGCTCCTCGTACTCCAGTGAGACTGCCTCGTCCACGAACTCTGGCTAAATACCTGACGTACAGCACCCAAGAAAAGAAACTGTACGTCAGGTAAAGTCTACAAGAAGGGTTAGACTTTACTGCAAGTGCACCGAACTTTAAACAACGGTTTACTGGTTGATTAGCATGCTGAGGTTCTTTTACACAACAGTTTACCGGTTGATTAGCATGCTGTGGTTATAACAGAGTAACACGACAGGAAGTAATGCAGCAGGAAAGTAAAACTGGACAAGTAGTAGTCGTAGCGTGTGCTACCAACTACGGGACTAGCCTACAGGTGTCAAGACAAGACGTGACATGACGGAAGCAAGGCAGGACAAGACAAGTGAGACACGAAAGGGTTCACGCCTTACGATTCGAGGGGGATCAGACCCTCTTGCCGTGCGCACGCTCAACCCAACCCCAAACCCCAAGACAAGACAAGACAAGACACCAGTACAAGGGATCACTCGCTCTAGCTTGGCGAGTGCCTTATTGCCCGCAGGCTGAGAATCAGTACAAGGGATCACTCTCTCTAGCTTGGAGAGTGCCCTATTGCCCTCGGGCTGTGTAACAGTACAAGGGATCACTCTCTCAACTTGGAGAGTGCCCTATTGCCCGCAGGCTGTGAATCAGTACAAGGGATCACTCGGCGAGTGCCCTATTGCCCAGCGGGCTGTGCAAGACGGGACGTGACGTGACAAGACGGGAATGGTTATTCTAGGGTGTCCACACACACACACACACACATGATAGCCCTACAGCATTAAAAAGTTGTTGTTGTCAGGCTCAGACTTCGTCGTCAAGTCTGAGCCGTCAGGAGCGTCCCGGACGCTATCATTTCACGTCCGGTTCTATACATTCACAGTCTAACAGTTCTAGCAATCTAAGACCAAAGCACGGTCAAAAACGCAAGTGGGTACACTTGCCTGAAATGGCGAGTGTGTCGTCCTCTCGAAGCGTCTCGTCCAAGCGTCTCGTCCGCAGAAGTCCGTCTGAAATATCGCCACGTCGACGATGTCAGGTCTCAATTCATCAAATCCTATTAGGTTTCGTTTCTAGGTTATCGGGACTATCCTATTCGTCAAAAGTCACTTTTTGATGTTTCAGCCTAATCGACGATCTATCCTATGTGCACAGTCAACAAAGTCCATTCGTCGATTTTCTATGTTCGTGCAACGTTTTACAGGAGCTGGAAAGTAAATTTAGTTCGAGTTGACGGTTTTTAGTTTAGGGTTCAGTCAGCTATTGTGGGGGTTTCTACGAGTTTCGGGGAACCAACCTGAACCGGAGTTTGTCGTAGAATGGATGTCGTGTCTGATCGGAGAACTCCTCAGCTTCAGATCTGGTCCTCGCACGATTCTCCAAAAGTCTGAACTTGCGACGAAGGCCGACGACGTGTCGCAACGTCGTAGATGACAAATCCGCGAAGTGGCACGTCCAAGTGGGGCCCACAGCAGTGCTAGGGATCCAAGGGGGCCCACAACACCTCAGGAGCACTTGGGGGGCCCACCACAGGAGTTGGTGTGGGAGAAATGATGTTGCGACGAAGTTCGGTCGGTCGGACTTGGTCGGTGCGGGGGTTCCTCTCGGTCAGACCGAGAGGGGCTCTCGGTCGTACAAGTTGCAGCGCAGCGGGGTCGGGAGCTTGGGCGGTGCGAGGGATTTTGTCGGTCAGACCGACAGATCCCGTCGGTCGCAGCGGGGCGGCCAAGCTGCAACGTTGTAGCTTGCAACGAAGCGGAGCAGCGCGGGCTGTTCTCTAGGTCGGAGCGGGGAGCGGCTTCGGTCAGGCGCTAGCGGGTGCGGAGCGGTGGCAACGAAGCGGGGTGCGGAGCGGGCGCTCGGTCTGACCGAGCGGTGCTCTCGGTCGGAGCGGGCGACAACGGGGGGGGCGATGCAGCGGGCTGTGCGAGCGGCGATGCGGGGGCTTGCTCCGGTCGTGCGCTAGGATTTGCGGGGGAGAGCTCCGGTCGTGCACGTTGCGATCGTCGCAACGTTGCGACGAACGTCGGGAAGGGGTTTTTGACGGCTAGGGTTTGTGTGGCTGCGAAAATAACCTAGCCTAGGGTTTATTTAAAAAGAAAAGAGTTTGGATTAGGGTTTGGGTTAAGAAAAACGTAATTAAAATAATTAAAATAATTAGTTAAAAATAAATTTACTCTTCTCTCCCTCACACGAGATGGGTGCGGCCAAAAATTCTGAAACTTTGCCTAAAAATTCTTTAATACGTTATTATAATATAGGAATTTTATTGTAATTAAAACTCTTATAAAAATAGGTTTTAAAATTATTTAAAACTTTCAAAAAAATGGAAAATAGGTCAAATTAAGTCCAAAAATTGTGAAATAATTCTGGGGTGTTCGGGACGACTAAAGAAAGAGAGTGGAGAAGATGGATCTAAATTTCGACGTCGAGAGACGAAACTAAAATTCGAAACGTCTCGCGTCAAAGCAGAAATTCGCGACGTCACGTCAAATAAGTTAGTATCGCGGAAGAACGACTCGAGATATATCGTTCCAAAGTTGTTCCACAATCTAATACTTTCAGAGACGATCACGACGACATATCACACAAAAACGTTCAAAAACGAATAAAGTCTAAAATAAACACGTTCACGATCAAAAGCACGTGCACGAAGAAGGTACGATAGAAACAGGCCGTTACAATGTCAATAGTCATTAAAATTTCATCTTATAAAATTTTAATCAGTTAATGGCTAACCTAAAGGGTTTCATGAATTCATTATTCATCATGTCCATTAAAACATAAACCAACTAATTTAACCGCATAAATTAAAGGTTCATTTAGTGACATATAATGAAAGCTTGCAAGTTAAAAATTATCTATAACATAATCAAACAACTTGCAAATCTAAAATTTAACATTTAAATTTAAAATATAAAATTTAAAGCTTAAAGCATTTTTATCACATAAAACCAGGTTTCATAAAATTATCAAATAATTTTAAAACCTATGCTATAAATTTTAACGATACATTTCTAAGATTAAAAAATCGCAAAAAATAATCTTAAAACCAATATGTAATTTAAAAGAAACAAATGTATTATTTCATCTCATGAGAATAAAATTTTCTTTTTATCACATATTCTTTAAAAACAAATTTAAAACCCCTTTTAAAATTATTTGAAATTAAATTTTAAAAAAACTTTCGGATAATGCTTTTAAAAAAATTTCAATACGAATTTTTAATATCATCGCATGACATAAAATATTCCCTTTACGTTTCATAAACTTTAAAAAAATTTAAATGCATGCAAAAATTATTTTATCTTATAAAATACAATTTTAAAACATTTAAACATAAGTGACCTATTTAAATTTATCGCATAAAAATTAAATTGTTCCAAAAAAATTCATGTTGCAAAACAATTTTAAAACATAAAAAATTATTTTAACTTAAAGTTAAAAATTTTCGTATGTTCAAAATAAGCAATTAAAGAATTTAAAATTGTCGCTGAAATAGATCTACAAGCATAACCGTGGCTCCGATACCACTGTTGGGGTTTGGCGGACCCTCAGAGCTCGGATCTGTGTCCGTCCTTAGTCGAACGGACCACAGGGGCATAAAGCACAGCGGAAAATCAAAAACTAAGCTAGTTAAACAATTTAGTTAGGCTCTGAAAGAGCCAGAACCTAGCCCGATCTATGCCAACTTGGGGTAGATCTAACCACCCCAAGAGGGATATATTCTACTGCGACAAAATTAAATCTACACTAAAAATTACTTAACCACATACCCGGAATCTTGACCCTGGGGCGGTCAAGATGTACCGCACCGTCTCTGACGCTCCTTGTAGCCGAACCGCCTTGACTCGATCCAGCCGAGCCGCCTTGCACCCTCGAACAGATCTACCCTAGCCGACTCCTGACTCCAAGCCCATCACACGCGGTAGAAAGTTTCACTTGAATAGAACCGTGTCTTAGACGTCTGGATCCGAATCCAAACCCCCTTCGTAGTCTTGCTAGGACTAATCTGGAGAATAGGAAGAAGAGAGAGAGAGAGAGAATAGTTTAGTCGTAGATCGAGCTAGCTCAAAAATCCGGAGCTACTTAATCGAGGACTTGGTGCATTTTCCAACGAAGAGAGTGCACCCCTATTTATATAGGGAGTCGACAGCTCTCTTTTGTTGTGAGCAATGTGGGACAATAGTCAAATTGAAGAGAAATAAATTAAGCTAATTTTAGCTTAATTGAAGTTTAGAAAGCTTTTCATAAAAGCCAACTTTAACGAATTAATTCTCTTTACTCGTTAAACTTTAGACACCAAACAAGCTATCAATTCGAAGGGCTTCGAATGGTGAACGCGTAGAAACCAACGACAACGAATTTCGACTTTGTTTGACCCCTCACAAAATTGCCCAAAGTTGGGCAAATAATCAATTTTCGTAGCCGTCATTTAGGGTTTCAAAAGCAATACTATCACTTAAGTTGCGGGCGTGCCCGCTAGGTTTAGCGGGCGCACCCGCCCAAGGCAAGAAGGACGACTAGCGCCCGCTGCTGCAGCGGGCGCTGGCCCGCTGCTGCAAGCGGGCTGCGTCCGTTTGCCCTTGCGGATGGGCTTGTTAGCCCAGTGGGTCTAATCCACTTTCCCTTGAATTGTTTTTGCATTTCTGGGCTCGTTTGAGTTCCAATTTGGACGCGGTTTGAACCTGTGTTTAGACCGGGACGATCCCGTCAGCTAGGTAACCCTTCCCAATATATTTGTTCCTACAAATATTGTCATAACCAATTTACGACACGTTTAATCTTTGTTTGCATCAAATGCAACATTGTCCCTATTGCATCTACGACTTATTTTCACAACCAACTTTGTGAATATCAACTATTCAATTTCATCAAATGAATCTCTCTGAATTAATCTTCCTATTACTAAGACACGAACACTACTCGGTGTGAGACCCTACAGACTGACCTTACTACAGGTTGTGGCTCGAACCCCCTAGACGACGATCACCACGAGCAGTAGTTGTCGTCCCTGTTTCAGAATCATCATAACATGATCGACCCTTTGACAAAAGTATCGTTGGGTTTACTTTGGCTGTGTTAGTGATGAATACCGTTAGCTATAGTCCCTTCGTCAAGACTGTGTCCCTATTGGCCTAGGGTATGGTTTACTGGCATCCCTATTAGACAACATTGGTCAGTATAAGGCGGTCTTTGTTGTATTCATGTTGTACTTCTTACAACATACCCCGGCCGAGGATTAACATAAAGACCGTACTAAGCCTGTGACACTAACTTCTCTTTAACAGAAGTGACGAATTCCATCTTAGTCATTTACTCGCCTCGAGAGCTTCGGATGCAACTCAACCTAAGATCTTTCAGCAGGCCTAGCCTCGAAGCTAGATCATAGGTCTAAGCTACACCGTTCACTCACAGGTTCGTACAAATGACTTCAGGTCTTAAGGACTAGCTTACCTATTGACGTGCCCCCGGTTTGCAAGCCGCAAATGGCCGGGGGATCCGGTGAATGTTTAGATATTTGTAACCGCAAGCGCACGGTGTTGTAGTATGGCTTGGGGGTCGAACACAGGGTGGCGAGGATGTGCTTGTGTCAAAGAGGATCAAAATCACCCCGTGGGCGAGCTAGCCCAGATCGGATGATGGGTTGTCACGGTAAAGGAATGCAAGGTATAGACAATATGAAGGAAAAACCCGGGACTCTGGTTTTGACCCCAACGAGCGACTCTCACCGATACGGCCTACGGGTAGGATGGCGATCGGAATTACGGTCTAATGGTGAGACGTTGCCTCTAAAAGTGGTACCGGTATCCCATGGGCCCGATATTCCGGTCGGTGCCCAGGATGATACGCCGGACTTCCCGGGTTCGATCAGTGGGCACTCCCATGTCCATTAACACTGATCGACTCCAGGAGCACTAAGCTCGCAACGATAACTCCCAACGTCTCATCCTGCCGCTCCCGCGTGCTAGGATTCAGCGTCTACGCTAAGGGCGTGAGCTATGGCTAGGGAGTCAACCGCCAAGTTTATTCCCCCTTGGCCAAACGGTCAAAGGCGGTCTTTTTCCCGCCGATGACAATAAAACACCCAGCGTAACCGTTAGATTCCTAATCCCTATCGATTTCCTAACCCTATGGACGCATCGAGAAGAGCCCACGAAGGGGTTTCCACCAAAATCCCGGATTTGGGAACTACTCACAAATATTCATTAAAAAGTGATCTAAATGAAAATGGACCGTCCAAATCATAATCAGACAATAGAAATGCAATGGTAGTAAAGCAATTAAGATAATACTAAAGTTTTACAAAGATCCGAAAACTTACAAAAACTGGAAAATTACAGCCGTCACAAAATGAAGAAAACAGTAAAAAATAACCAACTCCCTAATCTGGGAAACCTAGGGTTCTATTTATAGAAAATGACATCACCCGATCGGTTAACAAGTCAACCGATCAGGTGAACCGCTTCACAAAATTACAGCGCAATGCGGGGGTTTCACCCGGTCAGTATGAACCGGTCGGTTGGAACTTGGTGCGGTCGGTTGGATCTTGGTGCCGACCGATTGGATCTTGGTGTGGACCGGGTGAGGAGACCGGTTGGATATTCGAGTCTTGGCTGTTGAAATTCAGCTACAGGTGAACCGATCGGGTGAAGGTCACCCGATCGGTTGGCAATCAGCTTCGAATTTCCAGAGACTTTGAGCTTTTGACCCGGTCACTGAACCGACCGGGTGACTTCTCGTGAGCTCCAAACCGCGCCCGGGTGGTGCACGCGTGCATCACCCGATCGGTTGGAGATGACCAACCGATCGGGTGAGGGGCTGAAAGATGCAATCTTCGTCGTTTGACCCCCTGGATCACGCGTGACTCCTCCTGTTGCTCCGGGAACACATGATATCATCGTTTTATGCCCCAAATGCCAGTAAACTCCTGCAAAACACGGAAAACACGGAAAAGTGAAAGAAAACAAGAAAACACGAGAAAACACGAGAAAACAAATATAAGACTGCGGTAAAATACGTAAAAACACGGAAGAAAACGTGCGTAAATATATAAAATATATACGCACGTCAAAATCCCCCAAGCTGAACTCTTCCTCGTCCTCAAGGAAGACGAGTGAGAGTAGGAGCTCAGAGGAGAAAATAGAGAGAAAGAGAGGAAAAGAAAACTCTATATCCTAGATCGCCCGTCAGGGCCAACAAAATCAAAAACGACACACCAAGCAAGAAAACGCCAAATCACTTCACTAAACCAAGGAGTACGAGTCCAGACAAGTGTCGTGGGCCCACGTGGTGAAGCGCGAGTGAGTGTGGTCGTGCGCTAGCAGTCCGTGTCACTATCTACGATGTGTGATAAAGCTCGATATACGCAAACCCAGGAAATGACCCAAATATCAATTCGAATTGAATAAGGCGGTGAATATATGTAGTTCAAGCATGCATGAGAATAGAGAAAGAATCGAAACATATCATGCGTCGGGGACTCCACAACTAGGGTTAAGGAAATCACCACACTAAAGCCTAGATAATAGCTAAAAAAGTTCCTAAGCCAAGTGTTTTCGAAACCGATGGGGGTTGAGATGATGTGGAGAAGAACACTCGGTGCAAATTCTCGCCTTCCCTTTATTCTCGGCAAGTAGGAAAAATATTCACACGGGAATTTTTTTTTGGGTTTTGGGTATTTGTATTTATTTTGGCTTTTTGGCTATACAATTTTTTTCTTTTCTTTTCTTTTCTCTTCTTTTCGGGTTTTTCTTTTCTTTTCTCCTTTTTTTTGGATTTTTGGGGTTTTTTTTGGCTATACACATGTGTACTCTCCCAAGTGGGAGAATGGTACACAGCGAGAGGATTTGCACCAAGTAAAAGAAAAAAGGAAGTCGGAATCTAAACACTTGGGCAAAGGAAACTATTCTCGCTAATTAGAGCATGGGCTAAATGGGTTATCCTAGTCCTTAATTGTGGAATCCCAACACATGCGAAATTAAGCGTACGATATATATAGCATGCAGAAGAAGCAGACAGTAGAAATAAGTACCGCATATTCATATCGAAACATGATAATCTAGGGGTCATTCCTGGACAGGTATATAAAGTAGAATCACAAAGCAGAAGCACACCAAACAGATAGGCACGACACACGACTCACAAAAAGCTAAGTGGACCCACAATGCGTGAAATGCAAGAGAACTCGAAATCCTAGGGTTAGTGAGTGTGATTATCGATGCTATGCTAGGTGTGTGTGATTTTGTGGCAATTCATCATAGGGTTTATCTCTAAGAGAAAGAGATAAAAAAAGAAGAAAAGAAAAATTAAAACACGATGAAAACGGCACAAAAACGAAAAAGAAAGACTCAAATGACGCACAAAGTGCGACTCCCCCAAGCTGAAGCTTGCATTGCCCTCAATGCAATAAGAGTGAGTACGGGAGGGCAATGAAAATGGGGGGGGGGGGGTACGCACCGACACAAAAAGAAATGAACAAAACATGGAAAACACAGATACAAAACTGAAAAATAAAGAAAAATCAAAATCAAACCACACGACACGAAAATAGAAAAAGAGAGAAAAAGAAAAATGAACAGACTACACGACACGACACGATCAAAGCACACGACATGACACGACAAAGAGTAAAACAAGCACACACACAAAGAAAATAAAACACGACGACACAGCAAAATAGACTTCCCCCAAGCTAGTCATGACAATGCTAGCAATGAAATATGAATGTGAAAGTGCAGAAATATGCAAGGGGGATGTCAAAAAACAAAGAAAGTTAAAGAAAATAAATAAAAAGGAAGTGATGCGACACGTGAATGGGTCCTCACCCTAGCAGTGACAAAGCAGGGCCCCGCAAAGACAGATGGGCACAAACATAGGGGGGGACAAAAGCGGGATGGGAAAAAGTCAAGCATGGGCACCACCCTCTGGGGGTGGTGATGGGGGCCTGTGCTGGGGACCAGGAGTCGTGTGGGGTGGAATGTGGAGCTCGGAGACATCTGGTGGGTCTTCACGGATGTGGCGAATGAAGCTTTGAAGAAAGGGGAGGTCTCGGTCGACGGACTCCTGAGTTACCCGACCACTATGTCTAGCTAGGAGGATCATGGCTGCGAATCGGTCAGCTTGGTCGTCGTCTTGGAATGACATCCCGTATTCGGGATCGTGAACGTGAGGAAGGGGAGTGGTGCATGGGGTGGTAGATGGATTGGTGGTGGTGGGTTGAGCGGGTGGTTGTGTGCGACGAGCGCGACGGGTGGGCCTATGGTTGGAAGAGCTGGCGTCGGTGGGCTTAGCACGGCGGGGAGGCATTGTGCGGGAGTCGTGTGTGTGTGCGAGTATGCAAAATACAATGAATAAACACAAACACGACCAACGAGCAAAGTGGAATATTTGGGGTAAAATAAAAATTAAGCTAAGGAGTGAGTTTACCCAAATGAGATGAAGATCGTTGCTCGTAGACGCCCCAATGCTACTCGATAGCAGCACGTGTGAAGCCGTGGCAACCTCTTCAACAAGTTTCGAATTTTGGGGAGAATGGGTGAAAGTTAGGGTTTTGTGTGCGGGTGGAATCGAGGAAGATGGAGAGAAATCGATGGAGAGATGGATAGGGAGAGGAGGGGGTCGATTGGGGTTGATTTAGGGGAAGAACGAGGTCAGGCGCAAGGGGAGAAGGCGAAATGTCGGTCAGGGATTCGAAAATGGGCGAGGGCGGATCGAACGGGCGGGGGCTGCTATTTATAGGGATTTAAGTCGACCCGGTTGGGTGAGTTGTCACCCGGTCGGTTGATGTCACGCCCCACTTCCCAAAAGTGGAGGCGAGACATGAAAAGGTCCGCACGGGCGTGGAGCGGTGAAGCCGCACGCCCGATAAGCGTCAATGAATCATAAGCAGGTCCCTGTAACCATGAACAGAACAAAGATAATAACAAAAGGAGACAGAAATAAAATCTCATATCTCAGATAGTTTGTCCAACTAAAACAAAGAGTTCAACAACCAGAAAAGCCACCAGGCTATAACGAAAGAGTCTAAGGCCACAAGCCGGCCCGCAACCACAACATAAGACAAAACAACGGTGCTACGCACCGGCAACTACAGCAGCTAAACAAACACACAGACAGCTCCTAAGACTGATCGCCCGTGTCCACGAAGTCCTCGTCCAACACGGGCTCAAGCTCGGCGTCCGCAAACACCTCACCCTCAGCAAGTAACTCTGGCTCGGGGTCTAACATGTGTCACCCAAAAGAGAAAAGGGGCACATGTCAGCAAGTCTAAAGACTTGAGCAAGGAAACTGAAAGTAACTAACAACCTAGCACTTATAATATTAATCAATGACATGACAGTTTAGTTTGATGCAGCAGTTTAAAAAGAGAGTGTCACGCACTCACGATGTAGCAATCACTAAGCACTAATCACGATTCACTTATCACTATTAATCACTTGTGCACTAGAGATTTCGCCTGCTGGCCGGAGTGGCGGATCAGGCCAACTCGGGGCTCAGGTGGCCGCATATCTCTTACCCCACCCATATGTGTCGAGCGTTGGGGTTTCCAACTAACTGCGCTCGCTTCTGGATCACGAGCCAGGAAGTGTATTTGGCATAGGGGTGCACCTAGCCGGTATCCGAGCGTTGGGGTTTCCAACTACAGGGCTCGCTTCTGGAACACGAGCCAGGAATATAATATTGTAGCGTGTGCTACACAATCACGATGAATAATCACTATGCAATGACATGAACAGATATTTGCGTACCGTTAATGGAAATTAAACATGACTTGGCAAGCATGATGAAGGTGACGGATCTAGCTTCGTTGTCAAGCTAGATCAAAGGCGTCCAGACAGCTATCCTTTCACTGTCTAGTCTCTTTTACGCTAAAGCAAGGTAATGGCCTAAGACATGGCCCAATTCGGAAGATAGCAAGTTTCACTTGCCTGATACCGGGATTGACGAGCAATGAAGATCGTCACACAAGCTAACTATGGATGGATCACTGTTAGGGCAAAACAATTATTAGAACAACGATTCTAAATCGATTTCTTAATAGAATCCTAATTGTCTAATAATCCATTTTATTAGGGTTTCACAAATGTCAATGTGGGTTATGCTAAAACTAAAGAATCGAGTATTACCGTGAAGAAGCGGAGGAACGATGCCGAGCAACCACGGCAACGGAAGAACGATCCGGCTCAGATCTGGAAATGAGGGAAAAATCTGGAGAAATAGGTTTTGATATGGGTTTTGGGGGTTTGATGAAGGTTTGAGGAAGGTGGAAGGTGGAAAGTGTTAAGTGAGGGTTTGGATGATGGAGGATGAGCTTGGAATGAAGGTTTGAGGGTTTGGGGAAGAGGAGAGCTCAATGGGGGAGAAATTAGGTTTAGAGTTGAAGAAGAAGAAGAAAAAAATGTTTGGAGGGGTATTTATAGAGTTTGGTGGCGGCTAGGGCAAAATTAGGGTTTACTGCACTGATTAGTCGGTCAAAGAAGGTTGGCTGACCGACTAGTTTAGCAACTAGTCGGTCGGTCGATTAGCTGTGACCGACTAACACCAAGCAGCGAAATAAGGGAAAAATCTGGGTAATGAATTAGTCGGTCAAAGAGCAACCACTGACCGACTAGTTTGGAAACTAGTTGGTCGGTTGACCAACGCAGACCGACTAAGTCCAAACAGTAACTATTGACAAAAATATGATTTAGATTTAGTCGGTCAAAGAACAACTACTGACCGACTAGTTTAGCATCTAGTCGGTCGATGAACGTTCTTAGACCGACTAAGAGTAAACAGTAACTGGTATCAAAAATAATTAATGAGTTAGTCGGTTAAAGAAGCATTGCTGACCGACTAGTTTGCAACCTAGTCGGTCGACCAACGTTCTTAGACCGACTAACGATAAACAGTAACTCCTGAATAATTTTCAAAGCCCACTAGTCGGTTCAAGAAGGTTTTCTGACCGACTGGATCGTCATCTAGTCGGTCAGTGCCCCTTCTCATACCGGCTAATGTGCACTGAAAGTTCCGAAATGGAGCGCGAAGCTCTGGGATGGTTTCCTAAGTCTCCTAGGCTCGTTCTAACTCTAAGATATCGACGTTATGAAGTCCGTCACGAATGACTTACTTCAAACACGGCGACCGACGGAAGAATCTAGAGAATCACAACGAAACGAGCGAAAAGAAAACTACGGAGACGGAAAAGGAAATCACAAGGAAGGGAAAACTACAAATAATATAATATATATAATAATCCATACATGAAAAACCAGTCGTTACATCCTCCCCAACTTAAGAAAAATTCCGTCCTCGGAATTCCCAACACTCACGTGTCCGGGAACAAAAGTGGGTAGCGCTCTCGCATCTCATCTTCTCTCTCCCAAGTAGACTCTCCCGTTGAACCGTGTCGCCACATCACCCGAACAAGATCAACGACCTTGTTCCGAAGTGACTTCTGACGCCTGTCCAGAATCTGCACTGGATGCTGGTCATACATCAAATCTGAGCGAACGGCAATCTCCGAGAAATCCACGGCATGAGACGGATCGCTGATGTATCGACGAAGCTGCGACACATGGAAAACATCATGGACTCCTTCCAAAGATGGCGGCAAGGCTAAGCGGTAAGCTACTTCGCCGACCCTCTCCAAAACATCAAACGGTCCAATGTATCGCGGGCTCAACTTCCCTCGCTTCCCAAAACGAATCACTCCACGATTCGGGGAAATCCTCAGAATCACATGATCGCCCGGCTGAAACTCCACAGGACGATGTTTCGCATCCGCCCAATGCTTAAAACGGTCCTGAGCAATCCTCAGCCTCTCCCGAATGTTCCTGACGACCTCCACAGCCTCCACAATCATCTCAGGCCCCAACAGCTCCCGATCGCCAACGTCATCCCAACTCAATGGCGATCGACATTTCCTCCCATACAAAGCGGCGAAAGGCGCCATGCCAATAGACGCCTGGAAACTGTTGTTGTAAGAGAACTCCACCAAATGTAGATGGTCCTCCCACGAACCCTTGAAATCCAACATGCACGCTCTCAGCATGTCTTCCAAAATCTGAATCGTCCTCTCGGACTGGCCATCCGTCTGCGGATGGTACGCCGTGCTGAAACTCAGACGCGTACCCAAACTTTTCTGCAAACTCTGCCAGAACTGAGATGTGAATCTCGTGTCTCTGTCCGACACGATACTCACGGGGACTCCATGAAGTCGCATGATCTCCTACACGATTCACGTTACATCACTATCTAAACTAGAAAAAGGAAATAGAAACGGAGAGTAAAGAAATTACCTCCATGTATCTCCTTGCTTGTGCCTCAGTGGACTGTCCTACTCGGAATGGAATAAAATGTGCAGACTTGGTCAATCGGTCTACGATCACCCAAATCGCGTCGTTCTGCTTCGGACTCCGAGGTAGTCCAGTCACGAAGTCCATAGTGATGTGCTGCCACTTCCACTCCGGAATCGGAAGCGGTTGTAGCAACCCGGCCGTACGCTGATGCTCCGCCTTCACTTGCTGGCAAACCAAACACTTGGCCACACTCCGAGCCACACTCCTCTTCATACCATGCCACCAATAGTTCAGACGAAGATCCTTGTACATCTTGGTCCCACCAGGATGCACGGAATACGGCGAACTGTGTGCCTCCACCAACAACTCCTCTCTGATATCCCCAGCTGGCACACACAGCCTGGCTCCGAACCTCAACGAGCCATCATCATGAACCAAAAAGTCAGTCCGCAGACCGGCTTCAACCTGCTCCCGAATCTTCGCCAGCTTCGGATCCTCAGCCTGGCCAGCCTTGACCCGATCCACAATCGTCGACTGTATCTGCATACACATCAACGAAGAAGCCTCTCCAGGAAGAACAATCTCCACACCAGACTCGCAAAAATCCTGCTGCAATCTCCACTGCGAAGTCAACATCATCACCGCTGGAAGCCTACTCAGCGCATCAGGAACCACATTCACCTTGCCAGGGTGATACTGCAAATCAATCTCATAATCCGCCATGAGCTCCAACCATCGACGCTGTCGCATGTTGAGCTCCTTCTGAGTAAAAATATACTTCAAGCTTTTGTGATCGGTGAAGATTTTCACTTTCTCACTCAGCAAGAAGTGTCTCCAAATCTTAAGAGCAAACACAACAGCAGCCAACTCCAAATCATGCGTCGGGTAATTCTTCTCATGAACCTTGAGCTGACGAGAAGCGTAAGCTACAACATGTCCATGCTGATGCAAAACACAACCGAGACCCTTGCCAGAAGCATCGCAAAAGATCTCGAATCCTCCACTGCGGTCAGGCACAGCAAGGACAGGGGCAGACGTCAAACGCTCTCTCAGAACACCAAAGGCATGCTCACAGTCACCCGACCAAACATAAGGTATATCCTTCCGCGTCAACCTGGTCATTGGCTCGGCAATACGGGAAAAGTCCTTAATGAAGCGCCGATAATATCCTGCCAAACCAAGGAAACTCCGAATCTCAGAGGCCGACGACGGAACATGCCACTCTCTGATGGCCCTGATCTTCTCGGGATCCACTGAAATACCATCACCAGTCACCACATGCCCGAGAAAAGCAACACTGTCCAACCAGAACTCGCACTTCGAAAACTTGGCATACAACCGATGCTTCCTCAAAATTTCCAACACGACCCTCAAGTGCGAGGCATGCTCCTCCTCCGACCTCGAATAAATCAGAATGTCGTCAATAAAGATAACGACAAACTTATCCAAAAAGTCATAGAAAATCAGATTCATCAAATTCATGAAAACTGCAGGTGCGTTAGTTACACCGAAAGGCATAACCACGAACTCATAGTGTCCATACTTCGTTCTGAAAGCTGTCTTCGGAACATCCTCCTTCTTCACCTTCAACTGATGATAACCACTCCTCAAATCCAACTTAGAAAACACCCTCGACCCTCCAAGCTGATCAAAAATGTCATCAATACGAGGCAAAGGATATCTATTCTTAATGGTCACCGCATTCAATCCCCGATAGTCCACGCACATGCGACGCGAACCATCCTTCTTCCTCACCAGCAACACCGGTGCTCCCCACGGAGACACGCTGGGATTAATGTAACCCTTCTGCATAAGCTCATCCAACTGCTTCCGCAACTCTTCCAATTCTGCAGGTGCCATACGGTATGGTGCCTTCGAAATCGGCTGCGCACCTGGAATCAAATCAATAGAAAACTCTAAAGCTCGATCGGGTGGCAGTCCAGACATCTCCTCGGGGAAGACGTCATCAAAATCTCGCACCACAGCTGGCCTCTCCAACTCCAACTGCATAGCCACATCTTCCACCGGTCTGGCCCGAAATCTGACCGGACCCAGCGAACTGCTACCTCGACTGAACTCAAATACCGGATGTCCGGGAATCTCGAACACCACCTTCTTCCTCCGACAGTCAATCGTAGCATAGAAGCTCGCAAGCCAATCCATCCCAAGGACCGCATCGTAGTTGGTGATGTTGTGGACAATAAAATCAGCATAAAGCTCATGTCCACAAACCACCACAGAGCAAGGGCTGCACCCACGATGCACCGAGACTACACCATTCCCTGTAACGATGTTCCAACTCTTGGGGAGAGGGGACGTCGACAAGGAATGCTTCTCCACGAAGCTCTGGGCCAAAATGCACATCGACGCACCTGAGTCAAAGAGGACTCGGGCAGAGAATGTGCAAACCAAAACCACACCTAACAAACAGTCTAATCAATCAAATCTTACTCTAGCAACATTCATACACAAGCAACCAACATAATTTAACAATCAACTAACTAAGGAAGGAACAACTAGTTTGGAAGTTACCTGCAATGACCTCATCCATGGCCGAGATCTCCTCCTCAGTCATCAGAAATGCCTGCCTCCTTGGCGGAACAGCCTGCCGAAAGGCATGCCCTTGTGGAACAAGGGGTACCCCACGACCAGCGGGCACCGGGGCTCTCTGCTGCAACGGCGGGGCAGCAATAGGTGTCCTCCAAGGTTGCTTCAACCTCGGGCACTCCCTGAGAGCATGGGCAGGATCCCCACAGGCCATACATTGCCCCAAGAACCTCCTACACGATTCCTTGATGTGGCCCTCCTTGCCACAGAAATGGCAAACCTTCTGAACAGGCCCTCCTGGCCTCTTAAACTGAACAGGCTGGTTCGGCCTGAATCCAGGTCTAACCACAGCTCTCGCATGTTCCACAGGCCTCTTCCCAGCACCAACAATAGACCCCCTCCTCTGGTTCACGAGCAGCTCCTGCCTCTTGGCTGCTACTAGAACCTTCTGATAAGATTCCTGGTCAGAAGAGGTCACAAAACTCTGGAGCTCCGAAGCAAGTCCCTGTAGGAACCTCTGAGCTCTCTCCTCAGCGTCATGCACCATCTTCGGTGCAAACCGACTCAGCCTCATGAACTCTTGGTGATACCGGTCTACCGACGAGCTTCCTTGCTTCAGATCGATAAAACGCTGCAGCATCTCTTCCCTGGCAGCTTTTGGGAAGAACTCACCATCAAATCTGGCCTTGAAGGTAGCCCAGACGATCGGCTCCTCCAACATCTTCTCTTCAGCATCCCACCAATTTCTGGCGTTATCCCTCAGCTGGCGCTTCGCCAAGTCAACCCAACTAACTTCGTTGACCTTGGACATCTTCAGATTGTCCTCGATATTCCTCATCCACTCATCAGCAGCTAGTGGACCTTCGGTTCCATCAAAATATGCAGGACCCAGCTCTCTGAACTGCTTCGCTCCAGGCTCAGGGCGAGGGGCTTCCACCGCCCGAGCAGCTCGAGCCACCGGAGCATTCTGTACCTGCAGAAGCACACCCTGCTGAACTTGCATCATCTGCATCATCATCCGCATCATCTCTCCGTTAGTGGGCTCCCGCTCAGGCTCCTCGTCATGAGGGGGCGCACCACTACCACCACCACGGGTGATTCGCCTTCCTGCCATCTAATGACACAGAAAACGAAACAATTAGACTCATAGCTTAACGACTCGGATGTCGAACTTCATTTAGTGGACATTCTAATATTATTATCGTCATTTCGACATTCACAGTTACAGAGGTGACCTGCATGGGCCACCAACAAAACCTGTCACGTCCCGCTTCCCAAAAGTGGAGGCGAGACGTGAAAAGGTCCGCACGGGCGTGGAGCGGTGAAGCCGCACGCCCGATAAGCGTCAATGAATCATAAGCAGGTCCCTGTAACCATGAACAGAACAAAGATAATAACAAAAGGAGACAGAAATAAAATCTCATATCTCAGATAGTTTGTCCAACTAAAACAAAGAGTTCAACAACCAGAAAAGCCACCAGGCTATAACGAAAGAGTCTAAGGCCACAAGCCGGCCCGCAACCACAACATAAGACAAAACAACGGTGCTACGCACCGGCAACTACAGCAGCTAAACAAACACACAGACAGCTCCTAAGACTGATCGCCCGTGTCCACGAAGTCCTCGTCCAACACGGGCTCAAGCTCGGCGTCCGCAAACACCTCACCCTCAGCAAGTAACTCTGGCTCGGGGTCTAACATGTGTCACCCAAAAGAGAAAAGGGGCACATGTCAGCAAGTCTAAAGACTTGAGCAAGGAAACTGAAAGTAACTAACAACCTAGCACTTATAATATTAAGCAATGACATGACAGTTTAGTTTGATGCAGCAGTTTAAAAAGAGAGTGTCACGCACTCACGATGTAGCAATCACTAAGCACTAATCACGATTCACTTATCACTATTAATCACTTGTGCACTAGAGATTTCGCCTGCTGGCCGGAGTGGCGGATCAGGCCAACTCGGGGCTCAGGTGGCCGCATATCTCTTACCCCACCCATATGTGTCGAGCGTTGGGGTTTCCAACTAACTGCGCTCGCTTCTGGATCACGAGCCAGGAAGTGTATTTGGCATAGGGGTGCACCTAGCCGGTATCCGAGCGTTGGGGTTTCCAACTACAGGGCTCGCTTCTGGAACACGAGCCAGGAATATAATATTGTAGCGTGTGCTACGCAATCACGATGAATAATCACTATGCAATGACATGAACAGATATTTGCGTACCGTTAATGGAAATTAAACATGACTTGGCAAGCATGATGAAGGTGACGGATCTAGCTTCGTTGTCAAGCTAGATCAAAGGCGTCCAGACAGCTATCCTTTCACTGTCTAGTCTCTTTTACGCTAAAGCAAGGTAATGGCCTAAGACATGGCCCAATTTGGAAGATAGCAAGTTTCACTTGCCTGATACCGGGATTGACGAGCAATGAAGATCGTCACACAAGCTAACTATGGATGGATCACTGTTAGGGCAAAACAATTATTAGAACAACGATTCTAAATCGATTTCTTAATAGAATCCTAATTGTCTAATAATCCATTTTATTAGGGTTTCACAAATGTCAATGTGGGTTATGCTAAAACTAAAGAATCGAGTATTACCGTGAAGAAGCGGAGGAACGATGCCGAGCAACCACGGCAACGGAAGAACGATCCGGCTCAGATCTGGAAATGAAGGAAAAATCTGGAGAAATAGGTTTTGATATGGGTTTTGGGGGTTTGATGAAGGTTTGAGGAAGGTGGAAGGTGGAAAGTGTTAAGTGAGGGTTTGGATGATGGAGGATGAGCTTGGAATGAAGGTTTGAGGGTTTGGGGAAGAGGAGAGCTCAATGGGGGAGAAATTAGGTTTAGAGTTGAAGAAGAAGAAGAAAAAAACGTTTGGAGGGGTATTTATAGAGTTTGTTGGCGGCTAGGGCAAAATTAGGGTTTACTGCACTGATTAGTCGGTCAAAGAAGGTTGGCTGACCGACTAGTTTAGCAACTAGTCGGTCGGTCGATTAGCTGTGACCGACTAACACCAAGCATCGAAATAAGGGAAAAATCTGTACATACCGACTAGTTTGGAAACTAGTCGGTCGGTTGAGCAACACATACCGACTAAGTCCAAATAATAAATCCTGTACAAAAATAGGATTTAGATTTAGTCGGTCAAAGAACAACTACTGACCGACTAGTTTAGCATCTAGTCGGTCGATGAACGTTCTTAGACCGACTAAGAGTAAACAGTAACTGGTATCAAAAATAATTAATGAGTTAGTCGGTTAAAGAAGCATTGCTGACCGACTAGTTTGCAACCTAGTCGGTCGACCAACGTTCTTAGACCGACTAACGATAAACAGTAACTCCTGAATAATTTTCAAAGCCCACTAGTCGGTTCAAGAAGGTTTTCTGACCGACTGGATCGTCATCTAGTCGGTCAGTGCCCCTTCTCATACCGGCTAATGTGCACTGAAAGTTCCGAAATGGAGCACGAAGCTCCGGGATGGTTTCCTAAGTCTCCTAGGCTCGTTCTAACTCTAAGATATCGACGTTATGAAGTCCGTCACGAATGACTTACTTCAAACACGGCGACCGACGGAAGAATCTAGAGAATCACAACGAAACGGGCGAAAAGAAAACTACGGAGACGGAAAAGGAAATCACAAGGAAGGGAAAACTACAAATAATATAATATATATAATAATCCATACATGAAAAACCAGTCGTTACAGTTGACTTTAGGTCGAAATTTGATGCTGAAGAAATGCTACAGGCGACCCGATCGGTTGATAACTCAACCGATCGGTTCACCGCTCCACACATTTTCCCGAGAACTTAGAGTTTCTCACCCGGTCCCTCAACCGGTCTCGCTTTTTGTCACCTGGTCGGTTGATGAATACTGAAATTTTCCCGAGAGTTTCCCCAGGTCACCCGGTCTGTTCACCCGGTCTGTTCTTTCTCCACCCGGTCGGTTCATTTGGTGACTGACACGGCTGTTAGCTGATACATCCCAACCGATCGGGTGAGTTATCACCCGGTCGGTTGGGGCCTTGTTTTCTGCAAAAACCCAAAAATCGCCTAAGTTTCACGACGGAAGTTCTTGCGGCTGGATTTATTTATAAAAATAGATAAAATAAAGTTAAGAAAAAGTCCTAAAAACGGAAGTAAAAGTTCAGAGCATGGGTTGCCTCCCATGAAGCGCTTTTGTTTAAAGTTGTTTAGCTCGACGCCCGTTGATGATGTTCATGGTGGGCGATACGGGTGATGCCCAAAATCCGGCATCTCTTCAACTCCAGAGCTTGTGGCTATTGGTGTAGTCGGCGGTTGTAAAAAGATTTGCTCAACTACCCTCCCTTTGTCTACAGGATCCGGGGGCTTCTCCCTCAAATTGGCGTCTACCGCCATCTTTTTCAGGATCCGGACCTCATCACCGGTGAGGTCCATTGGTTCTTTCCCTTTTCTCCTCGTAGGAGGAGACTTAGGAAATCCGGGAGGGATCACATGTCGCGCGACCGCCTCTTTAGCAACTTCATTCTTTGGGGAGTCAGCTTGCTCTCCAAGGTCCCCCAAGCTATCGGGGGGATTCCTCGAGAGCACTTCCCAGGCACTTGTTTCAACAGCTCTATCTTCTTCATTCTACAGCATATTGACAATAGGATCATCCGGGGGATTTGGATGCTTCATCGACAAGCCTAAGTCAAATTCGACTCTTTCTTGGCCCACATTAAGGGAAAGCTTCCCATTCTCCACGTCTATCAACACTCCAGCGGTTGCCATAAAGGGTCGTCCAAGAATAATTGGGGTATGCTTGTCTTCCGGCATGTCCATCACCACGAAATCAACCGGTACATGTACTCCTTTCACATCGACGGGGAGGTCGTCCACTACTCCCACCGGGTACTTGACCGAACGGTCAGCAAGTTGTAATCTCATGCCGGTGGGCTCTAAGTCTCCCATCCCTATTCTCTTGTACAACGATAGGGGCATCAAGCTGACGCTCGCGCCAAGATCGATGAGCGCCCTCTGGATTTGCACTTCCCCAATAGAGCAAGGGATGGAGAAACTTCCAGGGTCCTTGAGCTTGGGCGGATTTACGTGCTGAATGAGTGCGCTGCACTCCGCCGTTAACACGACCTTCTCTTTTCTAGATCCCCGTGTCACCAAATCTTTCAGAAATTTGGCATATGAGGGAATTGTCTCGATGGCCTCGAGGAAGGGGATTTGTAAGCTCAGATCTTTCACCATGGCTAAGAGTTTGCCATACTTCTCATCGATTTTGGCTTTGGCAAGCCGTTGTGGGAAAGGCACAATGGGCTTGAATACTCTTGGGTTCCCTTCCTCATCCTTCTTCTTCTCCCCTCTATGATCTCCCTCTGGAGTAGTTGGCTTTGATGACGAAGCACCGTCGTCATTTAATTTCTCAGTTGGTCGTTCCACGACCAACGGTGCTTCCGGTCCTTTGGGGGGCTCTCTCGTAGGAATTTGCGTTCTGCTCCTCAAGACGATGGCGGACACGTTCTCATGCTCATGTGTGAGCGCCAAGGTTCGATTTACCCCCTAGGGTTCACTTCAGGCTGTGGCGGTAGTAAATTCTGTGGTCTCTGAAGGTTCGCCACTTGCAACCCCAGTTGGGTCACCTGATCAGTGAGGACTCTTTGTCCCATCTCCAGCTTCAGATTTATTTTCTCCTGATTGGCGATGTATTGAGTCAAGAGGGACTCAACCGGAGAAATGGCTCTCTGCTGGCCGTATTGCTGCTGGGTGGGCTGCTGATTCCTAGGAGCATACGGTTGATACTGTTGTGGGGGTTGTTGCTGCTGAAATTGCTGCTGCTGAAACTGCTGATGGGGCCTAGCCGGCTGATATGTCTGCTGTTGTTGTTGAGCCGGCTGTTGATATGGCGCCCGATAACTAAGGTTCGGGTGATTCCGGTTGTTTGGAGAGTAAGCTGGATTTAAGTTGGTTCGTGGTGGAAATGGTGCATTCCCTGTAGGATTGTAAAATAATGCGCTCGCCTGATCCAACGGTGGTGAGATGTCACCACCGTCGAACTCTCCAAAAGCTTCGGACTCTACCGCAGCAATCCGTTGTGTACCGACGCCACCAGCGCTTACCATCAATGCGGAGATCTGGGTTGACAGCAAGTCAAACTTGCTTGACAATTTGTCGACGTCTTCGACTCTATGGATGCCCCAGATCTTGGTGTGGCTCTCTCGTCACACCACCGTTCATTGTTGGATGCCATATTTTCCAAAATTTACCCGGCATCTTCTTCGCTTCTTGACATGAAGGACCCTCCAGCCGCGGCGTCCATGAAAGATTTTAAATCGTCCCCCAACCCACTATAAAACAGATTTATGATCTGCCACTTGGGGAGCTCATGGTGGGGACATCTTCTGTAACGACTGCTTTTCATGTATCTGGATTTTATGTATTATAATATATGTTTTGGTGGATTTTCTCCTCATGTGTGGTTTTCGTCTCCGTAGTTTTCATTTTCGATCGATTCGTCGTATTTTCTCACTTCTTTCTTAGGATTGTCGATTTCGAAGTATGTCGCTCGTGACGGACTTCATAACGGTCGTATCTAACTATTAGATCAAGCCTAGGAGTCTTAGGAATCGATCCCGGGGCCCCGCGCTCCGTATCGGTACTTTTCTGTGCTCATTAGCCGGTGTAAGAAGGGCCACCGACCGACTAGATGACGATCCAGTCGGTCGGCAATCCTTCTTGGACCGACTAGTTAGCTTTCTAAATTTCTCAGGAGTTACTGTTTATCGTTAGTCGGTCTAAGAACGTTGGTTGACCGACTAGGTTGCAAACTAGTCGGTCAGCAATGCTTCTTGAACCGACTAACTCATCATCTTATTTTTGTATCAGTTACTGTTTACTCTTAGTCGGTCTAAGAACGTTCATCGACCGACTAGATGCTAAACTAGTCGGTCAGTACATGTTCATGGACCGACTAACTCTAGAATCCTATTTTCGTTCAGGAGTTACTGTTTACACTTAGTCGGTCTGCATTGGTCGACCGACCGACTAGTTTCCAAACTAGTCGGTCAGTGGTTGCTCTTTGACCGACTAACCAGTGTTAAAACCCTAATTTCTGGGCAGCCGCCAGCCTAGCCTATTTAAACCCAACCCATTCGACTTCTTCTTCTCCAACACGACCCAAAACCCTAAAAAAAACTTCCCCCTTCAGCCCCCATCTTCCTCCAAGCTCCATTTCTCCATTCCAAGCCCTAAATCCATCATCCAATCCATCCATTCACTCATTCCACCTCTCATCTTCCCCAAATCTCCATCAAAACCCATCAAAATCCCCAAATCCCCCAAAACCCTAGTTTCCCCAAACTTCTCCAATCTCCTCCAGATCTGATCCTAGGGTTCCCCGGAGTGTTTCTTCCATCTCCTCTCGGTAAGAAATCGATCTACCGTTGTTTTCTCAACCTATTTATATTTTTATAAAAGCCCTAATTAATTTCATGTGTTTGATGTTTGTTTCCCCCTTAACAGCGATTTCCCCCGTAGATAGCATCCGTGTGACGAAGTAGTCGCCATCCCCGGTGCTAGGCAAGTGAAACTTGCCACTTAGGGTTTAGGCCATGTTTTAGGCCATTTGCATGTTGTAGGCGTAAAAGAGGCTAGGCGACGAAATGATACTCGCCTAGGCGCAAATTGGGGAACTAGCTTGACAACGAAGCTAGTTCCGACATTTAGCATGTTGCACGATAACCATGTCATGTTTACTTTCCATTAACGGTACGCAAATTAAATGTCATGTCATTGCATTCTTTAAGTGTTTATGTGATTGTGTAGCTTTGCTACAAATGCTTGTGTTCCTGGCTCGTGTTCCAGAAGCGGGCCATGTGTTGGTTGATAGCCAATGCCCGAATTGCGTTTTTCCGGCTAGGTGCACCCCTACGCCAAATGTTTAAGAATGCGAGCTCAATGTGCGGGGCAACCCCAGGCTCACTAGCTGAGTTCATTGTGCGGGGACCCTGGCTCCATTACGTGTGGGTATAGGGGGTGAGGGTTAAGCGGCCATTCAACTGGGAGTCTGTTTGATCAACAACTGTAGTTGTAAGGCGTAAACTCTTTGGGGTGGGGTAGTGTTTGGGGCCGATCGGACTGACATGCTATCCATTCAGCGAAGGGCGCAAACATCTACAAAACAACCGTGAAATGTGAATCGTGTTTAGTGCCGATCGGTCTGAATGTTTACCATTCAGCGAAGGGCGTAAACACCAACAATGTGAATTGATTGAGATTGATAGTAGCGTGGCTACTCTTGTCTTGTCTTGTCTTGTCTTGTCCTGATGATTGTTCTCTTGTACAAACCGTCTTGCCATGTTTTAAATTGTGCACTCATGTTATAACTGCCATGCCATGCATCATACTAAACTGCTAGGTTGCTAGTTGCCTTACTTTCAGTTTCCTTGCCCAAGTCTTTTAGACTTGCTGACATGTGCCCCTTTACTCTTTTGGGTGACACATGTTAGATCCTGAGCCCGAGTACCTCGTTGAGGACGAGGTGTTTGCTGACGCCGAGCCCGAGCTTGTGTTTGACGGGGAGTACGTGGACACTGGGGACCAGTCCTAGTGTCTTCGTTGTGTTTTACTTTTGTTAGACAGTTGTTTTGTTATCGGTGCGTGGCACCTATACCTTGCTTTGTTGTTGTCGTTTCTTTTGTTGGCCTTGTTCTGGGCCTTTAGACTCTTTTCTTTTAGCCTGGTGGCTTTTCTGGATGTTGAACTTATTTTGATGTTGGACAATTTGTGAGATGTGGATTTTTATTTCAGTCTCTCCTTGCATTATTATTGTTATTCTGTTGTGGTTACAGGGACCTGTTTATGTATTGTGGACGCTTATCGGGTTTGGGGCTTCACAGCTCCACTCCCGTGCGGACCTTTTCACGTCTCGCCTCCATTTCAGGGAAGCGGGTCGTGACATCTTCTTTGCATCTCCTTGTATCTTGTCCAAGCCTTATGCAAGGACTCGTGGCTGGCCTGGGAGAAGGAGGAGATCTCACTCCTCAGCTTCATGGTCTTCCCCGGAGGAAAGAACTTGGTCAGGAAAGCATTTGAGAGCTTCTCCCAGGTGTTGAATGTATTTGGGTCCTTCCCCCTAAGCCACAGTTGTGACACCGTTTATCCGGAAGGTGTCATATTTCTCCAAGAAGGAGTCTAGATGTTCAATCGGGCTCTCCATGGGTGCACCCAAAAATTGATCCTGCTGGATCCACGTCACCAAAGATGGCTTAAGCTCGAAGCTTTGGGCCGTAATAGCTGGAGGACGGATGTCGGAGGTGGACTCGATCGAAGGCATCGAGTACTCCAACAGGGACTTGTGAGGCGGGGTGTTCTCCCCCATGGCTTCAGGATCCTCTCTTCTTCGCTTCTCGGCGGCCAAACGCCTTAGGGTGGCGTTTATCTCTGGATCGACGGGGATCAAGTCGTCGAGACTTCTTGAACTCCTGCGCATGAAAAACAACAAACACCTGTGAAGCGATAAGCGGGAAAGAAACAGATAAGATAAGAAATAAGAATAAAAATAAGAATAAGAATAAAAATAAGAAAATAAAAAGGAAAAAGAAGAATGCGAAAATTATCGCGAGGTAGGGATGTGAGCTAGACACTAAGGTTTATGAGATCCAAAAATAACAAGCACGTTGCCTCCCCGGCAACGGCGCCATAAACTTGACGTGCCCCCGGTTTGCAAGCCGCAAATGGCCGGGGGACCTGGTGGAGGTTTAGATATTTGTAACCGCAAGCACACGGTGTTGTAGTGTGGCTTGGGGGTCGAACACAGGGAGGCGATGATGTGCTTGTGTCAAAGAGGATCAAAATCACCCCGTGGGCGAGCTAGCCCAGATCGGATGATGGGTTGTCACGGTAAAGGAATGCAAGGTATATACAATATGAAGGAAAAACCCGGGACTCTGGTTTCGACCCCAACGAGCGACTCCCGTCGATATGGCCTACGGGTAGGATGGCGATCGGAATTAGGGTCTAATGGTGAGACGTTGCCTCTAAAAGTGGTATGGGCATCACATGGGCCCGATATTCCGGTCGGTGCCCAGGATGATACGCCGGACTTCCTGGGTTCGATCAGTGGGCACTCCCGTGTCCATTAACACTGATTGACTCCAGGAGCACTAAGCTCGCAACGATAACTCCCAACGTCTCATCCTGCCGCTCCCGCGCGCTAGGATTCGGCGTCTACGCTAAGGGTGTGAGCTATGGCTAGGGAGTCAACCGCCAAGTTTATTCCCCCTTGGCCCAACGGTCAAAGGCAGTCTTTGTTCCGCCGATGATAATAAAACACCCAGTGTAACCGTTAGATTCCTAATCCCTATCGATTTCCTAACCCTATGGATGCATCGGGAAGAGCCCACGAAGGGGTTTCCGCCAAAATCCCGGATTTGGGAACTACTCACAAATATTAATTAAAAAGTTATCTAAATGAAAATGGACCGTCAAAATCATAATCAGAAAATAGAAATGCAATGGTAGTAAAGCAATTAAGATAATACTAAAGTGTTACAAAGATCCGAAAACTTACAAAAACTGGAAAATTACAGCCGTCACAAAATGAAGAAAACAGTAAAAAATAACCAACTCCCGAATCTGGGAAACCTAGGGTTCTATTTATAGAAAACGACATCACCCGATCGGTTGACAAGTCAACTGATCGGGTGAACCGCTTCACAAAATTACAGCGCAATGCGGGGGTTTCACCCGGTCAGTATGAACCGGTCGGTTGGAACTTGGTGCGGTCGGTTGGATCTTGGTGCCGACCGGTTGGATCTTGGTGCGGACCGGGTGAGGAGACCGGTTGGATCTTCGAGTCTTGGCTGTTGAAATTCAGCTACAGGTGAACCGATCGGGTGAAGGTCACCCGATCGGTTGGCAATCAGCTTTGAATTTCCAGAGACTTTGAGCTTTTGACCCGGTCACTGAACCGACCGGGTGACTTCTCGTGAGCTCCAAACTGCGCCCGGGTGGTGCACGCGTGCATCACCCGATCGGTTGGAGATGACCAACCGATCGGGTGAGGGGCTGAAAGATGCAATCTTCGTCGTTTGACCCCCTGGATCATACGTGACTCCTCCCGTTGCTCCGGGGACACATGATATCATCGTTTTATGCCCCAAATGCCAGTAAACTCCTGAAAAATACGGAAAACACAGAAAAGTGAAAGAAAACAATAAAACACAAGAAAACACGAGAAAACGAATATAAGACGGCTGTAAAATACAGAAAAACACGGAAGAAAACGTGCATAAATATATGAAATATAAACGCACGTCTCCTATCATCACCCTAGAGTTATTATAGACAGTTTAGTTAAAGTTAACTATTTAATAACTCTAAGTTGGTCATTCAGTGAACTCATTCTCCAATGAGCACCTGTGTCTCGTCTCCGACTTCACCAAGTCGAATTACTATGAGATCATCATTACCCTAAGGTAAGACGAAGACACAGTGGTCTATCTGATGTGTTGATCTCCAGTTGTCAACACATCTATGACCACGAACCGTTTAAGACTCATGTTTCTATACGGTCGCTTACTACTCATAATCGAGATCTTATCTGGATACGTAAGGACCTTACTATAAGTCTATGGACATTATCTAAGTATATATTAATCAAATGAATTTATACTTAGGATAATGGATCATACTTAGGATAATGGACACCACATATAATATGAACAAGAAGTACACTACGGATAAATCGCCTTATGGGCATATATCCTCCTACAGATCACACCATTCCATGTAGCGATATCCCAACTCTTGGAAAGAGGGGAAGTCGTTAGAGAATGATTGTCCACGAAACTCCGAGATAAGATGCACATGGATGCACTGGAGTCGAAAAGAACCCGAGCGGGACAAGCACAAACAAGAATAACCCCTAACAAACAAACTAGCAATCAAAACCTATACTAACAAACAAGATCTAATCTAACATGCAAGATAACCTAATGAAAGATAAAGACTAGTCTGAGGGTTATCTGCAATAACTCCGTCCTCAGCTTCTGCCTCTACTGTAACCATCGTGAAAGCTTGCCTCCTAGGATGAACAGCCTGCTGAAATGCCTGCTTCTGGGGAATGAGAGGCGCTTCACGTCTAGAGACTACTGGTGCTTTCTGCGACTGTCTAGGAAGTGGGCAATCCTTCACTTAATGATTGGGGTCGCCACAAAGTAAACAATGGCCCAGAAATCTCTTGCACTGGTCCTTCACATGGCCGGTCCTGCCGCAGAAATGACATGTCTTCTGAACAGGCCCACCTGGCCTCTTGAACTGCACGGACTGATTAGGCTTCATTACTAGCCTAACTGCGGCTCTGGTCTGCTGCATAGGCCTCTTTCCAGCACCTGAATACTGCCCTCTCTTCTGATTGGCAATCAGCTCCTGCCTCTTGATAGCTACAAGCAACTTCCGGTAAGAATCTAAGTCCGAAGTGGACATCAGACTCTGCATCTCCAAAGATAGTCCTTGTAAGAATTTCTGAGCTCGATCCTCGAAGATCTGAACCAAATTTGGCGCAAAGAGACACAATCTGGTGAACTCCTGGTGGTACTGATCCACCATCATATTCCCTTGCTTTAGATTGACGAACTGCTGCATCAGCTCCCTCCTCGCAGCTCGAGGGAAATACTCCTCATCAAACCTTGCCTTGAAAGTGGCCCAGGGGATAGGCCTCACTAACGTCTGCTCCTTAGACTCCCACCAGCTATGAGCATTATCCTTCAGCTGCTTCTTCACCAGGTCAACCCATCCAGTCGGGTTAACCTTCGAGAGACGCAGATTATCCTATGTGTTCTACATCTACTCCTCCGCAGCCAATGGTCCTTCCGACCCAGTGAATTACGTCAGGCCCAGCTCTCGAAACTGCTTCGCTTCCGGCTCGAAGCGATGGGCATTCTGAAGCATGCCCTGCTGCATGTGCATCATCTGCTGCATCATCCTCATCATCTCAGCTGTGGTGGGTTCTCTATCAGTATCCTCAACGTTTCATGCTCTACCACCAGCTCCGGAGGCACTACCAGCTCGAGTGATGTGTCTCCCAGCAATCTAAGACAAGAAAACGTTTAGATTAGAATTAATTATTGTCACGCCCCACTCCCCATTGTACTTGGGGCGAGGACGCGACGAAGGTCCGCATGTGCTTAAAACAAGAAGGATATACTTTTTCTTTTCCTTCCTCCTTGGTTTAAGCACATTACGTGTCTGTGTGATAACATCCTGCAGGGTCTTGCATGCAGCTCAAACAACACAGATAATTTAATTAATAACAATCTCAAGTCTCAGAAATAGATTACAACAATGAATGAATAAAGGAGGGTCATAGAGCCCATACAAGTTGTGAAAGAATTAACAAAGTACAAATGATACGAAGACACAAATGCTTCTCAGCGATGGTACACTCAGCAGCAGGGCACTCCAGATCAACCTGTTTAGTCTCTAAGCAAACTCCTCTGTGAACCTGTCTGATACCTGACGTATATTTCACATGACAAGAAATATACGTCAACGAGGGTCGCACGGCAAGATTTAGAAAATTATGATAATTGACCCTCGGCAAGGTTTTCAAAATCGATTTCATGACAATGTAAGTGACAAATAGTTAAAGCATGAGTACATCAAGCATAGTGCAAAAAGCGGTGGCATGTAGTGTGTGCAGCAGATAATGTGGCAAGTGTAACGTGTGCAGCAGATAATGTGACAAGTGTCTTGTGTACAGCAGATAATGTGACAAGTGTAGTGCATACAACAAATAACATGGCAGTTCTAAGCAGGCTGGAATAAAGTAAGACTTGGCAATTTGCAATTTCACGTCCGTGGTTTCTATTCACTCCTAGGGTTCTCGCCTTTAGGTCGTGATGAGAAGGTCGTTCCTCTCACGGGGGCTTACCGTGATTGACGCTAACCCACTGCATGCGGGTGGTGCTCTTGAGGAGAGTACCTTTCATACGCCCAGTGGCCGCTCAACCCTAACCATACCCAAAAGTTTTCCGGAACACAAGCCGGCCTAGTCGTTTTACAAGCACGAATTTATCAACTCACATGACACTCACGAAAGTCACGATTCTGCCGCTTGGGCGCACGAACTCACAATTTTACGATTTCATGTATTTCATTCTATCATTATGTTTCATCGATACGCATTTCATCCAATATCATTCAATCAAGTGTGTACGAGTATGATGCGCAACATGACATAAAGCAAAACTAGTAAATCTTGTCCTAGCAGTTAAATGGAACGATATTTAAAACCGAAAGAGTACACTTGCATGCCGGAATACCTCAATTTAAAAGATCAAGTGCGACAGTTATAAAACATGTAAGAAAGTACACTTGCATATCAGAGTAACTCGGTCAAAGTAATTAAAAGAACGGTTTCAAGATACGTAAAAAAGTGCACTTGCCTGATGTAGCGGTCTTAGGTCGTTACGTTCGCATGAATTACACGGATGAATCTGCGTTAACGAATTGATGATATTACGTCAAAAAGGTAATAAAAAGATCTTATCAACTAATACTGATCATTTATTTAGTGGTACTAAAATATGTTTTAGTATTACTAAGCGAACCTATAAAATATGTGCGGTTAACACATTAACATACCGTAGGGTACTGCTACACATTTGTTAAACTGCCTAATGGGTACTGTCAAGCACCTAACAATTTTTATTGCAAAGAGTACACACAAAACTAGCTCTTACAGTAACATCTTAACTTTTTATATGGGTTAACATTCAAGAGTAGTAGCTGTCATACACTAACTCCCTTAATAATAATTAAACTATCCCAGCAATATAGAACCAATTCATTATGTAGGTCAATTATTAACTAACCTTATCTCTTCACCTTCTCTCCCTCTCTCGTCTGTTATCTTCTCCCCTGTCCTTTCTTCTCCCATTCGTAGAGCAGGGGATCCTGGGCGGCGTGGGGAGCCGACGGCAATGGCGGATCGGCGGGGCTCATGGCTTGGGTGATTCTGTGGCGGCGACGGCATGGAGGGGCGGCATCAACGGACCTGGGCGGGGTGACGCCGTGGCACGGTGGGGATGCAGTGAGGGCGAGGCGTTTTGAAGCGGGGCGGTGTCGGGTTGGCCTGAGCTCGGAGAGGGCTCGTGCGGGGTTGTTTCAGAGAGATTGTGGGAGGCTGGAGGTTCTTGACGAGGAGAGGAGGATGCTGGGGGTGGGATCTGCCGACTTGTCGGTGAAGGGTGGTCAGGTTGAGTGGTTCATCGGCGTGGGTGTCGTTGTGGTGATCGAGGGCAAAAGAAGTGGAGGAGGGTCTGAGGTCATCCGGGTTTGGGTGTCGGTCGAAGAAGAAGTAGGAGCAGGAGGCGGCGTTTGTGTCGGGCTCTTGGCGAGGAACAGATGTCGAAGGGGAGGATTGAGGCGAGCAAGGTGTTCGACGGTGTGCAGGCGGGAGGTGTGGTGTTGGACTTGCGGGGTTGAGTGGTTGGGTTGATGTCGAGGAGGAGGACGGGGGTTGTGGTCATGGGGAGGAAACGCGAAGGCGCCCTGGGCTCGTGAACGGGGGTGGTGGGTCGAGGGGAAACAGGGGAGGGGAGAAGGGGGTGAACGGAGATGGCGGCGGGGAGGAGCAGCAGGCTGCGGCTTGTGGCGGTCGGCGAGTTGAGTAGGCGGACGTGCGGTGAGGCTCGTCGGAGCCCCGGGTGGCATTTGGTGTCGAGCGGTGGGGAGGTGATTTGGACTGGGGAAACGACGGCGTGGCCTAGGGATTGCGGATCTGTGGAAGCGAGCTCCGCGCTGCGCAGGGGGGTGTCGTCGCTGGACGAAGGGAAAGGGAGCAGGCGGTTGCGTGGGGGGAGAAGTCGGGCTGTGGGTTCTTGCGGGTTTACCGTGAGCAGGAAGAAGGCGGCTGTGCTTGGTGTTGAAGAGAAAACAAAAACAACCTAGGGTTTTTATATATATACAAGGGAGTAGGGTGCTGATTGCTAGCACGTGAGGGGGGGTTTATATGCCAGTTTTAGTATGAATATATTTTTTTTAGGGTTTTTCTCATATTAGTCCCTTAAATCTTGCATAATTTGATATTAGTCCCTTAAATCTTCGAATTTTGATTTTTTTTAAAGTTTGCTAATATAATAATTTGTGAGGGTTGAACACAGCACGTTGAGAGCTTGGTTATAGGCTTGGTTATAGGCTACCTTAGGGTTATTTATATAAGATAAAATAGTGTGGGGTTTAGCATTCGGCCACCTAGGTAGGGTACGGTCTAGGGGTAGTTTCACAAGAGGAAGGTTAGAGTTATAATCGGAAGTAATTTGAAATAGGGTTGATGATATTTGTATTTAATAGGTTTAATCAAGGGAAATTATAGCTAATTAATAGGTTTGAATAGGTCCTAACTAGGAAGTTCTTCATTTGAATTTTTGAAGTTTTAAAAACAAAGTTTGAAATTCAAAATTTGAATTTTGGAAATTTAAAACTAATTTTAAGAAGAGACTTTAAAAATTATAAAAGGATTTATCTGGTAGTTTAAAAAAAATTAATGATAATAATAATGAGTATGAAAAGATAATAGAAGCGGATACGGGTACGTGTACGGGGGTAGAATGTCCAACTACGGATACGAAAAGATATCAGAAACACAAGAGAAATTCTGATAATAGTAACGTTAAAAACCGGTCGTTACAATTATGACTTGGATGTTCCGAATATTTAATTGGATGTGTGGTGATGTGCTTGCATGAGTTCTATATCACTTAATCTTACAAGTGTACCGTCTCCAACTGGTTTACCCACCGAAGTAAACATGGTTGAACTTACTTCTAATAGCATAGGGTCATCATCCACGCGCTCCATGCGATTGAATCTAGTTTCAATGTCATCATCTAAGTACCTCGAACAAAAGGTCATACATTCTTCAATAGCCACCCCTCAGGAATTGAGCCTTCTGGTTGGGCTCTATTCCAAACAAATTGTTTCATTTTTCCTAAAAACCTACATTCACATTAATGTACAAGTGGTTGAACAAGTAATTAAACCAAAAAACAATGGTTTGAATATGAAACATACTTTTCTATAGGATACATCCATAGATAATGTACATGCACTCCAAGTCTAACTTCAGCAAGCAAATGAATTGTTAGATGCACATAATAGTGAAGAATGACGGTGGAAACAACATCTTCATATGGCACAAGGTCAGTGCAATTCGTTCTTGATGTTTGCTCAATTCAGCAGGATTGCCAACCTTAGAACACAATTGTTTGAAGAAGTAACCTAAATCGACCACACAGAAGACACCGCACGAGGTAAAATGTTCCTTATAGCCAAAGGCAACAACTCCTGCATAAGGATGAGCAAATCATGGCTCTTCAATCCAAATACTCTACGATGCATAATGTCTATGCATCTAGTAAAATCATTTGAGTAAGCTTCTGGCACAATGACACATTTCATAGTCTCAAGTAATATGTCAATTTCTTGCCTTTTCATTGTGAAAAATGCTGCTGGACAAGATTTTCCATCCTCTTTTGGACAATGTCACGCCCCGCTTCCCAAGTATGGAAGGCGAGACGTGAGGAGGTCCGCTCAGACTTGGAGCTGATAAGCTGCAGTCTGATAAGCGTCTGTGTAAAATACAAATAGCAGGTCCTTGCATAGCGACGAAATAACAACAATGATAATAATAAAGCAGATATAAAAGAAACATCCACCAACAAAATCCAGAATTATTCCAACATCACAGAAAAGTCACAAAGTACAAAGTCTGAACAATAGGCCTAAAGCATGGCCGAAACAAAAACAAAGAGAGATAGGTTCTACACACCGAAACCTAACAGCAACTAAAGAAAGTAACAACTAAAAGGAGACTTCAATTGAGTCTAGGACTGGTCACCAGTGTCCTCAAACTCGGTCTCTGCAGGAACCTCGAACTCAAAGTCCACAAACTGCTCGTCCTCTGCAACTAACTCTGACTCAGAACCAGACATGTGACACCAAAGAGAAGAGGGCGCATGTCAGCAAAAGTCTTCCAAAGAAAGCGGATGACTTTTGTGCAAGGATAATATAAAAGTAAAGCGACTAGCAGTTCTAATATAATGAGATGTCATGACATTTAAGAATGCAACAATTTAAAATGACATGATGAACATGCTGCACGTCATAGCAGAAACTACGGAAACTTTATTTCACGAATCACGAACACTATCTTATCACATTGTACACAGGGTTTACTCCTTACAGCTGAAGGAGTGGATCAGGCATCCTTTTACACTGCGTGACAACTTAACCCTACCCCTCCACGTGTATCGAACGTTGGTTTCCTAATTGCATGAGCTCGCTTCTGGATCACGTGCCAGGAAGTGTTTTTGGGTTTGGCGTAAGGTTGTGCCAACAAATCAGGTGCTTCAATAATTACAATAAGTGTAGCATGTGCTACGCAATCACGATGAAATATTTCGATGCATAACATGACATGGCAATGAGTAGTTGAAGTGCATACCGTTAATTGAAATTAAACGTCACATGTCAGCATGAATAAAATCATGTAAAAGTGTCGGATCTAGCTTCATTGTCAAGCTAGATCTAGAAGGGCATCTAGGCGACTATCATTTCATCGACTAGTCTCTTTTACGCTACTGTACAAAATGGCCTAAGACATGGCCTAAACAAAACACTGGCAGGTATCACTTGTCTGAAAACAACCAAATCGCGATCCTGCTCAATCAAGTTCGAGTCTACCTATGTGTTCAGAACGCAGTCCAGCTTACAGTCCCAATTATTAATCTTTATTAGTGAGTTACAAAACGATTAGAAGTTACGATTTTTAGGTTGATTAACAAGCGATGTGGGGGTTCATGTTGGATCCTGTCAAAACAACGATGTTAGGATCAAATGAAGAGGAGAGTCTTATGCTTGCGTACGCGGCACCGTAATCTCTGAACTTCGCCCTCGGATTCGCCACAACGGTCAGTACTTCGTCACGGAGGATCGAAGCAGCATTTCACCGTCTAAATCTCTATTTAGAAGAGGATTTTAATGGAAGGGAGAAGAAGAACACAAGTTGCCTTATGCAAACTTATGGCATGGTAAGATTAGTGTAAATGCCTTACCCTTGGGTCATATTTATAGGCTTTAGGGGTAGTTATTGTAGGAAATAACTAAATATAAGCTTATTCGCCTATATTAGCACATTCACTTATCCTCTTCTTCATTCACTTATCAAGTGCCTTTTTTCACTTATAAAGTGACTTTTTCCACTTATCGAGTGGTCCTTTTCACACGAGAAAAGGTTTCCTTAACGCACGCTTTCGTGCACGCGTCATCTGAGGTCCATAGGCCCTCATACATCCCCTCATGGGTGTATATATGTCGTCCATATCCAACATCTCCCACTCACACTTGAGGGGATTGTAAGGAAACATCTTTTCCTTTAGTTCTTCTGTTTATCATACCGAGAAATAGACCGTGTGACCGTCATGAGCATAGAGTCCGATGTTGTGCACTTGTTAGAGATACACAACACTCCTCGAGGAGCAAAGTTGAGTAGATTAACGCATGCTTTACCCTAGATTATTTCTTCACATTTCTTATACTTTATATTCAACAATTGAATCCCATCTGGATTACAATTGGCTGGCCAGCTTTGAATCTTTAAAGTCCAAATGTGAATATGAAATTAATCTTCCTCTTCTTGTGATCCTTTCGATCTTGACTTGACTTGCTTTTCTAACATGCCCCGCCGGACCGAATTGACCATAGTCCATAAGCAACATGCTAAGATAGCAATCACCCAGTCAAATCTAAAGGATCCAATTAGAGTCCATAAGGGTAATGAGTTAAGACCCATGTGGTCTTTGGGTCTCACATAATAGTAAACACAATTACTATTCTAATCCAATGGTCAAATGCATACGTAGTATGAATACGTATTACAACATCACTCATTTCCCAGGGAGCGTATGTCTTAATGATGTTGAAAGGATGATGATCAGACACCACAATGTCTGACTTTGAGTCCCTTTTACTACTCTTTAATCTCCTGGACCCACATCCCGCATAAGACAGATCGAAAGAAAAAAAATCATTTTAGATCTTTTGTAAGCATCCATATGATGCAGATCTCTCATACGACCATTTTGTTTAAGTCATGACTCTAAATCATCCGTCTGACGATTTTGACTTTAAACAGGTCTCATCTTTATCTTATCCGTCTGATAGAATAAAGGCGGTTGCTCATGTGAGAGAGCCAACCTCAATCTGTCCAACATACTAGAAAATACAGCTGAGATATAAGAAATGTACACAAACATTTTCAAGAAACTCATATGCAATGTCGAAAAGAACTTATTCTTTTATTAAATTTGATCATTCATAGACATGGGAATATACATTGGTACAACTCAGCTCTTACGCAATCCTTGAGATGATAAGTGTTTGTAAAACACATCTCTTGGATCGCCTTCGTAAGCGGATCCTCTATCATCTCATGCGTAGATATGTACCTAATGTCTACCTTCTTTGTTTTATCATAGTCTTTTGCAGATTTGTAGCGGATATCAATGTGTTTGGTCTTACAATGGAATTTTGGATCTTTGACATATGCTATAGATGCTTGACTGTCACTGTGTATTGGTACAGCACCTGAGTCATTTGTATCAATTAGCCTGTCTAAGAACTTCCTAAGCCAAACAGCTTCTTGGACCGCCATGCTAAATGCTACAAACTCGGCTTCCATAGTTGAAAGTGCGATGCAGGATTGCTTCTTGCTACTCCAGGATATTGCACCAGATCCGAGTAGAAAAACATATCCTGAGGTCGATCGTCGCTCATCGAGATCACCTGCCCAATCAGCATTAGTGTAGCCTTCGAGCCTCAAGGCATCTCCTTGATAGCATAAAGCATAGTCCGCAGTTCCTTTAAGATACTGCATTATCCTCTTAAACTCTTTCCAGTGTACTTGCCCTGGATTGGATTGGTAACGACTTACCATTCCAACGGCAAAACAGATGTCCGGTCTTGTACACATCATAGCGTACATAAGACTACCAACTGCACTGGAATATGGAACTTTTTCCATAATTTCCTTTTCTTTTTGGTTCTTTGGACACGATTTCAGACATAAATTATCGCATTTGCTTATAGGAGTATCAATGGACTTGCAGTCCTGCATATTAAAACGTTCTAGAACCTTATTTATATAAGTCTCTTGTGAAAGAGAAAGAAGTTTCTTCGAACGATTCCTTGAAATCTTAACTCCAAGGATATATACGGCTTCTCCCATGTCTTTCATCTCAAAAACTGATGAAAGCCAAGCCTTGATATTCATCACAAATCTCTTGTCATTTCCGGCTATTAAAATGTCATCTACATATAGAGACATAATAACATACTTGCTTTTAATCCTCTTAATATATACACAGTTATCTTCATCAAACATGGAAAAACCATTTGATAAGACAACTTCTTGAAATCGTATATACCATTGCCTCGAGGATTGTTTAAGACCATATATGAACTTACGAAGTTTACAAACCCTATGTTCGTTTCATTCTTTTACAAACCCTGTTGGTTGTTCCATATAAATCTCCTCGTCCAATTCTCCATTGAGAAAGGCAGTCTTTACATCCATCTGATGTAATTCGAGGTCTAAGCAAGCTACCATAGCCAGAATCAAGTGAATCGAGGTAAAACGAACAACATGTGAGAAGGTCTCTTCGTAGTCTATCCCTTCCTGTTACGTAAAACCTTTCGCGACAAGGCGAGCTTTATATCTGTCTATAGAGCCATCAGCCTTATGCTTAATCTTGAGAACCCATTTGTTCCCAATAGCTCTACGTCCTCTGGATAAGTCAACCAAGTCCCAGACTTGGTTAACTTTCATGGATTCTAATTCCTCCTTCATCGCTTCCATCAATTTATCTTTCGCAAGGCATGATACGGCCTGTTTGAAAGTAGAATGCTCGTCATCTTCTTGTAGTAAAGTTATAAAGGTTTGCAGGAATTCATCCTCAAATCTTAGAGGAGCTAACCTTGTACGACTACTACGTCGTATTTATGATTCTTCAAGTCCTTGTTGACTTGAATTTAGATCAATTCTAATATCACTCCCACTTGGAATGTCGTTAGAATTGCTCCCACTTGGATCATTATTCCCGTATGGAATAGGATTAGCATCATTCGTATCATCCATTGGTGAAGGTTGAAACATATTTTCGTCTTCACCAAGAATTCTCCCACTCGAATGAGGTAATCCTTCTTGATCAGAAATCTCAAATAGAGATAAGTCCTGACTTATCTCACCCTGTCTTGGAAACTCGTTTTCCAAGAAAGTGACATCCCTCGACTCAAATTCAATTAGTCCTCCATTGTCTTTCTGACCAATGAAAACATAACCTTTGGAGTTTTCTGCGTATCTTATAAAGATACATTTCCTCCCCCTTGGCCCATGTTTGCCATACTTATGGGAGGAAATATGTGCATAGGATGCACATCCCCAAGGTTTTAAAATGCTTAAGTCCGGAGCCCTTTGGTTCCATAACTCATAAGGAGTGGAGCTAACTGATTTCGAGGGTACGCGGTTTAAAATGAAAGCGGCCGTCAATAATGCATCACCCCAAAAGGTGATTGGCAAGTTAGCTTGCGCCATCATTGAACGGACCATTTCCATTAAAGTCCTATTTCTCCTTTCTGCAACACCATTTTGTTGCGGAGTATAAGGCATAGTAACCTGATGAACTATGCCCTTTTCATCACAAAGTTCCTTAAAACTTGTTGATTGGTATTCACCGCCTCTATCGGTTCGCAAGACCTTAATCTTGCGATCTAATTGATTTTCCACCAAACTCATATAGTTTTTAAAGTAGGTTAATGCTTCACTTTTGTAGGATATCAAATAGATATGACCGAATCGGGTGAAGTCATCAATAAAAGTGATGAAATATGACTTTCCGCGTCTTGTCTTGACATTCATCGGACCACATATGTCCGAATGGATGAGCTGTAATGGAACCTTGGCCCTTGTGCCGGTTCCAAATGGCTTGCGACAAGATTTTCCAATAAGGCAAATGTTCGCAAGTCGACATTTTGACCTTTGAAAAATTGGATAGAAGGCCATGTTTGGCAAGTCTATCCATTCGTGTTTGTCCAATGTGACCAAGCCTTGCATGCCAACAAATTACATCTGAGTCATAATTTGATGAATTTGCAACAAGAAAATTTTCATTATTAAATGAGGAATCATACATTGTATTTAATACAATAAATCCTTTAAATACATACCCAGAACCAATTAGAGTATTATTACAAGACAAGTCCACTTTACAATTATGAAAAAAAACCAGCTATAACCAAGACCCATTAACACGACCACAGATATAATATTCCTTCGAATATCCGGAGCGAAGAGAACATCATGAAGTAGGATAGTGCGGCCGTTGTCCAAGACGAGCTTGCACATCCCAACGCCAATCACTTCAACACGTGTGTTGTTTCCTATGTAGATCCACTTCGTTCCTTGGGGTATCTGATGATACTCCATGAAGGACCGTCTGTCCCTTGCTATGTGGTCGGTGGCACCTGAATCAATTATCCAAAAGGGATTAGATTCTACAAGAAATATTGAACTAGAAACACATATGTAACTAGTATATTACAAGTTACCTCGTCACCTCCACTCGTACATGAACGAGCATAGTGACCTAACTTGTTGCACTTGAAACACTTGATCTTCTTCAAGTCCTTCTTCTTGTGCCATTTCTTGTGCCCACCCTTATGTTTGGGTTTCTTAGTAGACTCTGGTTGATTATTACGTTCATTAGTAAACTTCGAACGATTTTTCCGTTTCTTTCCCCCGTGTGAGGAACTAGCAACCATGTGCACTTCTGCACTTGGCTTGGCGGCCGCAAGCCGCTCTTCCTCTAACTCGAGGTGCTTAGAAACATCGCTGAAGTTCTTGATGCTCTCATTATGAGTGAGATGCATCTTCATCTGGTCCCACCCATTTGGTAGGGAACGTATGACTGCTTGGATTTGTTGCTCGTCAGTGAGCACATGACATGCATCCTTTAACTCTGAGATGAGATTCGCCATATGTCGCAGATGTTTCCCCATGGAATGATCTGGACGTTTCTTGTATGAATCAAATCTTATAGTTAAAGAATGAAGTTTGGACACCGAGGTGCCACCAAACTTCTCCTCAAGCTTGGACTATATGTCCATGGCTAGGCCATGTTCTCGGAAGATACACATTATGTCGTCGGCCATACTGGACAACAACGTAATGCGTGCAATCTTGTTCTTCCGAGACCAAGCATCGAAAGCTTCCTTGTCTCTTCTGTGTTAGGCCGTAGTGCCCAACTCTGGTTCAATCATTATGTTCTTCAGAGTTTCGAGCATTTCTTGCTCCTCTAGAACATATTGTATCTTGATGGACCATAGTTTGTAATTATCGCCGTTGAGTTTTTCACCTTTGTTTAACTCAGCGACGATGTTCTTTGAAGCGGAAGACATTTTAACTTTAAAATGCTGCAAAAGACACAAAACCGAAGGTTCGATCAAAAATCATTGCATAAAATTCTTATACATAGATATCACTCCCACTTGGAATGATATTTTTTACATTTGATAAGTTACTTTCGAAAAATATTGAAGATGTTTCTCTAGAATCGGAAAGGTCTCTACGATTCCAATCACCATCTAGAACAACTTTCAATATTTCCCCCTCACTTATCAAATGATAGTACTCTTATAGTACTTGCAACGGAAAAAGCGATTTTGAAAACGTATTTTTCAAAATTAGTGAATTTCATCTTAGTACCCTTATGGTACTAACATTACCCATGTCGTGTTTGCAAATATTCGGCAATGCCTACACCCCCCTGATAGGGTGAAAAAGCCGAAATATTTTGACAATTCCCCTGTCATTGCCGGGGTCGTGTCGTGGCCGGGCTAAGGCAGTATTATTCCCCCGAAGAAAAAAAAATTGCCATTGCAACTTGGCCTAGGCCGTACCCCCCCTTTTGGGAGTTTTCTTCAAGCCATCGTCGTCGGCTCCGTATGGATCCAGGCGCTCCCTCTCTATAGGGAAATTTTGCCGCAGACAACTGCCACCGGCTCCGTAGAGACCGGCCATGCAAGCCACAGCCCAAGCGAGCCCCCCCTTTTGAACAGAGTCGACCGGGGCTTGGCCCTGGCCGAGGCCAAGGGCCGACAGTGGCCAGCCCTGGCCGAGGCCAGGGTTGGCTTGGCTTGGCCCTAGCCTCAGCCAGGGCTGGCAGTGACCGGCCCTGGCCGAGGCTAGGGGTGGCCTGGCGTGGCCCTGGCCTCTGCCAGGGCTGGCCAGGCCCTGGCCTCTGCCAGGACAGCCAGGCCCAGGCCTCTGCCAGGGCCGGCCAGGGCTCTGGCCCTGGCCAGGGCCAGGCCGGCCATGGCGGCCTTTGTGCATGCCGGCCATGGCCCCTTGGCCATGGCCGGTCTCCCCTTCCTTTGGGTCCGGTTTGCACATCCCCGCCCCCTCCCGGAGGGGTGGTGGCCTTGGTGGTCATTGGCCGTAGCCAACCCCCTCCACATGGGGAGGGGGTGCATAGCCTCCATGGCCCATATGGCCATAGCGATCATGCACCAAAGAGATCTTCTTCTCCGATGAGAATTTGCAACTGCCATCTTCTTCTCCGATGAGACACCCGTTCGTCGAGAAAGTAGTTATACTTCAATGGCCGTGTGCCAAAAAAAATAACACACTTTCAAGTTCACAAACTACACGCTCTTCATGAAGAGAGCACCCATTCCCTATTGAATGGAGACTCAGCATCCATGAGGAGTGCAAGTTTGGCGATATGAACGGTCAGTTCTTCCCGTCACGGAGAGTTCCTGCCATATCCGTAATGGCAGAAGACTCTAACGTGAAAAGAACAACTGCTGCGTTCTCTCCGTCACGATGCGCTCCTACCATATCCATAATGGTAGGAAACTCATTCGTGAAAAAGATAACGCCTCGTTCATCGGTTAGACCGGGGCGACGGTTAGACCGGGGCGAACCCGTATGGCTCTGATACCAATGGTGGATCCTGTCAAAACAACGATGTTAGGATCGAATGAAGAGGAGAGACTTACGCTTACGTACGCGGCACCGTAATCTCTGAACTTCACCCTCGGATTCGCCACAACGGTCAGTACTTCGTCACGGAGGATCGAAGCAGCGTTTCACCGCCTAAATCTCTATTTAGAAGAGGATTGTAATGGAAGGGAGAAGAAGAACACAAGTTGCCTTATGCAAACTTATGGCATGGTAAGATTAGTGTAAATGCCTTACCGTTGGGTCCTATTTATAGGCTTTAGGGGTAGTTATTGTAGGAAATAACTAAATATAAGCTTATTAGCCTATATTAGCACATTCACTTATCCTCTTCTTCATTCACTTATCAAGTGCCTTTTTGCACTTATAAAGTGACTTTTTCCACTTATCGAGTGGTCCTTTTCACACGAGAAAAGGTTCCCTTCGCGCACGCTTTCGTGCACGCGACATCTGAGGTCCATAGGACCTCATACATCCCCTCATGTGTGTATATATGTCGTCCATATCCAACAGTTCCTACGGAGCGGGACTTACCTCAACACGACGCGAGAGTGTAGGGTTTTCGTGGACCCTCAGGGCACAAAAACTCTATGCCCGTCCTAAGTCGGACGGAACATAGACACAAAAAGAATTACAGCAGAAGAATAAAACAGTTAATCTAAATTAACATGCAGTTAAAACCTTTTTAACTTAGCCCTAAGGTCCAAGACCCTTAGCCAAGATCTATGCCGACTTGGGATGGATCTGACCATCCCAAGAAGGATCTAGCCTACTGCGATTAAATTAAAATAATGCAAATAAATACTTAAACACATACCCAGAATCTCAGCCCTGGGGCAGGCGATATGTTCCGCGCCGTCTTCCGAGCTGCTCCCGTCCCACGCCGAGCCGCTCCTTGAACCGCTCCCCGAACCGCTCCTCGAACCGCTCCGCATCCCGAGGCGATCAATCCCCGTGTCGCCGAGCCAACCACCGCCGAAGAAAGTTTCACGCGAGTGAAACCTCCACCTAGATTTCGGATCCAGAATCCGAACTCTTTTGCGGCTTTGCTAGAGCCCGCAAGAGTAAGGCAGAAATATAGGGAGAGGAGAAATATTTATTTAAGCCTAGATCCGAGCGTGCTCCAACATTTACGAGAGCCGCTCAGATCTAGAGCTTGGGACGAGTTTAGAGGAAGGGAGCAGACCCCTATTTATATAGGCGGCTGACTCCTCCCCTCTACTCAATTTCCGATGTGGGACTAAAAATTAGAGTTAATTAAATCAAGTTAGTTTGCACTTCACAAAGTGCAAACTTCCGTGAATTTTAACTCACTCACCGTTGAGCTTCAAGATTGATACAACCTATCAATACGACGAGCGTTCAACGGTGAACGCATAGGAAAAAACCGTTCGTCAATCGGAGTTCGTTTGACCCTCCAATTGAGTGTCCAAAGGTCAGCCCAAAGTCACGGTTTAACAAAACTGTAGCCGTCAAGAAATTCAACTAGGGTTCGAAACCCCATACGTGTGGGTCCCACCGCGTGGGCCCCACAGGCTGAATCAGCCCGCCCAGCTTCGGGGCGCGTGCAGCGCACGCGCCCCAACAGGGGCGCGTGCAGCGCACGCGCCCCTGGTGGGCGCCAGCGCCCACGTGGGCGCGTGCGCTGCACGCGGCCGCTGGCGTGGGCGCCGATTGAATCAATTTGCCCGGCCCTTTGGGCCGGGCCATTAAACCAGTGTTTGCCCTTTTTTTTGTGTTTCTCAAACAGCAAAAAGGCTTATGGGCCTGATTTATTTGGGCTTCTATCTAAACACTTTAAATAGACTTACTGGGCTCGTTTGGACTCCGTTTTGGACGCGGTTTGAACCTGTGTCTAGAGCGGGACGATCCCGTCATACTGGAGAACTATTCCTTGCGTTTATATTATTAAATATTGTTTTAAACAATTTAAAACACATTTAATCTCTTTTGCATCAAATACAAAATATTCCCTATCTAGGCTTAAATTATCATTTGCATCAAATGCAAATGATCTGAGGGCATATATCCCTACAGAGAGCTACTCTGACATCAGGTAGCAACGTCAGGGGTTGGACTCCTGTATCGCGAACGGTACGGAACGAACGGTTCTCTGTTGATAAAACACGTGTATGAATTAAGTTTGTTACGACAGATTAGAATTATTAGACAATCCTTAAAACGTCTAATGATCAAATTTTAATTAGATTCTCTATCCTAAGACGGGGTTCACATAAATATTAAAGAAGTTAAGTTACTAACATGTTAACTAAATAAAGTTGCTAGTACGAAAAATATACAACAATTATATCAAAGCAACCTATACTAACAATAGCTAAGAGTGTGTAAACAATAAATCAACCTACGGATTATCATGTTAACACCATTTATTAAGTCAACTTGCTGATTATTATCATATAACGGTTCCAAAATATTAGCAATCTGATCTTAACATGTTCTAAGTGAACGTTACTAACCGATATGAAGAGATATTCCAATGAAGCTACCAGGTGATCGTCGCGAAATGTCCACGGCTAGAGGGTGATCGTCGCACAAGGACAGCGGCTAGGGGAACATTGTAGCGGTGTGTGGGAAGGTCGACAACACCCCGGGGCTGCCGTGTGTCGCTGCCGTGTGAAGGGGAAGCCACAGCTACCGTGGCAGTGTTGGTCGATGCTGTTGCTGTGAGTGACGGTGCCTGGCGGTGCTGTCGTGCTGCAGCACCGACGGGGAAGACCGATGGGGGTTCGACGAGGCTGACGGCACCGAAAAAAGCCGCTGGGGCGACTGCTGTGCGAAGAGCGTCGCAGCTGTGCCTGGGCGCTGTTGTCGCCTGGGCGGGAGATCCGGCGGCCTACAGGCGACAGCCAAGGCAAGGATCGTCGGGGGAGGGTCTGAGGAGAAGTAGGTCTGGCGAGGGGCGTGGGAACAGGCAGGAGGGAAGATGGTGAGGGTCGGGATCGTTGGTGAAGTTGGCGGCATGACGAGAGTTTACGCAATGAAGAAAATAACCCTAGGGCTTATCTGGTTTAAATGGGCTTGGTTTGCTAATTGGGGTTGATTTTGGGGGTGCACTTAAGGGGTTAGAGAAGAGAGAGAAGAAGGATAGAGTATAGTTAAGAGTGGTGAATAGTTAAATCTGATTTGGGTTTGATACATATTGTGAGATTCTCCCATGCTAAACAACTTGGGATTGGGGTAGACTTAAGGGTAAGGGGGGAGAATGAGAGTGAGAGAGTCGGGTGCAGTTAAGGGGGAAGAGGGTGAGCCTAGCTCAGGAAATTAATCATATGAAACTTAGGCTTTAATAAAGTTTTGATTGGAGATTAGTGCAAAAATGGGTCAAACGGAACCCGATAATTATGATAAAAATACTGGGGCGACCGTGTCGACGAGAGAATCGAAACAAAGAAGATTGGTCACGAGCTCGGGCGACAAGAAACGGAACTAAGAAAAAAAAGGTCTCACGACAAAAGTGAAAACTACGACACCTCTTCAAACAAAGTTAATTTATAGGAGAACGTCCTGTGAAATGACGTTCCAAAATAATTCCACAAATAAGTACTCTTCCAGAGGGTCACAATGGCATATCACATTATAGGGTTCGGATACAAGAAGGGTACAAAATATATACGCGTACGAACAAAAGTACGCACCTGAAAAACGTACGATTGAAAAGTGACCGTGACATCCTACCCATATATATGAATGATTCCGCCCTCGAAATCAACATAAACTACAGCTCTGAAATAAGTGCGGGAAGCGCTCTCTCATGTCATCCTCACGCTCCCATGTGGACTTCCCAGGTGAACCATGACGCCACTGCACTCTAACCAAGTCAACGGTCATATTCCTCAACTACTTCTGTCGTCGATCCAGAATCTCAACTGGTTGCATATCGTAGGTCAGATCTGGATGAACCGTGATCTCCGAGAAATCTGCAACATGAGATGGATCACTGACGTATCGACGTAACTGAGATACGTGAAACACATCGTGAACTCCCTCCAGCGATGGCGGCAATGCCAAGCGATAAGCCACAGCTCCAACTCTCTCCATGATGTCAAAAGGCCCAATATACCTCGGACTCAGCTTGCCTCTCTTTCCAAATCATATAACTCCTCGATTTGGAGAGATCTTGAGAAAGACGTGGTCTCCAAGCTGAAACTCCAACGGTTGCCGTTTAGCATCTGCCCAATGCTTGAAACGTTGCTGAGCAATCCTCAGCTTCTCCCTGATGTTCCTCATAACATCCACTGCCTCCACAATCATTTCTGGCCCTAACATCTCTCTGTTGCCAATGTCGTCCCAGCTCAGTGGAGATCAACATTTCTTTCCATAAAGTGCGACAAATGGGGACACGCCAATGCTCGCTTGATAGCTGTTATTGTTGGCAAACTCCATATGATGAAGATGATCTTCCCAAGATCCCTTGAAGTCCAACATGCACGCTCTCAGCATGTCCTCCAAAATTTGAATCGTCCTCTCGGACTGGTGATCACTCCATATTTTATACCTTTTTCCGCATGTTTGCATGTCATTTTTATCGCCCATATCGCATTTTTCACGATTATTCGACAATATTTGTGATGCTTTTCACTATTTCTTGTTTTTGTCGTATTTCAGGAAATATGGAGCGATTTGGAGCGAATTCGAGATCGCTGGATTTGTACGCGCTTAGGGGTGTCGCCCACGGCTCATTGGAGGATTCTTCAGCAATAGAGGATGAGCGGAGGAAGAAGGAAATCAATATGAGCGACGAGTAGACAAAAAAGAAGAAGATCATGCATTTCAGCACATCACTCGGCCGAGTAGAAGAGCCACTCGGCCGAGCAAGGAAGCCCACTCGACCGAACAGAACGGATACGCATACAAAGGATTCAGCGTATACTCGGCCGAACGAAGATAGCCCACTCGGCCGAGTGAGAAAGCTCACTCGCCCGAGTGGCATAAGGAAATCGTCCAGAGAAAGGCCAGAGATACTGGAAATTTCAGAGACCCTGAGGAGGCCCCACTCGGCCGAGCATGAATGCTCACTCGGCCGAGTGAAGAAACCACTCGGCCGAGCCACCACCCGATGACAAACCCCGAAACATCCAAAGTTACTGTTTGTTCTGCACGGGTTTGTCACTCGGCCGAGTGACACGGGTCACTCGGCCGAGTGACACCTCTCCGACTGCTGTTAGGATTGCGGATTTGGCTCTACGCAGGGGCAGTTGGGCACGATTTTTTGGACGATTTTAGAGGGTATTTAAGCCCTGCTTTTACCCTAGTTTAGATCGCTTTTGGAACATTAATTTTTAGACTTTCTTTTAGGATTTTGACGGCTACTCTTCGTGAAATCTCAGCTGGAGATCGTTGGCAATTACATTGGTTTGTCTATTTCTATTAAAAACTTGATTTTTATGCATTATTTCTCTTTTGCAATGAATTGTGACGTGATTACTATTGCTTTTTCTGAGATTTGCATGATGATTAGTGAGTAGTGCCGTCGTCCTAGGACATAGGGATGAACCCTATGGACCCTTCTCTAAATTGTGATGAATTCGTAGATGTGTTGCTAGAATTGATTAAGGTTAGGTTTTGATAGATAGATTACGGGTAACTAGGAATTCATATCGATGGGGATTTGCAAGAGATTGGATCCCAATTGGTAGGAAGGCCTAGATATTCGATTTAGATTGACAATTGGATTTCTCTAGATTTGGTTTGCAAGAGATTGGACCAAAGCTAGGATTTTTAATTGTGAACCTATACTAATATACGTTTGCAAGAGATTGGACGGATAGGAACTATCATAACCTAGGTCGTAGCTTGAGTTGGCACGAGAGTGTGCTCGAGATACGATTGAACCATGATTTTGTTCTTCACGCTAGCGGCTTAGGCTAGGGTTTGCACGAGAGTGGGCCCTATCCTAGGTTTGCTATAGACCGGCAATAGTGCGAGAGCGTGAGCCTGGTTCTACATTAAGTTGCGACTAGTTCACCTATATTCAAGCTTAGCAACAATGAAACTTATGATTCACAAGGATGAGAGAAGTCCCGTAGTGGGGATTTCCTATCCCTAGACGCTTTATTATATTGATATTTCTTTTAATATTTGAACGATTGTGACCATTACAGACAACTATTCTTGATTCTCTTGATAGCTAGGTGATTGGAAAAAGACACGGTCATTTGTCCTCCTTGAGTTCGATACCCGCTCGCCGCTACACCGTGCGCTTGCGGTAAGACTACAAGTCATTTTTCGGGTGTACACTCGAACGCGATCAAGTTTTTGGCATCGTTGCCGGGGAGTGCATTTAACGGTGTTTGATTGTGATCACCCGGTTATATCTTACCATCTATCTTCCTTTCTTTCTTTATTTTTCCTTTTTGACTCTATTTGCTGCCCAATTTACTTGCTCTCCCAGTATTCTCCATAAGATCTTCACAGGAACATGGGGGATGCAATGTTGATGATTGAGTCTAGCCTGGGAGATGATGATTCCTTCGCAAGCCTTCTTAAGGAACTTGTTGATGAGGTCCATGCCACGGGGGCATTCGCCATTGATATCGAGGACCCCATTGAGCAACTATTTGCTAGATTTGTGATGGATAAAATCTCCCCAAAAGGGACTATCGAAGGCATCATCAGAGTTGATGTGAGAGACGGCAAGTTATATTTTGAAGACGACAGAGCATGCATCGAAGAATACTACACTCCCGAGGAGTTCACTGGGCATGCCGAGATTCAGGGAAGTACACTCTACGACCCTCACTCTTATATTTATAAACCCACTGACACATCTCTTGATCTCAGGCCTGGACCAGAGCACAGTGGTAGTCCCATCGATGCCCACACAGAGTTATGCCATATCTCTTCCGATGCACCGTCCTCACCAAGAAGTGAATCTGAATCTGCATGCGGAAGCCTACTCCCAGAGCAGGAACTAAACCCAGATGTTGCAGAAGAGGTCAAGCTTTCACAAGGAGAGGAACTAGAAGGTTGATCGGTCCATATTTTACACCTTTTTTCTGCATGTTTTCACGCCATTTCGATTGCTCATATTGCGATTTTCACGAGTATTCGATGATATTGTGTTAATTTTCACTATTTCTTGTTTTTGTTGGATTTCAGGAAATATGGAGCGATCGGGAGCAAAAATGAGCTTAAGGGACTTGCACACACTCCGGAGCGTCACCCAAGGCTCTTTTGAGGGCTATTCGGCGATGGGAGACGGGTGGAAGAAGAAGAAACTCCGTAGGAGCGACAAGGAGGAGAAACGGAGAAGATTGGGCATTTACAGCATGCCACTCGGCCGAGTGGAGCTCTCACTCGGCCGAGCAAGAAAACCACTCGGCCGACCAGACCGGACACGCTCCAACTGAAGGAATTGGGCGTGCACTCGGCCGAGGGATGATATCCCACTTGGCCGAGTAAGAAGATCGCATCGCCCGAGTGGCATGAGAAATCCACCATCAAAAGAGGCCGACTTACTGGAAATGTACAGGCTTTTGATGGTTCCGACTCGGGCGAGTACCGAATGCCCCTCGGCCGAGTGAGTAAAGCCACTCGGCCGAGTCACCTCCGAAGACAGGCCCCCAAGATCCCTGACTTACTGAAATTCTACAGGGTCTGTCACTCGACCGAGTAGAGAAGCCCACTCGACCGAGTAGAGAAGCCCACTCGACCGAGTAGAGAAGTCAACTCGGCCAAGTGATGCCGAGGACATGTAGCGCCCAGATTTTCAGACAGCCTCCCACTCTTTTGAAATCTTCTATCATTCCAGCAAGCAAAGTATTTTTCTCATATTTTTTATGGATAGTAGACTTCATGATGATTCCAACACCACCAAGAATGCGTAAATCAGAGGTCAGATGAAATCTGGAGAATTTCTGTAAGTTGATGCTGCAGTGCTGGAATTTCCACTCGGCCGAGTCACATTTTCCACTCGGCCGAGTCGGCGACGGGCCCAGATTTTAAGTTGCGGTTTGGGATATTTTGGGCACGAATTTGAGGGGTTTTCTAGGGTTTCTTGCTAGGGTTTTGGGGGAGTATTTAAGGGTTTTGTAGCCACCATTAGAGGGGGATCCCCCATTATGTTTTCTTAAGTTCCCAATTGTTTTCTTAGTGATTATTTTAGAGGTTAGGCCATGCCCTAGGCCCCCTCTTGGATCAAAAAGCTTGTATCTTGGATTGAAGATCTTCATCAAGCTAAGTATTTTCTTCTTTTTATTTGAATATTTGTTTTTCTATCTTTTGTATGCAAGCAATGATTTTTATTGATTCTCATATGCTTATTGATATGCTAGAGTAGATTTGATGTTCTAGGGCACGGGGATGAACCCTATGGATCTAATTTCATATTTGTGATGAATGAATTTCTAAATTGCTAGAATTGCTAGGAGGTTAGGTTGTGATTGATTTATTACGGATAGCTAGGAATTTCCATCGATTTGGGGTTTGCAAGAGATTGGATTCTAATCGATGGGAAGGCCTAGATATTCGATTTAGGTTTATAATCGAGATTCTCTAGACTTGGTTTGCAAGAGATTGGACCAAAGCTAGGATTTTTATTATAAATCTATACCCATATTCGTTTGCAAGAGATTGGACGAATACGAACTATCACAACCTAGATCGTAACTCGAGTTTGCACGAGAGTGGGCTCGAGGAGCGATTGAACGATGATGTCGATCCTAATGCTAGTGGCTTAGGTTAGGGTTTGCAAGAGATTGGACCCTAATCCAGGTTGCTATAGACCGGCAATAGCGCGAGAGCGTGAGCTTGGTTCTCTATTCAGTTACGACTAGTTCACATCAACGCAAGTCTAGTAATATTGAGATTCACTATTCACAATGATGCATGACGGTCCGTAGTGGGGATTCCCTAGCCCTAGACACTTTTATTATATTGTATTTGAATTGATATTTGACCGATTTCTCTATCTCCGACACCGACATCCATCACCATTGCCATTACATCATACCATAGCCATCTCCACCAATAAAACATTCGTAGTCAAACCAACCTAGGATAGATTGGAACCAACACCACATCCTCGTGTTCGATACCCGCTCGCCACTACGCCGTGCGCTTGCGGTAAAACTACAATCGTTCTCCGGGTGTGTATCCGGGGCCGACCAAGTTTTTGGTCGTGCTCTTGGGTTGCATTTCGAAGCGATCAAAGGTGCAGCGCCTCCTGAGGTAGAGCTTAAAAAATTACCACCGAATTTAAGGTACGCTTTCTTGGGTAATAAATTGACCTATCCGGTTATTGTTAATGCCCACCTCAACCATGATCAACTAGAAAGACTCTTAGATGTCCTTAGAAGTCACAAGGATGTGCTTGGCTACACCATCTCTGATCTTAAGGGAATAAGCCCTAGGCTTTGCACGCATAGAATCCACTTGGAAAACACTGAAGCCACCTCCATAGAGCCTCAAAGGCGGTTGAACCCTAACATGAAGGAGGTGATTAAGAAAGAGATTCTTAAATTACTTGAATCCGGCATTATCTATCCTATCTCTGACAGCCGGTGGGTTAGCCCCGTTCATGTCGTCCCTAAAAAGGGGGGATGACCGTTGTAAAAAACGAAAGGGAGAACCCATTTCTACGCGCACTGTCATGGGATGGCGGATGTGTATTGATTATAGGAAATTAAATAAAGCCACCTGGAAAGACCATTACCCATTGCCCTTCATTGATCAAATGCTTGAACGCCTTGTTAAACATAAATACTTTTGTTATTTGGATGGGTATTCGGGATTCTTTCAAATCCCCTTGCATGAAGATGACCAAGAAAAGACCACTTTTACATGTCCCTATGGTACATATGCCTACCGTAGAATGCCTTTTGGACTTTGCAATGCTCCGCCACTTTTCAAATGTGCATGACAATCATCTTTTCTGATTATATTGAAAATATTATGGAAGTCTTCATGGATGATTTTTCTGTATATGGAAGTCAGATTGATTCTTGTTTGGCTAATCTTACTAAAGTCCTTAAACGATGCCAACAAAATAACCTCACTCTTAATTGGGAAAATTGTCATTTTATGGTCACCGAGGGGATAGTTCTTGGACATCTTGTTTCTTCTAGAGGGATCGAGTTTGATAAGGTAAAAATTGAGGTAATCGAAAAACTCCATCCTCCTATTAATGTTAAGGGCATTAGAGGCTTCCTTGGCCATGCGGGGTTTTACCGCCGCTTTATCAAGGATTTTGCCCTAATTGCCCGACCCCTTACTGCCTTACTTGCAAAAGATGTCCCCTTTGTCTTTTCAGGAGAATGCTTGCAAGCATTTAATACATTGAAGGAAGCGCTCATTTCCGCCCCCATTATACAACCGCTCGACCGGAGCCTTCCCTTTGAGCTCATGTGTGATGCAAGTGACCAAGCAATTGAAGCAGTGCTAGGCCTGAGGAAGGATAAAAAGCTTCATGCAATATTCTATGCAATCAAAACATTGGACGAGGCACAGAAAAACTACACCACAACCAAAAAAGAGCTCTTGGCGGTTGTCTATTCCATCGAGAAGTTTCGGTCCTACCTCCTTGGATCCAAAGTTATTGTCCACACCGACCATGCGGCATTGAAGTATCTTCCAAGCAAAAAAAGAGGCAAAGCCAAGATTGATAAGATGGATACGTTTGTTGCAAGAATTTGACTTGGAGATTAGAGACAAGAAGGGAACGGACAACGTTGTGACAGACCACTTGTCTAGGCTTGTTCGCGACAAGGAGGATGAGAGCTTGCCAATCGATGACACCTTTGTCGACGAGAGGCTATTCGCCGTGAGACCCGGAGAGGTGCCTTGGTATGCAGATTTTGTTAATTATTTGGCTCGTGGGATAAAACCATGCGGAATGCCCACGCAACAAAAGAGGAGATTTATGCACGAAGTCCGAAACTATTTCTGGGAAGACCCGTATCTCTTCAAGATATGCAAGGACGGTGTTATACGGAGGTTTGTTTCCAAGGAGGAGGCCACGTCAATCATTTTGCATTGACATAGTATGCCATGCGGGGACATCATGCCGCCTCTAAAACCACCGCTAAGATATTGCAGTGCGGGTTCTTTTGGCCAATCATGTTCAAGGACACGCATGACCTCGTCATGGGATGCGATAGATGTCAACGGACCGGAAATATCTCCAAGCGGAACGAGATGCCAATGAAGCCCATCCTAGAAATTGAGCTATTTGATTGTTGGGGAGTGGAGTTCATGGGACCTTTTCCATCAAGCAAAGGAAACAAGTACATCTTATTAGCCGTAGACTATGTCTCTAAATGGGTGGAAGCCATTGCGACCCCTACCAATAATGTGAGGGCGGTGTCCAAATTTTTCAAGCAAAACATCTTCCCACGCTTTGGAGTGCCTCGTACTTTGATGAGTGATGGGGAAAGCCACTTTATAGAAAACAAATTTGAAGCCATGTTGAAAAAGTATGGGGTGAATCATAGAATTGGCATGGCATACCACCCTCAGACGAGTGGCCAAGTGGAGGTGTTGAATCGCGAAATCAAGCAAATTCTAGAAAAAACCGTCGATAGATCCAGAAAAGATTGGTCCATGAAATTGAACGATGCACTATGGGCATATCGTACGGCCTTTCGCACTCCCATTGGCACCACACCATACCGACTTGTTTATGGGAAAGCTTGTCACTTGCCGGTAGAGTTGGAATAACGTGCATATTGGGCTATTAAGACCTTCAATTATGACTACAAGAGTGCGGCCATGAGGAGACTCTTAGACATTAATGAACTTGATGAGATTAGATGCGATGCTTACGAGAGCTCAAGAATCTACAAAGAAAGAACTAGAATCCTCCACGACGCATGCATCACCGTTACGGACTTCAAGGTCGGAGACAACGTCCTCCTATTCAATTCCCGGCTCCGAATCTTTCCCGAAAAGTTAAGATCGCGATGGTCCGGGCCATTCACCATTAAGCACATACAACCGGGGGGAGCTTTTGAATTGGAAGGAAAAGACGGAGCCACATTCAAGGTAAATGGACAACGTCTCAAGCATTATTTCAAAGGAGCCCCCACCGGCGAAGTGAATCGCATATATCTACTTAAGGGACGCCCCCACGATCTTTCATACCTCCTTGATGAGGTGATCGACGAAGCCATCCCACACTCTATTGGCGCTCTCCATGATGATGGCCTTGAAGAAGGCCAAACTTCTAGCATTGATGAAAAGACGGAGGACCCCCCGGATAGCTCCATGGCCGATGATAAAGATGACGTTGACGTCGCGAGAATAAGGGAGCTTTGCAAGCCTTCCACGGCCAAGAATCCAAAGAAAGCTCCGCCGAATAGAAGATCGGTATCACCGGTGAGAAAGAAGATTGGTACTAGTCAAGCTTGGGGGACTTATCTCCCAACACTACCCATGATAGGGGACACTGAGGAAGGCCAACGAGCATCAACAAACAAATCCCAGTGGCCTTCCCGACAAATTTGACGGGCGTATCTCACATGCGCCCAATATCACGCGCTAAACAAAAATCATAAGGGGTCGAGCTCATGACCTTAAACGAGCGCTTGTCTGGAGGCAACCCGACAGTTCTATATCATTCTTAGCCGATTTTCATTTTTTATTTTAGATTTTTTCTTAGTGTTTAGAGTCTAGTGTCTATAAAAATCGTGATAACAGGTTTGTTTTTAATGACATGAGATGGAAAAAGAGAGATCATTCATATGGAGGATGACCAAGGCAAGGGAGAGCGCTCTAGGAACGCGCTCAGGCCCCAGGAGAAGGTAGGAACTGACTGGAGGAAGAAAAACAGAGAATGTAGGGAAAACAGAGAGCCCTTGTAGAAAACAGGAGGCCACTCGGCCGAGTAACATATGTCACTCGACCGAGCAAAGACTCCACTCGGCCGAGTGGAGTACAGATCAGGGAAGATCGTTCTGACCAACTCTATGTCATTTTTGCGATTTACAGTATAATTTTCCACTCAGCCGAGTGCCTTACTACTCGGCTGAGTGAATCTGATACCCTCCTTGCTCAAACATTGCTGAGTGGCCGAGCCACTCGGTCGAGTGGAATCTGTCCATTCGGCCGAGTGAGACAATCCACTCGGCCGAGTCGTAAGTTGTGCAAATCATATCGAAATCTTCTTCACTCGGCCGAGTAGTCACTCGGTCGAGTTGTAACTATCCTATATATACACTGAGCGGGCAGCGCGAATTCCGAAACGTAAAAAATCCCCAATTCGCCTGAGCCCGCTACGCCTCTTCGCCTCCCTTCAACCGAATCGACCCCTCCGTCGCCCGAGCTACTGCGCCACCGTCGACCAACCTTTGCCGCTGGTCGACGATGCCGCCCCGTCACCGCTGCTCGCCGGTGTCGCCCTCCCCCGCCGCCAGTCATCCCCATTTCACCCCATATCCGAATTTCTTCTCCATTCTCCCATTTCGTATGCCCATTATGCCCCAAATTCAAATTAACTCCTATATATATCTGTTATCCCTTATCTTTCCCATGTATATTGATTATAATTCGCTGATTTTATTGTTTGCTTTTCAGGCTAGCTTGGGAGAGCTTGGGGAGCTTTTGGATGCACCCGGAGCTTTGCGGAGGAGGCGTATCTTTGTACACATTTCCATTTGCTCTCGCGGCGAGCTCAGGTATACTCGTTTCATTATTTAGCGCATTGCATTACATTTTGGGTGGGCACGTCTCGCGGCACTCATGCCGCCTCACCTTAGGCCACGCACATGGGTACCCGCTGCCAAGCAGAAGAAGTCAGGTAATCCTGGCTCCTCTTCCGCTAGGGTGAACTCCCCTCCACCTAGCCCCCATCACCCACACAGCCCCTTCCTGCCGATCACATTCCATCACCTGCACAGCCTGCCTCCGTGTTCGCTCCAATGGGGATTACGTTCCGAGATGACGCCCAGCGCGACAGATTCAAGCGTATCTCACATCATTCGATCGTACCCACTAGGTTCACGCACCTCGCTAACTTAGAGCACCTAGGGGTCCTAGAGGGGCTACTCCAGTTGTACGACAACGTGGGGTGGCATGATTTCTTGTCGGTGTCGGTGGACACTTTTATCCACCCGATACTAGAGGTCCTTAGCTCTATCGAGCGGACCGCTGGAGCAATCTCATTTTGCCTGATGGATCAGGAGTGCCAGGTCACTCTTGGCATGCTTCGAGCATTCTTCCAGTGGCCCGCTATACCTGACCCAGACCGCGCTTACGCTCCCACGCACATCCCACCCCCGTCGTTCGACACCCATGCTTTCTGGACTAGGATTACAGGATCACCATTTGCCTTTGACTATAGTATGGCCAAGGCCTCTGTCTTCCTCCACACGTGCCTCCGCATTGCACAGCGCCTTATGGTGACCACTTTTCTTGCGAGGTACGAGCCCGGGACGATGTCGACGCCAGAGCTCTACATGCTCTATGCGATGACACGTTCCAGGGTTTCTGATGGAGCTGACGCTAAGGTCCCTGCTATAGAGATTGATATCGCCAGTTGGTACATCGACCGCATTTTTGTTTCTGTTGGCGCTCGTACGCCTATTTGCTGTGGCGGTCTGATTACCCTCTTGGCCCTATTATGCGGAGTTGACCTCCCAGCTGACTTGCGTAGACCACCGGGCCCCTCCTCACTTTCCAAAGACGTTATGGCCCGGATGAGGATGTTGCGTCCTGATCGAACCCGGATATACACCCGGAGAACGGTTGTAGTTTTACCGCAAGTGCACGGTGTATCAGCGAGCGGGTTATCAAACACAGGGAGGACGAATGACCGTGCTTGTTCCTATCAACCTGGCTATTTTAAGAAGAGAGAAATTTGCCTTTGGCGATCCTGTCACAATCATCAGACAAAATGTGGAAATATCAAATCAAATAAAGAACGTCTAGGGAATGGGGAATTCCCGCTACTGATCACTCCTCATTTTACACCTTTTTCACGCATGTTTGCATGCCATTTAGATCGCCCAAATCATGTTTTTCACGATATATCGACGATATTGCGATGCTTTTCACGATTTGTTGTTTTTGTCGCATTTCAGGTGATTTGGCGTGATTTGGAGTGATCTCGAGATGCGCTTACTCCAGAGGGTCACCGACGACCTCCCCGAGGGGTATTTTGCTGTTGGAGAGGAGCGGAAGAAGAACAGACGTCGCAGGAGCGACGAGGAGGCCAAAACAAGCAATCTGGGCATTTTTAGTGTCCCACTCGGCCGAGTGAAGGAGTCACTCGGTCGACCAGCGAGACACCTGTAATTTTAGCCTGTAAGGATCAATACACTAGAGGGGGGGTGAATAGTGTATATTAAAAAATTGTCGCAAATAAGATGTTAGTAATATTTGCAAAGATGGCACAAAAATAAAATGACAAGTGCTGAAAATTAAACCAATCGCAAACACAGAGATTTATCCTGGTTCGGATCCTTGTGATCCTACTCCAGTCCTCTACCCCGTAGAGATTTTCAATCCACTATAATCACTTGCCCCGCAAGCATGAACTTACAAAAATGGCGACACTCCCCGTGTCCCAAACTTTGTACAGTCTCTAAACAGAGATTCCAACCTGTTAAATAAGAAATAGAAAAACACCTATAGCCTTGGTATAAATTTCAGAGAATGAATTCAAGGATGGTGTTTAGAAGATGAACTTCAAGATGTAAAAGATATGTAATGAAGCGCAACACTTGAAGTTCTCTGGTTCATAAAAGAAGAGAGAGATCTATTGATATCTTCTTGCAATTATGAACACAAACAACTTTCCAAAAGTGATGTTGAAAATCCAAGTTCTTCCGTTCTTAAATGAAGAGAGAAATCTAATGATTTCTTCTTACAAATAAGAAAAGAACAACTAATGGCAGAATTACTTAAGAAAATTAAGGACTTGCTTTCAACAAAATCAGAATAAAGAACAGGAAAGTGTATGGAAAATGAGAGGGGGTACCCCTCCTTTTATAGGTTTTAGAAACGGTTGTGAACGGCTCTAAAAGAGACGTTGCACAATGTTCAGAAACTGAGAGGAATGTTGGAGAACAGTCAGAAACTGTTCTGGAAAGTTTCAGTCCCAAAAGCATTTTGGCATGCTACGAAAATTCGTAGCCTGCCAATTTTGAAACGGTAACAAACGGTCACAAAATTTTGATGACGTGGAATAGACAACGGATAGATACTTTTCTGAAAGTATCAAGTCAAAATATAGCTGTTTTGGTAGGCTAGGAAAAAATCCTAGTAGGCTAGTACTGAAAAATACGAATTTTGACTTAGGATCAAATGAGTTAGGAGATGATGTAGATTTGAGCTTAGGGGTATATGATAAGATATAACCAAGGCCTTGAAGCTATCTAAAAAGTAAAAATTACATCATTCCGTAGATACGTGTTTTACACGTAATTTGAGTAGCAAGGTTGTTTTTGCAGAATCTCCTTGTACTTTGATCAAATGCGTAATGTGAATGAATTTGCGTTGTAGCTGCACATCTGCATAGATAAAGTTAGTAACATGAAATATATTGATTTGTCACATCAAAACTTTATGGAAGAGAGGATGGAAATTCCAAGTTCCAACATTCTCCCCCTTTTTGATGATGACAAATAATGAAGTATCAAATGTGAATAATGAAGTATCAAATTTGAGTTAACAAGTGTTAATAAGTATAATATGAATAATGAAGTGAATGAATAATGAAGTATCAAATTTGGTGATGATAATATGTTATAAGGAGCTAAATGAAATATTACTCCCCCTGAGTATATGAATATAAAACTCCCCCTGAATATATGCAGATTTCTCCCCCTTTGTCATCCACAAAAAGTGGAACAGAGAAATTAGCAGGCTACGATATTTCGTAGCAGGCCAAATTAGAAAAATGAGGGAAATTAAAAAGTGAACAGAAACAGATTATTGATGGCGTATATAAGGAACAAAAAATAAGTAATACTTAAAGTAACGAACACCAAATCAGAGAGACATAAGTACACAAAAGAACTATCATATATTAAACATAACAGCGATGATAACCCAACTTAAGGAAGCCCAATACATCATAAGCATCTGAAAGACAAAACACCCATTAAAAACAACATGCTAACTCCATACGAACGCCAAACTATAGAACCAACCACGGACAGACTAACTTCATAGACTACCAACATACTAACTTCATAGAAAACCCCATACACGACTAACAAACAGAAGTAGTGATAAAACAACCGATCAGAAAAAACAACCAGCAGACGACAGAGGATAAACCACGGACAGGCTAAGGTCATAGCAAGCATTGTGTGTAGTCAACCAACGAAATCAACGGGGATGGTATGACGAGGAACCCGGAGAAGAACGACGGGTACGAGTTCGGCGAGTAGGGAGGACTTCGGCGGATTCCAGTGAGGAACGAAGTGAAGACTGCTCCACCTGAATTTGCTCAAGAACATCGGAGTGGTGACGAAGAACCTCGTCGTACTTGCTCATTTGAATCTGAATTCCCGCAAACCCTTCGGCGACCTGAGTGGAAAGACGAGCGAAGTGAACCGCATTCGTTTCCCTAGAAGGACTAACGCCATCCTTCGACGTATGAATCTTCTTGCCGCAGCGAGAGAAGGAAGAGCCGGGAAACGGAGCCTTGCCATGAGAGGATGAAGCCGGAGCAGCAGGATGTGAGGAGTCATCGTCAGAAGCAACGACGTCGTCGTCATCGGCGTCATCGTCAGGAGAAGAAACATCATCCGGTAGTCCCATGCTGTGAAGGATGTTTTCATCAATATGAACGTCATTCTGAAGCATTAGTTCTCCATCGGTGGGAACGCCAAAAGCCCGAAGTATGAGGGTGATGAGACTGGGAAAATAAAAATGAGTGGAAACAGGGCGCATCATATAACGCAGCAGCAAATGCCCCCAATGAATGGGATAGCCGGCCATGATTGCATACAGACAGTGGAGATGGGCATTGCCCAAATAGTTAACAGAGCCAGCCTTTGGCATCAAATTAAAAATGACGATTTTATGGAGGATGCGGGCTTCTGGGCTGAGTTTGGATGCAGACATATGAGGGGTCAACTTTGGGGCGAGACGAGAATTGATAAAAGAGTCGGTCATTGGAAAAGAGAGAAGACCAAGATTGTTCGACGGCTGATTGATAATGGTGGCGAGTTTGGTGCTGTTGACGACGAAGCATACACCCCGAACCTGAGTGGAGAAAGATTTTTGACCGCGGTGGACCGCAGTCTCAAGATTCGCGTAGAATTCTCTCACGAGGGTAGGGTAATATGGAGTCTTGTTGGTGAGCGACCAGAGTTGGTGAAGCCCAACAATGGCGAGAAGCTTCTTGACCTGCATCATCATTGGTGTGCCGAAGTCGAGATAACGCTCTGGATGGAATCGAGTGGCCTCCGAGCGAAGATATCGTTCCTGAGCAGCGGCCGAACGGAACCGATCTGAGGGCGACGGGAAAGTGGGATCGGCCATGGTGAATGATAGAAAGAAGATGAAAACAAAGAGTGGAAGAGGAGAGGAACTGAGGATGAAAAAAGAAGGAAATGAGTTCGAATTAAATAGAAAGAAGCAGAAGCCCAAGCAGTTGCCATGATGAGAAGTGGAAGCGGTTGCTAGAACTGAAGGAAGTTGGAATACCAGAAAAATTCAAAATACAAAAATCCGAACAGATGGGAAGAAGAAGAGGCAACGGTTTGGAGAAGACGTGTACCCGTTGGTTTTTAAAAAAATAAGAGGCAGTTAAGAAACCCGAAAAATAATCAATAAGATAGTAAATAATGTGAAACCCGAGTGACATGGGGAAGGTAAAAAGTAATGAATGGTAGGTCGACATTTAAGAAGGTAGGTAAAAATATGGGAAGTTGAACAAAAATTAAAGATCAAAGAGAGAGAGGTGCTGGCCGAATGAAAATGTGAAGGCCAAGGCAAAATGTCAGGGAGGATTCTCAAAAATAGGGAATATATTAAATTAAAAGAATAAAATAAAAAAAAAACTAATTAAAAAATATGGTGAAAGTTCCAAGGAGATGCCGTATGGGGAGATGAGGCGGGTTGGTGGCACGGGCCAATTAGAGGCATCCAAGTGGAGGATAAGAATTAAGTGGGGTAGGTGGAAATAAATGTGGAGAAGTAAAGTATGGAAAAAAATAGTCAATAGATGTGAAGGGTCTCGCGTGAATCCAAAGAGAGTAACCCGAATGGAAAATGAAGTGATGATGTGGACCAATAAGAGAGACCCAAGTGTCGGGTGTGAAAGCCGAATTAAATTAGGTAGTTGGCCGAATGAAATTGGGTTGCGGTTTTGGCCAGGGGGTAGGTGGTCGAATTAAAAAAAATTTTAGAAAACAATTTCCAACGGGAGGATATACCATTGGGTTGCGGGTTTTGATATTGAAAGTACAGTCAGAAGAATTAAAGTCGTCTTCGTGAAGTCCAAACCAATAGAGAAACGAAAGTACAGAGTGCAAATGGAAAGTTCAAAGACTGAGAATGAATGTCAGTGTCTTGACCAACGTGAAAAGCAGGGGATATTGGGAAAGACAGAGGAGAAGTATTCATGTGACAGTAAAGAGAACGCAGAAAGCAACAGGAATCAAAAAGATAGAGACAAAGTGGAAGAGAACGGGTAAGAATTTCAATATGAAATTTGATTTGAGAATAAAATATAGGAGAACTGTTATTAAAAAAATCCAAATTCCAGAGATCAAAGTAGGTACAAAACGGAGGACAGAAAAAAAATTGTTTAAAAAATTGGTTAAATTGGTATGCTACGAAATTTGGTAGCATGTCAAAAATAAATAATAACCAAATAATTATAGAAAAATTCACAAAAATCAAAAATAAATGAATATACTCATATATCAAATTCTGATGCACTAATAATGCCCAGATTTCTTCTAAGCTTGAGAAAAGTTTCTTCCTTCAAAGGCTTAGTCAAAATATCGGCAACTTGATGTTCAGTAGAAATAAATTTTAAAATAATATCACCTTTCTGAACATGATCATCTAAAAAATGATGACGTACATCAATATGTTTAGTGCGTGAATGATGAACTGGATTTTTAGACAATTTAATAGCACTAGTATTATCACACATTATAGGACATGTGGAACAATTAATACCATAGTCTGAAATAGTTTGTTTCATCCATAAAATTTGAGCACATGCTAAACCAGCGGCAATATATTCTGCCTCAGTTGTAGATAATGAAACAGAGTTTTGCTTTTTGCTAAACCAGGAAACTAAGGCATGTCCTAAAAAGTGACATGTACCACTAGTACTTTTACGGTCTGATTTACAACCAGCAAAATCTGCATCACTATATGATAATAAATCAAATGTGTTTGTTTTAGGATAAAATAAACCAAAATCAGAAGTATATTTAATATATCTAATAATCCGTTTTACGGCAGTTAAATGTGAAACTTTAGGATCTGCCTGAAATCGTGCACATAAACAAACTGAAAACATAATGTCTGGTCTACTTGCAGTTAGATAAAGTAAGGAGCCAATCATACCTCTGTATAGACGTTGATCAACACTCTTACCATTTAAATCTTTGTCGAGGGAAGTAGATGTACTCATCGGAGTATGTTTTTCTGCAGAACTTTCTAAACCAAAGCGTTTGATGAGTTCTTTAGAGTACTTGCTTTGGTGGATGAATATTCCTTCCTTCATTTGTTTGATTTGAAGACCGAGGAAGGAGTTTAGTTCACCCATGTGACTCATCTCAAATTCTTTCTGCATAATTTTAGAGAAATCTTGACAAAGAGATTCGTTAGTAGAACCAAAAATAATATCATCAACATATATTTGAATAATGATAATATCGGAATTTATGTTTTTAATAAATAGAGTAGAATCTATTTTACCAATAGAATATCCTGAATTTAAAAGATAACTTTTAAGTCTTTCATACCAAGCACGAGGTGCTTGTTTGAGACCATATAAAGCCTTTTTTAATTTAAAAACATGATTTTCAAAATTTTCTTGAATAAAACCAGGAGGTTGTTCTACAAAGACTTCTTCTTTAAGAAAACCATTTAGAAAAGCACTTTTCACATCCATTTGAAAAAGTTTAAAATCTTTAAAACAAGCGAATGATAATAACATTCTAATAGATTCAAAACGAGCAACTGGTGCATAGGTTTCATCATAATCAATACCTTCTTCTTGATTATAACCTTGTGCAACCAATCGTGCCTTGTTTCTAATTACCTGACCAGATTCATCCAATTTATTTTTGAATACCCACTTGGTACCAATAATTGAATGATCTGATGGTCTGGGAACTAATTCCCAAACATCATTTCGTTGAAATTGGTTGAGTTCTTCCTGCATAGCAATAATCCATGAACTGTCTTCACATGCATCTTTGATGTTCTTTGGTTCAATGGTTGAGAGAAATGCACAATGTGTCATTTGCTCAATTTGGTGACGAGTTCTTACTCCATCTGTAATATCTCCAATAATTAATTCTGATGGATGATTTGGAACTTGTACAAATGCTTTAGGAAGATCTGTATTATCTGAAATAGACTCAACAGAATGATTAGTAGCATCAATTTCATCAAGTTTAATATTATCTAAGGAATTAGAAAGAGGTAATATATTCTCTTCATCATCAATGATGGGAGAATTAGATGAAGGATTTTCATCAAATGTGACATGTAAAGATTCTTCAACTGTTGAAGTTCTTTTGTTAAATACTCTGTAGGCTTTGCTACGTGTTGAGTATCCAACAAAAATACCTTCATCAGATTTAGAATCAAATTTGTCGAGTGCATCTTTAGTATTAAGAATGAAACATTTACATCCAAACACTTTAAAATAAGATACACGAGGAATGCGATTAAAGAATAATTCAAAACAAGTTTTATCAAGTAATGGCCTTATAAGAACTTTATTCATAATGTAACAAGCAGTTGCAACAGCTTCTGCCCAAAAATACTTAGGAAGATTACTATCACACAGCATTGTTCTTGCACATTCTTGTAAAGTTCTATTTTTCCTTTCAACTACTCCATTTTGTTGAGGGGTACGAGGAAAAGAAAAATTATGTGTAATGCCATTTTCATTACAAAACTTGGTAAAAGAATCATTTTCAAATTCTCCTCCATGATCACTACGAATAGTGATAATGTTAGAGGATTTGATTTTTTGTATCTTTTTACAAAATATTGAAAATTCTTCAAAAGCATCATTCTTATTTTGTAAGAATATAAACCAAGTATATCTAGAATAATCATCAACAATGACAAATGCATATCTACTTCTATTCAAAGAAGCTACTCTTGAAGGACCAAACAAATCTAAATGAAGAAGTTCTAATGGTCTCATTATTGAGATAACGTCCTTTGATTTAAAAGAAGATTTATGCATTTTTCCTTGTTGACAAGCATCACAAAAATGGTTGTGTTTGAAAGAAATATTTGGCATTCCATTAACTAACTTGTGTTTTGAAATACGTGCTAGGTTTTTGAAATTAGTGTGACCAAAACGTTTATGCCATAAAAGAGTATCATCTGATGTAATCATTAAACAATGATTATGAGTGGTAACAGACATGCATAAGATATATATGTTATTCTTACGCTTACCACGAAATAGAATAGATGACATATCAGAATCATAAATTATGCAATCATTTTGTTCAAAAACTATTTTATAATTTTTATCACATAGTTGACTAATAGAAAGTAAGTTGTGTTTCAAACCGTCAACCAGATGAACATTCTCAATGATAGGTTGATTTGTATTACCAACCGTTCCAGTGCCTATGATTTTTCCTTTCTTGTTGTCACCAAAGGTAACTGTGCCTCCATCTTTATATTTAACGGTTGAAAGCAAGTTGACATTTCCTGTCATATGTTTTGAACATCCACTGTCCAAAATCCATCTTTCTTTCTTAGGTACCTAAAAGATAAAATATTAAGCATTGGTACCCTTTGTTTGAGGGTCCTTGGGATTAGATTTTAGGAAGCCAAACCCAAGTGGAATTTGGCTTTCTAATGTAATCATGAGAATGAACAATAGAATGTATAAAATGAGAAATATAACTATTTCTATCATTTAAACATGAATCCTTAGGAACCCATACACTAATTGTAGTAGGTTTCCTAGGAAATGTTTTTGAAATGTTAGTAACATTTCTTTGTGAAGAAGAAGTAGGAATGTTTACTTTCTTCGTGTAAATAAATGCATGATTCTTCTTTTGTGGTTTAACAAAAGTTGTTTTACCACAAGAGGAAGAAGTGTTATAAGTTTTGGGTGCATCCTTTTTAGAATATCCCAAACCTTGTCTATGATTTGCTGGATATTGAATTTTAAGCAAATCATCGAGATTAGTCTTTCCTTTGTTAAATTTATTAACATTGGATGACATCTCATCGTATTTCATCTTTAGTGATAAAATACTTGTATCCATTTCGGATATTTGTGTATGTAATTCTAAATTCTTAGTTTTGAGAATAACATTCTCTTTACTAAGATCCAAAACTTGAGAAGAAGTATTCTCAGTGTTTTTAGAAGATGATAATTCTTGATATTTAAAAAGAAGATCATCATTATTCTGTTTCAATGATTTATGTTGACTATTCAATTTTTTGAAACGAGAATAGAGATCTTTTAATGCATCAAGTAATTCTTCGTTATTAAAAGAACTTACCTCATCTTCATCTTCTTGTGCCATAAAGCACATGTTGGCACTTTCATTTAGATCATCATCTTCATCATTTGAAGAATCATCCCATGTTGCTGCAAATGCCTTTTTCATTTTGTCAAACCTCCTTTCTCTTCTAGATTGATCATTGTTGGAAGTTTTGAACTTTGCTTTGAGAAGTGGACAGTCTTTCTTCATATGTCCTGGCTTATTGCAATTAAAGCAGAGAGAGGAATCAGTATTCTTAGATTTAAAATTATTATACTTACCTTTCTGAAAGAATTTTCTGAAGTTTTTGGCAAAGAATGCCATATCATCATCTGAATCTTCATTATCTGATGTTGCGTTGAAGGCAAGTACTTTCTTCTTCTGTTCTGATTCTTCTTTCTGATCTTGTAATGTAACTTCATGGGTCATTAAGTTACCCATAAGATTTTCAACAGTTAAAGTTGAAAGATCGTTGGCTTCTTCAATTGCAGTGATTTTTGGGCGCCATTCTGGAGTTAAAGCTTTAAGAATCTTGCGAACCTGCTCAAGAGAAGTGTAAGTTTTTCCAAGAGCATTTAAAGAATTTATAATATAAGTAAACCTGGTGTTCATTTCTCCAATTGTCTCTTGATCCTTCATCTTGAACAATTCGAATTTGTGAACCAAAACGGAAATCTTGGTTTCCTTCACTTTACTGGTTCCTTCATGAGTTACCTCAAGTATATGCCAAATTTCCTGAGCACTTTTGGCCTGAGATACTCGATTAAACTCATGTTTATCCATAGCACAAAATAAAGCATTCATGGCCTTTGAGTTGTTGGTTTTTGCAGCTTTGTCGTTGGCGGTCCAATCAGCAACAGGAGTTGTTGGCTTTTCGTATCCTGACTCTACGATGTCCCAAATCTCATAATTCATACTTTGGAGATGAATCTCCATTCGTATTTTCCAATATGAGTAATTTGAACCATCAAATAGAGGAGGACGAGTTTGAGAGTGCCCTTCAGGTTGCTGATTGTAGTTGTGAGGAACTGCGTTCATGTTTGAGGAACTTGCTGCCATCTTAACCTTGCTCTGATACCAAATGTAATTTTAGCCTGTAAGGATCAATACACTAGAGGGGGGGTGAATAGTGTATATTAAAAAATTGTCGCAAATAAGATGTTAGTAATATTTGCAAAGATGGCACAAAAATAAAATGACAAGTGCTGAAAATTAAACCAATCGCAAACACAGAGATTTATCCTGGTTAGGATCCTTGTGATCCTACTCCAGTCCTCTACCCCGTAGAGATTTTCAATCCACTATAATCACTTGCCCCGCAAGCATGAACTTACAAAAATGGCGACACTCCCCGTGTCCCAAACTTTGTACAATCTCTAAACAGAGATTCCAACCTGTTAAATAAGAAATAGAAAAACACCTATAGCCTTGGTATAAATTTCAGAGAATGAATTCAAGGATGGTGTTTAGAAGATGAACTTCAAGATGTAAAAGATATGTAATGAAGCGCAACACTTGAAGTTCTCTGGTTCATAAAAGAAGAGAGAGATCTATTGATATCTTCTTGCAATTATGAACACAAACAACTTTCCAAAAGTGATGTTGAAAATCCAAGTTCTTCCGTTCTTAAATGAAGAGAGAAATCTAATGATTTCTTCTTACAAATAAGAAAAGAACAACTAATGGCAGAATTACTTAAGAAAATTAAGGACTTGCTTTCAACAAAATCAGAATAAAGAAGAGGAAAGTGTATGGAAAATGAGAGGGGGTACCCCTCCTTTTATAGGTTTTAGAAACGGTTGTGAACGGCTCTAAAAGAGACGTTGCACAACGTTCAGAAACTGAGAGGAACGTTGGAGAACAGTCAGAAACTGTTCTGGAAAGTTTCAGTCCCAAAAGCATTTTGGCATGCTACGAAAATTCGTAGCCTGCCAATTTTGAAACGGTAACAAACGGTCACAAAATTTTGATGACGTGGAATAGACAACGGATAGATACTTTTCTGAAAGTATCAAGTCAAAATATAACTGTTTTGGTAGGCTAGGAAAAAATCCTAGTAGGCTAGTACTGAAAAATACGAATTTTGACTTAGGATCAAATGAGTTAGGAGATGATGTAGATTTGAGCTTAGGGGTATATGATAAGATATAACCAAGGCCTTGAAGCTATCTAAAAAGTAAAAATTACATCATTCCGTAGATACGTGTTTTACACGTAATTTGAGTAGCAAGGTTGTTTTTGCAGAATCTCCTTGTACTTTGATCAAATGCGTAATGTGAATGAATTTGCGTTGTAGCTGCACATCTGCATAGATAAAGTTAGTAACATGAAATATATTGATTTGTCACATCAAAACTTTATGGAAGAGAGGATGGAAATTCCAAGTTCCAACAACACCGCTCGGCCGACCAGATCAGACACGATTCATACATGCACTCGGCCGAGCGACGGAGACCACATCGGCCGAGTGACGAGACCCCGTCCGCCCGAGTGGCGCCCAGACGAAGCCATTCAAAAATCGCCAAGTTACTGTTTTTCGGCTGCCTGAGCTTCAGAAGACCCACTCGGCCGAGTGGATAATCCCGACCGCCCGAGTACCGTGAAGCCATCGGCCGAGTGATGAAAACTCACTCGGCCGAGCCGCCCCCGAAGTGAAGACCCCTGAAGATCGAGACTTACTGGAAAATTACAGGGTTTTCACTCGGCCGAGCGACTTTTGTCACTCGGCCGAGTGCGACGCGCTGCCTGTAGCGAAAATTGCGGAAAACAGGCTGCGCAGTGGTATTTTGGTCACAGTTTTTGGACGATTTTGGGGGGTATTTAACCCATGTTTTTACCCTAGTTTGGAGAGCTTTTCTCTTAGATTTTTTGCAGCTTTTTAGATTAGCTTTTTAGTTTTATTCTTGAGATTGGAGAGGAGACAAAATTGGATTTTTGTTGGATTAATTGAAGAACTCCATTGGTTTGCTTCTCTTTTCTCTAAAAATTCTATTTTTATTGCATATCTCAATATTGTGATGAATTCTATTGCTTATTTCATTGATTATTTTTGTGATCTTGCTATGAATTTTGAGTAGTCGCCACGTCTTGGGGCGTGGGGATGAACCCTACAAGCCCTATTTCATGATCGTGATGAATTGGTAGGAATTTTGTTAGAATTGCTATTAGGGATTAGATTGGGATCAATTTACTACGGATGGCTAGGAATTCACATCGATTGGGATTTGCAAGAGATTGGATCCCAATTCGATAGGAAACCCTAGAAATCTGAATTGGGTTGGAATCAAATTTCCGTAGTATCGGTTTGCAAGAGATTGGACCGATACTAGGGTTTCCGATTCCAATTCCGCGCCAATACCCGTTTGCAAGAGATTGGACGGGTAGGAACTATCCCAATCTAGGTCGTGGGCCGAGTTTGCAAGAGATTGGGCTCGGTGCGCGATTGAACAATGATGTTGATCCTAATGCTAGCTTCCCTAGGCTAGGGTTTGCAAGAGATTGGGCCCGAACCTAGGATAGCTATAGGCCGGCAACAGCGCAAGAGCGTGAGCTTGGTTCTACATTCAGTTGCAACTAGTTCATCCAAAATCTTATTCTAGCGATTTTGATACCGATGAACCACAATTACGAAAGACGGTAAGTAGCGGGAATTCCCCATTCCCTAGACGTTCTTTATTTGATTTGATATTTCCGCACTTTGTCTGACGATTGTGACAGGATCGCCAAAGGCAAATTTCTCTCTTCTTAAATAGCCAGGTTGATTGGAACATACACGGTCATTCGTCCTCCCTGTGTTCGATAACCCGCTCGCTGCTACACCGTGCACTTGCGGTAAAACTACAACCGTTCTCTGGGTGTATATCCGGGCACGACCAAGTTTTTGGCGCCGTTGCCGGGGAGGCGATTGCGTTTGATTTTACCACCCTAGCTATTTTTTTATTATTATTCTATTTCTTTATTTTTCTTTTACCTAACCCTTCCACGGTACTAATCATTTCTTTGAAACTCTGTTTTCCCTGTGCATGTACACGAGATCTTCGGCGGACCCTGAAGCTATATTATTTGACCCCGAGATAGAACGTACCGCGCGGAGACTTAGAGCGGAAAGGAGACAAAATCTGGAAGGGAGGTTTATGACCAACCCAGAAACTGCGGACCAATTAGCGGCAAGGATGGCGAGGATAATTTCTATTCGAGATAGGCTTCGGCCTAAGACCTCTTCTACGACCTCATCCATTGCCATGCCGGAGTTGGCGGCTGACAAGAACTTCGAGCTAAAGACTGGACTAGTGGTTTTGATGCAGCAGGATCCATTTCATGGGAATGCCCATGAAAATCCTCACTACCACATCCAATTATTCTTGTCGAAGTGCGCTACATTCCAAATGCCGGGGGTCTCCATCGATGCCATCAGACTGCGTCTCTTCCCCTTCACGCTAAAGGACAAGGCACTCTATTGGTTGAGGACGCAGGCTGAGGGAGTCTTCACCTCTTGGAACGAGTTGGCGAGTGCATTCATTGACAAGTTCTATCCGCCCTCCAAGACGGTGAAGATCCGGAGCGCTCTCATGTCCTTCAAGCAAGGACCCCAAGAGACGCTCTATGAGGCTTGGGAGCGTTTTAAGGATCTGCAGCATCAATGCCCGCACCATAGCATTGAAGATTAGGAGCTAGTTCATAGCTTCTACAACGGTCTCCAACCGGGGACCAAACAAATTATTGATGCCGCGGCGAATGGTGCTATCTTGTCAAAGACTCCCGAGGAAGCTACGGCCCTAATTGAGGAGATGGCCTCAAACAACCAACAATGGGGCGATGAGCGAGGACACTCCACGTCCTCCTTGAAGCCAACTAGTATCTATGAGGCGAAGGCCGTAGTGGAGCTTACAAGCAAGTTTGATTCTCTCCACAAGGTAGTGGAGAGACTGGAGAAGTTTATCACGGAGCCCCAAGGAACCCCTTCCACCTCCGCTCCAACGAACCAAATGAGTGATTGGCAAGACCAATCTCAAGCCATGTATATGGGAGGAGAGCAAGGAGAAGGATCCTTGGAGCAAGTACAATATGTCGCGGGGAACCAAGGATATTGGGCCAATCCGGCCACAAGAAATCATCCCGGATTCTCTTACGCCAACAATGAAGGAGCTTTGAACCCGCCACAATAACCACCTCAACAAGCTCGACCACCACCACCCCAACAACAACACTATCCGCCGAGGGGGCCTCCACAACAAAATTTCCAACCGAAGCAACAAGTTCCACCATATAGGCCGCCCGGATACAATCAAGGGTGGAGGAATCAAAATCAAAACCCTCCACAAGCTCAACAACGATCCGACTTCGAAGCTAGAGTGGAGGCGTTTATGGTCGAGCAAAATAAGGTCAATGCTACCTTGAAGGCGGGGCAAGACTCCCTTAATACCGTTGTGGCTTAAATATCGGAGCAATTGGCGTTGCTCAATCGGAACACTCAACGATTGTCGGCGCAACCCGAGCAAAACCCACGGGGCAACACCGGCCACATCAATGCCGTAGTTGCCGTTACTACTAAAGGCGGGAAGGATACCACCTCCGCCATGATTCCTACCGAGGAGCCCGTGGAGGAAAGTTTGGAGCCAATTGAGCCGGTAGTTGAAGTTGAGAAGGAAAAAGAGCCACAAGAAAAGGAGAAATCTAGAGCGGAGCAATTGATTGAGGAAAGGCGCTTCATGCCACCGGTCCCATTTCCCCGAAGGCTTGCTAGGGCGAAAATGGAGAAAAGGCTAGCAAAGTTTCTCGAGTATCTGAGAGGAGTTAGCCTCAACATTCCCTTCCTCGACGCCATCGTGGAGATCCCCACATATGCTAAATTCTTAAAGGACTTGATTTCGGGGAGAAAGAGGAAGGAGAAGATTATGCTAGCCGATGAGGGCTCTTGGTTCACCAAGAGAGAGAAGGAGCCGACCAAATTTAAAGACCCGGGGAGTTTTCGGATTCCTTGCACCTTGGGCGGCGTCCCTCTTCAAAAGGCGTTGGTAGATCTAGGGGCTAGTGTGAGCCTCATGCCTCTCTCCATGTTCTTAAGGCTAAACACCGGGACGAAGTTGAAACCTACCGACATGCGGTTACAATTGGCTGATGGGCGAATAACAAGGCCGGTAGGGATCACCGAAGACATCCCGCTACAAGTCCCGGGGGAAATATGCTTGCCATGTGACTTCGTGATCATGGACGTTAAGGAGGAGGGCGATACTTCATTGATACTTGGACGCCCGTTCCTCGCCACCGCCGGAGTCATTGTCGACGTGCGCGAAGGTACCCTAACTTTAAACGTCGGCAACATCGAGGTGGAGCTTCACATTCCTAAGGCTATGAACACATGCCTTACCACGAGGAACTTGACTACATGGACCTCCTTGATGAGGTGATAGAAGAGGCGACCCCCCACTCGATTGGCGCTCTTTTCGATGAGGATTTCGAGGAAGGCCCGGATTTAGGCCAAGATGAGAAGATAGATGATTCCCCCGACCTCTCCGCTGAAAATGATGAAGGCGACGCTGATGTCGCAAGGATTCGAGAGCTCTGCAAGCTCTCGAAATTAAAGTCTCCAAAGAAAGCTCCGCCGATACGGAAATCGGCGTCACCGGTGAAGCCGTTGACCGGAGAAAACGCTAGCTTGGGGGAGCCTCCCCCCAACACTATTCGAGACGGGAGACCACCGAGGGAGAACACGCCGCCGCAACTTCCGAATCCAAGCGTTCTCCCCGGAAAGTTTGATGGGTGCATCTCATATGCACCAAACATCCCGCATTAATTGAAAATCATAGGGGGTCGAGCTCACGACCTTAAACGAGCGCTTGTCGGGAGGCAACCCGACGGTTATTGCTTTATTTTTACTTTTTCTTTATTTTTGTTTTAGAAATTTTTAGTGTTTTGAGTCGTTCGCCCAAAAATTTTATGATAACGGGTCCTATTTTTCTTGACAGGAGAGGAGATAGGTAAATCCATCATGAGGAGGATGAACGAGACGACGAGGAGCACCCCAGGAAGACGCTCGATGCTTAGGAGTAAGATGAAATCGACTGGAGGAAGAAAGACGGAGTTTAGAGCCCAAACGAAGACAAACAGCAGAACACAAGGCTCACTCGGCCGAGTATACTAGTCACTCGGCCGAGTACACAAGTTCGTCCGACCGAGCCGCTCACGAATGAGGGAAGTCTGCTATACCCAACTCTCTATTTATTTCCTTGATTTCAGTATAACTGCTACTCGGCCGAGTATATATTTTCACTCGGCCGAGTGAAACGGATACGCTCCTAGGGCGAGTCTTGCCGAGTAGCTTGAGCCACTCGGCCGAATGGACTTACTCCACTCGGCCGAGGCTGGCAAGGCCACTCGACCGAAGCATAAGCGGGGATGATATTTCCATTGATCTCACTCGGCCGAGTGACCAAGTCACTCGGCCGAGTCGTAACTTTTATTATATAAGGGGCTGAGGGGAGGCACGTTTTTCGAAACGAAAAAATCCCAATCGCTCGCCCGACCCTTCAGCTCCCCTCGCCCGTTCCCCTCGCTCGTGCCCCCACTCGCCCGACCGACCACCTCGCGCCGCCGCTCGGCCAGCCACCGCCGGCCGAGCACCCGTCGCGCCTCGCCCGAGTCGCCGCCGACGGCCACCGCTCCGACCACCTCCGGTATCGCCTATTTCGCCTTTTTCTCCTCTTTTTGTGTATTTTTCGAGGATCCATGTGTTAAACGACCCCCAAACCCTAATCAATTTCTATATCTATCTATTACACCTCTAATGCTCCATACGTTTTGAATATTACCCGCTGATATCTCCATTTCATGCGCAGGTTGTTTTTGGGAGCTTAGGGGAGCCCAGGGGAGCTTCTACGGACTGATTTGGGCTTCGCGGAGGCGCTGTCTTCGCACGCTTCCATTGCTTAGCACTCGCGGCATGTCGGGGTATACTCTTTCCTTTATTTTGCACACGCCGCACTTTTTACACTTTTCGGCGCGCGCTCGGGGCCGATATGCCGCCCCGGACACGGCCGCGGTCGAAGAGAGCTTCCGCCAAGCGGAAGCGGTCGGATGACGCCGGCCCCTCCCACGAGTTGGAGGACTCTCCTCTGCCTTCTCCCATACACCCCATCCACCCAGCACAGCCTGCAGGCCCCGCACACCCCGCACAGCCTGCAGCGCCCACACAGCCCGCACAGCCCGCACAGCCACTCCCTGCCGCTCCACAGCCACCACCTCCGGCTCCACTGGTCGGGCCGCTCGGGATTACGTTCCGAGACGACGCACACCGCGCCGTCTTCGAGCGTATCTCCCAGCGCTCGATCGTACCCTCCAGGTTTGCACACCTTGCCGACCTAGGACGCCTGGGGGTACTAGAGGGGATGCTCACGTTGTACGACAACGTGGGCTGGCGAGATTTCTTTCAGGTGTCGGCGGACACGTTTACCCGCCCGACACTTGAGATTCTTAGTTCGATCGCCCGGACCGACGAGGGATGCTCGTTTCGGTTCATGGACCGGGAGTGCCAGGTCACTCTCGGTATGATGAGAGCATTTTTCTCGTGGCCCGATGTCCCCGAAGCCGATCGCGGTTACGGCCCCACCCATATCCCCCCACCTTCCTTCGAGTACCGGGCCCCACTTCTTTGTCGATCGATGTTATGGCCCGGATGAAGATGCTTCGTCTGCACGGTGAGCGTCACTGGGTCTGGTTGCACGGCCCTTACGGTGCCGATTACATGATTCTTCCGAGCCCAGCTCGGACTCAGATTGCACCAGCCCATGTGGACTGGCTCCATGCGATGGATGTCCTCATCCCCGCTGCTTACGTGCTCGAGGCCGAGGAGGCCGAGCAGGCCCACGCTGCCTACACAGCCCCCGCAGACCCTGTCGCCCCCTGCCGAGCCTGCTGCCCCTGTTGACCCTGTGGCCCCTCAGCCTATACCTGATGTTTCCGCTGCTCCTGACACCTCTGTCCCCACCTCTGTCGGTGTCGGGAGTACCTTAGCTGAGCCCACCTCCACTGCTTCCGAGGCTGTCACCACCACCACTGGCCCTCTGTCTGCTGAGCCTGTTTCTTTTGTCCCACCCGAGCGCCCGCCGACCGTAGTTGAGTGCGGAGAGCCCTTTGTCTCCACTGCTGCTGTATTTTCCGAGAGTGTCGTGGCGTCTGTCCACACTTCTGTGCCACTGACCTCTCTGGCCGCCTCGCTGCCACTTTTGCACTCTTCTTTCCCTGCTGCTGCCTCCACTTCTCACCAGCCGGTGCCCCGGCCTCACACTGAGGCCAGGCCCACATTTGCGAGCGCAGCGCCTTTCGTTCCCTTCCCCACTGAGCCCGTCACATACGCGACCCGAGTACGCTAGCCCCGCCCTGCACAGCCCCGACCGGTGCGTCCCTCTGCACCACCTCCCCCCGACACTGTACTTCAGAGCATTTGTGCTCTAGAGGGGGCGGTGAGTGGCCTCAGAGGCGACCTTAGGACCCGTCCTCCACCGTCTCTGCGATGGCCGGCCGCTTTGACCTGCTCCCGCAGATTCACTACTGTCTTACCCAGGTCCTGGAGTGTCTCCCCCGCGTACCCCCACCCACCCAGCAGGTTCCCACCCACACTTCCACACACACTCAGCCTGCTACCACTTCCACTTCCACACCCGCTCAGCAGCCTGTCCAGCCACCACCTCCGCCTCAGGACAGAGACGGCGCAGCACCACCTTCTTAGGCACCCTTGATGCCATCGATTATTCCTGCCGTTGTGCTGCCCGTTTCTGCTGGGTCCTGTTGCCTTTTTGTCCACCCCCCCTCCCCTCACTTATTTTGGGTTTCTCATTCAGATCGTATCCTTATATATCTTTTTTGGGAGAGAGGGAGAGTTTTTGGTGCCCCATCTTTATATCTGTATCACTCCTATCTGTGCATGCATCATGTCCGCATCATATTTTTCGTTTCTTTATTTTTCGTTTATTTTCTTTTTTTTCCCCATCATGCATGCATCCTCACTTACCCCTCACATTACTTGTCTCTCGGTGTGCCCCACTTTGCACATTGAGGACACTGTGCCATTTAGCTTGGGGGAGTGAGTTCTCACGATCTTTTTCAGTTTGCCACCTTTGTTTTTAGTTTTTCACACCATTCTTCGCTTTTGCACTTATTTTTCATCATTTTTCTTTTATTTTGCCATGCATCACGTTTTTCTTATTTTTCTGTGTGCCGCATTGTAAATAGTTCTATTTTCCCTTTATCTTTATTTCTTTCTTTTTCATCTCATGCTAGAGATGACTTTTCTATGATGATGATGACGTGGAGTTAGCTTATTCTATATGCATGCTTTATTTGTCATGTCTTAGAATTTATTTCTGATATCATATGCTATGACTTGCCTTGCATCTAGAGATAGTAACCCACACTTTTTCCACATGAAAATGGATGAAATTTTATTATTAGCTGAGTCTGAATATTCATATGTATGCTATCACAGAAAACACACCAAGATTCACGCATTGAATGCCTATATCTGGAGTACTGATTTCTTTTCCTATATCACTTCTATACGCATGAATTGTACATTTCACTTCAGGATGATTGAATGATGTTAGCTATGATAAATCTGGATTAGATAGCTTTTTTGTGATCGAAACTGAGTAGATTAGATTACCCTGCTGAAGTTGTCGTGCATGTCTTATAGAGTGAACCGAGAGATATATTCATTTCTTTCTCCACAAATCTTGAACATCATTTCTCTACTTTTAAAATCATTGGTGAATCTCCCCTTAGCGATTCTATTATATGGCATTTCCCCCGCTATTAATTCCTAGCTCCAAATTTCTTATTCAAAAAAAAGAGAAAAAAAAAGAGAAAAGAGAAAATATTCTTGCATATCATTATCTCTCTTTGAGTTGGTATCGTTGTGTATATATGCTATTGCTTCAAAAAAAAGAAAAAGAAAAGAGGAAAAATCCTCAATAAAAGATCCCATCTCACTTTCTTTCTTTCTCTTCTCTTTTCATTGCTTTTGGAGCTTTATAGAAATGGGGATGTAAATATTTTTTTTTTCCACCACGCTTATAGATAAGCTTGGGGGAGGGGATCCATTGATGTGTGAGAGAGTGACTACTTGACGTTGCACGACAACCTAGGCTAAGTAATATTCTATACTTGGTGAGATTATTTTTAGCTTTACGACGTCCAGAAATCTAAGCCTAGCATTCATATCATGAAATCCATACTTTTCTATTCTCTCTATTCTATAGTGTGATACTCTTATACTCCTGATAGAAAGCATTCAATTGAAAAGTGTGTGATCTGTGATTTGTATACCGCTTTAAATGATTCAGACGATGTTGATTATAAGATTATTCCATTTTTTCATGATTATATTGTTGTTCGTGGGTTTTCTATTTCTATTTGCGCCATTATACTATGATATCAAAATAAAACTCTTTGACATGTGTTTTTCATTCAGTGCATGCTATACGAGTAAGCGGAACCCACGTCCTGAGAAAATGATCTAGCAGCTTACCTCTTCGCTTCTTTCTTTCTTCTTTATTTTTATTTCGTTTTTCATTCTTCTCCGTTTTTCATTTTTCATTTTTTTCGCCGTTTTCGTTTTCCGAATCCACCGGGTTCTCCTTTTACTTATCTCCCTCGAGGACGAGTAAGAGGTAAGCTTGGGGGATTTTGATCACTCCTCATTTTACACCTTTTTCCCGCATGTTTACATGCCATTTAGATCGCCCAAATCATGTTTTTCACGATATATCGACGATATTGCGATGCTTTTCACGATTTGTTGTTTTTGTCGCATTTCAGGTGATTTGGCGCGATTTGGAGTGATCTCGAGACGCGCTTACTCCAGAGGGTCACCGACGACCTCCCCGAGGGGTATTTTGCTGTTGGAGAGGAGCGGAAGAAGAACGGACGTCGTAGGAGCGACGAGGAGGCCAAAACAAGCAATCTGGGCATTTTTAGTGTCCCACTCGGCCGAGTGAAGGAGTCACTCGGCCGACCAGCGAGACACCGCTCGGCCGACCAGATCAGACACGATTCATACGTGCACTCGGCCGAGCGACGGAGACCACATCGACCGAGTGACGAGACCTCGTCCGCCCGAGTGGCGCCCAGACGAAGCCATTCAAAAATCGCCAAGTTACTATTTTTCGGCTGCCTGAGCTTCAGAAGACCCACTCGGCCGAGTGGATAATCCCGACCGCCCGAGTACCGTGAAGCCATCGGCCGAGTGACGACAACTCACTCGGCCGAGCCGCCCCCGAAGTGAAGACCCCTGAAGATCGAGACTTACTGGAAAATTACAGGGTTTTCACTCGGCCGAGCGACTTTTGTCACTCGGCCGAGTGCGACGCGCTGCCTGTAGCGAAAATTGCGGAAAACAGGCTGCGTATGGTTATTTTGGTCACGGTTTTTGGACGATTTTGGGGGGTATTTAACCCCTGTTTTTACCCTAGTTTGGAGAGCTTTTCTCTTAGATTTTTTGCAGCTTTTTAGATTAGCTTTTTAGTTTTATTCTTGAGATTGGAGAGGAGACAAAATTGGATTTTTGTTGGATTAATTGAAGAACTCCATTGGTTTGCTTCTCTTTTCTCTAAAAATTCTATTTTTATTGCATATCTCAATATTGTGATGAATTCTATTGCTTATTTCATTGATTATTTTTGTGATCTTGCTATGAATTTTGAGTAGTCGCCACGTCTTGGGGCGTGTGGATGAACCCTACAAGCCCTATTTCATGATCGTGATGAATTGGTAGGAATTTTGTTAGAATTGCTATTAGGGATTAGATTGGGATCAATTTACTACGGATGGCTAGGAATTCACATCGATTGGGATTTGCAAGAGATTGGATCCCAATTCGATAGGAAACCCTAGAAATCCGAATTGGGTAGGAATCGAATTTCCGTAGTATCGGTTTGCAAGATATTGGACCGATACTAGGGTTTCCGGTTCCAATTCCGCGCCAATACCCGTTTGCAAGAGATTGGACGGGTAGGAACTATCCCAATCTAGGTCGTGGGCCGAGTTTGCAAGAGATTGGGCTCGGTGCGCGATTGAACGATGATGTTGATCCTAATGCTAGCTTCCCTAGGCTAGGGTTTGCAAGAGATTGGGCCCGAACCTAGGATAGCTATAGGTCGGCAACAGCGCGAGAGCGTGAGCTTGGTTCTACATTCAGTTGCAACTAGTTCATCCAAAATCTTATTCTAGCGATTTTGATACCGATGAACCACAATTACGAAAGACGGTGAGTAGCGGGAATTCCTCATTCCCTAGACGTTCTTTATTTGATTTGATATTTCCGCACTTTGTCTGACGATTGTGACAGGATCGCCAAAGGCAAATTTCTCTCTTCTTAAATAGCCAGGTTGATTGGAACAAACACGGTCATTCGTCCTCCCTGTGTTCGATAACCCGCTCGTTGCTACACCGTGCACTTGCGGTAAAACTACAACCGTTCTCTGGGTGTATATCCGGGCACGACCAGCTACTCACCGTATTTCGTAAATGTGGTTCGTCGGTATCAAAATTGCTAGAATAAGATTTTGGATGAACTAGTTGCAACTGAGTGTAGAACCAAGCTCACGCTCTCGCGCTGTTGCCGGTCTATAGCTATCCTAGGTTTGGGTCCAATCTCTTGCAAACCCTAGCCTAGGGAAGCTAGCATTAGGATCAACATCATCGTTCAATCACGTACCGAGCCCAATCTCTTGCAAACTCGGCCCGCGACCTAGGTTGGGATAGTTCCTACCCGTCCAATCTCTTGCAAACGGGTATCGGCACGGAATTGCAACCGGAAACCCTAGTATCGGTCCAATCTCTTGCAAACCGATACTACGGAAATTCGATTCCAACCCAATTCGGATTTCTAGGGCTTCCTATCGAATTGGGATCCAATCTCTTGCAAATCCCAATCGGTATGAACTCCTAGCTATCCGTAGTAAACCGATCCCAAACTAATCCCTAAACAACAATTCTAGCAAAATTTCTACTAATTCATCACAAATATGAAATTGGGCTTGTAGGGTTCATCCCCACGCCCCAAGACGCGGAGACTACTCACAATTCATAGCGCAAACACAAGAATAATCAATGAAATAAGCAATAGAATTCATCACAATATTGAGATAAGCAATAAAAATAGAATTTTTAGAGAAGAGAGAGGCAAACCAATGGAGTTCTTCAATTAATCCAACAAAAATCAACTTTAGTCCTCTCTCCAATCACAAGAATAAAACTAAAAAGTAAACCTAAAAAGCTGTAAAATCTCAGAGAAAAGCTCTCCAAAACTAGGGTAAAAACAGGGGTTAATACCCCCCAAAATCGTCCAAAAACTGTGACCAAAATACCCTTGCGCAGCCTGTTTTCCGCAATTTTCGCTACAGGCAGCGCGTCGCACTCGGCCGAGTGACAAAAGTCGCTCGGCCGAGTGAGAAACCCTATAAATTTCCAGTAAGTCTTGATCTTCAGGGGTCTTCACTTCGGGGGCGGCTCGGCCGAGTGAGTTGTCGTCACTCGGCCGATGGCTTCTTGGTACTCGGGCGGTCGGGATTATCCACTCGGCCGAGTGGGTCTTCTGAAGCTCAGGCAGCCGAAAAACAGTAAGTTGGCGATTTTTGAATGGCTTCGTCTGGGCGCCACTCGGGCGGACGGGGTCTCGTCACTCGGCCGATGTGGTATCTGTCGCTCGGCCGAGTGCACATATGAATCGTGTCTGATCTGGTCGGCCGAGCGGTGTCTCGCTGGTCGGCCGAGTGACTCCTTCACTCGGCCGAGTGAGACACTAAAAATGCCCAAACAGCTTGTTTTGGCCTCCTCGTCGCTCCTGAGACGTCTGTTCTTCTTCCGCTCCTCTCCAACAGCAAAATACCCCTTGGGGTGATCGTCGGTGACCCCCTGGAGTAAGCACATCTCGAGATCACTCCAAATCGCGTCAAATCACCTGAAATGCGACAAAAACAACAAATCGTGAAAAGCATCGCAATATCGTCGATATATCGTGAAAAACATGATTTGGGCGATCTAAATGGCATGCAAACATGCTGGAAAAAAGTGTAAAATAAGGAGTGATCAAAACCCCCCAAGCTTGCCTCTTACTCGTCCTCGAGGAAGATAAGTAAAAGGCGAACCCGGTGGATTCGAAAAACGAAAACGGCGAAAAATGAAGAATGAAAAACGGAGAAGAATGAAAAACGAAATAAAAATAAAAAATAAAGAAGAAAGAAAGAAGCGAAGAGGTAAGCTGCTAGATCATTCTCTCAGGACGTGGGTTCCGCTTACTCATATAGCATGCACTGAATGAAAAACACATGTCAAAGAATTTTATTTTGATATCATAGTATAATAGTGCAAATAGAAATAGAAACCCCACGAACAACAATATAATCATGAAAAACGGAATAATCTTATAATTAACATCGTCTGAATCATTTAAAGCGGTATACAAATCACAGATCACACACTTTTCAATTGAATGCTTTCTATGAGGAGTATAAGAGTATCACACAATAGAATAGAGAGAATAGAAAAGTACGGATTTCATGATATGAATGCTAGGCTTAGATTTCTGGATTTCGTAAAGCTAGAAATAATCTCACCGAGTATAGAATATTACTTAGCCTAGGTTGTCGTGCAACGTCAAGTAGTCACTCTCTCACACATCAATAGATTCTCTCCCCCAAGCTTATCTATAAGCATGGTGGCATAAAAAATATTCACATCCCCATTTTTGTAAAGCTCCAAAAGCAATGAAAATGAAAACGAAAAGAGAGAAGAAAGAAAGAAAGTGAGATGGGATCTTTTATTGAGGATTTTTCCTCCCTTTTTTTTCTTTTCTCTTTTTTTTTGTTTTTTTTTGATATAGCATATACACACAACGATCCCAACTCAAAGAGAGATAATGATATACAAGAATATTTTCTCTCTCTCTTTTTTTTTGAATAAGAAGTTTGGAGCTAGGAATTAATAGCGGGGGAAATGCCATATAATAGAATCGCTAAGGGGAGATTCACCAATGATTTTAAAAGTAGAGAAATGATGTTCAAGATTTGTGGAGAAAGAAATAGATATATCTCTCGGTTCACTCTATAAGACATGCACGACAACTTCAGCAGGGTAATCTAATCTACTCAGTTTCGATCACAAAAAAGCTAACTAATCCAGATTTATCATAGCTAGCATCATTCAATCATCCTGAAGTGAAATGTACAATTCATGCATATATAAGTGATATAGGAAAAGAAATCAGTACTCCAGATATAAGCATTCAATGCGTGAATCTTGGTGTGTTTTCTGTGATAGCATACATATGAATATTCAGACTCAGCTAATAATAAAATTTCATCCATTTTCATGTGGAAAAAGTGTGGGTTACTATCTCTAGGTGCAAGGCAAGTCATAGCATATGATATCAGAAATAAAGTCTAAGACATGACAAATATAGCATGCATATAGAGTAAGCTAACTCCACATCATCATCATCATAGAAAAGTCATCTCTAGCATGAGATGAAAAAGAAAGAAATAAAAATAAAGGGAAAATAGAACTAATTACAATGCGGCACACAGAAAAATAAGAAAAACGTGATGCATGGTAAAATAAAGGGAAAAAAATGATGAAAATAAGTGCAAAAGCGGAAAATGGTGTGAAAAACTAAAAATAAAGGTGGCAAATCGAAAAAAGAACGTGAGAACTCACTCCCCCAAGCTAAATGGCACAGTGTCCTCAATGTGCAAAGTGGGGCACACCGAGAGACAAGTAATGTGAGGGGAAAGTGAGGGTGCATGCATGATGGAAAAAAGAAAATAAAAATAAAGAAATGAAAAATATTATGCGGACATGATGCATGCAAATATAGGAGTGATACAGATAGATAGATGTGGCACCAAAAACTCTCCATCTCTCCCAAAAAAGATATATAAAGATACGGTCAGAATGAGAATCCCAAAATAAGTGAGGGGAGGGGTGGACAAAAATGCAACAGGACCCAGCAGAAACGGGCAGCACAACGGCAAAAATAAACGATGGCATCAAGGGTGCCTAAGGGGGTGGTGCTGCGCCGTCTCCGTCCTGAGGCGGAAGTGGTGGGGTGGCTGGACAGGCTGCTGGGCGGGTGTGGGTGTGGAAGTGGTAGCAGGCTGAGTGCGTGTGGAAGTGTGGGTGGGAACCTGCTGGGTGGGCGCGGGTACGCGGGGGAGACGCTCCAGTACCTGGTTAAGACAGTAGTGAATCTGCGGGAGCAGGTCGAAGCTACCCGCCATCGCAGAGACGGTGGATGACAGGGTCCGAAGGTCGCCTCTGAGGCCACTCACCGCCCCCTCTAAAGCACGAATGCTCTGAAGTACAGTATCAGGGGGAGGTGGTGCAGAGGGACGCACCGGTCTGGGCTGTGCAGGGCGGGGCTGGCGTACTCTGGTGGCGTAGGTGATGGGCTCAGCGGGTAGGGGAACAAAAGGTGCTGCGCTCGCAAGTGGGGGCCTGGCCTCAGTGCGAGGCTGGGCGGGACGGTGAGAAGTGGAGGCAGCAGCAACGAAAGAAGAATACAAAAGAGGCAGCGAGGCGGCCGGAGAGGTCGGTGGCACAGAAGTGTGGACATACGCCATGACACTCTCGGAAAATACAGCAGCAGTGGAGACAGAGGGCTCTCCGCACTCAACTACGGTCGGCGGGCGCTCGGGTGGGGCAGAAGAAACGGGCTCGGTGGACAGAGGGCCAGTGGTGGTGGTGACAGGCGTGGAAGCAGCGGAAATGGGCTCAGCTAAGGTACTCCCGACACCGATAGAGGTGTGGACAGAGGTGTCAGGAGCATCGGAAACATCGGGAATAGGCTGAGGGGCCACGGGGTCAACAGGGGCAGTAGGCTCAGCAGGTGCAACAGGGTCTGCGGGGGCAGCGTGGACAGCATGGGCAGCGTGGGCCTGCTCGGCCTCCTCGGCCTCGAGCACGTAAGCGACGGGGATGAGAACATCCATCGCAGGGAGCCAGTCCACATGGGCTGGTGCAATCTGAGTCCGAGCGGGGCTCGGAAGAATCATGTAATCGGCACCGTAAGGGCCGTGCAACCAGACCCAGTGTCGCTCACCGTGCGGACGAAGCATCTTCATCCGGGCCATAACATCAATCGACAGAGAAGTGGGGCCCGGTGCTCGTCGCATGTCGTCAGGGAAGTCCTCGTCGGTCATAAGGGCAAGCAAGGTGATCAGGCCGCCGCAGCATATCGGTGGCGAGCGCCCACCGATACAATGATGTGGTCCAAAAACCAAGCCGCGACATCAATCACGACGGCGGGGACAAGCTCATCGCCATCCCTAGATAGAGCTCTGGGCCGTGTCATCGCGTAGAGCATGTAGAGCTCTGGCGTGGACATCGTGCCCGGCTCATATCTGGCCAAAAAGGTCGTCGCCATAAGGCGCTGAGCTATACGGAGACAGGGATGGACAATGGCCGAGGCCTTGGCCCTACTAGGGTCAAAGGGAGTGTGGAGACCCGTAATCCGGGCCCAGAAGGCACCGGCGTCGAAGGAAGGTGGGGGGATATGGGTGGGGGCGTAACCTCGATCGGCCCCGGGGACATCGGGCCATGAGAAAAATGCTCTCATCTTACCGAGAGTGACCTGGCACTCCCGGTCCATGAACCGAAACGAGCATCCCTCGTCGGTCCGGGCGATCGAACTAAGTACCTCAAGTGTCGGACGGACAAACGTGTCCGCCGACACCTGAAAGAAATCTCGCCAGCCCACGTTGTCGTACAACGTGAGCATCCCCTCTAGTACCCCCAGGCGTCCTAGGTCGGCAAGGTGTGCAAACCTGGAGGGTACGATCAAGCGCTGGGAGATACGCTCGAAAGCGACGTGGTGTGCGTCGTTCCGGAACGTGATCCCCAGCGGCCCGATCAGTGGAGCTGGAGGTGGTGGCTGTGGAGCGGCAGGGAGCGGTTGTGTGGGGTGTGCGGGCTGTGCGGGCCCTGCAGGCTGTGCGGGGTGGAAGGTGTGTGTGGGAGAAGGCAGAGGAGAGTCCTCCAACTCGTGGGAGGGGCCGGTGTCATCCGACCGCTTCCGCTTGGCCGAAGCTCTCCTCGACCGCGGCCGTGTCCGGGGCGGCATATGGGCCCCAAGCGCGCGCCGAAAAACGTGAAAAGTGCGGCGTGTGCAAAATAAAGGAAAGAGTGTACCCTGACACGCCGCGAGTGCTAAGCAATGGAAGCGTGCGAAGACAGCGCCTCCGCGAAGCCCAAATCAGTCCCTAGGAGCTCCCATGGGCTCCCCTAAGCTCACAAAAACAACCTGCGCATGAAATGGAGATATCAGCGGGTAATATTCAAAACGTATGGAGCATTAGGGGTATAATAGATAGATATAGAAATTAATTTGGGTTTGGGGGTCGTTAAGCACAAGGATCCTTGAAAAATACACAAAAAGAGGAGAAAAAGGCGAAATAGGCGATACCGGAGGTGGCCGGAGTGGTGGCCGCCGGCGGCGACTCGGGCGAGGCGTGGCGGGGGCTCGGCCGGTGGTGGCTGGCCGAGCGGCGGCGCGGTGACGGCGGTCGGGCGAGTAGGGGGTGCGAGCGGGCGAGGGAGCTGAAGGGTCGGGGAAAAAATCGCGTGCGTCGTTTCGAAAAACGAGCCCGACCCCCCCCCCCCCCCCTTTTTATAGGAAAAGTTACGACTCGGCCGAGTGATGAGGTCACTCGGCCGAGCGAGATCAATGGAAAATTCCTCCCCGCTATCGCTTCGACCGAGTGGCCTTGCCAGCCTCGGTCGGGTGGAGTAAGTCCATTCGGCCGAGTGGCTCAAGCTACTCGGCAAGACTCACCTTAGGAGCGTATCCGTTTTACTCGGCCGAGTGAATATATATACTCGGCCGAGTAGCAGTTATACTGAAATCAGGAAATTAAACAGAGAGTTGGGTACAGCAGACTTCCCTCGTTCGTGAGCGGCTCGGCCGGACGAACTTGTGTACTCGGCCGAGTGACTAGTATACTCGGCCGAGTGAGCCTTGTGTTCTGCTGTTTGTCTTCGTTTGGGATCTAAACTCCGTCTTTCTTCCTCCAGTCGATTTCATCTTCCTCCTAAGCATCGAGCGCCTTCCTAGGGTGCTCCTTATCACCTCGTTCATCCTCCTCATGATGGATTTACCTATCTCCTCTCCTGTCAAGAAAAATAGGACCCGTTATCACAAAATTTTTGAGCGAACGACTCAAAACACTAAAAATTTCTAAAACAAAAATAAAAGAAAAATGAAAATAATGCAATAACCGTCGGGTTGCCTCCCGACAAGCGCTCGTTTAAGGTCGTGAGCTCGACCCCCTATGATTTTCAATTAATACGGGATGTTTGGTGCATATGAGATGCACCCATCAAACTTTCCGGGGAGAACGCTTGGATTCGGAAGTTGCGACGGCGTGTTCTCCCTCGGTGGTCTCCCGTCTCGAATAGTGTTGGGGGGAGGCTCCCCCAAGCTAGCGTTTGCTCCGGTCAACGGCTTCACCGGTGACGCCGATTTCCGTATCGGCGGAGCTTTCTTCGGAGACTTCAATTTCGAGAGCTTGCAGAGCTCTCGAATCCTTGCGAAATCAGCGTCGCCTTCATCATTTTCAGCGGAGAGGTCGGGGGAATCATCTATCTTCTCATCTCGGCCCAAATCCGGGCCTTCCTCGAAATCCTCATCGAATAGAGCGCCAATCGAGTGAGGGATCGCCTCTTCAATTACCTCGTCAAGGAGGTCCATGTAGTCAAGCTCCTCGTGGTAAGGCATGTGTTTCATAGCCTTAGGAATGTGAAGCTCCACCTCGATGTTGCCGACGTTCAAAGTTAGGGTACCTTCTTGCACGTCGACAATCACACCGGCCGTGGCGAGGAACGGGCGTCCAAGTATCAATGACGTATCTCCCTCCTCCTTAACGTCCATGATCACGAAGTCACATGGCAAGCATATTCCCCCTGGGACTTGTAGTGGGATGTCTTCGGCAATCCCTACCGGCCTCGTTATCCGCCCATCGGCCAATTGTATCCGCATGTCGGTAGGTTTCAACTTCGTCCCGGTGTTTAGCCTTAAGAACATGGAGAGAGGCATGAGGCTCACATTAGCCCCTAAATCTACCAACGCCTTTTGAAGAGGGACGCCGCCCAAGGTGCAAGGAATTCGAAAACTCCCCAGATCATTGAATTTAGCCGGCTCCTTCTCTCTCTTGGTGAACCAAGAGCCCTCCTCGGCTAGCATAATCTTCTCCTTCCTCTTTCTCCCCGAAATCAAATCCTTTAAGAATTTAGCATATGTGGGGATCTCCACGATGGCGTCAAGGAAGTGAATGTTGAGGCTAACCCCTCTCAGATACTCGAGAAATTTTGCTAGCCTTTTCTCCATTTTCGCTCTAGCAAGCCTTTGGGGGAATGGGACCGGTGGCATGAAGCGCCTTTCCTCAATCAATTGCTCCGCTCTAGATTTCTCCTTCTCTTGTGGCTCTTTCTCCTTCTCAACTTCAACTACCGGCTCAATTGGCTCCAAACTTTCCTCCACGGGCTCCTCGGTAGGAATCATGGCGGGGGTGGTATCCTTCCCGCCTCTAGTAGTAACGGCAACTACGGCATTGATGTGGCCGGTGTTGCCCCGTGGGTTTTGCTCGGGTTGCGCCGGCAATCGTTGAGTGTTCCGATTGAGCAACGCCAATTGCTCCAATATTTGAGCCACAACGGTATTAAGGGAGTCTTGCCCCTCCTTCAAGGTAGCATTGACCTTATTTTGCTCGATCATAAACGCCTCCACTCTAGCTTCGAAGTCGGATCGTTGTTGAGCTTGTGGAGGGTTTTGATTTTGATTCCTCCACCCTTGATTGTATCTGGGTGCCCTATAAGGTGGAATTTGTTGCTTCGGTTGGAAACTTTGTTGTGGAGGCCCCCTCGGCGGATAGTGTTGTTGTTGGGGTGGTGGTGGTGGTCGAGCTTGTTGAGGCGGTGGTTGTGGCGGGTTCAAAGCTCCTTCATTATTGGCGTAGGAGAATCCGGGATGATTTCTTACGGCCAGATTGGCCCAATACCCTTGGTTCCCCGCGACATATTGTACTTGCTCCAAGGATCCTTCTACTTGCTCTCCTCCCTCATACATGGCTTGAGATTGGTCTTGCCAATCACACATTTGGTTCGTTGGTGTGGAGGTGGAAGGGGCTCCTTGGGGCTCCGTGATAAACTTCTCCAGTCTCTCCACCACCTTGTGGAGAGAATCAAACTTTCTTGTAAGCTCCGCTACGGCCTTCGCTTCGTAGACACTAGTTGGCTTCAAGGAGGACGTAGAGTGTCCTCGCTCATCGCCCCATTGTTGATTGTTTGAGACCATCTCCTCAATTAGGGCCGTAGCTTCTTCGAGAGTCTTAGATAAGATAGCACAATTCGCCGCGGCATCAATAATTTGTTTGGTCCCCGGTTGGAGACCGTTGTAGAAGCTATGAACTAGCTCCCAATCTTCAATGCTATGGTGCGGGCATTGATGCTGCAGATCCTTAAAACGCTCCCAAGCCTCATAGAGCGTCTCTTGGGGTCCTTGCTTGAAGGACATGAGGGCGCTCCGGATCTTCACCGTCTTGGAGGGCGGATAGAACTTGTCAATGAATGCACTCGCCAACTTGTCCCAAGTGGTGAAGACCCCCTCAGCCTGCGTCCTCAGCCAATAATGTGCCTTGTCTTTTAGCGTGAAGGGGAAGAGACGCAGTCTGATGGCATCGATGGAGACCCCCGGCATCTGAAATGTGGCGCACTTCGACAAGAATAATTGGATGTGGTAGTGAGGATTTTCATGGGCATTTCCATGAAATGGATCCTGCTACATCAAACCCACTAGTCCAGTCTTTAGCTCGAAGTTCTTGTCAGCCACCAACTCCGGCATGGCAATGGATGAGGTAGTAGAAGAGGTCTTAGGCCGGAGCCTATCTCGAATAGAAATTATCCTCGCCATCCTTGCCGCTAATTGGTCCGCAGTTTCCGGGTTGGTCATAAACCTCCCTTCCCGATCTTGTCTCCTTTCCGCTCTAAGTCTCCGTGCGGTACGTTCGATCTCGGGGTCAAATAATATAGCTTCAGGGTCCGCCGTAGATCTCGTGTACATGCACAGGGAAAACAGAGTTTCAAAGAAATGATTAGTACCGTGGAAGGGTTAGGTAAAAATAAAAAATAAAATAATAATAATAATAATAATAAAGAAATAGCTAGGGTGGTAAGATCAAACGCAATCGCCTCCCCGGCAACGGCGCCAAAAACTTGATCGAACCCGGATATACACCCGGAGAACGGTTGTAGTTTTACCGCAAGTGCACGGTGTAGCAGCGAGCGGGTTATCGAACACAGGGAGGACAAATGAACGTGCTTGTTCCTATCAACCTGGCTATTTTAAGAAGAGAGAAATTTGCCTTTGGCGATCCTGTCACAATCGTCAGACAAAATGTGGAAATATCAAATCAAATAAAGAACGTCTAGGGAATGGGGAATTCCCGCTACTCACCGTATTTCGTAAATGTGGTTCGTCGGTATCAAAATTGCTAGAATAAGATTTTGGATGAACTAGTTGCAACTGAGTGTAGAACCAAGCTCACGCTCTCGCGCTGTTGCCGGTCTATAGCTATCCTAGGTTTGGGTCCAAACTCTTGCAAACCCTAGCCTAGGGAAGCTAGCATTAGGATCAACATCATCGTTCAATGGCGTACCGAGCCCAATCTCTTGCAAACTCGGCCCGCGACCTAGGTTGGGATAGTTCCTACCCGTCCAATCTCTTGCAAACGGGTATCGGCACGGAATTGCAACCGGAAACCCTAGTATCGGTCCAATCTCTTGCAAACCGATACTACGGAAATTCGATTCCAACCCAATTCGGATTTCTAGGGCTTCCTATCGAATTGGGATCCAATCTCTTGCAAATCCCAATCGGTATGAACTCCTAGCTATCCGTAGTAAACCGATCCCAAACTAATCCCTAAACAACAATTCTAGCAAAATTTCTACTAATTCATCACAAATATGAAATTGGGCTTGTAGGGTTCATCCCCATGCCCCAAGACGCGGAGACTACTCACAATTCATAGCACAAACACAAGAATAATCAATGAAATAAGCAATAGAATTCATCACAATATTGAGATAAGCAATAAAAATAGAATTTTTAGAGAAGAGAGAGGCAAACCAATGGAGTTCTTCAATTAATCCAACAAAAATCAACTTTAGTCCTCTCTCCAATCATAAGAATAAAACTAAAAAGTAAACCTAAAAAGCTGCAAAAATCTCAGAGAAAAGCTCTCCAAAACTAGGGTAAAAACAGGGGTTAAATACCCCCCAAAATCGTCCAAAAACTGTGACCAAAATACCCCTGCGCAGCCTGTTTTCCGCAATTTTCGCTACAGGCAGCGCGTCGCACTCGGCCGAGTGACAAAAGTCGCTCGGCCGAGTGAGAAACCCTATAAATTTCCAGTAAGTCTTGATCTTCAAGGGTCTTCACTTCGGGGGCGGCTCGGCCGAGTGAGTTGTCGTCACTCGGCCGATGGCTTCTTGGTACTCGGGCGGTCGGGATTATCCACTCAGCCGAGTGGGTCTTCTGAAGCTCAGGCAGCCGAAAAACAGTAAGTTGGCGATTTTTGAATGGCTTCGTCTGGGCGCCACTCGGGCGGACGGGGTCTCGTCACTCGGCCGATGTGGTATCCGTCGCTCGGCCGAGTGCACATATGAATCGTGTCTGATCTGGTCGGCCAAGCGGTGTCTCGCTGGTCGGTCGAGTGACTCCTTCCCTCGGCCGAGTGAGACACTAAAAATGCCCAAACAGCTTGTTTTGGCCTCCTCGTCGCTCCTGAGACGTCCGTTCTTCTTCCGCTCCTCTCCAACAGCAAAATACCCCTTGGGGAGATCGTCGGTGACCCTCTGGAGTAAGCGCATCTCGAGATCACTCCAAATCATGCCAAATCACCTGAAATGCGACAAAAACAACAAATCGTGAAAAGCATCGCAATATCGTCGATATATCGTGAAAAACATGATTTGGGCGATCTAAATGGCATGCAAACATGCGGGAAAAAAGTGTAAAATAAGGAGTGATCACGTCCTCATGGTCGTTAGCATTTGGGTCTGGCTGCATGGTCCCCACGGAGCAGATTACATGATTCTCCCGAGCCCTACTCGGATGCATATTGAACCCGCGGGCGGGGACTGGATTCCACCGATGGATCTTCTCATCCCCACCGTGTATGTGCTAGAGCCTGAGGGCGCTCAGCAGGAGCCCCTCAGCCCGCACATGATCTGTTTGCACCTTTCGGCACCTCTGTCCACACGTCTGTTAGTGTCGAGAGCACTTTAGCTGAGCCGTCCACCCCCACCACCCCCACCACCCCCACCACTGTGCCTATCCCTGATGATCCCATCACCACTCTGAGCCTCGAGCATCCCCCCACCATAGTTGAGAGCGACGAGCCCTCTTTTACCTCCGCCGTGGAGACCCTCTCTGTAACGCCCCGCTTCCCAAAAGACACCGGAAGCGAGAGCGTTACGCGGTCCGCTTGAACTGGAGCGGTGAAGCTCGAGTTCAATAAGCGTCTGTGATAAAAACACAGAAGAGGTCCTTGCATTTGCGAATCAGAACAATCAGAAAACATTTCATTAAATTAAAGAGGTGAAAAGCCACATCCAGAGATACATAGTGTTCGTACACCAAATTAAACAATAAGCCACAGCTGGGCTAAAGTAGTGACAAAAGAACGTACACAACTACAGCAAGTGACTAAAAGTAAACTAAGAAAACTAGTGGTAGAGGGGTCCTCTAGTCCTCAGCTGGAAGGGGCACTGCGTCAGGTGCGAACTCCTGACTCTCTAAGTCTGGCGTCTCGTATGCGTCCTCCGGGTACTCAAGCGCTGAATCTGACATACATCCACAAACATGAATGTATGTCAGCTAGGGGTCTGCAAGAAGAGTTAGCATCCCAAGGCAAAGTGTATGACAAATATATGAATTTTAGAAGCATCAATATTTTAAGAAAAGTGACTGCAGCAATTTAACGTTAACAAATATATAGAAACGGAAACAACATCCCTAACATGCAGTTCTAAACAGTTGCAAGATCAAAGTTAAGATTTCACTGAGTTTGTTAGCATTTCAATTTAAAGATGTCCAAGTTAGCGTTGCAATGTCCATGTCAAGAATTCTCATCTAATCTAGGGTTCTCGCCTTTAGGTCGTGATGAGAAGGTCGTTCCTCTCACGGGGGCTTACCGTGATTGACACTAACCCACCGCGTCGGGTGGTGCTCTTGAGGAGAGTACCTTTCATACGCCCAGTGGCCGCTCAACCCTAACCCCACCCCAAAGTTTTGCCGGAACACGAGCCGGCCTAGTCGACTCACACGACATCACGATATCACAAGTTCACCTTTGAGGCGCACGATTTCACGATGCCACTCTCAAGTAAGATGTACATGACTTAGATGTTGTCAATGTTCTTGTTTCACAACATTTACAATAAATACAAGGGATGTCGAACAGGTTGGTTTAATGAACAATTTACAGTAAACGATTTACTTCGCCAATGTTTTAAAATTTGATTCTCGTCGGGTAATATGTCAAAGTGTCACATTTCGGTTTAGAACATTATAAAGACATTTTCATGCGACATTATAAGTACGTTTTGCAAGATACACACATCAAAGCAAAAAGACGCAATTATTCATCAACTTCAAAAATTCATATTTAATTGCACACTTACCTGTAGTGACGCGAGTTGGGTATCCGAGCTGACGTACAAGGTGCGTGATATATCTGTGCCAACGGATACGCGACATCAAGCTTAAGGAATCCATTATAAAACTAAATATGTATACCATCTAACCTTATTCACACAAATTCAATAGATATACATGTACTAAGTTATAAAGTAAAAGCTGACATGCTACACACATTACAGCTAACATTTATTTATAAATCGCAAGATGTGACAGTAACCTATATTATAGCTACACAAATGATAATAGTATAATATATATATATATATGGTACCTCATTCATTATGTCCCACTGTAGTGTCAGAGAGCACTTAAAAACATAGCTAATGTATACATTATTTAAACTTAAGGCTAAAGTAAATATTGTATAACATGTCTACTATTCACTCATGCACGCATGAAGGTACTTACGTGTGTGTAGGTGGGGGGAGCAAGCGACGGAGCAGGGTCGATGGCCGTGGCGGTGTTGCTGGAGATAGCGAGGTGGAGATGGGGTGCCGGGGCTGTGTCGAAACACTGGGGGAGCTCGGGTCTGTGATGGTGGTCACGGTGAGAGTGCAGCAGCTCCGGTCAGCAGCTGGGCTCGCCGGAGAGGCCACGCGAGAGGAGCTCGGTCACGGGGGAGGCCGGAGCTCGGAGATCTGGCTGGTGGGTGGCTGTCGGAGTGATGGCAGGCCAGATCTGAGCGTGGCAGCAGCGAGGAGGGCTCCGGCGTCAGGGGGCCGCGGGGAGAGGAGCTCGCACGGAGGGGGGCCTCGGGTTCACGAGTGTTGCGAGGGTGAGGGGCAGAACTTGGTTGCTCCACCGGAGGAGGAGGAGGAGAAGAGTCGCACGCGAGCGATTCAAGGTGTGGGGACTGGGGGGGTCTGCGGCTTGCGAAGAGGTCCGTTCGGTGGTCGGCATTTGGAGGGCTAGCTGCGGCGTTTGCGTGGTTGGGAGGCAACTGCCGGCGTTGAGGGGCTCGAGGGGAAGAAGGCACGAGTTGGGGCGGCTGCTCTTTAGTCTCTAGGGTTTTATCCTAGGGTTATAATCTTTATATAGTAGGGTGACTCTGTGGGTTCTTTGCACTTGGGGTTTTAATGTAGGTTGTGTGCTGGGGATTTCGAAAGGAGCATCACGTGTGAGTGCAAGGCTCAGTTGCTATAGGCTATAGCATAGGTGTTATTTTATTATTATGATAGAAGTAGGGTGGCCTAGGTTTCTATACATGCACATTGATTTAGCCCTACACAAGTATGTGTGCTGTGAGGTGTGAATGATCCAATCGTGAACTAACCTTAGGGTTAGGCTTAGGGTTGTTTTGAATTTAAAAACTGTTATTATCAATTATAAAGAAGACTCACACCCACTCTCTCTCTCTCTCTCATGTGTGTGCGGCCTGGGAATTTGTTGGGTTCAATTTCAGCATGGGTATCTAGTAACATGGGTGCGTGAGCTCCTATTTGGGTTCTTGGGTTCAAAATCGGGTGGCTGATATTAGGTTAGGCTAGGAGTTTGAAATATAAAAATAATAAGATTAACTTGGTATAGAGGGGAGTAATCAGAGCTAATAAAATCAGTTAATAACAGGTTTAATTGCGTCTAACTAGGAAAGTTACCAAACATTGAATTAATGAGTTTTATTAGGATTTAATATGGGGAGTTCTCATTTGAATTCAAAAGTTTAAATTAACTATAAGAAGAGTTGCTATAAAAATAATAATAATAATAATAATAATAAGATTGAAGGACAAAAAATGGATACAGGTACGGTGACAGAAATGTTGGACCACTGGTACGGGAAGAAATACACGGGAGATAATACGGATAGCGTAATGGTGAGAACCGGTCGTTACATCCTACCCACCTTAAAAACGATTCCGCCCTCAGAATCTTATCGGCTAAGACACGGGGAAAATATCAGGGTAACGCTCGTATCTCTCTTCTAATGTATACACACGATAAATAACCTTCATGCCATACCCAAATAGTATTTCTAATATTAATGTCAACACCAAAAGTATTACCACCGATAATACTAATCAATGCCAATGCTACTAGTAGTAACTATACACATACACACGTTACCAGTTACCAATTACGTATTTATACAACATGTTTAACATCAACCCACCAATATAATGCAACCAATATTATACCCGACGAATAATAATACTTACTACACAACCACATCAATTTACTAGCTGTAAGTATGCCAACACCTTGCACACTCACATCATTATTAATACACAATATATTACCATATATCTCATACACTCCCAATCTTTAATGATATAATACTACATGTCACATAAAAATATCACTAATAAGAAATACAATCATTCTTAGTCAATTAACACTTCAATTGTACAATCACTTTCACATACCGCATACTATTATATACGCATTATAATATATAACACTACACATATATACATGCATGTAATACCTTATACTATACCCAGATTTATATAAACTTTACCCCTAGTACTAGGGTCATAGTAATCTACACACCTTAGGATCAAATCCGTCCTCGGAATCCCTTAAATAGGCCAACGTATGGGTGAGCGGACTTAGACACTAAGGTCACTCTATCCCAGTCAAACATCATAAGGAAACCATATACATCCATTTGCATACACTTACTCATGTATCACGCACTTTCAAATATTTATACATACGTTCATTTTACACACATATACATGCTCACACTACTACACGCCTACCTCATATCTATATAGAACAGTAATATACACACACACCGGTATTCACAACCATGGTAATTTACATAGGGCTAGTACACTATTACATACATCCATATTTCGTAGTCACAAACATACATATATGCATACCTACTGGTATACACATGCTCACACATCACCCCGTAGGGGTAATACGATAATCCTACCATACATGAAGCACGCTTATTTATACCATATATATACACACCTATAACTAACCACATACACATATATTCACATGCACACGTCAAACATACTAACATGTAGGTCACATAATAATCTGCACATATCACTATACGTACACCTATTATCATTACACCTAACATGCACATCACTGTAGCATACAGTTATAATCATTAACAAGTACGACTAAGGTATATATATATACCCTAGTAACTAGCCAAAACTAAATCAATCACGCTCAGGTATTCCTATAGTGATATAGCTAATCGCTCGCCTAAATATAAATATAACACTTACTGCTCTATACTCGTCTGAATACATACCTATCACAATTTACCGTACGTACATGCACACACAACATAATAGATCATCACATTATACTAATATATTAAGGGAAAACACATGTAGACCTGAGTGGTACATAGAGATTCACACGCACGGGCCCACACCCACTATCTATACACATGCACAACAACAAAACTACAATCACTGCTAATGGTCCTACTATTCTTACATTAAGGCTGACATAAGCACTCACAAGCACCAATACGAAAATTAATCAATAGTGTTGAATTCAGAGTTGAAAGATGTAATGAATTAATGCTGTGATGGACGGCTCCGAAGGTGGTATGGGTAAGCGAGTAGTTTGGTTGGGTGGCACAAAATATCTAAGGATAATTAAATAATTATGAAGATAGGGGTATGAGAGGGAAAAATAACATCGTTATAATTTATGTAGGATAGTGAGCATACGGTAGGAATTAAAACGTAAAATGTGATCAGTCAAATAATACGTGAAGAGTAATATGGACATAGTGTCGTAGTGTTCGTTTTGCGAATGAAAATAGGCTTGTAAAAGAAAACAGAAAATTTTCTTTCCTTAAAATATTTGAAGACAATGATTATAAAACTAACACACAGGATTTTGAAATCCTATTTAATTTAAGAAAATATTTTAAAGTATGTATCAATGACCGTTTCGAAATACATTAAAGGAGGTGACATTGGAACTAGCGACTTAGGAATAAGATTTTTAAAAGTTCATTGCCTGAGGAAAAATATAGTAGTTAGGTGAAATAGAAGAGCGAAAGATGTATGTGAGGAAATCGTTATGAGATAGTAGTTAAAGATCGCCTCAAAAGAGTTTCATAATCAATATTGGGTTTAAATCGACTGAAGTGTAGAGAACTTAAGTAAAAGTTTTCGAAAGGGTTTTAAACTTAGCGTAGAATTCAATAAAAATATCGAAAATACTTTTTAGAAGGTCCCGGATCAGCAGGATGGCGGACCCGAAGATCTTAGGTGAATCGATGACAAGAATTAGGTCCGACGATTGAAACGTAAGTACGACTAAGAAGTAACTCCGCGAATACGCTACGATGGCTTTCTACGATCACTAACATGGAAGTGAAATGATTAGGAATTGGTAACATCAGAAGGAAATAATTATTGGATCGACTGAGGTTTAGCACTAAGGTTCCACAACGAACTAGACTGCGATAGGGAAACCGAGGTGAGGGTTCAAAGAGGATTAGGGTCAGGATCTTATGGATTTGGAATATCTCACGCCTAGAAGTCTACTCAATTGCAGGCGTCTCAGGTTCGGCTGGCACGGCAACGATTGCTACGTTCGGTTGGGCCCTAGATTCGATGAATCTAAGCGAGTGACTAACGAAACTCAAGAATCTAGTATGGTCAGAGTTGGATGATCAATCGCTAGGGTGACCTTAAGATGATAATACTTAGTCGTGGCAAGGGTGTCTAACTAATGAGCACGAGCGTCTAACTCTTCTAACTATCCTAGTATTGGGTTTCCCATCGTGCTGAGATGAGGCATTCGAGTAATTTTGCGTACGAACTATTCTGGATGTTTTTGGCTAATGAAAGGTGTTCTCGTTGTTCCGAATTTCGCAGGTTCGAGACCTGCATGGGCCACCAATAAAACCTGTAACGTCCCGCTTCCCAAAAGACACCGGAAGCGAGAGCGTTACGCGGTCCGCTTGAACTGGAGCGGTGAAGCTCGAGTTCAATAAGCGTCTATGATAAAAACACAGAAGAGGTCCTTGCATTTGCGAATTAGAACAATCAGAAAACATTTCATTAAATTAAAGAGGTGAAAAGCCACATCCAGAGATACATAGTGTTCGTACACCAAATTAAACAATAAGCCACAGCTGGGCTAAAGTAGTGACAAAAGAACGTACACAACTACAGCAAGTGACTAAAAGTAAACTAAGAAAACTAGTGGTAGAGGGGTCCTCTAGTCCTCAGCTGGAAGGGGCACTGCGTCAGGTGCGAACTCCTGACTCTCTAAGTCTGGCGTCTCGTATGCGTCCTCCGGGTACTCAAGCGCTGAATCTGACATACATCCACAAACATGAATGTATGTCAGCTAGGGGTCTGCAAGAAGAGTTAGCATCCCAAGGCAAAGTGTATGACAAATATATGAATTTTAGAAGCATCAATATTTTAAGAAAAGTGACTGCAGCAATTTAACGTTAACAAATATATAGAAACGGAAACAACATCCCTAACATGCAGTTCTAAACAGTTGCAAGATCAAAGTTAAGATTTCACTGAGTTTGTTAGCATTTCAATTTCAAGATGTCCAAGTTAGCGTTGCAATGTCCATGTCAAGAATTCTCATCTAATCTAGGGTTCTCGCCTTTAGGTCGTGATGAGAAGGTCGTTCCTCTCACGGGGGCTTACCGTGATTGACACTAACCCACCACGTCGGGTGGTGCTCTTGAGGAGAGTACCTTTCATACGACCAGTGGCCGCTCAACCCTAACCCCACCCCAAAGTTTTGCCGGAACACGAGCCAGCCTAGTCGACTCACACGACATCACGATATCACGAGTTCGCCTTTGAGGCGCACGATTTCACGATGCCACTCTCAAGTAAGATGTACATGACTTAGATGTTGTCAATGTTCTTGTTTCACAACATTTACAATAAATACAAGGGATGTCGAATAGGTTGGTTTAATGAACAATTTACAGTAAACGATTTACTTCGCCAATGTTTTAAAATTTGATTCTCGTCGGGTAATATGTCAAAGTGTCACATTTCGGTCTAGAACATTATAAAGACATTTTCATGCGGCATTATAAGTACGTTTTGCAAGATACACACATTAAAGCAAAAAGACGCAATTATTCATCAACTTCAAAAATTCATATTTAATTGCACACTTACCTGTAGTGACGCGAGTTGGGTATCCGAGCTGACGTACAAGGTGCGTGATATATCTGTGCCAACGGATACGTGACATCAAGCTTAAGGAATCCATTATAAAACTAAATATGTATACCATCTAACCTTATTCACACAAATTCAATAGATATACATGTACTAAGTTATAAAGTAAAAGCTGACATGCTACACACATTACAGCTAACATTTATTTATAAATCGCAAGATGTGACAGTAACCTATATTATAGCTACACAAATGATAATAGTATAATATATATATATATATATATATATATATATATATATATGGTACCTCATTCATTATGTCCCACTGTAGTGTCAGAGAGCACTTAAAAACATAGCTAATGTATACATTATTTAAACTTAAGGCTAAAGTAAATATTGTATAACATGTCTACTATTCACTCATGCACGCATGAAGGTACTTACGTGTGTGTAGGTGGGGGGAGCAAGCGACGGAGCAGGGTCGATGGCCGTGGCGGTGTTGCTGGAGATAGCGAGGTGGAGATGGGGTGTCGGGGCTGTGTCGAAACGCTGGGGGAGCTCGGGTCCGCGATGGTGGTCACGGTGAGAGTGCAGCAGCTCCGGTCAGCGGCTGGGCTCGCCGGAGAGGCCACGCGAGAGGAGCTCGATCACGGGGGAGGCCGGAGCTCGGAGATCTGGCCGGTGGGTGGCTGTCGGAGTGATGGCAGGCTGGATCTGAGCGTGGCAGCAGCGAGGAGGGCTCCGACGTCAGGGGGCCGTGGGGAGAGGAGCTCGCACGGAGGGGGCCTCGGGTTCACGAGTGTTGCGAGGGTGAGGGGCAGAACTTGGTTGCTCCGCCGGAGGAGGAGGAGGAGAAGAGTCGCACGCGAGCGATTCAAGGCGTGGGGGCTGGAGGGGTCTGCGGCTTGCGAAGAGGTTCGTTCTGTGGTCGGCATTTGGAGGGCTAGCTGCGGCGTTTGCGTGGTTGGGAGGCGACTGCCGGCGTTGAGGGGCTCGAGGGGAAGAAGGCACGAGTTGGGGCGGCTGCTCTTTAGTCTCTAGGGTTTTATCCTAGGGTTATAATCTTTATATAGTAGGGTGACTCTGTGGGTTCTTTGCACTTGGGGTTTTAATGTAGGTTGTGTGCTGGGGATTTCGAAAGGAGCATCACGTGTGAGTGCAAGGCTCAGTTGCTATAGGCTATAGCATAGGTGTTATTTTATTATTATGATAGAAGTAGGGTGGCCTAGGTTTCTATACATGCACATTGATTTAGCCCTACACAAGTATGTGTGCTGTGAGGTGTGAATGATCCAACCGTGAACTAACCTTAGGGTTAGGCTTAGGGTTGTTTTGAATTTAAAAACTGTTATTATCAATTATAAAGAAGACTCACACCCACTCTCTCTCTCTCTCATGTGTGTGCGGCCTGGGAATTTGTTGGGTTCAATTTCAGAATGGGTATCTAGTAACATGGGTGCGTGAGCTCATATTTGGGTTCTTGGGTTCAAAATCGGGTGGCTGATATTAGGTTAGGCTAGGAGTTTGAAATATAAAAATAATAAGATTAACTTGGTATAGAGGGGAGTAATCAGAGCTAATAAAATCAGTTAATAACAGGTTTAATTGCGTCTAACTAGGAAAGTTACCAAACATTGAATTAATGAGTTTTATTAGGATTTAATATGGGGAGTTCTCATTTGAATTCAAAAGTTTAAATTAACTATAAGAAGAGTTGCTATAAAAATAATAATAATAATAATAATAATAAGCGTGAAGGACAAAAAATGGATACAGGTACGGTGACATAAATGTTGGACCACGGGTACGGGAAGAAATACACGGGAGAAAATACGGATAGCGTAATGGTGAGAACCGGTCGTTACACTCTCCCGATTATTGTTCTCTACTCCTGGGGAGTCATCTTCTGTGCACTTCACGGCCTCCCCAGCCGTCGACTTTTCGGTCTCCACTGCTGCTGTCTTTTCTGAGAGTGTCGTGACATCTGTCCCCATGTCTGCGTCACTGACCTCTCCTGCCACCTCGTCGTTTGTCACCACTTCTGTTGCTCCTTCCACTTCGACCCTTCCTGCGTCCCAGCCTCACACAGAGGCTGGGCATCACTTAGATAGCACAGCCCCACTTCCACACCCCCTGGTGGACCCATTCACTACCCTAGCCATGCGAGACAGCCCCGCTCTTCGCCTGTTCGTCCTGCTCGACCCGCTACTCCACCTCCCCCCCGACACCTTAGTTCAGCACCTACGTGCTCTTGAGGGGACGGTGAGTGGACTTCGAGCAGATCTTCGGGCTCTCTCCGCTACAGTTAGTACTGTGCAGACCCGCGTTGCTTTGCTCCCTGGTATTCAGGCTTACCTGAACCAGATTCTTCAGCGTCTGCCTCAGCCACCCACACCCACCCAGCGTCCACCCACCCAGCCATCACCTCCGTCGCAGGACGGTGCTGGCGCCACACCACCACCAGCCTAGGCACACACTGGATGCCTTCGATATTTTTGCCATTTTGCTGGTTGTTTTTGAGCCTGCTGATTTTGCACCCCTCTTACACGCACCATTTCGTTCACATTTTGGTCATATCTGTCTATATCTGTTTAGGAGAGAGGGAGTACTTTTTAGGGACACTCATATCTGCATTATTTTGATCTCTGCATGCATCACCTGCATTCTCATATCATTTTCTTTCATTTTTTTTCCATCACGCATGCATCCTCACCCACCCCACCCCACTTTTTGCCTCTCGGTGTGCCACACTTCGCACATTGAGGACATTGTGCACTTTAGCTTGGGGGAGTGAGTTCTCACACTTTCTATTTTTTGTCACCCTTTTTATTTTTATTTTACCACCTTTTCTTCGTTCTTTACACTTATTTTCACTCATTTTTTTCGTTTTTACCATGCATCACGTTTTTCCTACTTTTTATGTGTGTTGCATATGTACAGTAGTTTTTATCTTTTATCCTTATTTATTTCATCTTTTTGTTAGAGATGAATTTTCTGTAATGATGATGACGTGGTACTAGCTTACCTCTATATGCATATTACTTTGTCATGCCATAGTTTTTATTTCAGATATCATATGATATGTCTTGCTATGCATTCGAGATAGTAACCCACACCTTCATATATGGATATGGATGAAATTCTTTTATTAGCTGAGTCTGATAATTTTTACCGTATACTCTTCGTAGAAAACACACCAAGCTTCACGCATTGATTGCTTATATCTGGAGTACTGCTTTCTTTTCTTATATCACATCTTATTGCATGAAAATTGTACGCTTCACTTTCAGGTTGAATGAATGTACATTAGGTTGATATAACTGGACTAGTTTACTTTCTGAGATTAAACTGAGTAGATTAAATTACTCTGCTGAAAGTTGTCGTGCACGTATTATAGAGTGAACCGAGTGTTACATTTATTTCTTTCTCCACATATCTTGAGCATCATTTCTATACTTATATTCATTAGTGAATCTCCCTTTAGCGATTCTATTATTGGCATTTCCCCCGCTATTAAATTCCATGCTCCAATACCCCAAAATCAAAAAGAAAAAAAATATGAATATCTTTCTATTCTTTTGATTTGGGATCACATACGTATATATGATTTGAAAAAAAAAGAAAAAAAGAAAAGAAAAGAAAAGAAAAAAAGAAAAAGAAAAGAGAAAAGAAGCTTATACATGATCACATCTCATACTCTTTCTCTCTTTCTTCCCTCTTTTGTTTTTTATTGGAGCACCAAAAATGGGGAATGTACCTATTGATTTATTTTATGCCAACACGCTTATAGATAAGCTTGGGGGAGAGGATCCAATGATGTGTGAGAGTGTGACTACTTGACTCTGCATGACAACCTAAGCTAGGTAATTTTCTATAATCGGTGAGATTACTAAAAGTTTTACGAAATCCAGGAATTGATACTTAGCATGCATTTCATGAAAACCATACCTTTCTATTCTTATTGATCCAGATTGTGTGATATCTCTTATACTCCAAATAGAAAGCATTCAATTGAAAAGTGTGTGGTCTATGATTATGCGTACCGCTTTAGATGCTTCGGACGATGTTAATTCTAGAATGATTCCATATTTCATATTATTTTGCTATTCTCGGGTTCTCTATTTTTGAATGCATCCTTATACCATGATATCGAGATAAAAATCTTTGGCATGTGTTTAATATTCACCGTATGCTATATGAGTAAGCAGAGCCCACGTCCTGAGAAAATGATCTAGCACCTCTCTCTTTGCTTTCTTTCTTTATTTTCCATCTCTTCCATGTTTTTCATTTTTATCGTTTTTCCCGCCGGGTTCGCCTTTTACTCATCTTCCTCAAGGACGAGTAAGAGGTAAGCTTGGGGGATTTTGATCACTCCATATTTTATACCTTTTTCCACATGTTTGCATGTCATTTTTATCGCCCATATCGCGTTTTTCACGATTATTCGACAATATTGCGATGCTTTTCACTATTTCTCGTTTTTGTCGTATTTCAGGAAATATGGAGCGATTTGGAGCGAATTCGAGATTGATGGATTTGTACGAGCTTAGGGGTGTCTCCCACGGCTCATTGGAGGATTCTTCAGCGATAGAGGATGAGCGGAGGAAGAAGGAAATCAATAGGAGCGACGAGGAGGCAAAAAGAAGAAGATCAGGCATTTCATCACATCACTCGGCCGAGTAGAAGAGCCACTCGCCCAAGCAAGGAAGCCCACTCAGCCGAACAAAACGGATACACACACGAAGGATTCAGCGTATACTCGGCCGAACGAAGATAGCCCACTCGACCGCGTGAGAAAGCTCACTCGCCCTAGTGGCATAGGGAAATTGTCCAGAGAAAGTCCAGAGATACTGGAAATTTCAGAGACCCTGAGGAGGCCCCACTCGGACGAGCATGAATGCTCACTCGGCCGAGTGAAGAAGCCACTCGGCCAAGCCACCCCCGGATGACAGACCCTGCAACATCTGAAGTTACTGTTTTTCTGCAGGGTTTGTCACTCGGCCGAGTGACAAGGGTCACTGGGCCGAGTGACCCTCTCCAACTGATGTTAGGATTGCGGATTTGGGGCTGCGCATAGGCAGTTTGGGCATGATTTTTTGGACGATTTTAGAGGGTATTTAAGCCCTGCTTTTACCCTAGTTTAGAGAGCTTTTTGGAACATTAATTTTTAGACTTTCTTTTAGGATTTTGACGGCTACTCTTCGTGAAATCTCAGCTGGAGATCATTGGCAATTACATTGGTTTGTCTATTTCTATTAAAAACTTGATTTTTATGCATTATTTCTCTTTTGCAATGAATTGTGACGTGATTACTATTGCTTTTTCGGAGATTTGCATGATGATTAGTGAGTAGTGCCGTCGTCCTAGGGCATAGGGATAAACCCTATGGACCCTATCTCTAAATTGTGATGAATTCGTAGATTTGTTGCTAGAATTGATTAAGGTTAGGTTTTGATCGATAGATTATGGGTAGCTAGGAATTCATATCGATTGGGATTTGCAAGAGATTGGATCCCAATTGGTAGGAAGGCCTAGATATTCGATTTAGATTGACAATTGGATTTCTCTAGATTTGGTTTGCAAGAGATTGGACCAAATCTAGGATTTTTAATTGTGAACCTATACTAATATCCGTTTGCAAGAGATTAGATGGATAGGAACTATCATAACCTAGGTCGTAGCTCGAGTTTGCACGAGAGTTGGCTCGAGATACGATTGAACAATGATGTCGTTCTTCACGCTAGCGGCTTAGGCTAGGGTTTGCACGAGAGTGGGCCCTATCCTAGGTTTGCTATAGACCGGCAATAGCGCGAGAGCGTGAGCCTGGTTCTACATTAAGTTGCGACTAGTTCACCTATATTCAAGCTTAGCAACAATGAAATTTATGATTCAAACATATGAGAGAATGTCTATAGTGGGGATTTCTTATCCCTAGACGCTTTATTATAATGATATTTCTTTTGATATTTGAATGATTGTGACCATTACACACAACTATTCTTGATTCTCTTGATAGCTAGGTGATTGGAAAAAGACACGGTCATTTGTCCTCCCTGAGTTCGATACCCGCTCGCTGCTACACTGGGCGCTTGCGGTAAGACTACAAGTCGTTTTTCGGGTGTACACTCGGATGCGATCAACTGGCCATCCGTCTGTGAGTGCTACGCGGTACTGAAACTCAGACTCGTACCCAGACTCTTCTGCAGACTCTGCCAAAACTGAGATGTGAATCTCGTGTCTCTGTCCTATACGATACTCACAGGGACTCCGTGAAGTCGCACGATCTCCTGCACGATTCACGTTATATCACTATCTAACTATGGAAAGGAAATAAAAACGGAGAGTAAAAGAATTTACCTCCATATATTTCCTCGCTAGCGTCTCTGTGGAATGTCCAACTCGGAAATGAATAAAGTGTGCAGATTTGGTCAATCGATCCACGATTGCCCAAATCGCTTTATTCTGCTTCGGTCTCCAAGGTAGTCCAGTCACAAAATCCATAGTGATGTGTTGCCACTTCCACTCCGGAATCGGAAGCGGTTGCAGCAACCCTGTTGTACGCTGATGCTCCACCTTAACCTACTGATATACTAAACACTTGGCAATGCTCCGTGCCATACTCTGCCTGATGCCATGCCACCAATAGTTCAGATGAAGGTCCTTGTACATCTTTGTACCCCCAGGATGCACAGAATATGGCGAGCTATGTGCCTCAACAAGCAACTCTTCTCTGATTTCTCCAGCTGGCACACAAACTCTGGCTCCATACCTCAGCGAGCCATCCTCATGAATCAAAAAGTCAGTCCACAGACCGGCTTCTACCTGTTCACGGATCCTCCTCAGCTTCGGATCTCTGGCCTGACATGCCTTGATCTGATCCATGATCGTCGACTGTATCTGCATACACATCAATGATGAAACCTCTCCAGGAAGCACAATCTCAATACCTGACTTACAGAAATCCTGCTGCAACCTCCACTGTGAAGTCAACATCATAATCGTTGGAAGTCTGCTCAGCGTATCAGGAACCACACTCACCTTGCCAGGATGGTATTGCAAGTCAATCTCATTATCTGCCATGAGCTCCAACCATTGACGATGTCGCATGTTGAACTCCTTCTGCGTAAAGATATATTTCAAGCTTTTGTGATCAGTGAAGATCTTCACCTTCTCACTCAGCAAGAAATGCCTCCAAATCTTGAGCGCAAATACGACTATAGCCAACTCCAAATCGTGCGTCGGGTAATTCTTCTCATGAGCCTTAAGCTGCCGAGAAGCATACGCGACCACATGCCCATGCTGATGCAAAACAAAACCGAGACCTTTGCCAAAAGCATCGTAAAAGATCTCGAAACATCCACTCTGATCAGGTACAGCTAGAACCAATGCTGACGTCAATCTCTCCTTCAGAATAGAAAAGGCCTCCTCACAAGCTTCGGACCAAACGAATGGTATATCCTTCCTTGTTAGTATGTTCATCGACTCTGTAATACGAGAGAAGTCCTTAATGAAGCGTCGATAATATCATGCTAGCCAAAGAAAACTCCTGATCTCTGACGCTGACTATGGCACCGGCCACCCTCTGATAGCCTTGATCTTCTCCGGATCCATGGCTATGCCATCTCCTGACACCACATGCCCAAGAAAGACAACTTTATCCAGCCAGAACTCGCACTTGGAATACTTTGCATACAAGCGGTGCTTCCTCAAAATCTCTAGAACTGTCCTCAAGTGCTCAGCATGCTCCTCTTCCGAATTTGAATAGATCATGATGTCGTCAATAAAAATAACGACGAACTTATCTAAGAAGTCATAAAATAGCAGATTCATCAGGTTCATGAAAACCGCGGGTGTGTTGGTCACACCGAGAGGCATAACCACGAACTCGTAGTGTCCATACTTCGTTCTGAATGATGTCTTCTGCTCATCTTCCTTATTCACCCTCAGCTGGACATACCCGCTCTTGAGATCCAGTTTAGAAAACACCCTCGATCCTCCAAGCTTATCAAAAATGTCGTCGATCCGTGGCAACGGATACTTGTTCTTGATGGTGACAGCATTCAACTCTCTGTAGTCCATGCACATCCGACGCGAACCATCCTTCTTCTTCACCAGTAGAACAGGAGCTCCCCACGGGGACACACTCGGATAGATATAACCCTTCTGCAAAAGCTCATCCAACTGTTTATGTAGCTCCTCCAACTCTGCCAGAGCCATACGATATGGTGCTTTCGAAATGGGCTGCGCTCCCGGAATAAGATCAATCAAAAAATCAAGAGCTCGATCGGGCGGCAGTCCTGAAATCTTCTCAGGAAAGACATCATCGAAATCTCTCACCACAGCTGGTCTACTCTCCTCCATCTGCACAGCCACAAGTTCCACCATAGGCTTGGCCCAAAATCTGACAGGCCCAAGCGAATTGCTACCGCTACTAAACTCGAAGGTCGGTTAACCATGAATCTCAAACACCACTTTCTTACGTCGACATTCGATCGTAACGAAGACGCAACTAAGCCAATCCATCCCAAGAACAGCATCATAGTTAGAAATATCATGGACGATAAAATCGGCGTAAATCTCGAGTCCACAGACTACCAAAGGACAAGATTGACAACCAAGGGACACTGAGATCACACCATTCCCTGTAGCGATATCCCAACTCTTGGAAAGAGGGAAATCATCAGAGAATACTTGTCCACAAAACTCCGAGATAAGATGCACATGGATGCACCGGAGTCGAAGAGAACCCGAGCGGGACAAGCACAAACAAGAATAACCACTAACAAACAAACTAGCAATCAAAACCTATTCTAACAAACATGATCTAATCTAACATGTAAGATCAACTAATGAAAGGTAAAGACTAGTCTGAGGGTTACATGTAGTTATTCCGTCCTTAGCCTCTGAATCTACTGCAGTTATCATGAAAGCTTGTCTCCTAGGCTGAACAGCCTGCTGAAATGACAGCTTCTAGGGAATGAGAGGCGCTCCACGTCCAGCGACTACTGGTGTTTTCTGCAGCTGTCTAGCAGGTGAACAATCCTTCACTGAATGATTGGGGTCGCCACAAAGTAAACACTGGCCCAGAAATCTCCTGCAATGGTCCTTCACATGGCCGATCCTGCCGCAAAAATGACATGTCTTCTGAACAGGCCCACCTGGCCTCTTGAACTGCACGGACTGATTAGGCTTCATCACTAGCCTAACCACAGCTCTGGTCTGCTCTATAGGCCTCTTCCCAGCACCTAAATACTGTTGGATATTGTACTCCCCAGATTTGGTTTTGGATGATGAACAAACATAAATATATCGTGAACTAACAATTTGTGAACGCAGTTATGGAGATCGTCGCCAAATTCATTTGAACATCCAAAGCGACGCCTCGAGACTTCTCAAAGCACGTGATCGTATGCCTAAAGCTTCGTTGAAGCTTTTGGACCATTTTAGAAGTCATGAAGATTCAGATCGAAGCTTTCGAAGACGGTTCGTCAAGTTTTATTTATAGTCTTTTAGCTTCGTTCCGTAGAATGTTAAGCCTTGAGTAGGTCTTACGTTTTAATCTTCATATCGCTCCTATCTTAGAGCTAGGAACTAGTAAGAAGTCCATACTAACTTTCCCGAAGCATCGCGCTTCGATTCGTGACTTCTTGTGCATGTTAGTTGGTTCAAGAAGAAGAACCAACCGACTAGATGGTGATCTAGTCGGTCGGCAATGCTTCTTGGACCGACTAGTTTTCCTTCTCAAATCATAGCTCTTTACTGTTTACAGTTAGTCGGTCTATGTTGACTCACCAACCGACTAGTTTGTGAACTAGTCGGTCAGTGATGCTTCTTAGACCGACTAGTTGAGCTTCTACTGTACATGCCTAGTTACTGTTTGTCGTTAGTCGGTCCATGTACATTTGGCGACCGACTAGTTGATGAACTAGTCGGTCAACTTTTGTTCTTGGACCGACTAATTCTATTTGTTCTTAGACTTTTTGTTTTATCTCTTAGTCGGTCTAAGTTAACTCACCGACCGACTAGTTGTGAAACTAGTCGGTTGGCAAGTGTTCTTTGACCGACTAGTTTCTTAAGTCTGAACTTCGACCTATTCCATGTTCACCACTTAGTCGGTTCATGTTGATTGACCGACCGACTAGTTGATGAACTAGTCGGTCGGTGGTTGTTCTTTGACCGACTAGTTTGGTTCAGAATAGAGCCGTTGGAGCTTTAATTGAAACGTTTTTTCTCTCTCTCTCTTTCCTCTAACCTATATATACTTGATGAGCTGCATTCATTGCACTCAAGGCTGATATTAAGAGAAGTTTAGATATCAAAGAGAAATCATTCCATCTCATTAAAGCTCATTCATTTCCAATCTTGAATCTCTTCTCACTCTTATTTCAAAAGAGAGATTCATTGATTGTGAGCCTTCCAAGCCAAGTGCTTGATCCTAGGTCACCATCAACCTCATAGCTCTCCAATGCTGGTCATCTACTTGGAGCTAGGTTTTGGTGCCTCTTCATCTTCCCCAAAATCATCTTTGCCCTAAATCGTAAGTTTACTCAAGGCATAGGTATTTTGTGGTAAGCATTTCCATTTCATTTTACATTACTATTGTAAGTGATTCACTCTCGGTTGTGAGAGTGTGTTTGTGATCCCGGGTTGTGAGAGTCATAATTTCATTTGTGTATGATTTGACTTGTGAAGGTTTTTCACAAGTATTTCATAGTGGAAATCTTGAGTTATGGTTTCTAACTCAAGTATCCGGAAGTGATCCGGGTGGTTGGGACGTAGGATCACCGGGAACAAATCGGGGAGACTTGGGTGGATCCGAACCCAGTAATATTGCTTGTTTGCGATTGTCTTATTTGTTGTCGATTATTTACTATTCCGCATTTCCGCATTAATTGGTAGAGTTTGCAAGGTAATTAGGAATTAGCCTCTTAATTATTTTAAAGTACTATTCACCCCCCCTCTAGTACTTGTGCAGTAGCTTAGCAGGGCATTACATTTGGTATCAGAGCCAAGTCTATAGCTATGTCTACCAACGACAACAAGACCGTTCGTCCACCTTCCGACTATAGCACCTTCAAGAATCGTGAAGGAGCGTCTTCGGTGACGGAAGGACACTCCTCAACAAGGCCTCCCTTCTTCAACAGTACCAACTACGGGTACTGGAAATGTCGGATGGAAACTTTCCTCCGGAGTGCTTCATTATGGAGGGCCATGATGAAGGAGTATGTCGAGCCCGCCGAAGAAGATTTCAAGAAATGGACTCCCGCGGAGATCGCCGCGGAGGTAAGCAATACCAAGGCAATGAACGCCTTGCAATGTGCTTTGGAGCCCGAGGATTTCAACAAGATATGCACATGTAAGAGTGCATATCAAATATGGAACTCCCTCCTCATCTTGCATGAAGGAACAAGTAGGGTAAGAGACTCCAAACTCGTAGTAGTTAATAAAGATTTCGAGCTATTTCATATGCTACAGGGTGAGAAGATGAAGGAGTACTATGCTCGCTTCGTCGACATCACAAACGAGTTGGAGGCTCTCGGTAAGACCTACACCCAAAAGGAGAAAGTCTCGAAGATTATCGATGGACTTCCTTCTAGTTGGGAGAAACGTACCTTCGCCATCGAGGAAGGTAATGATATGAAAACTTATACCGTTGCTCAACTAATGGGTACCTTGATGTCTTATGAGGTACGCAAGGATAGCAAGTTGAAGTTGCAGGAAAAGATGAAGTCCTACCTAAAGCAAGACGAGCCGAAGAAGAAGGTTATTGCTTTCAAGGCCGCTCCATCAACTTCAACATCGACCGATGATGAAAACTCGGAAGACGAGTTGGACTTGGAGTCCATGGCTCTCATGGCCAAGAAGTTCAACCGGTTCTTCCGGAAAGGTAACTTCAAAAACAAGTCGAAGTTTAATTCTTCTAACGCCTCCTCTCCTTTGTGTTTTAAATGCAATAAGCGAGGACACATGAAAGCGGATTGTCCTCAAAACAAGCACAAGGAGAAGTGGAAGGCGCCGAAGTTCGATAAGTCCAAGAAGTACAAGAAAGGGTACAAAAAGGGGCTTGTCGGGACATTCACCGACTCCGATGATTCCTCTAGCGGAGAGTCAGATGATGAGCAAGTGGAGCAAGCACACATGTGCTTCATGGCTAGAGAGGAGCAAGATAAAGATTCCTCTTCCGATGATATCGACAACGAAGGCGATGAGGTAACTATGGATGACCTTAGAAATGCTAATGAGCAATTATGGTCTAAATACACTAAGTTAGTAAATAGGTATACTAAAGTAAAAGATGACTTCGCTAGCATCCAAACCTCGCCTAAAACTATCATCACCAACAACGACACCGTTGTTGAAGAGTTGAAGAATGAGATTGTGAATCTCAAGACTCAACTTGAACATGTTAGCATTGAGGATCCGGAAGAACACAAGATAGCGGATTTGACTTCTCAAAACTCGACTTTGAGTATTGAGAATGAAAATCTCAAATATCATGTTTATGTGCTCACATCGCAAGTATCCACTTTGGATGCTTCTATGCGTTCTCTCAACGAGAAATATGAGAACACATTAGGCCGAATTAATAAATTCAATAAGGATAAGGACCATTTGGATAAAATCCTAAATGACTTACTCCCGGCCAATCACCACATTGGCTTGGGGTATACGATGGGAAATTCATCCAAAGCGGCCACTACCTTTGTTAAGCCAACTTCCGATGCCTCAACGAGTGGTAGAAAACACTCTATTGGTAGTTCATCTACCAATGGTGCTTCCACCTCGTACACATCTTCTTTTGGAAAGAAACCCACTTTGGGTGGACCTCCAAAGAAGGGTCATGCCTACATGTACACGAATACCATGCCACGTAGGAACACACGTCCTACTCCACCGGCTCACACATATGATGATTTATATGCTACACATCCACGGGCACGTGCACACCATGTGAGACACCCTCATGCACGTGTTCCTCCACATACATATGTACACCCACATCATCGTATGAATAATTATCCTCATGCACCATTTCATCATGTTCCTTATGCCTATCCACGACATGCATCACGTAGATATCAACAACGCATGCATGCTCCCAATAGGATGAGGGCTCCCAAAATCTTCACAATTTGGAGCCCAAAGGACACAAGCATGGATGAAAAACAAGTCTACATGAATGATTATTTTATGAATGTAGTGGATAATGATAATTATGTGGGGAAGTCTAAGTCCAATTGGACTTGGCTTCCAAAGGTCTAATCTTTTGGACCCAATGACCTTGGGTACCATGATACGATATTTTCTATCTTTAGGTACTCAAGAAAAAGAAACGGGGCAACAAATTTAAATTTAGCTCCAAGAGGAATTGGATACTCGATAGCGGGTGTTCAAAACACATGACGGGTGACGCTCAATTGCTCTCCGGAGTGGTTCCCATTGCAAATGGAAACCGGGTAGTCTTTGGAGGCAACGAGAGCGGAACCATCATAGGTGTTGGTAAAGTGGGTAATCCTTCTAAACCGCTTATAAATGATGTTTACCTTGTTAAAGGATTAAACCACAATCTCATTTCAATAAGCCAACTTTGTGACAAAGGTTACAAAGTTAGCTTTGCGAAAGGAATGTGCCATATTTTAAGAAAAGATAATAATGAATTATTGTTTTCCGGAACACGCCATAAGGATATATACATCCTAGATCTTCCAAGATCACATGAACAATGTCTCATTGCCAACACAAGTGAACAACACTTATGGCATCGACATTTTGGTCATGTGAACTTTGGAACACTATTTAAGCTTTCCAAGTTAAATTCTATTAGAGGCTTCCCTAAGCTAGTCTTTCAAAAGAAAAGCTTTTGTGACTCGTGTCAACGAGGCAAGCTTCCAAAATTGTCTTTTAAACCTAAGAAAAGCATTTCTTCTAAGCGGCCACTAGAGCTATTACATCTAGATTTATTTGGGCCAACTAGAGTTGCTTCATTAGGAAATGCGCGATATGGACTTGTCATCGTTGATGACTTTTCTAGGTTTACTTGGGTATTTTCATTATGTAATAAAAATGATGCTTTTGAAAATTTCACAATTTTTGTTAAGAAAGTACAAAATCTCATTGAAACCACCATTGTCACTATTCGTAGTGATCATGGAGGGGAATTTGAGAATGAGTCTTTTGAGACATTTTGTGATGAAGTTGGTATTACACACACCTTCTCTTTCCCTCGTGCACCTCCTTAAAATGGTGTAGTTGAGAGAAAGAATAGGACACTAGTGGAGTGTGCTCGCATTATGCTTGATGATAGCCACCTTGGCCATCAATTTTAGGCGGAAGCGGTACACACTGCTTGCTATGTGTTTAATAGAATACTTTTGAGGCCTGGCACTAAACAAACTTGTTATGAATTGTTGTTTGGTAGGTTGCCTCAAGTTAAACATTTTCGTGTTTTCGGTTTGAAATGTTTTATTAAAAACACGTATGGTAGTTTGGACAAATTCAATCCAAGATCCGATGAGGGGATTTTTGTTGGATATTCCTCACGTAGCAAAGCCTACCGGATATACAACAAACGAACCTCAACGATCGAGGAATCGCTTCATGTTTCATTTAATGAAGGATTTGTTTCAACTAGAATTACTAATGATGATGACTCCATGGATGTTTTATGTGATTCAATTGGTAATTCTAACTCTATTGATTACATTGATTCTATTGATACTAACCCGACTAATGAAGTTGTTGAGAATGTTCCTAGTGATCAAGGAATTCCTAAACGGCTTCATACCGTTCGTGACCATCCTCATGAGCAAGTCATTGGCAATATCCATGATAGTGTCAAGACGAGATCTCAAATCAACCACTTCGCTCATTGTGCCTTTGCCTCCTCGATAGAGCCAAAGAATGTTATTGAAGCGTGCGAAGATGGTGCTTGGATCCTAGCCATGGAGGAGGAACTCATTCAATTCGAGAGAAATGAAGTTTGGGAGCTTGTTGCATTGCCATCGAAGAACCACACCGTCATAGGGACAAAGTGGATCGTCAAGAACAAGACCGACGAAAACCAAATAGTCGTCCAGAACAAAGCTCGTTTAGTAGCTCAAGGCTATCGGCAAGAGGAAGGTCTCGATTTCGAAGAATCTTTTGCTCCGGTAGCTAGATTAGAATCAATTAGATTATTGTTATCTTTTGCATGCCATAAGGATTTTAAATTATTTCAAATGGATGTAAAAAGTGCGTTTTTAAACGGAGATGTTGTTGAGGAAGTTTATGTTTCTCAACCTCCGGGTTTTATAAATGAAAAATTTCCAAATCATGTTTTTAAACTTAAGAAAGCACTTTACGGTTTGAGACAAGCTCCTCGAGCTTGGTATGACCGTTTAAAGAAATTTCTTTTGGATTTGGGTTTTAAAATGGGAGAAGTTGATTCCACATTATTTGTTAAGTATTCGAATAATGATATAATTTTAGTTCAAATTTATGTTGATGATATCATTTTCGGTGCTACTAGCTTTGCTCTTTGCGAAGAGTTTTCTAATGTGATGAAGGATCAATTTGAGATGAGCCACATGGTTGAGCTCAAATATTTCTTAGGTCTCTAAATTCGCCAAATGAACGATGCAATCTTCATCCACCAAACGAAGTACACGGTAGAGTTGCTAAAGCGATTTGGAATGGAGAATGCCTCCGGGAAAAAGACTCCAATGAGCACGACTACACATCTTGATAAGGATGCGGGCGGAAAAGATGTAGACATTCGTCTATATCGAGGTATGATAGGTAGTTTACTTTATCTTACCGCAAGTAGGCCTGATATTATGTTTGCCATATGTGTATGTGCTCGTTATCAGTCTCAACCTAAGGAATCTCACTTAGTAGCGGTAAAGCGTATTTTCCGTTATTTAAGTTATACACTTGATTTTGGATTACTTTATCCAAAATCTAGCACGTATGAGTTAATCTCATATAGTGACGCAGATTATGCGGGATGCAAATCCGACAGGAAAAGTACTAGTGGCACTTGCCATTTTATAGGAAATTCTCTTGTCTCTTGGTTTTCCAAGAAGCAGAATTCTGTATCACTTTCAACCACCGAGGCGGAATATATTGCCGCCGGTGCCGCGTGTGCTCAAGTTCTTTGGATGAGACACACACTTAAAGACTTTGGTATAAACTGTGATACTTACCCTATCATGGTGTACAACCAAACTGCAATTTGTCTCTCCAAGAACCCGGTACACCATTCCCGTTCGAAACACATAGATGTCCGACACCATTTCTTAGATGATCATGTTGCTAAAAAGGACATCATATTAGTGTACGTTGAAACCCAGAAGCAAATCGCCGATATTTTCATGAAACCCCTAAATGAAGACTCCTTTGTGCGGTTACGTCGAGAATTGGGGATTATGGGTGAATCCGAGATTTAGGATTCATATGTTTTCAAATAATCTTGCATGCTATTCAATTCTTTATATTTGCTCATACTAGATTAATTGACATTTTCTGGATTTTTTGTTGAATTTTTGGAATTTTCGCTCGATTTGTTCATAAACGTCAAATTTAAGATTTTCGATGTTTAATGGGGTAGTATAATGATTAATGAGAGTATTTTGATGTTTCATCGAAGTGCGATTAGGAGAGATCAAAATTTCATATTCTAACATTTTTGGACTCTCTTAGTCGGTCCAAGTTCATTGGCCGACCGACTAGATTCAGTTCTAGTCGGTCAGTGAATGAGCTTAGACCGAATAATTCTTGTCAGTTATTTTGGCTTCGGTTACTGTTTACAACTAGTCGGTTCAAGCTCATTGACCGACCGACTAGATCGTGATCTAGTCTGTCAGTGCTTGAACTGTGACCGACTAATTGTGACGGGGACAGTTGCGTCTTTTCGACTTCCGACCGACTTAAAGCTCTCTCTATTCGACTTATTTTCATTTTAGTCGGTCGAAACTTTCCCTCTCCAGCCAAAAACCCCCGAGCACCCCATTGGTCTTCCTCCCCCATCCGTCGATTCCGGCCATCTCTCCGACCTATCTCCGGCCGCCGATCAACCCCCTCCTCCCTCCGACCTAGGTACTCCCTCTCCTAGCTCTCTAGGGATAGTTTCCTGTGCTTAGGGTTAGGGTTTCATTCGATTTCGGCTAGGGTTTCTTTTTTGGGCTTTCGATCTCGTTTTCTAGTGTTGATTCGTACGTGTCGTGTCGCGCTTATGGCACGAACCCGTATCCCGATCCGTCCTACGAGCCCTTCGCCTATGACCGTAGAGCCATCCCCTACGGATCCCGATCAACCTATGCGAACCCCTCTTAAACGTCGATCGAAGCATACCCAACCTTCTTCGTCTTCGCCTCCTCTTAAGCGTAAGAGGACGGCGACAGCGAAGCCTAGAGCCCAATCTCAGCCTAAACCCAAGCCTACGAAGCAAATTGCGTCTCCCTCCTCTTTCCGTACACCTTCGAATTCCGACACAGAGTACATACCCGAGACCGAGACCCATAGGGATCCCTCACCTCCTCCTAGGCAACCTGAGTCTAGCTCTCGACCCCGTACACGTCAGCCTAAGGGAAAGGCTTCGATGCCAGTGGGCGGTGTCGATATTTTGTTGTGTCGCGATGACCCGTTGTGTCTCGTGACTTACAACCGTATCGAACACTGTCCGCTGCTTCTGGAGCATTTCATACAGTTTTCAGACTTCCCAGGCCTCGCAGATCTTCTGTCGTCTTCCGGTCTTATCGATTACCTTCGATATGACCCTAAGGCGAATCCTCACCCTCACCCTCGCCTAGTGAAGCTTTTCTAAGCCAATAGGATCCTGGGTCAGTACGACGAGACCCACTCGATTGAGACTACTATCTTGGGGACTCCGATAGTCCTCACGGCAGAAATCTTAGGCGAGTTGATCGGTTGCTCGTCGTCTGGCCTCCTCCCTTCAGATATTTCCGTCGATGACATCTCTTCACTTGACCAGGTTATCCTTTCTGAGATCTTCCATGAGATTCCTCCCGCCATGATTGGCGTCCCCTCCAAGTCATTCAAGCCCAATGGCTGGGTCCTAAACTTGATTCTGAAGTCGTGCTTACTTCCTAAGTACGGCTCATCCTCTTTGCCTTCCCAGCCATTCCTGAAGTTGATCTATGCCATCTTCATGGGTAGCGAGATTAACTGGGCCCGGATCGTACTCGATAAGATGTATTCTTTCGAGTGTATCCGGAAGTCCACGAAGTCTGCGCATATCCCATATCCGTGCTTGTTGACTCTTGTTTTTCGCCACTTCCGTGTCACACTTCCACCTGATGATGAGCATCCACTCGGTCCCCCTCTGAATGCGACGACCGTCAAGAAGTCTCTTGCGGCGCTCTGTCACGTTCAGAGGACGACCCCCTCTGCTTCAGCGTCTGCCTCTGCCTCTGCTGCTCCCTCTACCACTCTTGACGATCTCGCACGTTTAGTGAGACGTATGGAGTCTCGTTATGCTCATACTGAGGAGATACTTGCTCGTATCACCTCACGTCTGGGCATTGAGATCCCTCCGTTAGTCTCTGACAAGGAGGATTTGGACGAGGAGGAGATTAAGGAGCTTGTTCGTGTCGCTTCTCGTGCCCCCGAGGGCACTTCTGGTGCTGCTATTGCATCTTCTGCTGGTGACCCCGAGAGTACTCCTGTTGCCACCGTTCCTGCTGTGGATACTACGACTGGTGCTCCCGAGGCCACTACCGTTGCTGCTCCAGAGATCTCCACACCTGTCGTGCCAGAGATCACCACTACCGTCGCTCCCGTAGACACCTCAGCTGATCCGGTGACCACCACTCCTGCTGCAGATCCTTCCACTGCCTCCTGAGCTTCTCTGAGGCCTCTCCCGATGCACTTTAGATGAGATATCTTGTAGTGAGAGAGTGTGGGTTAGGATATTTTGGGTGGTTTTGTGGTTATGATTTTTGGTACTTTTGGATGTATGCTGATGTATCTCTGATGATGTTATATGTGTGATATGATGTTGTATTTTGTGCACCGATCGTTGGATCGATGTTATGTATGTCGGCGATGTATCATTTTTTTGTACTCATGCTTCATTTATATATATACATCGATGTTGACTTTTACATTATGTTGTGCACATTTTATATTTTATATGTCTCTGATGTTTTGATTTCGTCGCTCGACGACAATACTTGGTTAAATAGAATTCATTATATGAAAACATAGAATTGTTTTCCATGCACTAAATTAACCAAGAATGTTGATATTGGAGAGTATATTCCATAACTCAATTCGTAAAATTTATTTGAGTTTTGATGATTTTATTTATCGATTTTCGACTTTGGTCTCATTGACACGCTTTGATTTATTTCGAATTTTCCTTTGGTGTCATTTGGACCGTGGTCGTATTCTACGACTCCCGTGCTATTATTTGAAGCCATTGTTGTTGTCGTTGATCTCCTCCCACTCTTTTTGCTAATGCCAAAGGGGGAGAGATATAATAATGACATGGCTAAATGATAATTTTAAGCATTATTCCAAGAATCTAATTTGATATGTTAGATTCAGGGGGAGTTAAGATATAAAAATTGGATTTCAAATCCGATATTACAATAATGGATTCTCATTTTTATACTTTACTCGTCTGCTTGATGCGTATTATTATTATTCATTTTGGAATTAACGTGTCATCAATGCAGGGGGAGTAAGTAAATTACATTTGAATCATTATTTTTGATTATTATTTATGTTGGTTTGTCATCACCAAAAGGGGGAGAAGGTTGGATATTGGAATCCCCGGATTTGGTTTTGGATGATGAACAAACATAAATATATAGTGAACTAACAATTTGTGAGCGCAGTTATGGAGATCGTCGCCAAATTCATTTAAACATCCAAAGCGACGCCTCGAGACTTCTCAAAGCACGTGATCGTATGCCTAAAGCTTCGTTGAAGCTTTTGGACCATTTTAGAAGTCATGAAGATTCGGATCGAAGCTTTCGAAGACGGTTCGTCAAGTTTTATTTATAGTCTTTTAGCTTCGTTCCGTAGAATGTTAAGCCTTGAGTAGGTCTTACGTTTTAATCTTCATATCGCTCCTATCTTAGAGCTAGGAACTAGTAAGAAGTCCATACTAACTTTCCCGAAGCATCGCGCTTCGATTCGCGACTTCTTGTGCATGTTAGTTGGTTCAAGAAGAAGAACCAACCGACTAGATGGTGATCTAGTCGGTCGGCAATGCTTCTTGGACCGACTAGTTTGCCTTCTCAAATCATAGCTCTTTACTGTTTACAGTTAGTCGGTCTATGTTGACTCACCAACCGACTAGTTTGTGAACTAGTCGGTCAGTGATGCTTCTTAGACCGACTAGTTGAGCTTCTACTGTACATGCCTAGTTATTGTTTGTCGTTAGTCGGTCCATGTACATTTGGCGACCGACTAGTTGATGAACTAGTCGGTCAACTTTTGTTCTTGGACCGACTAATTCTATTTGTTCTTAGACTTTTTGTTTTATCTCTTAGTCGGTCTAAGTTAACTCACCGACCGACTAGTTGTGAAACTAGTCGGTTGGCAAGTGTTCTTTGACCGACTAGTTCCTTAAGTCTGAACTTCGACCTATTCCCTGTTCACCACTTAGTCGGTTCATGTCGATTGACCGACCGACTAGTTGATGAACTAGTCGGTCGGTGGTTGTTCTTTGACCGACTAGTTTGGTTCAGAATAGAGCCGTTGGAGCTTTAATTGAAACGTTTTTCTCTCTCTCTCTTTCCTCTAACCTATATATACTTGATGAGCTGCATTCATTGCACTCAAGGCTGATATTAAGAGAAGTTTAGAGATCAAAGAGAAATCATTCCATCTCATTAAAGCTCATTCATTTCCAATCTTGAATCTCTTCTCACTCTTATTTCAAAAGAGAGATTCATTGATTATGAGCCTTCCAAGCCAAGTGCTTAATCCTAGGTCACCATCAACCTCATAGCTCTCCATTGCTGGTCATCTACTTGGAGCTAGGTTTTGGTGCCTCTTCATCTTCCCCAAAATCATCTTTGCCCTAAATCGTAAGTTTACTCAAGACATAGGTATTTTGTGGTAAGCATTTACATTTCATTTTACATTACTATTGTAAGTGATTCACTCTCGGTTGTGAGAGTGTGTTTGTGATCCCGGGTTGTGGGAGTCACAATTTCATTTGTGTATGATTTGACTTGTGAAGGTTTTTCACAAGTATTTCATAGTGAAAATCTTGAGTTAGGGTTTCTAACTCAAGTATCCGGAAGTGATCCGGGTGGTTGGGACGTAGGATCACCGGGAACAAGTCGGGGAGACTTGGGTGGATCCGAACCCAGTAATATTGCTTGTTTGCGATTGTCTTATTTGTTGTCGATTATTTACTATTCCGCATTTCCGCATTAATTGGTAGAGTTTACAAGGTAATTAGGAATTAGCCTCTTAATTATTTTAAAGTACTATTCACCCCCCCCCCCCCCCCTCTAATACTTGTGCAGTAGCTTAGCAGGGCATTACAAATACTACCCTCTCTTCTGATTGGCAATCAGCTCCTGCGTCTTGGCTGCTACCAGCAACTTCTGGTAAGAATCTAAGTCCGAAGTGGACATCAGACTCTGCAGCTCCAAAGATAGTCCCTATAAGAATTGCTGAGCTCGATCCTCAGGAGTCCGAACCAAATTTGACGCAAAGCGAAACAATCTGGTGAACTCTTAGTGGTACTGATCCACCATCAGATTCCCTTGCTTTAGATTGACGAACTGATGCATCACCTGCCTCCTCGCAGCTCGAGGGAAATACTCCTCATCAAACTTTCTTTGAAAGTGGCCCAGGGGATAGGCCTCACTAACGTCTGCTCCTCAGACTCCCACCAGCTACGAGTATTATCCTTCAGTTGCTTCTTCACTTGGTCAACCCATCCAGCCGGGTTAACCTTCGAGAGAAGCAGATTATCCTCTGTGTTCTTCATCCACTCCTCCATGCCAATGGTCCTTCTGACCCAGTGAAATAAGTCGGGCCCAGCTCCCGAAACTGCTTCACTCCCGGCTCAAAACGAGGGGCAAATCTGAAGCATGCCCTGCTGCACGTGCATTATCTATTGCATCATCCTTATCATCTTATTTGTGATGGGTTCGCTATCAGTATCCTCAACGTTTCCTGCTCCACCACCAGCTCCGGAGGCACTACCAGCTCGAGTGATGCGTCTCCCAGTCATCTAAGACAAGAAAACGTTCAGATTAGACTTAATTATGACTTGGATGTTCCAAATATTTAATTGGATGTGTGGTGATGTGCTTGCATGAGTTCTATATCACTTAATCTTACAAGTGTACCATCTCCAACTGGTTTACCCACCGGAGGAAACATGGTTGAACTTACTTCAAAAATCATAGGGTCATCATCCATGCGCTCCCTACGATTAAATCTAGTTTCAATGTCATCATCCAAGTACCTAGAACAAAAGGTCATACATTCTTCAGGTAGCCACCCCTTAACAATTGAGCCTTCTAGTTGGGCTCTATTCCAAACAAATTGTTTCAGTTTTCCTAAAAACCTACATTCACATTAATGTATAAGTGTTTGAACAAGTAATTAAACCAAAAAAATCAATGGTTTGAATATGAAACATACTTTTCTATATGATACATCCATCGATAATGTACAGGTCCTTCCAGTCTAGCTTCATCAAGCAAATGAATTATTACATGCACCATAATAGTTAAGAATGACTGTGGAAACAACATCTCCATATGGCACAAGGTCAGTGCAATTCGTTCTTGATGTTTGCTCAATTCAGCAGGATTGCCAACCTTAGAACACAATTGTTTGAAGAAGTAACCTAAATCAACCATACAGAAGACACCGCACGAGGCAAAATGATCCTTATAGCCAATGGCAACAACTCCTGCATAAGGATGAGCAAATCATGGCTCTTCAATCCAAATACTCTACGATGCATAATGTCTATGCATCTAGTAAAATCATTTGAGTAACCATCTGGCACAATGACACATTTCGAAGTCTCAAGTAATGTGTCAATTTCTTGCCTTTTCATTGTGAACAACGCTGCTGGACAAGAGTTTCCTTCCTCTTTTGGCCAATGTCACGCCCCACTTCCCAAGTATGGAAGGCGAGACGTGAGGAGGTCCGCTGAGACTTGGAGCTGTTAAGCTGCAGTCTTATAAACGTCTGTGTAAAATACAAATAGCAGGTCCTTGCATAGCGACGAAACAATAACAATGAAAATAATAAAGCAGATATAAAAGAAACAGCCACCAACAACATCCAGAAAATTATTCCAACATCACAGAGAAGTCACAAAGTACAAAGTCTGAACAATATGCCTAAAGCATGGCAGAAACAAAAACAAAGAGAGATAAATGATACACACCGGAACCTAACAACAACTAAAGAAAGCAACAACTAAAAGGAGACTCCAATTGAGTCTAGGACTAGTCACCAGTGTCCTCGAACTCGGTCTCTGCAGGAACCTCAAACTCAACGTCCACAAACTGCTCGTCCTCTGTAACTAATTTTTACTCAGAACCTGACATGTGACACCCAAAGAGAAGAGGGCACATGTCAGTAAAAGTCTCCCAAAGAAAGCGAAGGACTTTTGTGCAAGGATAATTTAAAAGTAAAGCGACTAGCAGATCTAATATAATGAGATGTCATGATATTTAAGAATGCAACAATTTAAAATGACATGATGAATATGCATGCATGTCGTAGCAGAAACTACGAAAACATTATTTCATGAATCACGAACACTATCTTATCACATTGTGCACAGGGTTTACTCCTTACAGCTGAAGGAACGGATCTTGCATCCTTCTACGCTGCGTGACAGCTTACCCTTCCCCTCCACGTGTATCGAGCGTTGGTTTCCCAATTGCATGAGCTCGCTTCTGGATCACGAGCCAGGAAGTGTTTTTGGGTTTGGCATAGGGTTATGCCCGCAAAGCAGGTGCCTAGACTCAATAATTACAATAAGTGTAGCGTGTGCTACGCAATCACGATGAAACATTTAGATGCATGACATGACATGGAAATGAGCAGTTAAAGTGCGTACCGTTAATTGAAATTAAACGTGACATGTCAGCATGAATAAAAGCATGTAAAAGTGTCGGATCTAGCTTCGTTGTCAAGCTAGATCTAGAAGGGCGTCTAGGCGACTATCATTTCATCGCCTAGTCTCTTTTATGCAACTGTACAAAATGGCTTAAGACGTGGCCTAAACAAAACACTGGCAAGTATCACTTGCCTGAAAACAACCAAGTCGCGATCCTGTTCAATCAAATCCGAGTCTACCTATATGTTCAGAATGCAGTCCAGCCTATAGTCCCAATTATTAATCTTGTTTAGTGAGCTACAAAACGATTATAAGCTACGATTTTTAGGTTGATTAACAGGCGCGGTGGGGTTCCTACGGAGCGGGACTTACCTCAATGCGACGCGAGAGCTACTCTGACGATGTCAGGGGTTGGACTCCGGTATCACGAACAGTACGGAACGAACGGTTCTCTGTTGATAAAACACGTGTATGAATTAAGTTCGTTACGACGGATTAGAATTATTAGACAATCCTGAAAACTTCTAGTGATCCAATTTTAATTAGATTCTCTATCCTAAGACGGGGTTCACATCAATATTAAAGAAGTTAAGTTACTAACATGTTAGCTAAATAGAGTTGCTAGTACGAAAAATATACAACAATTATATCAAAGCAACTAGGCTAACAATAGCTAGGCGTGGGTAAACAATAAATCAACCTACGGATTATCATGTTAACACCATGTATTAAGTCAACTTGCTGATTATTATCATATAACGGTTCAAAACTATTAGCAATCTGATCTTAACATGTTCTAAGTGAACGTTAACCGATAGGAAGAGATCTTCCCACGAAGCTACCGGGTGATCAAAAAATGTCCACGGCTAAAGGGTGATCGTCGTGTGAGGACAGTGGCTAGGGGAACGTTGTAGCGGCACGTGGGAAGGTCGACAACACCCCGGGGCTGCCGTGTGTTGCTGTCATACGAAGGGGAAGCCGCAGCTGTTGTGACAGTGCCTGGGCAGCGCTTTTGCTTCGAGTGACGGTGCCTGGCGGTGCGTGGTGATGCAGCACCGACGGGGAAGACCGATGGGGGTCCGACGAGGCTGACGGCGCCGGAAAAAGCCGCTGGGGTGACTGCTGTACAAAGAGCGTCGTAGCTGTGCTTGGGCACTGCTGTCCCCTGGGCGGGGGATCCAGCGGCCAGGGCAAGGATCACCAGAGGAGTGTCTGACGAGGAGTAGGTCCAATGAGGGTCGTGGGAACAGGCCGGAGGGAAGATGGCGAGGGTCGGGCTCGTTGGTGAAGTTGGCGACACGACAAGAGTTTACGCAATGAAGAAAATAACCCTAGGGCTTATCGGGTTTAAATGGGCTTGGTTTGCTAATTGGGGTTGATTTTGGAGGTGCACTTAAGGGGTTAGAAGAGAGATAGAAGAAGGATAGAGTATCGTTAAGGGTGGTGAATAGTTAAATCTGATTTGGGTTTAATACGTATGGTGAGATTCTCCCATGCAAAACAACTTGGGATTGGGGTAGACTTAGGGGTAAGGGCGGAGAGAGAGAGTAGGGTGCAGTTAAGGGGGAAAGAGGGTGAGCCTAGCTCAGGAATTTAATCATATAAAACTTAGGCTTTAATAAAGTTTTGATTGGAGATTAGTGCAAAAATGGATCAAACGGAACCCGATAATTATAAGAAAAATACCAGGGCGACCGTGTCGATGAGAGAATCGAAACTAAGAAGACTGGTCACGAGCTCGGGCGATGAGAAACGGAACTAAAAATAAAAAGGTCTCATGACAAAAGTGAAAACTACGACATCTCTTCAAACAAAGTTAATTTGTGGGAGAATGACCTGTGAAATAACGTTCCAAAATAATTCTACAAATAAGTACTCTTTCAGAGGGTCACAATGACATATCACATCATAGGGTTCGGATACAAGAAGGGTACAAAATAAATACGCGTACGAACAAAAGTATGCGCACGAAAAACATACGATCGAAAAGCGACCGTGACAGCCAGAGATCCTTTTTAATACCCAATTTTTGCAAGTCTTTTTGAGCCTCTAAATGATCTTTCCTTTTGTCTCTGTCATTTATCAATGTAAAAAACATTATCACACACATTCTTCTCTATATGCATCACATCAAGATTGTGACATAATAAATTAGACTCACAATATGGAAGTTGAAAAAATATACTTCTCTTTTTTCATTGCTTTGCAAATTGATCAACATTTGCTCTCTTTGGCGTTATGCTTTCATTAGTACTACTAGTTGTTGAAGAATGTTTTCCAAAGAAAACTCTATATTCTTCATTTGATTCAAAATATTTGACCCAGATAACATTTTAGGTGGCTCCCTATCTTCCATACATCCATCAAAACGAAGACAATTCAACCGAAACTTCTGGCCTTGCCATAAAAATCGACGATGACCCATGAAACACCACTTCCTACTACAACCCAAATAGAGAAGAATTTGATCAAACTTACATTAGGGACAAGCATAACCAGTATGCGTATTTCAACCCGAAAGATTTCCAAGCCTTGAGAAGTCACTAATAGTCCACAATAGAGAGGCCTTCATCACAAACATCTCTTTTTTAGACGCATGATATGTCTCAACCCCTTTTTCCCATAATTCTTGCAACTCGGCAATTAAAGGTTCCAAATATATATCAATATTGTTTCCTGGCATTTTCTTCCCAGAAATCAACATAGATACAATGAATTCAGTTGACCTCATACACATCCATGGAGGGATATTGTATGGGAGCAACAAAACTGGGCAAATACTATAACTTGTGCTTAAATTTCTGAAGGGATTGAAACCATCAGAAGCTAATGCAAGTCGAACATTACGTTCCTCAGAAGCAAATTCAATATGCATGGAATCGAAATGATTCCATGAAACGCCCCGCTCCCCAAGATACCCGGGAAGTACGAATCCATCCCAGGTGATCCCAGAGCAGCGAGTGTTACGAATGGAAATACAAAAAACACAAGCAATTCCACTGCGCACTGCTGGGATAGTACCTGTAATGTTCCCAAAGCACAACCAAACAACCAATAACATAAACACAAAAAGAAACACAGAGGGAAACTGTACAACAACTATACCCAAAGAAAAGTCTAATATTTATACATCATCCACTTGAACAATCATCCATCATGAATAACTTGTCACTACCCAAACAAAACCCCAAAAGTACAAACACTCTCTCATCTCCCCTCGTCATCCCAACCTAACTCATCCACAGAACTTCACTACTCCACCTCATAGCCACCAACCAATTCCAACACCAACACCTAAAAATTCAACGTTGGGGCACGTCAAAGCGTGACCCAGTAGGAATACCATACCCAACTAGCCCTTACATGAAGTGTGGAAAGGGTGCACATGAGCAGGTAGAGTGTATGACATGGCATAAACATCTACTGTAGTAAAGAAAGGAACAATTATTACTATGAGCATGTGTGAGTGTGCACGCGTAACAGGCAAGGTGTACATGCTAGCATAATGTACAAAAGGCAACAAGTAACAAGTACAACATTTATAATGGGCAACTAAGTGTTAATAGTAAAATAAGGAAATTAGTAACATGGAACCGTCTCACACATTCATTTCTTACAACATCAAATATCATTTTCAACCTTATTCCATGGTTATAAGTTATTACACATTGATGATTTAGAAACCTAAGAAGAAAATCACAAGATACACATGAGACTTAAGGGTACAAGAGGGTCTCTCATGGCTATGGGACAATGGCCTTATACATGCATGGTTCATGGGTCATCATGGCATGCCTTCATGTAAAAGATAATTCACATTTCCAACATCTCATTTCCAACATCATATCAAGGTATCATGCACATCGTTCCATGCCCACCATACCACACCAAACCATACCACATTACCACTCAACATAAATGCATGCCATATCCACCACATTCTTTCCACCGTGTGTAAGCATCCATGTCCAAAGCATGTTACAAAACATAAAGGCTAAACTCCATGATTCATAAAGAAAGGTAAGTACTTCACTTCCACCTTATCATCTTCCATATACCAACCAAACAACATCAAACCCCCAATAAAGCCATGGAAAATAACCACAATAAAGAATAAGATCAACATCCAACAACTCAGCTTGCTGGGAAAGACAGAACAGTCAGATTGTGGAGCACATTTCTCCATATGTTTGAATAGAACATGACCATGCAATCTAAAAGAAAGTTGTACATAGAGATGTCCTGAGTTCACATATCAATTTTCACGAGGTTTAGATGAGTATTCTATCTTCTACAGAATTTACATCAAAGTGTACATGTGCTGGAATTGAAAACAGAAACTACAATAACTTAATGACCAGATTACTACTAATTGCAGGCAGAACTAATTGAAATGGAAAACTACAAAGTTGTAGAGCTTGAACATAACTTTCCAATAAGACCAAGAACACACAATTTATATGGAATATGTAGAGACTGATCTATGTTTTGCCAAACTATGACCATACTGGGGGAAATGCCGACATGTTATAAAGATGGAATTTTTACTCCTAATTGCAATCTGAATTAACAAATGTTCTAAACATGAAGGTTATAGGTAACAGTCAAATCTTTAGGCCATAAAAGTTTCAAAGCAAACTCAAGTCTAGATTGGAAGGACTAAGCAGAACAATCAGCGTGTAAATCTGTCCAGAATTGCTCACCGAACAAAACCATACAAAACTCAGAATTGCTCACCGCGCACAACCACTCAAACTCAAGATTGCTCACCGCACACAACCACCCAAAACTCAGAATTGCTCACCGCACACAACCACTCAAAACTCAGAATTGCTCACCACGTACAACCATATAAAACTCAGAATTGCCCACTACGCACAACCAACCAAAACTCACAATTGCTCATCGCACAAAACCATACAAAACTTAGGATTTCTCACCGCGCACAACCATACAAAACTTAGAATTGACTTAAGAAAATGTAAATTTACAACAACAACGACAACAACAACTATGAAACTAAGCATGCAACTCTAATACTAGTTGGAGATGGAATCCTACCTAAGGGGTGATGAGAGACAAGGGGGTAGTCCAAATCCCTATGGCTCCTCCTTCTTCAAGTCCTTCTCCTTCTTCCTTCTCTTCTTCTCCTCCACAAGCTCCTAGAATGAGCAACAATACCCAAACGACGACAGAGATGCTATGGGGGTGTGCGGAGTGAGGGTGGCGTAGCCCTATAGGTGCTCAGCCTCCCTAAAGTCTAAGAGGGAGCAAGGGGAAGGGATGAATTCGGCCTGGTCTTGGGGAGAGAGTGAGATATTTTTAGAAGAGTTTAGAAACGAGGAGAATTTGGGAGAAGAGAGTTGAAGAGCCAAGAATTAAGTACAAGAATCAAGAAGTCATATTTACAAGTTTGCCATCCTCCACAAATATCTCTCCCATTATACACACTTACCAAAACTTAATTACAAGCAAACTATGCAAGCAACCAATAAGAATACACCATCAATTAGTAACACTTATAGTAAGTCTAATTACTAATACTCCTCCACACCATCATACAATATCACTGTACCACTTCATAGTTCACTGCACACACTACATGCACATGCATGTTCAACCACATAAAGTACACGCAAATATGTATTTACTTGTTTACAAGAATATACACAATACATAGTACACAAATATACACTCTATTTTCACCCCAAAAATATAGGCCGTACGTATATGGCACTCTGGGCCATTACATTCTACCCAGCTTAAAATCAAGTCCATCCTCGGACTTTCCAAACCAAGGGTCAACTTAAGGATGGACAGACTTAGACATTAAGGTCACCATACCCCATGCATACATACACGATAACAAAAGCAAAGCATACTAACGTGCATACATTTACTTATATATCAAATAGTCATACACATAACCAGCAAACACCTACCCATGCATGGGCACACAACCATACATGTCAATATACTGATCATACCAACATACACATGCATTTAACTATTCACACACATGTCATAGGTACATCCAAATACTTATATACATACCAATACACCTAGATAACCATATAAAATATACTCATCCATACACAGGTGTAAGCGTACCAGCTTACAGACATACACATATCACATACTCATCACATATATCAACACATAATACTATTACTCTTAAGACATATCCACACAGACATGTGTGGAACGCAAGGATCCACACATGCATCTGTACACTCTACATGTGCATATATCACATACAGTATATAGACATAACACAGTACATCTATAAACTACATGCACCTCAATCAAGGACATAATTCAAGTCTACACACTATTCATAAGTTAACCATGTATTAACACATATATTTCAAATACAATCACATAGCTATATAATCATTCGTACATATACCATAGTCATATATACATGAGTATATCATCTCAATATGCTCGACAAGCCATACTCAACACTTATAAAACTACTGACGTATAGGTACACATACATACACACATAGATATGTACACACAACCTTACTCAATCAACACTCTAATGTCTACCCTCAGGGCTCTAAGCCTCAAGCTTCCGATATCAGGGCTCTATCCTAAGGCAGAACTCCTACCCACCTTAAGACTAAACTACCTCTGGAACACTACATGCACTACCCTTACACAACCATAGTGCGGTGACCTGCCTGGGCCGCCAACTGAAACGTCCCGCTCCCCAAGATACTCGAAAAGTACGAATCCATCCCACATGATCCCAGCGCAGCGAGTGTTACGAATAGAAATACAAAAAACACAAGCAGGTCCATTGCGCACTGCTAGGATAGTACCTGTAATGTTTCCAAAGCACAACCAAACAAACAACAACATAAACGCAAAAAGAAACACAGAGGGAAACTGTACAACAACTATACCCAAAGAAAAGTCTAATATTTATACATCATCCACTTGAACAATCATCCATTATGAACAACTCGTCACTACCCAAACAAAACCCCAAAAGTACAAATACTATCTCCTCTCCCCTCGTCATCCCAACCTAACTCATCCACAGAACTTCACTGCTCCACCTCATAGCCACCAACTAATTCCAATACCAACACCTAAAAAGTCAACGTTTGGGCACGTCAAAGCGTGACCCAGTAGGAATACCATACCCAACTGGCCCTTACATGAAGTATGGAAAGGGTGTACGTAAGCAGGCAGAGTGTATGACATGGCATAAACATCTACTGTAGTAAAGGAAGGAACAATTATAAGTATGAGCATGTGGGAGCATGCACGTGTAACAGGCAAGGTGTACATGCTAGCATAATGTACAAGAGGTAACAAGTAACAAGTACACCATTTATAATGGGCTACTAAGTGTTAATAGTAAAACAAGGAAATTAGTAACATGGAACCGTCTCACACATTCATTTCTTACAACATCAAATATCATTTTCAACCTTATTCCATGGTTATAAGTTATTACACATTGATGATTTGGAAACCTAAAAAGAACATCACAAGATACACATGAGACTTAAGGGTACAAGAGGGTCTCTCATGGCTATGGGACAATGGCCTTATACATGCATGGTTCATGGGTCATCATGGGATGCCTTCATGTAAAAGATAATTTACATTTCCAAAATCTCATTTCCAACATCATATCAAGTGTCATGCACATCGTGCCATGCCCACCATACCACACCAAACCGTACCACATTACCACTCAACATAAATGCATGCAATGTCAGCCACATCCTTCCTGCCATGTGTAAGCATCCATGTCCAAAGCATGTTACAAAACATAAAGATACTCCATGATTCAAAAAGGAAGGCAAGTACTTCACTTCCACCTTCTCATCTTCCATATACCAACCAAACAACATCAAACCCCTAACAAAGCCCTGGAAAAAAAACCACAATAAAGAATAAGATAAACATCCCACAACTCAGCTTGCTGGGAAAAACAGAACAGTCAGATTGATGAGCACATTTCTCCATATGTTTGAATAGAACATGACCATGCAATCTAAAAGAAAGTTGTACATAGAGATGTCCTGAGTTCACATATCAATTTTCACGATGTTTAGATGAGTATTCTATTTTCTACAGAATTTACACCAAAGTGTTCATGTACTAGAATTGAAAACAGAAACTACACTAACTTAATGACCAGATTACTACTAATTGCAGGCAGAACTAACAGAAATGGAAAACTACAAAGTTATAGAGCTTGAACATAACTTTTCAACAAGATCAAGAACACATAATTTATATGGAGTGTGTAGGGACTGGTCTATGTTTTGCCAAACTATGACCAGACTGGGGGAAATGCCGAAATATTGTCAAGATGGAATTTTTACTCCTAATTGCAATCTGAATTAACAAATGTTCTAAACATGAAGGTTATAGGTAACAGTCACATCTTTAGGCGAAAAAAGTTTCAGAGCAAACTCAAGTCTAGATTGGAAAGACTAAGCAGAACAATCAGCGTGTAAATCTGTCCAAAATTGCTCACCGCACTAAACCATACAAAACTCAGAATTGCTCACCGTGCACAACCACTCAAACTCAGGATTGCTCAACGCACACAACCACCCAAAACTCAGAATTGCTCACTGCGCACAACCATACAAAACTCAGAATTGCTCACTGCGCACAACCACCCAAAACTCAGAATTGTTCACCGCACAAAACCATACAAAACTCAGGATTTCTCACCGTGCACAACCATACAAAACTCAGAATTGAATTAAGAAAAGGTAAATCCACAACAACAACAACGACAACAACAACAACTATGAAACTAAGCATGCAACTCTAATATTAGTTGGAGATGGAATCCTACCTAAGGGGTGATGAGAGACAAGGGGGTAGCCCAAATCCCTATGGCTCCTCCTTCTTTAAGTCCTTCTCCTTCTTTCTTCTCTTCTTCTCCTCCACAAGTTCTTAGAATGAGCAACAGCACCCAAACGACGACATGGATGCTACGGGGGTATGCAGAGTGACGGTGGCGTAGCCCTATGGGTGCTCAGCCTCCCTAAAGTCTAAGAGGGAGCAATGGAAAGGGATGAATTTGGCCTGGTCTTGGGGAGAGAGTGAGATATTTTTAGAAGAGTTTAGAAACGAGGAGAATTTGGGAGAAGAGCGTAGAAGAGCCAAGAATTAAGTAGAAGAATCAAGAAGTCATATTTACAAGTTTTCCATCCTCCACAAATATCTCTCCCACTATACACACATACCCAAACTTAATTACAAGTAAACCATGCAAGCAACCAATAAGAATACACCATCAATTAGTAACACTTACAATAAGTCTAATTACTAATACTAATCCACACAATCATACAATATCACTATACCACTTCATAGTTCACTGCACACACTACATGCACATGCAAGTTCAACCATGTAAAGCACACCCAAATATATACTCACTTGTATGCAAGAATATACACGATACATAATACACAGATATACACTCTATTTTCACTTCAAAAATATAGGCCCTACGTATATGGCACTCTGGGCCATTACACAAGCTTCAGAATCCCTTAGGTGTCTCATCATATCATCAACCCTAGGTTCACTTGAGTGCCACCTCATACTCTCGATAATTTTAGAAGACAAACAATCTTTGTAATCTTGATTTCAGGGGAAAGTAGTGTAATACCTTTGCAGGTTGTTTCATCTTCTTAGATTTTTTCTTCCGTCTAGACACCTCACTTTCTTGCATTGTTCTTTATCCGCATCCAGGCCTCAATAGAGCATGCAATCATTAGGACACGCATGAATTTTTTCATACTTAAGACCAAGTTTGTTAATGATCTTCTTAGCATCGTAATTAGATGGGGGATATTTGCATATGGAAATGCATCATGCAACAATTTAAAAATCATATCCATAGCCTTATTACTAACACCACACAAACACTTAATGTGATATAACTTGATTAGAAATAAGAGTTTCAAGAACTTGGTGCATCCATCGTATAATGGTTGTTCATTATCTTTCAGCAAATTATAAAACTCTTTGGTATTACCACCACTTGATTCTCTATTCGTGTTTGACATCCCTACGTCTCCATCAACACCTGAGTCAGTCGTCTCTTGACTATTCAGTCCCTAGGTAAATGCATCATATAGCATTTCATGTACCGTATCTCCAAGTTGGGGAGCTGGATTCCTTCTAAGATGCGATCCTGGAGCCACTCGTTTGACATTACTAGATGTAACCACCACTCCATGTGAATTCCAAAATATGTAATTTCTTGGGAAATGTGTGAAGATTAAATGTTTGAAACATTCGTCCCTTGTGCCAGACTGTAAAAATTTGCAACGTTCACAAGGGCACAAAATTTTGCCACGAATAGCCTTGCGCTCAAAAGCAAAATTTAAGATTGCATTCACTCCTGCTACGTATTCATGAGAACCTTTTGGTTATTGAATCCAAGACTTATCCATCCTTCATACAGAAAAAAACTAATTAGTGTTATAGGGTTAACCAAAATCTTTTTTTCTCAACACAAACAAAAACAATAAATATTCTTATAAGCCAACAAATATTAGATTGCAGTAGCCATACCTAAATAAAAGGAAAATTTTCGTTATTCCAGCTAGGATTAATCTACTTAAACATGTTCGCCAGCCAACTAAAAGATTACATTCTTGTAGGTTTCATGATAAAAGTGAGGAAAACCACATTAACATGGACCAAATTATAAGCATCCATGATTGTCGCAAAGGTTAACCTAACAGAGTAAAAACTTCGATGGCGTGAGTCTGTACTGTTAAACTCTAAATGCAACTATATAATCTGCTCAAGTAGCAGAAGAATAATAACTGAGTTTGCATTGTGTTAGACTGAACTCTTTCCTTCACCTTGTTAAATAACATATCCCTGCTTCAGGTATATCTAAGAAGAACATGAAAGTTGAAGTTGAACATAAAACTCCGTAAACACGTGAACCCTATTAGTAATTTGGCAGATGGCAAAAGTATGGTATGGCATATGTACGTGTATAATAAGATCTAGATATTCAATAAAATGGATGCAAATTCGATAATGAAAGATGTAAATGTTAAATGTTTGTACGCAGACATACAAGTACTATGTATTAATCAATATACATAATACAGGACAAAAAATTCAAGATATATATGAACAAAAACAAGAAATAAATGTTAATACTAAAATTAAGCCAACGCTAATCAAATAAAACTCAAGATTCACTAAATTTGGAAAATCACAAAAAATGATAATCATTAATAAACATTTAGTACAAAGCAAAATAAACCTAGTCAAATTTAGAACTATGCCTTACACACCTGCACAAACACTATATGTACCTGTGTTGCTCAATTCAGGCACATTCCAAACTAAGAAATGGAGCATGTACTACTAATTTGACAAGCTAACTCTCAGTTAACGATTTCTTCATTTCAAGAACGAGTCACCCTCCCTCCAATTGCCTCGGGTTTCTAGACTTTCTCCTATTGTTTCTTGATTTTTGTTCTCTATGTTGTGAAAAATGCATAGACCATGCAACTTAATGCATGTCATAAAACTTCTGCTCTGTAATTTTTTTGTGAACTTGATGAAGTAAATAATAACAGTCTACAGTAAGGCATGTCTTGATATTCTACTTTAGTGCTAGAGCAAACTCAATATTTTGCTTCTTGCACCTCTAAGTAACAACATCATCTCTTACATAGATGCAATATCTAAAAATATATCTAATATCGATCTTTTTTATCTCCTACATAATTGGAGTCAGAAAACTTCTATCTTTAATTACGCATTCTTATACTGCAGTAAACCTTTTCTAGAAAAACATTTGATATACATTAGAATCTATAAAGCTACTCTAAAATGAACTTCTCTAAACTCATGCACGAACCGACTGACAATAAATCATGTAATAGGCTATCAAAATGAACCCGGTTGGCATTAGAAATCAAGACTAAAAATATGAAATTTATCTTTAAAAAAATTACCTGAATAAAGCTTGCAAATGTATCCCTTCGCAATCTGAAATTTGTACGAGTGTCAGCAACCAACATAAATTAAACTCATGTGAGAAACTTGGGAACCAATCGCATACCTGAGCGGTTCTGCAGACTATATCGCTAGGATTTGCGATCGGCTCGAATAAATCGAAGAAAACTCAGAATAAATCGAAGAAACTCGCACAGATTTGATCTGCACGAAGAAATCAAAGAAAAATCAGAAGAAATCGAAGAAACTAGCTCTGATTTGAGATCGGCTTGAATAAAACTCAGAAGAACCTGAGGGGATTTGCACTCTACATCGCCTGGATTTGAGATGAACTCGGATTTGAGACAAAATCCTGGATAGCAATCGACAAAATGGGCAGCGATCAACTAACTCATGTGCAGTGATCGACGAACTGGGTAGTGATCGACGAACTCCTGTGCAGCGATTGACAAACTGGGCAGCGATCGACAAACTCCTGGGTAGCAATCGAAGAAAATAGACCGCGATCGCTCGAAGAAATCGACGACGATCTAAGAAGCAAACGTTGGCACTCGAAGGCGATCGCTCGAAAGCGATCTTTCAATGAAAACGATCAATGAAGAATTATTTCTTCGCCTCGGGTTAGGGTTTATGAAGAATAGTGTTCTAGCAGTTTACAAGCCCTACAAATTGTATTATAACGAAAAGAATGAATGTGGACGTGCAGCTTTATTATTAAATCATTTACTTTGGCAACTAGTTGCCTTTTGTAGCGGTTCGTAAACGATATACACAGATGTACGATCGGTATCAAACCCGCTTGGAAAGAAAATTTCTTTTCCCCCTTCCCGCTTTTTGTTTCTGCCTTTGAGTTTATTTATTTTTTAATACTGTGGCGGTTTAGAACCGCTACAGAATATTCATTTGGCACCGACGGGTCATAACCGATACAAATAGAAGGATTTGTGGCGGTTTTCTAAACTGCCACTAACAAAATCGATGGAAACTGCCCTGTGTATATACATACATATATATACATACATACATGTGTGTGTGTGTGTGTGTGCATACCCATGTCATCATAATCCCTAACGTGTCACTTATGATGTTAACTTATGAAATTGAATAAGTCTCAATCCTCTCTAATGAGGGTGAGTTAGCAAAACCCGGGTTTTAGGTGGGTTTTGAGTAAATTGTGGATATGAGGCCTAGACTGTGAAGTTGGGAGATGATTATATGATGTGTGGAGTTTTATACCCTCTCTCCTTTACCGGGAGTGGAGGGGATTTTTATACCCACTCGTCTTTACCGGGAGTTGAGGGGACATACTGAGGTTGTGTTATTATGTGGAGAGCCTCACTCCTGCCAGAGATGGGGGAGTTGAGAGGCCCGGCGTACATTACCCGTGTCCACTGCGTCGTGTGCTATTTTCACAAATTTAGGGTGAAATCTAGGTCCTGGTATCACACAGTTTACCCAAGTTCCAATTAATTAAATTATAAAATAATAAAAAAAAAGAATTTGCAAGTGAGTGAGCAGTATGCAGTAGAGGCACTATATGGTTGTGTGTATATGTGAATTGACATGTATATGTGAATATGAATTATGGTTGTATTGATTTCTATTATACGTGTTACAATGGAGTGTAAGGATGTGTTCATGCATGTGTAGTGTGCAGTGGAGGCAATATATGTAACGGCCGCTTTCAGACCGTTCGTATTTTCTGCGCGTACGACGGTTTACGTGTGCGTATTTTATTTGGCACTTTCTTGGTTTTGGTATATACGATGTGATATACCGTTGTGACCGTATGGAAGTGTATAATTTTATAGTAATTTTTGGAAAAGTTATTTCACGGCTCGTTTTCTCGCAAAACAACTTTGAATGAAAGGGCGTTTTGGTCTTTTGGTACCAATACTCGGTTCCTGATTTTACGATAATTTTTGGTAGGTGTAGCATGTGGTCGGACCCCGTAGCCCCGTACTTCTTGTCTCTACGATCGTCCCGGTATTTTCGGAATATTTTTCCGAAGCCCGTAGTGGAAGATATCCCCTAATCAATTTCAACCGTTGATTAGCCTCTAATCTTTTTGAATTTCAAACCTAAACCAAATCTAATCACATCCCCCATATCTCTCCTATGTATAATGAATGGGGATTCTATTTGTTACCCTCACCTAGCTTTTCTCATCTTTGCACACCCTCTCTCTCTCACACTATCTCACACATCCCTTAAAACACACACCCATGTAGCACTTTTCCCTTATATCATGCAAACAAAGCATTGCCCTAGTAATCCACGCAAAACCCATGAATGGCCACCGCCCTTGCGTGTTTCCCTGCCCTTTTCATCGCCGGTGGATGGCCGTCGGCCACCCCAAGCCTCTGGCCACCATCCCTCCTCCCTTTCCCTCTCTTCTCTATCGTCCTCCTCCTCTCTTTCCCTCCCTAAAGGTCGCACCAAGCCAGCAAGCTCGCCCCGTTTTCCAGCCGGCGCCCGGCCCTTTTCCGGCCGTCCCCGGCCACCACCGGCCGCCCTTGGCCTCCCCTAACCCTTGACAACATCCTCCCCCTCTCCCACACTGTTTCTCTCCCTCAAACACCTCTCAAAACATCCACAAATTGTCGTTTTCACTGAAAATCTGTCGACAGCCCGGCTCGTCAAAAAACTCGTGCCCACCGCTCTCTGGTGACTTTCGGTGACCAACGCCACCACCACTAGACTCCCCTTTGACCCCTTGATCATCTCCAACTCCCCTTACCGTTTTTCCATTTCTCGTTCTCCTCGAAAACCCCGTGAAACTCGGATCTAGCCGCTGTTTTGACAGTTTGCGCGCCACCACTTCAAACTCGCGCTCACCAGTCATTCGGCCACCTACGATGACCACCCTACCGCCGTTGGACTCCTATCGAACCCCTCTACCAACTGCAGTTTCCTTCACTCTCATATCTCACCTGTAGCTCCTGGAAAATCCATCAAAAACAAGCCCAGCTGTTTTTTTTTGACAGATCTGTGCGCTGAACTTCGACACCGACGCACGACCACCTCTTACCATCCCCGGCGTAAAATCCACCACCTTGGATTCATCTTGAAGTCCTTTCCCTTCTGCAATTTCCTGTTGTCGCCGTTAATCGCTGGAATTCTGCTGAGATGTGCGACAATGAACGTTGCGTGAATTTGTCCCCTCCGGCTTCTCACGGCCACCCACCACCGTACGCTCACGTCGTCGGCCACCCACTAGGCCGAGCATCTTCCACTGATCCTACTTCATCTACCGACAGCCCCCTTGGACTCTCGGAGTTCATGTGGGTTACCACACGCACGTGTTTTTAGCAGACGTCGCAGTTATCGTGAAGATCCGTTGCGCTACTCGCAACGGAAGGAGGATCGATGTTAGCTCGCTAATTTCGTGCCACCACTCCACTGTCCAGAGGCATCTCACTACACTACCCACGGCCGAGGAGTTCCAGACGACGCCGACGCTTCGCCGTTCAAACTCGACTTCCACTTTTGAACGACGTCAAGAGGTTGGTTCCCCTAACGAGTAGTAAAACCCACACCGTAACTCATCAAAACCTAATCTAAAATTTGTCAACATAAACTAAAGTTATTTTCAGCATCTGTAAAACATTGCCCACCGTAGGAAAGATCGATGAACGGACTAAATTTTCTGTACACATAGGGTAGATGTCGGTCTAGACTGAATAAACATAAAAAACGTGACTTTGTGAATGATAGGTTAGTCCCGCCAAATTTAGAAACAAACCATAATAGATTTGACCAAACAGCGCGATCTGACATCGTCGTCATGCTGTTTCAGACGGAACATCGCCGACGCGATGCTTCAGTGGGATGCTCCGGACAGACGATGCACTCGCCATCGCAGGCAAGTGTACTCACTTGTACTTTCGATTGTGTTTAGGCCATAGACTCTTGGAACTGTTAAAACGTAAACAAAGAGAACCAGACGTGAAATGATAGCGTCCGGGACCCCCCTTGACAGCTTAGACTTGAGGACGAAGTCTGAGCGCAACAACAACAACAACTGACACCTTAGGGTTTCCTGTGTGTGCGTGCGTGTGGACCCCTAGAAACAACAACAACAACTGTTACCATAGGTTTTACCTATGTGTGAGTGCGTGTGGACCTCCTAGTATGAACAACTCCTTGTTACTTTCGTGTCATGGTCCCTGTCACAAAAAGCCTCGGGCGTTTCGGATGCTCTCCACGCGAGAGTGATCTCTGTTACACAAAAAACCTCCGGGCTTTTCGGATGCTCTCCACGCGAGAATGATCCTGTTACACAAAAAGCCTCCGGGCATTTCGGATGCTCTCCACGCGAGAGTGATCTCTGTTATACAAAAAGTCTCCGGGCGTTTTGTATGCTCTCCAAGCGAGAGTGATCCATGTACCTTCTTGTCCTGAGCACTTGGGTTGGGGTAGGGTTGAGCGTCCATATGGGGAGAGGGTATGATCCCCCTCGAACCGTAAGGCATGAACCCTTCGAGTCATATGTGTCTTGTCTTGTCATGTCTTGTCTTGCCTTGTCCTATTTCGTCTTGACCTGTTTAGGTTAGTACCGTAGTCGATAGCACACGTTACGGCTACTGCTTGCCGTGTTAACTTTTTTCTGCACTGTTTACTTTCTTTAACTGCCATATTATAACCCCAGCATGTTAATCAACTAGTAAATCGTTGCTTTAAATTATAGTACACTTGCAGTAGAGTCTAACCCTCTTTTGTAGACTTTACCTGACGTACAGTTCCTTTTCTCTTGGGTGATGTACGTCAGGTGTCGAGCCAGAGCTCGTGGACGAGGCAGACTTACCGGAGTACATGGAGCCCGGGGATGTCGACCCAGAGTACGTGCCTGAGGATGACCAGACCTAGAGGTCTTTTCCATCGCTGCCTTTTAGAGGTTACTCCTTTTAGTTTACTGTCTTTCGGTAGTTTGTTGCCATGCTTAGGCTTCTCTTTTTAGACTTTTGTACTCGCTGGATATTATCTCTTTATATTAATGAATGCAACTTTCTTTCTGTAATTTCTGTTGTTCCGAACTTTATAAATGCAAGAACCTAAATTTTTTAAAATGGTACCCCCTACAGACGCTTATTGGGTCCAAGCCTCACAGCTCCGGCCCAAGTGGGCCTGTTGGATCCTGCCAAAACAGAGTTAGGATCGATAAATGAAGTTTAGACTTACGCTTGCGTACGCGGCACGGTAGTCTACGAACTTCGCCTTCGGATTCGCCACGACGGATCGAGTCTACTCACGAACGGAGTAAGGCTACTAAATCCACAATCTAAATCTCTACTTTAGATTAAGAACTTGGATAGAGGAAGAGAAAGGATTTCTGCAGAGCTTCGCTAGAATGAAGATGCATGCATGAATTTCATGCAAAAGGTGTAAGAAATGGCTTACCCTTGGGTCTTATTTATAGCCCCCAAGGTAGTTATTTTAGGGTAAGTTGTTCCTTTGGAACAACTTAATTAAGGTGTACCATGATACATGGCACATTATAAGCTTAAGTTGTACCATATGCATGGTACAACATAAGCTTAAGATATTCCCCCTTTATTAGCCATATGTCGCATGCACTTATGCATATATAATGCGACTTTCCCACTCATCCAGAGATCCTCTCCGCAAGGGAACAGATTCCCTTTGTACACGACTTCGTGTACGCGACGTTCGAGGTCCGTATTCCCTCATACATCCCCCACAAGGGTGTACAAACGTCTTCCATATCCAACATCTCCCACTCACACTTGAGGGGTTTGTAAGAGAACGTCTTTCCCTTAGTTCTTTCATCTATCATACCGAGAAATAGACCGTGCGACCGTCATGCGCGTAGAGTCTGTTGTTGTGCACTTGTTAGAGATACACAACGACCTCGAAGGTGCAAAGTTGAGTAGTTCAACGCATGCTTTACCCTAGATTATTTCTTCACATTTCTTATACTTTATATTCAACAATTGAATCCCATCTGGATCACAATTGGCTTGCCAGCTTTGAATCATTAAAGTCCAAATGTGAATATGAAATCAATCTTCCTCTTCTTGCGAACCTTCTGATCTTGACTTGATTCGCTTTTCTAACGTGCCCCGCCGAGCCGAATTATCATAGCCCATAAGTAACACGCTAAGATAGCGATCATCTCGTCAAATCTAAAGGAACCAATTGGAGTCCTTGAGGGTAAGAGTTAAGACCCGTATGGCCTTTGAGTCTCACATAATAGCAAACACTATTGCTACTAACTCAGTGGTCGAAATGCATACGTGGTATGAACACGTATTACAACATCACTCCTTTCCCAGGGAGAGTATGTCTTAATGATGTTGTACGGATGAAAAGATCAGACACCACAGTGCCTATCTTTTTGAGTCCCTTTACTACTTGTGAAATATTCACGGACTCTCATCCTGCATAAGACAGATAGGATTTAAAAAATCCTATGAGATCTCTTTCAAATATCCTTGTGATACAGATCTCAGATCTTTTGTAAGCATCCATATGATGCAGATCTTTCATTCGACTATCTTGTTTAAGTCATGACTCTAAATCATTCGTCTAATGATTTTGACTTTAAACTAGTCTCATCTCTATCTTATCCATCTGATAAGATAAGGCGGTTGCTCATGTGAGAGAGCCAACCTTTATCTGTCCGACATACACACAATTCAGCTGAGATTTCAAAAATGTACACAAACATTTCTTTAAGAAATTCATATGCAATGTTTGAAAAAGAACTTATTCTTTTATTAAATTTGATCTTTCTTAGACATGGGAATATATATTGGTACAACTCAGCTCGTACGCAATCCTTGGGATGATAAGTGTTTATAAAACACATTTCTGGGGATCGCTTTCGTAAGATGATCCTCTATCATCTCATGCGTAGATATGTACCTTATGTCTACCTTCTTGGTTTTATCATGGTCTTTTGCAAATCTGCAGTTCCTTTAAGATACTGCATTATCCTCTTAACCGCTTTCCAGTGTTCTTGCCCTGGGTTGGATTGGTAACAGCTTACCATTTCCAACGGCAAAACAGATGTCAGGTCTCGTACACACCATAGCGTACATAAGACTATCAACTGCACTGGAATATGGAACTTTTTTCCATAATTTCCTTTTCCTTTTGGTTCTTTGGACACGATTCCAGATATAAATTATCGCATATGCTTATATGAATATCAATGGACTTGCAGTCCTGCATATTAAATCGTTCTAGAACCTTCTTTATATAAGTCTCCTGTGAAAGAGAAAGAAGTTTCTTCGAACGATTCCTTGAAATCTTAACTACAAGGATATATGCGGCTTTTCCTATGCCTTTCATCTCAAATACTGATGAAAGCCAAGCCTTGATACTCATCACAAAGCCCTTGTCATTTCCGGCTATTAAAATGTCATCTACATATAGAGACATAATAACATGCTTGCTTTTAATCCTCTTGATATATACGTAGTTATCTTCATCAAGTATGGAAAATCCATTTGATAAGACAACTTCTTGAAATCGTATATACCATTGCCTCGAGGATTATTTAAGACCATATATGGATTTACGAAGTTTACAAACCTTATGTTCGTTTCCTTCTTTTACAAACCCTGTTGGTTGTTCCATATAGATCTCCTCGTCCAATTCTCCATTGAGAAAGGCAGTCTTTACATCTGATGTAATTCGAGGTATAAGCAAGCTACCATTGCCAGAATCATGCGAATCAAGGTAAAACGCACAACAGGTGAGAAGGTCTCTTCGTAGCCTATCCCTTCCTGTTGCGTAAAACCTTTCGCGACAAGGCGAGCTTTATATCTGTCAATAGAGCCATCAGCCTTATGCTTGATCTTGAGAACCCATTTGTTCCCAATTGCTCTATGTCCTCTGGGTAAGTTAATTAAGTCCCAGACTTGGTTAACTTTCATGGATTTCAATTCCTCCTTCATCGCTTCCATCCATTTGTCTTTCGCAGGGCATGATGCGGCCTGTTTGAAAGTAGCAGGCTTGTCATCATCTTGTAGTAAAGTCATAAAGGTTTGCGGAAATTCATCCTCAAATCTTAGAGGAGCCAATCTTGTACGACTACTACGTTGTATTTGAGATTCTTCAAGTCCTTGTTGACTCGAATTTAGATCAATTCTAATATCACTCCCACTTGGAATGTCGTTAGAATTGCTCCCACTTGGATCATTATTCCCATATGGAATAGGATAATCGTCATTCGTATAATCCATTGGTGAAGGTTGAAACGTATTTTTCGTTTTCACCAAGAATTCTCCCACTCGAATGAGGTAATCCTTCTTGATCATAAATCTCAAATAGAGATAAGTCCTGACTTATCTCGCCCTGTCTTGGAAACTCGTTTTTCCAAGAAAGTGACATCCCTCGACTCAAACTCAATTAGCCCACCATTGTCTTCCTGACTAACATAAAATATAACCTTTGGAGTTTTCTGTGTATCGTATAAAGATACATTTCCTTCCCTTTGGCCCAAGTTTGCCATACTTATGGGAGGAAATATGTGCGTAGGATGCACAACCCCAAGGTTTCAAAATGTTTAAGTGAGGAGACCTTTGGTTCCACAACTCATAAGGAGTGGAGCTAATTGATTTCGAGGGTACGCGGTTCAAAATGAAAGCGGCCGTCAATAATGCATCACCCCAAAAGGTGATTGGCAAGTTAGCTTGCGCCATCATTGATCGGACCAATTTTCATTAAAGTCCTATTCCTCCTTTCTGCAACACCAATTTGTTGAGGAGTATAAGGCATAGATACCTGATGTACTATGCCTTTTTCATCACAAAAGTTCCTTTAAACTTGTTGATTGATATTCACCGCCCCTATCGGTTCGCACGACCTTAATCTTGCGATCTAATTGATTCTCCACTAAACTCATATAGTTTTTAAAGCAGGTTTAGTGCTTTCATTTTTGTGGGATATCAAATAGATATGACCGAATTGGGTGAAATCATCAATAAAAGTGATGAAAAATAGGACTTCCCGCGTCTTGTCTTGACATTCATCGGATCACATATGTCCGAATGGATAAGCTGTAATGGAACCTCGGCCCTTGTGCCGGTTCCAAATGGCTTGCGACAAGATTTCCTCACAAGGCAATGTTCGCAGGTCGACATTTCAACCTTTGAAACATTGGATAGAAGGCCACGTTTGGCAAGTCTATCTATACGCATTGTCCAATATGACCAAGCCTTGCATGCCAACAAATTATATTAGACTCATTAGTCAAAGAATTTGTCACAAGGAAATTTTCATTACATGAGGAAATACATTGTACTTATTACAATAAATCCTTTGAAATACAAACCCAGTACCAATAAAGGAATTATTACAAAATAGGTCCATATTACAATCATGAAGGAACCAACTATAACCAAGACCCATTAAATTGACCACAATATTAATATTCCTTTGAATATATGGAATGAAGAGAACATCATAAAGTAGGAGAGTGTGGCCGTTGTCCAAGTCTAGCTTGCAATTCCCAACGCCTTTCTCTACAACACCTGTGTTGTTTCCTACATTGATCCACTTCATTCCTTGGGGTATCCGGTGATACTCCACGAAGGACCGTCTGTCCTTTGCTATGTGGTCGGTGGCACCTGAATCAATTATCCCAAAATGGATTAGATTCCACAAGAAATAGTGAACTAGAAACACATATGTAACTAGTATTACAAGTTACCTCGTCACTTCCACTCGTACACGAACGAGCATAGTGACCGAGCTTGTTGCACTTGAAGCACTTGATCCTCTTCAAGTCTTTCTTCTTGTGCCATTTCTTGTGCCCACCCTTATGTTTGGGTTTCTTGGTAGACTCAGGTTTCTTATTACGTTCATTAGTGAACTTCGAACGATTTTTCTGTTTCTTTCCCCCGTGTGAGGAACTAGCAACCATGTGCACTTCTGCACTTGGCTTGGCAGCCGCAAGCCGCTCTTCCTCTAATTCGAGGTGCTTGGAAACATCGCTGAAGGTCTTGATGCTCTCATTGTGAGTGAGATGCATCTTCATTTGGTCCCACCCATTTGGTAGGGAACGTATGACTGCTTGGATTTATTGCTCATCCGTGAGCACATGACCTGCGTCCTTTAACTCTGATATAAGGTTCGCCATATGTCACAGATGTTTCCCCATGGAATGATCTGGACGTTTCTTATATGTATCGAACTTTATAGTTAAGGCGCGAAGTTTGGACACCGATGTGCCACCGAACTTCTCCTCTAGCTTGGACCATATGTCCATGGCTAGGTCATGTTCTCGGAAGATGCGCATTATGTCATCAGCCATACTGCTTAATAACGTAATGCGCGCTATCTTATTCTTCCGAGACCAAGCATCAAAAGCTTCCTTGTCTCTTCGGTGTTGGGCCGTAGTGCCCAACTCCGGTTCAATCATAACGTTCTTTAGAGTTTCGAGCACTTCTTGCTCCTCTAGAACGTATTGTATCTTAATGGACCAAAGTTTGTAATTATCGCCGTTGAGTTTTTCACCTTTGTTTAACTCAGCGACGATATTCTTTGAAGCGGAAAACATTTTACTTTTAAAATGCTGCAAAAGACATAAAAACCGAAGGTTCGATCAAAAACACATTGCATAAAATTCTTAAAATATAACTCCCACTTGAAATTATATTATATTTGATAAGTTACTTTCGAAAAATATTGAAGATGTTGTTCTAGAATCGAAAAGGTCTCTTTGATTCCAATCACCATCTAGAACAACCTTCAATATTCCCCCATCACTTATCAAACAATAGTACTCTTATAGTACTAGCAGCATAAAAACGAATTTGAAAACGTATTTTTCAAATATAATTCCCACTTGAAATGATAATAGAATATCCCATATGGATAGTTCTAAAATCAACTCCCACTTGGAATGATATTCATAATTTGATAAGTTACTTTCGAAAAATATTGAAGATGTTACTCTAGAGTCGGAAAGGTCACTATGTTTCCAATCACCATCTAGAGTAACTTTCAATATTTCTCCCTCACTTTATCAAATGTTAGTACTCTTATAGTACTTTGCAGCGGAAAAGCGTTTTTGAAAAACGTATTTTTCAAAAATTTAAAATACATTGGCTAATCTCCGTAGAGTAGAGCATAATGTCATAAGTACATTGGCTAATCTCCGTAGAGTAGAGCACAATGACATGGCTAATCTCGCATGAAGTAGAGCACTATGGCTAGTCTTCAAGGAGTAGAGCCCAAAGAAAAACTTTATTAAAACGTTAGTCCCGTATGAACTAGTCGGCACTGTGGTTAGCCCCGTATGAACTAATCGACACATTCGAGTTTGACCAAGGCCTTTTGTTACCCCGTATGGGTCATTTGGCAAGTTTGCAATCGACCCAGACCTTCTGTCGAATTGGTCGACCAAAAACACCAAATTGGTCGACCAATTTTTGGTCGCAACTTCTTCCCGGCCAGGGCCTCTGCCCTGGCCGGGGCTTGGCCAAGGGCCGGCCAGGGCCTCTGCCCTGGCCGGCCAGGGGCCTTGGCCCCCTCGGCCAGGGCCTCTGCCCTGGCCGAGGCCGGCCAAGGCCGGCCAGGCCCTGGCCGAGGCCAAGGCATTGGCCCTGGCCTCTGCCAGGGCAGGCCAGTCGGCCCTGGCCCCTGCCAGGGCCGGCCAGGCCCTGGACGAGGCCAGGGCACCGGCCCTGGCCTCTGCCAGGGCCGCCTGGCCCTGGCAGTGGCCAGGGCGCCGGCCCTGGCCACTGCCAGGGCCGGCCCTGGCCTCTGCCAGGGCTGGCCAGGCCGGCAGGCCTTGGCCAAGGCCGGCCATTGCCCGCCTGGCCATGGCCGGCCATGGCTTGGCCATGGCCGGTCATGGCTAAGGCCATTTGGCATTGGCCGGCCATGGCCCCTTTGGCCATGGCCGGCCACCCCCTTTGAATGGGGTTGCCGCACACACTCCTCCCCCTTGATGGGGTGGTCGCCGGTGGTTATTGGCCGTAGCCAACCCCCTCCGCAAGTGGAGGGGGGGTGCATAGCTTTCATAGCCCATTTGGCCATGGTGCACATGCACCAAATTTCCTCTTACCCGATGGAAATAACTACCATCATCTTCCTTGATGAAGCACCCGTTCGTCGATGAAGCACCCGTTCGTCGAGAAATTAGTTATTTCCTAATGGCCGTGTGCCAAAAATGAAAAATAACATACTACGTGAACGGTCAGTTCTTCCCGTCACGGAGAGTTCCTACCATATCCGTAATGATAGGAGACCCTAACGTGAAAAGAACAACCGCTGTGTTCTCTTCGTCATGAAGCGTTCCTACTATATCCGTAATAGTAGGAGACCCATTCGTGAAAAAGACAACGACTCGTTCATAGTTTCGACGGGGCGGTGGTTTGACCGGGGCGAACCCATATGGCTCTGATACCAATGTTGGATCCTGCCAAAACAGAGTTAGGATCGATAAATGAAGTTTAGACTTACGCTTGCGTACGCGGCACGGTAGTCTACGAACTTCGCCTTCGGATTCGCCACGACGGATCGAGTCTACTCACGAACGGAGTAAGGCTACTAAATCCACAATCTAAATCTCTACTTTAGATTAAGAACTTGGATAGAGGAAGAGAAAGGATTTCTGCAGAGCTTCGCTAGAATGAAGATGCATGCATGAATTTCATGCAAAAGGTGTAAGAAATGGCTTACCCTTGGGTCTTATTTATAGCCCCCAAGGTAGTTATTTTAGGGTAAGTTGTTCCTTTGGAACAACTTAATTAAGGTGTACCATGATACATGGCACATTATAAGCTTAAGTTGTACCATATGCATGGTACAACATAAGCTTAAGATATTCCCCCTTTATTAGCCATATGTCGCATGCACTTATGCATATATAATGCGACTTTCTCACTCATCCAGAGATCCTCTCCGCAAGGGAACAGATTCCCTTTGTACACGACTTCGTGTACGCGACGTTCGAGGTCCGTATTCCCTCGTACATCCCCCACAAGGGTGTACAAACGTCTTCCATATCCAACAGGGCCTTAGTCATGCTTCGCCTCCGTAGTTTTGGGAAGCGGGACGTGATAGGTTTTAGTGGTGGCCCATGCAGGTCATGCAAAAGTTCGGAACAATAAGAGTACCGCATTCATTTAATATCCATGTACAAGTCTAAATTTAGGTTTTCCTTGTCTTAGGTGGTAGGAAGACTGAGGTAGACGTCCCAGTTTGATAGTTAGACGCCTTGGTTAAGATTTTGTCATACCCGTCTTAGAATACCTTAGTAGCATTCACTTGACTCTGGCCGTGTTAGATTTCTAGAGCCCTTCTTTTAGTCGTTCGCTTGGGTCCATCGACTTCGGGCCCAGCAGAACGAAATCTTATTTCTCTTCGGTCCCTTCCCTGAGATCTCTCTATTACAGTCTAGTTCATTAGGAAGACTTAGTACTGAGTTCTCCTGATTTTTAGACGGCTCGATAATTAGAACCCCTGACTTCTAGCATCTTCCTGACCACTACACTTTTGTGTTAACAACCATAGAGTTCCATCGTAGCTTTCATGAATCATATCCTAGATGTATTCATCGTGCGATCACATTATTTATCCTCGATTCACGTGATCGCTTTGTGACACTTATCGAAAATTCTTCGAATCCCTCCATTGCAAAATTCGGTTTCCTCTAAAAGTATTTTCAAAAATTCCTTATTAATTTCTTTGCTCGGTTTAACTTCTTTGAAACCCCTTAATACATATTTAAAATTATTATTTTCAGTTGAGTTAACATTCTTTCACTGATTTTGAAACCTCCTTGGTCGTAATTTTCAAGTTACTATCTTGTAATTATTTCTAACCGGTATCTTTCTTATTTCAGTCTTTAAAATCTTGTTATCTTTTTGATAATTCAATATATATATTATTCTTTTTCTCTAAACTACAAAATTTATTTCTAACCACTTACCGTACGTACTTTTAGAATATTTTATAAACTAAAGAGAACTTATATATATATATATATATCTATATATCTATTATACATTTGACAACGTTTTTTGAATTCTAGGGCTGACTAGGATAAGATAAATAGTGGCTGAGATTTGATCTTAGTAAATCAATGGTTGAGATTGGACTTTGTGACAATTTTAATGGGAAAACTTAAATTTTGGAGGGAAAAGTGTCTTGGGAACCCAAAGTTTGAAATTAGAAGTGTCTTGGGAAAGAGAGTGGAGATTAAATTTGGGGAAAAAGTGCCTTGGGAACCTAAACTTTGAAATTAGAAGTGCCTTGGGAAAGATTGTGGAGATTAAATTTGGGGGGAGTGCCTTGGGAACCTAAACTTTGAAATTAAAAGTGCCTTGGGAAAGATTGTGGAGAAGTATTATCCATTAAATTAAACAAAACAAAAAATTTAGCGTAAAACAATTTAGCGGAACAACAAGTTAGCGTAAAAATACCCTAAGTTTTGTTGTTCCGCGCCAAAGGCGCCCGCGCCGAATTTTTTACGCTAATTTGTTGTTCCGCGCCAAAGCCGCTAAATTTTTTTACGCTAATTTGTTGTTCCACGCCAAAGCCGCGGGCGCCAAATTTGTTCTTCGACGCCGAATTTGTTGTTTCGCGCCGAAGGCGCCTGCGCCGAATTTATTGTTCCGCGCCGAAGGCGCTGCGTCGCTAAATATTTTTACGCTAATTTGTTGTTCTTTTAAATCTTGGCTGTGGAAATAATTTTTGGGGATCAAAGATTTCGCGGGGGAAATGTTAAATGAACAGTGCCCGCGGGCACTGGTTATGACTAGTATATATATATTGAAGAGTTAGTAGAGTCTTTATTCATGAGTAAAATGATGTACAAAGGTATAGTGTATTGGTATGAGGTTTCAATATAAAGAGGATAGGGCACAAGCGCCGCCACTCTTTAATATTAATCCCCCACCCTATAGTAAACTATACACATAACAAATATAGAGAATATAAGGTGGCCTCAGCCCAAATATCTGAACTCCCAATTCGCAAAAGCATCAGCCTCCTCTGAAGTAACAGGTTCCTGATCCCTCATAGCCAATCTGACATCCGCCACAATCTCCTCAAATAGGATCGTTTTCCCTTTGCTTGTCTTCTCAAATATTCTTTGATTCCGCTCCCGCCAAATATGCCAAACTGTGGCAGAAAGAGCAGTTTTTGCCAACCTACTCAAAGTATTCTTACCCCCAAAATGCAGCAGATAGTGTTCCCCAATCTCCGACAGCCGGGAAACATTATGGAGCTTGATATTTAATTTTAGTAAGGCCCTGTTTATGATATAGATAGAATAACTGTAATTAAAAAAGAGATGGCTTATGTCCTCTATACTGTCATTGTCACCACAAAGAACGCGACTAACTGGAGTGTTTAACCCCCATTTGCTGATGATATCCCTGGTTAAAAGCTTGCCTTTAAAGGATCTGAGTAGAGTGAGAGAGAATTTTGGGACGTGGCCAGGAAACCAAATTAATTTCTGAAATGGGAAGGGTTCACCATGCTGCCGCACCACATCCCAGGCTTCTTTATATTGAAATTTATCATTACAATCCCCTCCAGTTAGTGATTTGTTCATGGCCAAAGCTGGCACCCAGGCCCATATATCGGCTCCAGGAGAACCCTTCCCTATATATATATATATATATATATATATATATATATATATATATATATATATATATATATATATATATATATATCAGTTCTATGTTCATCGTGCTCATATTTCAAAAGAATAATAATAATAATCTTTGCATAAACTTATTTTCATTTGCAAAACAATCACTATCTCACCTTACTCTCTGTTTCTTCGTCTAACCTTTTTCGATTTGTACAATTTTACCATCTGCTCACCATTTTTACATATTTTTATAAGTATATATGTGTGTGTGTGATACCGTATTTTACACTTAATCCTTCTTTCATCTATTTAATTATTTTGAGCAATATCTTAGTCCCATCCAACTAGTTATCTCCTTATCCTCGCCTTATCCAAACTCGTTCTTTCCGATCTTGGTTCTTTTCGCTTTTGGGTTCAGTTTCCTTCCTATTGTTTAGGCTTTAGTGCTTGGCGTTGCCTGTGTCAACTCTAGTTTAGTAGTGGGACCATTATTTTTTTTGTGATGTCGTCATGGTGCAGGTTTATAGGTAGAGTGTGTGGACCTGTACGAGTGTTCTACCTTTAGGATATTAATGATTGTCCCTTGTGTCATGTGGTATACTCATTGTTATCCGTGATATAGGTATGAGTTGTCTGAATGATGGTATTCATATAGGTGTGGATAGCGTCATAGCAGGCAATTCCTTAGACTTAGTCTTTCGTATTATAGTATAGCTTATCTTTGGCTGCATGCGATTGTATCAAAAAAAAATTTCTTTTAAGCCAAATCTTTAAAGTTTTGAAACTAGCCCACAAAGATCACAACCCTTTATCCTCCCTCATCCAATACCACAACTCTACACGTTTTTCCAAATGTTTTAAAATATTCGTTGGCCTTAAACTTCCTTCTTTCCTTTCCCTCTTCGGGAGTATTATTTTTGAATGCTATGATATTATTAGTACTAGCTAATATTGTTATAGGGTTATGTTTGCGGGTAGGCTTAGAGTGAGATGAGATATGTTGTATCGGTGATTAGTTGATTTTAAATGACAAAGATATTAGATTAGAATTCTTTCGGATGAAAAGAACGAGGCATCCAGGACTTATTTATAATACAAATGTGTGGCGGACTCAATGGAAAATCCTGGTTGGGTGAAATTGTATACAGGGACATGAGTACTTAATCGATCTGAAACTTGGACGAGTGATAGATAGGAGTAGCTAGGACGGGATAGTATGAGTTAGGGTGATCATGAGAATGAGTAGAATATTTAAAGCGTCAGGATTTGATTATTAAGTTGAGATGAGAAGGCATTGGAGATAACACGACATGTTGAGATGAATGAGATGTTAGGAAGACGGATTTTGTATGATTAGGAGATTATATGATAGGGGTAAGAATAGATGTAGTTTGATAGTTCATTGAATTCGGAGGATAAGCTTGAGAGTCGATATGATGGAGAATATATTGGGGACGAAATGATTGTTGACTTGCAAACGATAATGGGGATTCATTGTTAAGTGATAGGATGTGATTCTAGTTGTAGCATTAGCCAGTGGAGTGGAATTATCTGAGGAACGATGTTTGAAGTTATAGGATTAGCATCTTTGTGTGTAGACATGAGAGTTGCAGGTATAAGATTAGATAGATAGTATAATTATTAGTATAAGTGATTCCGAGGACGGAATCATTTCTAAGGTGGGTAGAATGTAACGGCCGCTTTCAGACCGTTCGTATTTTCTGCGCGTACGACTCTTTTCGTGTGCATATTTTATTTGGCACTTTATTGGTTTCGGTATATACGATATGATATGCTGTTGTGACCGTATGGAAGTGTAGAATTTTATACTAATTTTTGGGAACGTCATTTCATGGCTCGTTTTCTCGCAAAACAACTTTGAATGGAAGGGCGTTTTGGTCTTTTGGCACCAATACTCGATTCCCGATTTTACGATAATTTTTGGTAGGTGTAGCACGCGATCGGACTTCGTATCCCCATACTTCTCGTCTCTGTGATCGTCTCGGTATTTTCGGAATATTTTTCCGAAGCCCGTAGTGGAAGATATCCCTTAATCAATTTCAACCATTGATTAGCCTCAATCTTTTTGAATTTCAAACCTAAACCAAATCTAATCACATCCCCCATATCTCTCCTACATATCATGAATGGGGATTCTATTTGTTACCCTCACCTAGCTTTTCTCATCTTTGCACACCCTCTCTCTCTCTCACTATCTCACACATCCCTTAAAACACACACCAATATAGCACTTTTCCCTTATATCATGCCAACAAAGCCTTGCCCTAGTAATTCACGCAAAACCCATGAATGGTCGCCGCCCTTGCGTGTGTCCCTGCCCTTTTCATCGCCGGTGGGTGGCCGCCGGCCACCCCAAGCCTTCGGCCACCATCCCTCCTCCCTTTCCCTCTCTTCTCCTTCTTCCTCATCCTCTCTTTCCCTCCCTAAAGGCCACACCAAGCCAGCAAGCTCGCCCCGTTTTCCAGCCAGTGGCCGGCCCTTTTTCGGCCGTCCTTGGCCACCACCAGGCGCCCTTGGCCTCCCCTGACCCTTGACAACATCCTCCCCCTCTCCCACACACACCTCTCAAAACATCCACAAATTGTCGTTGCTGCTGAAAATCTGTCAACAGCCCGGCTCGTCGGAAAACTCGAGCCCACCGCTCTCCGGTGACTTTCGGCGACCAACGCCACCACCACTCGACTCCCTGTTGACCCCCTGATCATCTTCAACTCCCCTTACCATTTTCCCATGTCTCGATCTCCTCGAAAATCCTATGAAACTCAGATCTAGCCGATGTTTTGACAGTTTGCGCGCTGCCACTTCAAACTCATGCCCACCAGTCATTCGGCCACCTACGATGATCACCCTACCACCGTTGGACTCCTATCGAAGCTCTCTACAAACTGTAGTTTCCTCCACACTCATATCTCACCTATAGCTGCTGGAAAATCCATCGAAAACAAGCCCAGCTGCTGTTTTTTGACAGATCTGTGCGCTGAACTTCGACGGCGGTGCACGACCACCTCCGACCACCCCCGGCATCAACTCCACCACTGTTGGCTTCATCTAGAAGTCCTTTCCCTTTTGCAATTTTCCGTTGTCGATGTTCATCACTGGAATTCTACTGAGACGCGCGACAATGAACGTTGCGCGAATCTGTCCTCTCTGGTTTCTCACGGCCACCCACCGCCGAACGCTCATGCTGTCGGCCACCCACCAGGTCGAGCATCTTTCACTGATCCTACTTCATCTACCGACAGCCCCCTTGGACTCTCTGAGTTCACGTGTATTGCCACACGCACGTGTTTTTAGCTGACGTCGCCGTTATCGTGAAGATCCGTTGTGCTACACGAAACGGGAGGAGGATCGTTGTTAGCTCGCTGATTTCATGCCACCACTCCACTGTTCAGAGGTATCTCACTGCGCTACCCACTGCCGAGGAGTTCCAGACGACGTCAACGCTTCACCGTTCAGACCCGACTTCTGCTTTTGAACGGCGTCAAGAGGTTGGTTCCCCTAACGAATAGTAAAACCCACACCATAACTCATCAAAACCTAATCTAAAATTTTTCAACATAAACTAAATTTATTTTCAGCATCTGTAAAACGTTGCCTATCGTAGGAAAGATCGACGAACGAACTAAATTTTCTGTGCACATAGGGTAGACGTCGGTCTAGACTGAACAAACATCAAAAACGTGACTTTGTGACAGATAGGTTAGTCCCGCCAAATTTAGAAACAAACCATAATAGGTTTGACCAAACTGCGTGATCTAACATCGCCATGATCCTGTTTCAGACGGACCATCGCCGACGCGACGCTTCGACGGGACGCTCCGGACAGACGATGCACTCGCCACCGCAGGCAAGTGTACTCACTTGTACTTTCGGCCGTGTTTAGGCCATAGACTCTTAGAACTGTTAAAACGTAAACAACGAGAACCAGACGTGAAATGATAGCGTACGGGACCCCCCTTGACAGCTTAAACTTGACGACGAAGTCTGAGCGCAATAACAACAACAACTGATACCTTAGGATTTTCCTGTGTGTGGACCCCCTAGAAACAACAACAAAACTTTTTAGCATAGGTTTCACCTATGTGTGCGTGCGTGTGGACCCCCTAGTATGAACAACTCCTTGTTACTTGTCGTGTCATGGTCCCTGTCACAAAAAGCCTCCGGGCGTTTCGGATGCTCTCCATTCGAGAGTGATCCCTGTTACACAAAAAGCCTCCGGGCGTTTCGAATGCTCTCCACGCGAGAGTGATCCCTGTTACACAAAAAGCCTCCGGGCGTTTCGGATGCTCTCCACGCGAGAGTGATCCCTGTTACACAAAAAGATGCTCTTCACGCGAGAGTGATCCCTGTTACACAAAAAGCCTCGGGTGTTTCGGATGCTCTCCACGCGAGAGTGATCCCTGTTATACAAAAAGCCTCCGGGCGTTTCGGTTGCTCTCCCAGTGAGAGTGATCCATGTACCTTCTTGTCCTGAGCACTTGGGTTAGGGTAGGGTTGAGCATGCGTATGGGGAGAGGGTCTGATCCCCCTCGAACCATAAGGCGTGAACCCTTCGAGTCACACGTGTCTTGTATTGTCTTGTCTTGTCTTGTCTTGTCGTGTTTCGTCTTGACCTGTTTAGGTTAGAACCGTAGTCGATAGCACACGCTACGGCTACGGCTTGCCGTGTTAACTTTTTTCTGCACCGTTTACTTTCTTTAACTGCCATATTATAACCCCAGCATGTTAATCAACCAGTAAATCGTTGCTTTAAATTACAGTACACTTGCAGTAGAGTCTAACCCTCTTTTGTAGACTTTACCTGACGTACAGTTCCTTTTCTCTTGGGTGATGTACGTCAGGTGTCGAGCCAGAGCTCGTGGATGAGGCAGACCTACTGGAGTACGTGGAGCCCGAGGACGTCGACCCAGAGTACGTGCCTGAGGATGACCAGACCTAGAGGTCTTTTCCATCGCTGCCTTTCAGAGGTTACTCCTTTTAGTTTACTCTCTTTCGGTAGTTTATTGTCATGCTTAGGCTTCTCTTTTTAGACTTTTGTACTCGCTGGATATTATCTCTTTATATTAATGAATGCAACTTTCCTTCTGTACTTTCTGTTGTTCCGAACTTTATAAATGCAAGAGCCTAAAATTTTTAAAATGGTACCCCCTGCAGACGCTTATTGGGTCCGAGCCTCACAGCTCCGGCCCAAGCGGGCCTTAGTCACGCTTCTCCTCCGTAGTTTTGGGAAGCGGGACATGACAATATATGGTTGTGTGTATATTGGTTGAATAAATATATACTTATATATATATATCCTTGTTTGTTTATCTGTGAATCTTTCCGACATGGTTGCATATCTAGTGTATCTGGGAGAAGCGTATCCCTGTGTGTACGCATGTATGTGTAGGTTTGTAACAGAGCATATGTGTATGTACATACATATGAAGTGGGGATATGAATGTGATGAGTATGAAACATAGGTGTGTGTGTGTGTGTGTGTGTATATATTTAATGAATGTAAGTGAATGAAACTGTTTGATAAGTGGGTATTGAAATGTGTGTATTTGTTTGTATATTTATGTGTATACGTGTGTGTAGAGTGTAGATGGATGTATAATTATTTGGCTATTATGGCAGAATATGCGTAGGATGTACAAAGGTAGTTATATATATAACATATGGCGGGGAACGTATTATGTTGTGCACTCTTGTGTGTATTGTGTGTGGTATATATACCTATCTGTGTGAGGTAGTAGGTGCACTGCTATGGATGTGAGGTTATGTGTATATTTATTTATAGTTATGATTGTGAACCTTATGTGAATTAATCATGCATGTGCTAGTACGTGCACGTGAATGTATGTATGGATGTGACTAAATATTGTGTATATATAGGTCTTTATGTGACTATGAATGTGAGTGAGCCCATGTGACTAAGTATTGGGAGTATAGGGATCCGGTGCACATATGATGTGACACCGTGATAGTGACCATGTTTATCAAGCAATGGTATGTAGATTAATGTGTATTGCTGGGTGTCTGTGCATGGATGTAGACGTATATGTAAATATATAAAGAGATAGCATATAAATCGTTTATAATTGAATGTATTATGGTGTATATGAAAGTCTACCATGTGTGAGTGCCTTATGGATCATGATATGGATATGATGTGATGTCATATCACATAGGTATGAGTAGTGATCTGGATACGTATGATGATACGAATAAAGATCTATTTGTAGTATGTGTGTGTTGTATCTATTAGTGTGTGTGTATATATGTGCTTAGATATTCATGTGAAGGGTACATATGCGTGTGTGTATATATATATATGGTAAATGCATATAGTGATGTGGATGTACTACTAGATAAATAGTAGGATGTATCCGTGATATATATGTGATGCGGATGCGTATGAGTGATAATGAAGTATAAAGTGTATATAGGTATGGTGTAGGTATATATCCTTATTTATACTTCTTGGGTAGTAAGACCATCTTACCTAGCAGACCTCGGCAAGGTTCACACCCTAGGAAGTCCGAGGACGGACTTTATTTTAAGGTGGGTAGGATGTCATGCCCTATTTAGCACTATACGTGTATTCTACTGAACACACGTGGTATTTCTACCTACGGTGCATACGTAGGCATGAAATGAACGTGGATATCGATGTACGTAACGTAGAGCAAGGGGGATTGGGCCGTAATACATGGCTAAGAGTCGACAAAGCGAGATTGAGTGCGGGAGAAGTGTGAAAAACGTCGTGGGTGCGAAACAACATGAATGTGTTGGACGTGTGTGCGTGGTGCATGTATACATGTGTAGGCATGCATGGGTATGTGTGGGGAAGCCATAAAAGTGTGAAAGGAGTTAGGGGTCAATGGCAACCCCCGTAAATTTTTAGAAAGGCGAGGGGTAAAACGGTCATTTGGACTAAAGCTGCTGTGCGTACATACTTAAGTGGTCGGTGCATAAAGTAATGGAAAACTTGTAAATACCTAAAAGGTTGAGGGGTATTTTTGGGAGGGTATTTTGGTCATTTTAAGTTGTGCATGGCTTATGGGATAAGCTAGGAGTGTGTAGACTTTTCTTTAAGAAAAATCTCATCTTTCTTTTCTTGAACCTTCTCCTTTCTTCTCCATTCCTCCTCTCATTTTTCCCCTAGCTAAGGCCGGCCATCCCCTCTCTATTTCCCCCTCTTTCTTCAATTCAAAACCCTAATTACTTCCCCTAAAATTAAGGAGCACAAGTGGGTTGCATATGTGAAGAAGTTGGAGAAGAAAAGAAGAGAAAGAGATGGGAAAAATCATCTTTTGAGGTAGGAACTCTCTTGGATTTGGAATTCCATTAAATTGATTTTTTGCTATTAAGTTTTTATAGCATGTTTTACTTAATATGAATTAGGGATGGTGAAAATTCATGAGCCATGTTTCAATTTCACAAATTATCCCTTGAAATTCTTAGTAAAAACAACCTCTTTGAAATCCTAAAATTTTGTTGTGTGTTGTTTTTATAATTATGATTACTGTAGTTCGATTTAGATTTCGAAAAAAAATTATACATGTAGATCTTGAAGTTCTACCCCAAAATCATATAAATTTTGTTATATGTTCAATTCAGAAATTAGGAATAAAAATTCCAATTTTACATCATGTCTATTTGATTTTCAGTTTTGACACAGTTCAGCAAAATTGATGTAAATACTTGCACACACAAGGGAATTTGATGTCCTTGGTCTCGTTGAAAACTTAACAAGTTTATCTATAATTTCATCAGAGTGCTTATATTTCAAAATTCTGGCTAAAACATGTCCAAAAACAGCAATCTTTGTAGGCTCTGAAATCTGTCTGAAAAACAGAATTGGCACACTTCACCAAATAATTCACCATAAATCACCTACTTAATATTTTTGCATGAAATTTTATCTATGAATCCGGACTAGTATATCTATAACTTTCATTTTGGACAACTTATCAAATTCTCAATGAAAACTGATGTTATATGGCCATGTATTGTCACTTCCTGCAATTTCAGCAAGCTGAATTCATTACGTGTTGTTCTTATTCATTAATTGTAGTTAATTGGCCATCATTATTCTTGCTTATTATGGTTGTGTGGTGGAATGAATGTTCATGTCCTTGGCACATGTAAATGATATTGGGTTGCCTTGATATGAATGACGCCCGTCATGTGTTCGATGAAATGCCTCAACGAAGGAAATATCCGATAATTTGAGTAACGTGCATGTATTAGTATTAGCCTTGAGCCACATTGATAATTGGTGAAGTTAGAGGCTTGAATGGCACTGATACCAACTAATATACATCTATGGTATACTACACTGTAGGGAGTTCATCCTCTGACTTCCCAAGTTGGGGTTTAAGAGTGGATCACTTAAGGCTCTAAGGTCACTACACACCTTAAGGCTAATCTATCCCGATTACCTACTGAAGTGTTACGTGTACTATACGTGTTTGTGGATACAAATTTCAGAGCCTATAAAGATTGTTGTTTGGGGCATGTTTTAGCCAGAATTTCGAAATAAAAGCACTCCGATGAAATTATAGATAAACTTATTAAGTTTCCAACGAGACCAAGAACATCAAATTCCATTGTGTGTGCAGGTATTTAGATCAATGTTTCTAAACTGTGTCAAGACTGAAGATCAAACAGACATGTTATAAAGATGGAATTTTTTTCTCGTAATTCCTGAATTGAACATATATCAAAATTTATATGATTTTGGGGTAGAACCTCAAGATCTACATGGATATAATTTTTTTCGAATCCAAATTCGAGCTATAGTAATCATAATTGCAGCAACAACATACAACATGATTTCAAGTTTTCAAAGGGGAGATTTTGCTTCGAATTTCAAGGGGTTATTAATGAAATTTAATCATTGAACATAAAACTTAACTTTCCCTAATACATATTGAACAAACATGACATAGTTACATGATAAAAAGAAACCCTAATTTGATTTTCAAATCCAAATAACACAACCTCTGTATGTCCCCTCCATTCCCAGCTCCTATTGGAACACGCCCCTCAATCTCCACATGCTGAATTCTCTCGGGATGAGGAAGAGTAGGGGTTGACGCTGTTGCCATGAGAAATAGGCTTGCCGAACTGTTGCTCTGGATTAGGAGGCATGGTTCCTTATATAGTTATTGTGGCAGGTTGTATCATTGTGTGTTGTTGATGAGGAATTGGAGGACTTGTGAGTTTGTAGTCTGGTTCGACTCTGTACCCGTCAGTTGTTAGATCACAATGGTCAGCGCTTGGATATTGACCTTCACCTCGCATGAAAATGTAAGGAATTTCTCCAGAGTCTCTAGGTGTAACTTGGGCATCCCAAGAGTAGATGAAATGGGACCCATACATGTCGGCATAATATCTGCCACCCATATGGTCCATAACCTCTCAGGTCCTTGATTAGCGGGTTACGTCATCGTCGGCGTGGTGGGTAACGTGGATGTCGACTCGATTCACATATACATCTCCAGATGTTTCAGGGTGGTTTCTCATCACAGAAGTAATTGGATGACTAGGTTGTTGCAGTAGCTAATGTAAGATGAGGATGGGTGACATGGGCAACTGACTATGCACTGGCGAGCTGTCCACAGTCTTTGTGGGTTCCGATGCGAGTGATAGAAGTTGGATCCGAGCTATCTCCGACTAGCCGACATCACTGGAAGCTCGTATGGGGGTCGAATCTGAGGCCCGATCAAATCCCCTTTGATTCTTAAATCAAAAGAATGAGTAACCATGGTACAAAGCCATAGTTCTCTATTTATTCATAATAGTAGAATATGAAAGGACATGAGATACCAAAGGTCCCCATTAGTAAGCTTGATGGGGATTAATGGGGGGATAAAGATGAGGGGAGGCCAAAGGCATCCCTCATTCATAACACTCCCCCTTATCCATCCATTACTTTAGTCTTAGCGTATAATGCTAAAGGGGTGGATACTTCTGGGATCCAGAGTAATCGTGTTTGCCTCGTTAAAACCTTAGCTGTGGAAACCCCAGTGGAAAAAACCAACAGCTTAAGGAAAAAGAATGCAACCCACAGGTTACTCCCCCTGATCCGTACAAGCTTCAGGCTTGGAGATCTTTCAGCTTTCATTAGGGGTGGACACTTCAGGGTCCTGAGTTAAATGAGGTTGCCTCATTAAAACCTTTGGCTATAGAAAACCCAGTGGGAAAACCCATAGCTAAGGGAAAAGAGTACAACTCTAATATCAACTCCACCGGATATGTACAAGCTTCAGGCTTGCAGATATCCTATGTATCTATACAATCATTTTATATTCATTTATACATCCATCATATTCTAAAAGCAAATAAAATCATCATTCATCTATACAAGTTTTATTTATATCTAGCGGCTACTGGAAGATAGTGGCGCTTTAGAGTGGTACGCTCTTCGAAGTCAGTAGATTACTCCACGAATGAATTCTTTTACTTAGTCTTCAATGTGTCTACTAGGTACTGCTGGACCTGGCGGAGCGTATTCTAGATTTGCTTCTTGGATGATGAGCTTCTCAGAAGATGTAGACTTTGGAGAATGATGTGAAGATCTTTAGGAGATGGCCGACCATTTGTGCTTAGTCATCGCGATGATCAGTAAACCTGCATATGCGATATATATTCCATGACCCTTGGAAGTTGTGCAGGAGCAGCTTACCCTTGGTCCAGTGATGCTCTCCAGGGCAGCACTGTACCTGACTAACAGCGTTACTGCAGACGTTCAAAAAGGGACACGTGCAGTTGGCCAGATAACGGAGTGTATCTAGTACACTAGTGATAGGCTCTTCGGGACCTAGGATGTCATCCCCCTCTTCCAGCGACTGGAAGGGGTCATAAATAAGCATCCATTTTTAATAGATTGCAAATGTGCATCTTTCTTCATAAACTCATGGTGTATAAAGAATATAAAAGGATTCCACCATAAAAGGTGTTTTAATCTGTAAGCCGAGACAATACCCTATTTTTACTAGGTATCTGATATCTCAATGGTCTCTACAGGAGAACATATTAGAATCAGACACTGATCTTTGAAGCCTTTATAGAGAAGACGTTCCTACGTCTCTCTTTCATCTCTGGGGGTAGAGTACACCCTTCTGGAAGTTTCATATAGATCTCTATATCTGTATTGTCATATATATATGCAGTCACAACGTCCATAAGCTGCATTTGTTGGCTTTTTCAGAGACGTTAGGCTTAGTATGAAATAGGAAAATGATCACATTTCCTTCGTATATTTATGAAACCCCAACTTATATTCCACAGGTTTTGCACATTCAGGTGTATGGACTACTGGTCCAAAGACTTTGCTTTTCAAGAGTGAGTCCAGCTCTACTCTTATTGCCTCGTCCCACTTTGGCCAATCTATGCGTTTACGCTATAGAAAAGTGGGTTGAACGTCATCGTCGTATTCAGCAACGTGAATAGCGAAACCAAAATCGTCGTCGTCGACTGTGCTATATCTGTTCAGTACCTCTCTAGTACATACTTAATAAAATGATGTTTATCTTATTGTTTCCTCTGCAGGGGAAATTGGGAAGGGAGAGGTCGCTGGTCTGAGCTCAGCATCCTGTGGTGGGATCATTTTAATATATCAAGGACTCTTCCTCTTTCGAGGAACTTTATATTCTGAACCTGGCGTGCGTCCTCTTTTTAATTGAGGTACAGCCAATTCTACTGTCGGTGGATTGCATCCATCTTTGGGGATATCAATCCTAGCTGGCATGTTGGAAGCAGGGACGTGTAAACAAACAATCTTAGGGTTGTCCATGTATTTACCCGCCAATTGATTTACTTTAGTCTGAATTTGAAGGATCTTCTGGATCTCATCTTCACACAGAAATTGTATGCGGAACATAACGAGATTAGGACTTTTGTGTCCCATGATATGGTCTCAGAAGCTTCAGGATTCTTTAGACTGTGTGCATATTTTAATGAGACTTTGCTCATCAAATTCAAGTTATCAAGACGTGGTGCTATGAGGACAAATATTAGCACATCCAAACACTCTCAAATGAGATATATTTGGTGGTGGACCATAAGCAAGTGGCATCATGTAATACCACATATCCCTATATACATATATATCTACGTATTTTTGGGAGTAAATATGTATGTATATTTTTCGGGAATATGATTGTATTTTTCCTTTAATTATTTGGTGTAGGAATTATTTTTAAATGGTTTTAAACTCATCAATTGAATTTAGTAGATGAGAGTATTTGGAGGAATACTTGTATTTGAAGTGTATGAAGTATTTCTTCATGTATTTCCATTTTCTTAAAAAATAAAAAATCCCAATTTTCTTTACCATGACAACACAACACATTAGGTGGTATCTTATGAGCTAATAAGAGTACACATGGCTTAATTTTGACTAAGATTTGTGGAGGAGAGGATTTTAGGGAAATACAATTTTCAAGGCATGAAACAAAAACCAAAATCTCTCTCTCTCCATCTCATTTTCAGCTATGGCTGAAAATTCTCCCCCTTTCATCCCCATTTCTCCACCATCCCACCACCTACCTCCTCCTAAATCACCACCCACTCCTCCACCAAGAAATCATGGCTTTTCCTTATCATTCTAACACCTAAATTCCTCAAAATCCATCTTTTGGAGGCCAAAGTTGGAGAAGGAGACTATGAGCCCAAGATTCATCAAGGATTAAGAATGGCAAGAGAAAATTTTGGAGGACTTGTTAAGGTAGAAATTCTTATCACCTTAGTAGGGTTTAGTTTTAGAACTAAGGATTTAATTAATTAGTAAGTTCCTTAGATTTTGAGTAGAAATTAAGTTTTGAACTTCATGCTGAAATTTACACAGAATTGGCTGATACTTTGATATATTGTTTCACTTAATTGGCTAAATAGAAATACATGAAAAACATATATGTTGCTCATATTGTAGTCCTTAACAACTTTCATTTTTACAAGTTTTGCAAATTCGAACTGAAAAATAGAGTAAAAATTCAGTTTCTAAAACTGGTCTGTTTTTAGACAGTTTTAACACCTTTCAGTAAAATGAGTAGAACTACATGCACACTTTATAAAATATTATGATCTTGATGCCGTTGGAAAGCTGACTTCAATATCTTCAACCCATAATTTTTTTAGATTTTAATTCTGTCTGTAACTTGTAGAAAAATGGACTTGAACTGAATTCAGTTTCTGGTTCAGAATGCTGAAATTATACCTGTTAGGAGAAAATCCACCATAAATCACATATGTCAACTGAGCTTATGAAAATTGGTCAGTGAAAGGAAAACACCCATATCTACAACTTTCGTGAAGGGACCAGACACCAATTCTGACTGTAGACAGGCTAAAAGTGATATTATTTCTACTGTAACGGTTTTGACAGATTCATATGCTAATTTTGCTTAGTACTTATCATGGTGTAGTTTTGTTTGAAGTTAAGTTTGTTTGTGCTAATCATGTTCTCAATGACATGCTCTTGATACATGTAGTTATGCAAATGGTTCATGAAATATTCGTTATGTCAATAATATTTAAGTTCAATTTGTTTATGCTTTCACATTAGTATGTTCATAACGATGAGTTTGTGATGATATTCCATGCAATTCTTTAATTGAGATGATGATGATGATGATGATGATGATGATATTGTTAAAAGTTGGTTAAAGCGGTATTCAAGTCCGCTAGATGATTCGTTGACAAACGAAGTAATATCTTGAAAACTGAGAGTGAGAATGAGGAATGTATCAGTCCTCCTAAAGGAGGGTGACACGGGTTTGGGGGAAAACGGGTAAACTTTAGGAGTTAAGGAGCGGACATATGATATGAATTCTCACCCGCTGTATCACTCCCAGAAGGGCGAGTTGAAAGGGTTGGAGAGGCCGCTGGTGTACTCGTGATGCATCATGACGGTAATTGATGGTTTGCTCCGTTTGTCCGACAGAAAAACCGAGTTTGTCTCACTCCCATACCTTGTTCCGTTCGGGTACGGAGAGTTACGAGAGGCCCCTCCAGTGCTCGTGTCGCTGGTTGTGGTACCACTTTTTCACCCACCCTGGGTGAAGCCCGCCTCCTTAGCGTTCTACGGTTTACACGGGTTCCAAATATGTGAATCAACAACTTATAGTAGTTGTCTTTAATTTATAAATGTTGTTATCTCATGTCTCCTTATTTTTGTGTACTTTAATGCTTTTGTCCCATGGTAACATGTTCTTACGCTTCCTTTCAATAGCTGCATTTCATAATATGGTTTCAGATGCATGTTTTTGCACGTTCTCATAACTAGGTTCGCATGTTGGAATGTGATTACTTTTACGCACCATGAACCTTACTTGTTAGACTACCCTCCCTAGATAGACAGACTAGTTCTAAAACTGGGTCCTACTAGAGTGTTAGGAGTTTCTACTGGGTCATGCGTTGACGTGTCCCCGTTGACTTTCAGGTCATGTGAGTTAGAGGTTGGAGATAGCGGCTGGATCTTCGGAGTTGGTGATCAGTTGTAGTATTGGGTGGTGAGGGGTATGATGAGAGACTTGTACTTTTGGTGTTTCTTTTCGGGTGGACCTTTGTACTTAGAGTTGTGAAAATGAAGATGTTGGTGTATGTATAAGATGTATCAATGTATCAATAAAATGGAATATTGTACTTTTGTTCTTTTATTAGTGTTTTTATCTGTGATCGAGTTTTACTTGTACTTCCCAGCACGTGCGTAGTACCTGCAGCATTCTTTTGTTCTCTTCCTTTCTCTCTTTCTATGTAACACTCGTTGATCTAGGAATACTTGGGACGGATTCGTACTTCCCGGGTATCCTGGAGAGCGGGTCGTTACACATCAGTTATAAGATATGGCCACGAGAGGACCATATCGTGATAAGCGATGCGGAATGCAGTATGGCGTATCCCTAAATATCCACAGGCAACTGGGTTTTAACAATGGACGTGAAATCCATTGGAGTCTCTTTATCAGATACTCTGATAACCCATTCTGAGTATGAACATGCTGCAGGATGTTCAATTTCAATGCTAGTTGCTTGGCAGTAGTCTTGAAAGACATGTGTAGTGAATTCACCCACATTATCAGCTTTTGAGAAAGCTAGATTACGGGTGGACAAAAATGCACACATAAGACCATCTAGTAGATGCATCTATCAGTACAATGAAGTACCGAAATGGGCCATTTGCGGGGTGAATAGGTCCGCAAAGGTCTCCATGTTTTCTCTCAATGACGCCAGGAGACTCTAATCCCACTTTCTGGAGGGAAGGTCTCTCTATAAGTTTTTCTTTTTGACAAAGGGTGACAATGAAACTCAACCTTTTGTAGAATCTTCAGGTTCTCCAAGGGATTCATTTGATGATTGTGTTCATTATTGCTGATTTAGGATGACCATGTCTATTGGATCCAGGATCACCATGTCTATTGTACCAAAGTTGAAAACTCTGGCAATGAAAGGCACTTCTGGTGCACAGTCGAGTTGGCTTTATATTGGATGAATATCTATAATGATAGGAACCCGACAGGGGTCCAACGAATCGTGCGCAAATAGTCTTTTGGCCATCCATTTGACGAGTTATATAAATATATTCACTATTATTATCCATAGTTTCCAAGGTATGTTGGTTTTAAACGAAATATCCTTGAAAATTGGGAGATTCCTGTATGATTAAGGAGAAATTTGCATCGTATAGTCTCGTTGTATGTGGAAGAAATTTTAATGCTGCATCAGTGCATCGAGGCACTGTCCACAATATATCACACTTCATCTATATATTTGAATGACTAGACTTTATAAAATAAAGCTAGATATGCATTCATGAAGGTTTTTGTTTAAAAAGAAAATACAGATGAAGTAAACTAGCATTTAAGATGCATATATAAAAGCAAACTAAGATAAGACTCAGTCGAGCAAGTAGTCGTGATCGAAGTCTTTTGCAGTCAGCTTGGTTGAAGGATGAGATTCAAACAGATTTGTTTCAGGATGAGGCTGCATGCTCGCCTGATGAAGATCCTGGAGATTACATGGAGTGCGGCAGTTCCTGGACCAATGTCCAGTCATGCCACATCTATGGCACTTATCCATCCAATTATTCTTGGGAATAGACGGTTGGCCATTGTTGTTACTTGTCCATGTATTCTTTTTCTTCCCCTGGTTGTAGTTATTGTTCTGTAGAGGTCCTCTACCGGTTACATCACAGCTTTACCCTTGTAATTTATGGCCTTCTTCTTGTTCTTCATCTTCTGGGAAGAAACAAGATGGGCTTCAAGGAAAGGAGCAGTCCCAGTAGGGCATAGGTTGTGAGTGGTTAGTAACAAGGCTCTATTCTACTCCGCCCTTAGGAGGCAGGAGAGTAATTCAGAGAATTTTGCGAAATGTCTTTCACGGTACAGTTGCATAAGGATTGCATCCTTTTCATGGAAAGACGTGAAAGTCTTATCCAACATGTGTTGCTCCGAGACTTCTTCACCGCACAGCTTCAGGCATGAGGTGATATTATGGAGTGCTAATTTATACTCAGACACGGACTTGAAATCCTGAAATCGGAGGTTTTCCCACTCATAACTAGCACGGGGCAGTATAACATCAATCTGATGTTTATAACGTGCCTCCAGTGTCCTCCACAACTCAAGTGGATCCTCTACTGTCAGATATTCGCCTTTTAAGGTCCGATTTTTGTGTCTCCTAATGTAGATAATGGCATTCACATTTCTATATCAGAGACAGATGACTGCATCGCTTCAGGGGTCGCGGTTGAAGTAGCCTGGGCCACTGCTGGGGCCGCATGCACAGTAGTAGGAGCCAGATTCGTACTCATAAGAGCCATTGAACGCATGTGTAACTTCAGGTCCACTCGACAGCTCAGATAGTTCTTTACTGCCGCATCTAGTACATCAAAATCAACGCTTGCCAATATTGCCATTTATTTATGCAATTAAATACGCATGAATTAATATTTGTAAAAAATAAATTCACGTAAAAATAAATAAATAATCAGTCATGTGGGGATCGGCCAGATACCCTTAGAAATAAAAATGTCCAAAAAGTGTCTGAATACAGCGCATGAAAATGAAATATAAAAGAAATGAAAAATACAACTTGGAAACCCATTTTAGGTCCCAGCATATTGCAAATTTCATATTCGTCTTTAATTGGCTGAGCTCCAGTCTTTTAGCATTTTACGTTATAACCTCACTACAATTCCTCTCAAACAGAAAAAAAAGCGAGAAATGTAAAAAGGTGTATCAAAATGGCCGATCCAAACCACAAGACTGAATTATTTATAACATCCACTCTGTTTTATATATGCTACAGGCAAATAATAATTTCACAACATCACAGACATTTCAAAATTTATCAAACGTAATTTATTGGATAAAAGTTACTTGGACCACGGGAAAACGTCATTATCCGGTAGGTTAGATAACTAACCTAACGACAGAGTGGTCTCAGGATCCTTGTAGTCATTAAAATGTAAAATAATTTTTTATCCAATATTAAATAAAGCGATAAAAAATGAATTACACCTAAAATTCATTAACAAAATTTTAATTTGCGCCAAAAACTCCGAAAGGAGTTAAAATATCATTAACCTGATATTCCCTGATTTTTCTGGATTTTTCCAGAATTTTCAGGTTTTTTTAAAAAAAATGGGTATTTTATGAATTTAATAATAAATTGGCCTACAGACCGAAGGCCCGCGGGCTGGCTGCAGGCAGCAGACCCGATAGCCAAAACATATACCCAGTTTTTATGTTCAATTTTTGTTAATTACTAGGCTTCTGGCCCATTAGGTGAGGCTCATGCCCCTTCTCCCCTAACCCTAATTAGAGTTTAAAGTAAAAAACAGCCGCCAGGGGAGTCAAAAAGACTCTCCCCTTTCACCTTCCTCTACAAATGCAACAAGCAGACATATATCTTGATATATTAATGGTAAATCTTGGGCATTTAAATGATAGCCCATCTCTTGTTCATGAATTAGACAATGTCAAGGGTTGCGAAATGATCGTTCCCTCCCCCTCCCACCAGGGGATCGAAGCAACATGAGGCCCCACCCCCCGTCAGGGGGGATTACGAATCGAGGTGCCCCCTGACAGGGGGACAGTGAGGATGGAGCCCCCTCCCGACTGGGGAGGGTCAGCGAGGAGATGATCCCCTCCCAATTAGGGAGGGGTGGAGCCGGCGAAAAGCCCCCCCTCTCCCTCAACAGGGGGTGGCGAAGGGAAAGAGACCCCCAATTTGAATTTCGATTTCAAATTATCTGGAAATTTCAGTGGAAGGGGGTTTCAGCCCCAAAAATTCGTTTTTTTTGTTATATATTGTTCTAATACAGTAAAAACAATTGTAAATATATTTCCCTACTTGCAATGATTTGGAGATTGAATTGCAAATGTTTCTCACCTCAATTAACGAGGTGTATGTTCTTGATTTGTAGCAAAATTGTATCATTTATTTTTGCATAATCTATCTCGACGGGATAAGTAATTTTACCTCTAGATCAATAATCTAGGGAAGATCGATAAAGATCCGTAGAATAGAAGAATAAAATTCCCCGCTCCCGTAACACCTTGCAGGTTCGTCGCAACTTTGCCGCAACAAAAAAGATTCCTTCGCAAGAGGAAAATTTTGTGGGGATTAAAGGAGAAGCTCAAGAACGAGAGCTAATGTGCTGATAACGTGTTGGAAAATCAAAAGAATGAGTAACTATGGTACAAAGCCATGGTTCTCTATTTATTCATAATAGTAGAATATGAAAGGACATGTGATACCAATGGTCCCCGTTAGTAAGCTTAATGGAGATTAATGTGGAAATAAAGATGAGGGGAGGCCAAAGGCCTCCCTCATTCATAACATTTTTGAAGATTTCAAATGCATGCATTCTTATTTATGATTTTTACCTATCATACATATATATATCCCACGTGTCATAATAGGAGTCGATTTATTTTTTAATTTGTTTGGGAAAATCATACAATTTTTAGAGCTTTCGACGAACGTTCTGATTATCTTTTAATTTGTTTGGGATGGAATTTCGACGAACGTTCTGAAAATCATACATATATATATCCCAGGTGTATGTTCTTGATTTGTAGCAAAATCATAACTCTCCCCATATAAGGTTATCTAAATTCCATCTCAGTTGCACCACCAAATTTCGGACCTTCTGATTATCTTTATTTTTTGGTGTAGCTGCATTTGAATGATTGCTGTCACACTGTCACGATTGTAGAGTGTAAATTAGCAAGAGGCCAAATTATGGGATCGGGATTTTAAAGAGCCCACCTGTCATTCAACAATGAATTAGCAATGACAAAAAGTGTTTTAGTAGGGAGTTTAAAGCTTCAATATTTTTTTAACTCAATATATGTTAGGTGTGCCAATCAGGTTTGGCACGCCTAGTTGGATCCATATTTGACCTGGATTGTTGGGTTCGATGGGGATCAAAACAGGTTCAAGTCTTATTCAGATCAACATGCCTGACTAGCATAAAATCCGGGCTGGATACTGATTTGGTATCCCGATCATAAATGACTTGGATCCAACCTGCAATGGGAATGAGTGAGGCGAGGGCATCAACATGCGACGGGGCGACGATGAGCAATGGCGACAGGGCGACGATGATGATGATTGACGACAACAAGCCGCGGGTGCCAAGCGACGGGGTGACATGGGAGGGGAGAGAGTGGCGATGGGGTGACAACGAAGACAAGTCGCAAGCATCGGCAACAGAGTGACGAGAGAAAGTGGGAGTTCGGAGGTCGGCGACAGTAGTGGCTACGAGGGGAGGTGATGATGACGACGATGACAACAATGATGCGACGGGGGCTACGAGAGCACAATGAATAGTGAAAAAAAATGTTGTTCACGAACTCTAATTGAATTCACTAACGAGCCTAATTAAGTTTATATGATAGCATAGATATAATGCGTGCCACTATCGTGGATCACAAACCCTAAATAGAATCTCCTACGAACTTGACTGGATCAGCCAAATCACTTCTTTTTTATACCAAAACAACATAAAAATCGTAACTTTACTTCTAAATCCTAAGATCCTAGGGCTCATCCATTAGCCCTATAAATGACTACTTACAATTCATAGAAATATCGACAAAAGCAATAGTAATAACAATAGTAGACAACATCGCAAGAATCGACATTAAAACTAAATAAGAGAGACGAGAAATCTTTACCAAACCAATAGAGACGAAGAACTAAACTCCAAGAATTTAAGATCCAAAGATTCCAAAGCAAATTGCAATAATAAAAATCAAGTCTTTGTCTCCAAACAATAAAGACGGCTCAAAAATCTCTCTAAAACTAAAACTAAAAGAATTAAGCAAGCCCCAAAACCTAGGGTAGAAAATAGGTTTAAATATAAAGGGGGTGGACCCCACAAAAATCTGGAAAAAGGCCCAGGTTGGCCTGCAAAATGTCTGCTTGCGGCACCCTACTCGGTCGAGTAGTAGCGTCGCTCGTTCCGAGCTAGGGTTTCACAGCCGCGTCTTCGTTCGTGAGTTCGACTTCAGCAATTGGGTGCTCGGACCGAGTAGATGTCCTACTCGGTCGTGCTCGGTCGTGCTCGGCCGAGCTGCAAAGGGCCGCTGCTAGGCTCAAGATGTCGTTCTGTCTTTGCTTCCGATCGGTCGAGTCGTTCGGCTGCTCAATCGAGTCACCTTGCCTGCTTAGTCGAGCTGCAGATAGCTGGAAGAGCTTCGAAAAATGTTGTTCGATTGTGCGTTCAACTCAACCGAGTAGCTGCTCTGCTCGGTCGAGTCGCTTTGACTTCTTCGAATGCGGCTAAGTGTTGGAAACTGAAGCATAAACATCGAGTCGTGCTAACCGAGTATTGGTTCTACTTGGTCCGAGTGATGCATGTATCTTCAGCCTTGGAGCTCTAATTCTGGGCACATCAGCTCGGCCCAAGTGGACAATTCCACTCGGCCGAGCTAACTGAAAATCAGAACATAGCTTATTTGAGCTTCCTTTCGCCTTCTCTTCTCTTTTCATCCACCAATGTTCTCCATTTCTTCAAGCACCTAGTGGACCTTGCCATTGTGGCTCCGGCTAGCTCGAATGTGTCCTTGTCTCATGATTGCTCCAAATCGCTCCAAAGTTCTTGAAAAATCCACAAATTTCTACGAAAATCAAATATATCATGAAAATTGCGATAATATATAGAAAAGTGAACTTCGGACGATGAAAATGCTATTAAAATATGCAATAAAAGTATGAAAAAATATGGACACATCAAGAATATCCATTAAACGTGAGCAAGCTCGAATCTAAGCTTAAATTAAAATTCCATCTTCTCCCTAATTCTTCCTTACTCTTGATGGGGCTCTAGCAAAGCTACGAAGGATTTCTAATCGGATCCGAAGTCTTGACGGAGGATCGACTCAAGGTGAAACTTTCTTCGATATGTGGCTGGCTCGATGACAAGGGTGTTGCTCGCCTCAGGACGCAGTTCGGTTCGGGACGTTGTTCGGCTTGAGAGAAGTTAAGTATGGCATTGCTTCGGAGATAAAGAAATGTTGCTGAAAACGACGCTTCATATTCGGCGGAAACGAAGTGAAATGTAAGCAGTTTAATTTACATGCGTTCATAATTGCAATATTTTTATAGATCTATTTCCGGGTTGGCCGAACCCAACCACATGATAGTGGAGATTATGTCTATGGTTTATTCTTTAGGCCTTTCTTGAAAATGTTATAAGATGTTTTTCCGCTGCATATTTGATTTCTTCGTCTCACCGACTTGTACTGGACATCGATTTTATAGCTTTAGGACCCAAAAAACCCTTCAGTGCATGAATTCTCAATTCAGAGAATCGGTGTCTCATAGATCGGCAACTCTACATCCCGAGCTTCGGGTAGCTCGGCTCGGTACTTTGTCAGCTCGGCGTTCAACTTGAAGTTCGACAACACGGAGGGGCCCACCATAGGACGCGATGTCATAGTCAAAGTAGAGTTGTGATTGGATTAGAATTCTGTTTGAGTCACAGTTTTAATAAAAAAGGAAATGCTCTTCTATTAGAACACCTATTGTAACATAGGGCTATATATAGGGTGTTTATGCAAGGGTTTTCAAAAGGGGAACACATGGAGAGAACTTTGAGCAGCCATTGTTGAGAGCCAACTTTGTGAGATTGTGGTGAGAGCTTTTAGAGAGATCTTGAGTGCTTCTTCTTCGATGTAAAGAGAGAAGTATTGTATTTATTCTTTTCTTTCGTAATACAACTCTTTGATGTTCACTTGTCCGGCCGATGACGTACAGTTACAATCTTCATTGCGCTTTATTTGGATGTTGCTTATCCTTATCTCTGATCATCTAACGATCCTAGTATTCTGCCCGTGCACAATAGACAACAAGATGATGGCGACAGAGAGAGGACCATGAAGAGTTAAAAGATTGAAATTCAGATCTGATATCGGTGGCCCGGATATCAACCGGGTCCCATACAGATTTTAATTCGGGAAACCTGATAAAATTCAGATTGGCTATGTTTGATTTGTGGGAAAATAAGAGAAAGAAAAGTCAAATGAAAATGAAATAGAAAAGGAAAGAAAAGGAAAGAGAAACAAGATTCATTTTTATGTTTGGTTGTTGAAGAAAATTGTAAAGAAAATCAAAAGGAAATCAAGCACAGATTGCTTTGCATTCAGCAATTTCAACTTTGGACATGAGCAATAAGGGTTATTTAGTACCGACCCCCTGTGTTTTCTCCATAATTAGTATCAACCCCTATGGTTTCAATAATTAGTAAGACCGTCCTATGGCAATGCAAGTTTTTCTCCACAATTAGTATCACCCCCCGGTGTTTTCTCCAAAATTAGTATCTCCCCATATGGCAAGGGGGGTCTTACTAATTATTGAAACCATAGGGAGGTGATACTAATTATGGAGAAAACACAGGGGGTCGGTACTAAATAACCCTTTGCATTTTGAAAAAAACCTACTATTTCTTGTTACTATCTCAATTTCACATCATATCTGGCTAGAGCCAGCAAGTTGATATCATCTAAAACATAAATAACAATGATATCACATTATTCCTCCAATAAGCAAGCTCAGAATTACTCCTGCAGGCCCATTAGAATTTAGAAGCAAGAGCAGGATTAATCTATTTCATTCATCTATCCCCAAGAATTATAGCTCAGAATTACTCCTGCAATACAAACAGATATCATATATATAATTATGTTAAAATTAGAGTAAGATGCATAAGCTTATAATCTTTTATGTGTATGTTTATGAACCAATCACAAATTTTTAATCCGAAGTAATAACCCAAAAGCGAACAAATTTAAAAATAAGTTGCATACAATTTACTCATCTTTGGCCACAATTGGCAAATACAAATTCTTCAAAAAAACTAGAAAATTCACTACTTAACATATATGTAATTTTAATTTTAAAAAAAATCTATGGGCAAGCACAAAAGCCCCAACAAGCATCCAATTTTGATAGTCCCCTCACATCTATTGTTCAAAATCACTCATCAATCTTAAAAAATCAAAACCAAAACCAAAATCCACTATAAACAAAACTAATTCAAAACTAGGCCAAATACAATCCCACAAACAAAATTTCTCCACCAAAATCCAACCTTAGCATCATCCACGTTCAAACCCTAATCAAATCGGAAAACCCAAATCAAAATCAAATTTTTATACATTCTTCCTCTTTGCAATTCGGCAGGTGCTCAAAGATCGACACAGAGAGCTACTTGTGAGCTATGCCGATATCGAAGAGGATGACTCCAAATTTGGGATCGTTATCGAGGATCTCTTTGATCGGTAGCCAGAGGAAGAGCTCCTCTTGGGTCGGGCCTTTGACCACCTTCAATCCCCCGAAGGTGAGGTTGGCGTTGATCTCCTGCTCGAATCATACCGGGCCAAGAGCTGAGAAGAATCGAGAGCAAGCAAGCGAGAAATGGAAGACCGAGCGAGCGAGAGATCAGAGAGCGATGGAGCAAGCGAGGAGGGAAATCGAGCGAGCAAGCGAGTAAATTGGAGGTGGGTCGGGATCTCGAGCGAGCGAGCGAGACAGAAATCTCACAAGTGTTTTTCTTCCGTTTTCCTTAGGTTTGTGGAAAGAAATTGTGAGGGAAAATGTTTAGTAGTTTTTTTCCCTCACTTTCCACTTAATTTTTTTCTTTCTGCTTTTCTTTCCAACCAAACAAGAGAAATCAATTTTCCATTTTGTTCTCTCTCTTTCTCTCCTTTTCTCTCCAACCAAACAGGCCCATTAGGTTCGGGCAGACCCATAAACGGATCGGTCAGGTTTGACATGACCCGGCCAGTCACTCCCAGTTAACCGATTGCCACCGCTAAATTGTCGACGCTTTGTTCATCGCGCGGAACAAAAAACAGAGTCGGTTGTTTACGGCAATAAGATGAGGTATTCACGCAAGCAAGACAACAAATAACACAGTGCTCGAGGAGAACGATGCGTTCAGACATTGAGGCTACATGCACAAATTCAAGACGTAATTTATAACGTCAAGATTCCATCATTCTTTGTTCTCCTTTCTTGGTGTTTTAATTTTATTAGGTCACTTTAAGAGGACGAGATGCTGACACGTGTTCGGTAGATGTTCATCGCTCTCTCACCTCGCCTCTATAAATTGGAGGCCATCGGCCTTCTCTTCTTTCATCCAGAGCTGAGAATTAAGAATTTTACAAGTGCTTGTCCTACTTCTTCCTGTTAATTCCGAGAGATATAAAATGTCTTCATGTGGAGCTTGCTCATCTGGCTGCAAGTGCGGCAGTGGTTGTGGCTGCAACGGCTGTGGCTGGTAATTCATATATATTTGACTTATTACGGAAACCATTAGAACTCAAAGTAGCTGTCTTCCTGATTAATTTGTGATTTTATACTGGGGTTTTTTCTTGTTGGAGGTAAAATAACACTGATACGAAACCATCTTAATGACATAACTATGAGTTGATTAGATTGTTGATTAAATCTTCTTTTTGTCTTGTCAAATTGGTTTTCTTTTAATCACAAGCCTTGCAGTAAATTAGCTCGGTCCATGACTAACTATTCTTTTCTGTTCTGTTCTGTTCTTTGCTCCGTTGTTTAATAAATAACATCTTCTTCGTGGCTGCAGCTGCAAGAGGAACCCTGTGCTGGCTGAGGGCAGCGTCACCACCACCCAAACCATGGTCCTCGGACTAGCACCCTTGAAAGGGTCCGTGTCTATCATATTCAAAAAAAAAATCAAGAAGATATATTCGCTTTCTTTTGTTTCTTTTCTTTATCTTTTGATTTTCGAGTGAAATTTCTGAGCGTATCACGACTTGCAGGCAGTTCGACGGATTTGAGTCTGCCATGGGAGGAGCTGAGAATGGAGGCTGCAAGTGTGGATCCAACTGCACCTGTGACCCCTGCAGCTGCAAATGAGCCCTGCTTCCGTCTTTGAAATTGAAGGAGTCGTACTAATATATGAGTCACTTAAATGATGTATGAGTACTCCTTCAGATGATGATGCATGCTGACTGTCTTCTACTAGTACTGCCTAAAATAATGAGCCTTCATGCTCTTACTGCTGTATCCTCTCAATATTTCTATCTGAATGAAAAGAGAAGGCTCCATTAGTGTTAATCTATGCCCATTCTTGGTTAGTTCTAGAAACATGATCTTTGGTTCTCGTTAGATTTGTTGGCTCATGAATGCCAGATTTCTGGGTTTCATTCCTACTATCTTAATATGATTAAAACATGCTCGATAAAACATGCCAAGAAAGGTATCTAGAGGACTGTAGATCTATTCATTCAATCTTTAACTTGATTGTCTTGATGCATACTTAACTATCTGAGTAAGCTCAAGACCATGTTCACTTATTTTGAGCAACTAAGCATTTTAGAAGTAATGCACAGTGGATCATATGTTTGCTTGTTGGAACACACATCCCTACGGCCTTCGTCATCAGCTTTCCTAATCTCGTTTAACCCAGGTAGCATTAATTATGGCCATCAAAATTGGGTCAAACTGCTAGGGTTCATCTATGAATAACATTGCCTTTATTATGACTCACTTTTTAGCAAAGTAGGGATCCATTTAATAGTCAATCAATGGTCACAAAACATGTGTAATATGAACACAGCCATTGAATCTTCAAAACATGGCATTCAGATTCTCCCAACACCATATAGATCTAGCTTAGATCACTTTCTATGTGATCTAACCTGGTGCATCCCACTCTCTACCTGTATTCATCATCTTAGAGTGTGCATTCGATCCGACTAGTAAGACTATCACTACTACAAAAAAACACTTGCATAGCGCTTTTTTTTACACTTAGATAGCGCTTTTTAGCGCTATCTAAGCTACCGCTATGGTAGCTTAGATAGCGCTTTTATAAGCGCTATCTAAGTGGTTTACTTAGATAGCGCTTATAAAAGTGCTATCTAAGCTACCGCTATGCAAGCTTGGATAGCGCTTTTTAAGCGCTATCAAAGTGGTTTGAGAAATTTTGATTTTGCCCTTGGATAGCGCTTATAAAAGCGCTATCTAAGTGGTTTACTTAGATAGCGCTTATAAAAGTGATATCCAAGCTACCGCTATGCTAGCTTGGATAGCGCTTTTTAAGCGCTATCTAAGTGATTCGAGAAATTTTGATTTTGCCCTTGGATAGCGCTTATAAAAGCGCTATCTAAGTGGTTTACTTAGATAGCACTTATAAAAGCGCTATCTAAGTGGTTTGACAAATTCTAGCCTGTGTCAATATCCAATCTAAACCGCCCCAATCTAACCAAATCTTTAGCTTCAGCTTGGTATTCCTGAGCACGTACTTACAGCTCAAAAGTAGCACAAAGAGACATTGCACATCAATTATATCATGTACTTCATTAAGCATCTCATTAGATTTCATTCATAATACTATACACATTGTAACTAAACACTTGCATCAAGTATCTTTAGCACACTAGTTTCAGTTATACATTACTTTCAAGAGTCTACATAACTCAAAATAACACAAGCACATCAGACTAGACTCCAAGCAAGGCTTCCAAAAGGTCATGAAGTTTGTCCATAGATCTCTTCATATACACAACTACATTGCACTTCCATACTTGCAGTTTTTCCTGCATCTCTCATCGGTGCAACCCAGCCCCGTCGCGCCCACCGTCATCCTTGCAACCACTTCATTCTTGCATCCCTCGCCTGTGCAGCCCGGCGCGTTGACACCCACCATCATCTCTGCAAACACTTCACGAGTTCAGTCTAGAAGCAAGAATATAAGCAAAAGCGCAGAACTTTATGATTAATTATTATTGAATATGGTTTGAAAACCAACTTAACTCTAATGGATTTAAAACTGACGGCATCATTCAATTCATAGTATCTTCGATTGAGCAATCAGAGAGAGTTAAGATATTTCTCCAACTAAGAAGACATGAGAGTTCAGATATTTCTCCAACTATTCTTTCTAGTTGTCTTGTTTAGCTGGCTGTGTGTACTTCATGTTGCTTGCAAATGAAGTAGTCTTGGTTTATATTATGCTTATACGGTGTTCATGGATTTGATAAAAATGGAAAGAACTGCCCCTCAACTACCAATTGGATTGGTGCTGTTTATTTTGATCTGCATGTCCTAAAATAAGATTTACACCAAAAATCTGGTAGTTTTCTTATTGTCTGCTCATGCATCAGGTTATTTCAAATCTAATTGTTTAGCTGTATCGAAAATTTTCCCACCTCTAGATTAACTAGCAAAGAGTTCGGGTTTCACCAAATGGTTGATGTATTTGGGTTTAAATATGAAGATTAAAATAACCGATGACAATCATCCAAAAAAGATGTGAAGACTAGACCATTTTATCCTCTCCTCATATGAGGAAATTCCACCTGGTATCTGATACCCATACCCATCTTAAAGATATTAAGCTACATAATCACATCTGAACAAATAATCTCTTATTTGACTTCCACATGTGATTGAATGGAAACTAGGGATCCAATCTTTAAAGGCGGCTGATGTTAACTTATTAACTGGCATATTTACAGATGGCATCATATACTTATTCAGACTTGCAACTGTATGATGTTGAGATAAAAAAATCCAGACTTGCAACTGTATGATGTTGAGATAAAACATAAACTGAAGCAGTCAAAAGCATTCTTCCATAATGAAAAGAATAAAAATCCAATCCCAAATGAGCTCAGAATATATAGAGATGTTGCTGCCTTTGAAGTCTCATTTCTACAAAGCAAATGAAATATGGGCGGTGATATGAAAGTAGAAGCACAAAGATCTCAAGTCTTGAATGCAATTCCGATATGAACTAAGTCAAAATATAGATCTGAACTGAGAAAATACGGATAAAAATCCTGATCCATATTTGTTATTATAAAAAAAATGAAAAATCCTGATCCATATTTGTTATCATATTTCATATCTGGAAAGAAAACCGGAGAGGGGTCACACAGGGAAGAATATAGTTCTTTTGGGGAGAGGTTTTGGGAGTATTTTGTGGTTATTTTGATAGATAAAAAACATCAAAAAAATGTTTGGTTTAGCTTTGATACCATCCTATAAAACATGGTAGAATAAAGAAAAGACTAGTCTTATCTCTAGTTTCTCAAAGATATATACACGATGATATGGTTGCCAATACGTAAACATACATACATCCCTACACATTAGTATTCCAACCTTACTATTTGGACTCGGGTATGTATCCAGCATGATTTTACATCAGTTTAACGAATTGAATTCCATTCAAACTTGCATGCTTTTGCTGTGAATCACAAGTTGTGATTTGGGCCTTTTGGCTATCCACAGAATCTCCAAAACAACAGGAGATTACATGCTCATGCCCCCACAGCATATCAACAGCTTGATGATTCCATAGATGATTATTTGATTTGCTCGAGCAAAGAGAATATATGCACATTCTCCATTACACAACGCTGTGACTACATGCACCTCAAAATGAGGTGCATGGAGATGATTGTTACTAAAAACAATGCCCACAAGTATTAGAACTACAAAGAGCTAATATAAACTAAAAACACGTATGGATATAACCATAGAAACGAAAAGGTTGCATTCGTTGAGGGAGTTTGTAGTTGGTGACGGCTCTTTCTTGTGCTCGTGAGGTGTTTGTTTTTATGCCTAGGTGACGCCACGATGAAATTTGGCCTTGTCATTATTTGTGTGACATTGTGTACCTAGCCTAAGTGTTAGGGAGGTGCACGAGGAACCAACAATATGAATTTGTTGAATTGTCATTCATACAAGAAAGAACCTAATCTAAATAAAATGATCTGTAAAACTATTAGCTTTTGTCAAAGGGGAACTAACATGCTTCATTTTGATACATATCTATAAGGTGAATATCTGTTCAAGCTTTCATGAATGCAGTAGACATGTCAATTTTTGGCTTGGGGGAGGGTCCTACTTATAAGTACATCATTATTTGTTGCTCCCATTTAGGATTTTATAGTTATATGTACTTTCTTGTTGCTTAACTGCCTTTGAATAACTCCCTTCTATTATATTATTCCCACTCTAGGTTGGTTGCACTCCCTTGTTTTGGGTTGCTTAACTAGAATTAGATATCCTGCAACAATATGTGGCTCCAAAATTCTTTTGAACATCTTATCCTAAAGTCCATAACTAGAATGTGCTAGAATTTTACTTGGAACCAATTTAATCCTTGACAGAGATTCATTTTCTGTAATCTAATTGTTGATGCCATCTTCTGGAGTCAATATAGAGATAATGACCACTGTATTTTGGTTGCTCTTTTTGCCATTGAAGCTTTCTGCCAATTGTTTGAACCGCAGAATGAGTCTGAGTATATAAGGGGCGCTAACGGATGGCGCATGTTATTTTCTCTTAATTTAATATATATTATCCCTTTTTTGGGTATTTGGTAGTTTGAGTCCTTTTTATTCATGAGAATCATGCCAGATCCTGCAACACACTCTTCTTTTGGTCGTTGGAGCAAATAATGCCAACTGTGCATCAAGATTTTTTCAATTAAGTCAAAATGTTACTGTTGATGCTACACTTGCAAGGTAACAATATTTTCAAGGTATACATGTGAATTTCTCAAAAAAATTTATTATTGCAATTTCTTGTTGTTTGTGTTTATTATAATTGTTCCTTTTTTCAAATTTACCTAAAAATACAAATTCCTGTGTGGTTTATGGCTAAAATAAAGAGGATGCCATCATGGTTGCCACCACTCCAACTAGCAATAATTTATATAATAAAACCACGATAGATAAAGAGAATCAAAATGACAACCAGGTTTTAATATTGTGTCCTTGTAATGCAAAATGATAGTTCTTGGTATGGCAACCTCGTCAGATAAAGAAGATTTAAATAAAATGTATACCATGGCTAGCTAATCAATACTTCTCTGGTAATGCAAAAGGATTATCCTGGCAATATCTGCTTGCAAGCATGAAAATATGCATCCCTATCAGAAGAATAAGATGTTGAACTAAAGATCTAGAATTTATTTCCCAGGAATAAGATAGGGTCAGTAAAAAAACTTCAATGCCAAAGAAATAGATCAGTAACACCCACATTGAAAAGTAAATAGATAGTAAGCTAAATTTGCCTTCAGTAGCATCTTCGTCATATTATGTAGCATAAGCACTAAAATAATGACACATGACTTAAATGAAATCGCTCACTGACAGTAGCATGTGTAAAATATACCTTGAATTATGGCAATTTCGCGCGACACGCATTAGAAAGCACTTCAACACTTCATCTTTTCCTTGAGGAATCGATTGTACAAGTACCCCGTCCAATTGACTTTAAAATTTTCCATTCTTTCTGGGGAATAATACTTGAGTGACTCCATATTAACAAACTGTAAAACATAAAATTTACAAAACATAGATAGACGAGATCAAATACTTCAAAACTATTAAGTAGTTCTAAAGCGATTTACTTACGGGAATAGGAATAGTCGTATCACCAAAACTCAAAATATCCTCAATAAAGCAACAAACATAGTGACCACAATGAATGCCATCAGTCTGCTTTGGACACTATGAAAATAACGTCCAATTAAGTATATAAAATTTATTACAATAATATTTCGTATATAATAAATTTCAAAATTGTAAAGTATTACCTGAATGTTAACCCACTTGAATCTATTGTATGCCATTCTACTGATATTGCCCCCTCGAAGAGTTCGATAACCTCTTATACCACTGTTTTTATAAATTAAACAATATTATACAAATGTATATATATATTTGTAATGAAAAAAACTTGAAGATATATTTATCTTTCCACAAAGTTTTTCAAATCCACACGTTGTGAAATCTTTGCATTTTGTGGATCCATGAAGTATATCGACTCTGTTTGGGTATTGATAGCAACCAATACCCAATGATGACTGCATAATGTTTTGAAAAAAAATTAGACAAATCACATATTTGATAAACATATAATTATTTAATATTATATTGAACTCACCCAACATTATGCGGTATCAATAATAGATGGTTCTATCCTGCATATTTCAGGAGACATTCGGCCAAATGATTGGCCGATGTTCCACTACCTACTATTGGTGCAATATGGGGCGACAAAAAAGAAAACTTGCCGGCCAACTCGGCATTTTCGGATAGATAAACATCACCCAAATACCTTTAAACAATACATAAGAAATGAGTTGTAAAACATTTATATCAAATTAGATGGACAACTTTTAATAATTTTATTACCTGATATAAAAAGCAATGCTTGTGGCACTTAGCCATCTATCCTCCAAAACCTCCAAGATATTTTCATAAATAATAAGTTCATCCCAAGTCTCTCCATCAAAATATGCTTTAATAGGAACTTCTATGTTGTTCACAATAGTTTGGGGTGCGAGACGTAAAAGGTGCAACACCATGGAATCGTGAGGAGAATCTCCACTCTTGGGATAACCTACTTGCTTAGCACAAAATGTTGACTCCATAGTTTTCAAAGTAGGCTTATTAGAACTTGTATGAATTTTCTGGCTCCTCTTATCCATCTTCCTTAGAGGTGGATGCTACAAACAAATTTTAATATAAATAGAGTATTCATATAAAACATAAAACAAAAATACCAGTTAAATAGACTTTACCTCTATTTTTAAAGATACCAGTTTTTTTGGCCATGAAATAAAATGTCCAACCGCTTCTCCAACAGTCCTAACCTCGTCTGTTTGTTGAGGCACCCCTGAATGTCTCTCGGATTCCACTGCCACCTCAAATTGTATCCTCACGTAACCTTCTGGCAGTGGAACACCATGAAGAATCTCCTTCGGACCATTATGCAAAATACCTTGCCCGACATGTCTCCGGGGGTTCGCAACGTACAAATAACATGTAATAGGACCCTAGCAATGAAAAATATATTAATGAATGTGATTTAATGAATAAATAAAGGGTCAGTTTGTATAGTCGCTTAATATACCTCAGGAAGATCTGGATCCGGAACATCAAGGTCATCATCCAAATCCATGGCATCATCATCGAAATTATCCATGTGGCTAGAACCACAAGAAGTCGCCATAGGCTGATTGGTCTTCATCTCCTGGATTTCTTTCTCTAGTCTATTGAATTGCCTTCTCAACTTTGACAATTCAGACAATTCAGGAACAGAAGACAAAGATCTCTTTGTGACACCAAATCCACATCCTCGTACACGACCTGAATAAACGAGAGGAATAGCTCGATCCAGCAAGTCTTCAACTCCAATATCATTCAGCTCATCTTCTCCCAACTCTTGTGTTATGCGAACCTAATAGAAACATTAGAAGTGAAGTTAATGTAGATCAACTTAACCACAGAATTTAAGTGCACAAGTAACCATGACTCATTTATAATCAATCTTTGTCTTAGAATATTACCACATCCTCCAGTATTCGCAAGGCAGCAGGATCATCAACCTGGTGCTCAGCATTCATCCTCGCTCTCTTCCAAGTATCTAAGCGAGTCACTACAGGATACTCTTCCCCTTCACGTAATTTCTCTTCAATCTGCGAATTTCAAGGCCATAATTAGCAAGAACAAACAAACAAAACCATTCAAATCCATCAGCTTGGTTGATGATACAGCTTATTTTTACAATACATACAATCTCCTGTCTCAGACGTGCATAACCCACACATGCTTTCCTATATCGCGCCTCCATTGATTCCGCTCTCACTTTGTTTATTTTGCTTGTTTCCTACAATTGAGTGTTGTCATTAGTTAGTTTAAATTGTAGTGTCCTCAAACTGAAAGTAATGAAATAACGTAAACGTTACCTTAAAATCTAGAGTCGAAGAGTACGCCACGAAATCTTTCCAAAACGGAGACACAGAAGACAAGTGTGAGTATATGAAAGGTGGCTTATCCGAGTAGTTACCATGGCTATCTCTGGCAAGATTCCTTAACCTCGTTCTAAAGACTCTGTGCAGGTAACCGGCACGACGAAGAATCAGTTTCTTGTGCGTTTTGTCCACCCCAGCAAATGTTTCCTATTCATGATGAAGCAATGATGAAAGATGTAAGTATGGCATCTCTGAAAAATGTTTGAAAAATGTTTGAAAGATGTAAGTATGACAATTTGCATTTGAATTTCTGCATGGAAATGATCGATGTCAGATAATCAAAAGAAGAAAGCGGAGCAATAATAACAACAATAAAAATACTGCTAATTAATACTAATTATAATGATTACTCAATGTGGAGTTAATGAATATATAAACTCTGATTCTAATCTCCAGAGCCCACAAGATTGCAAGATGTAAAGCATAATATAAATTACATTAGCAGATAAAGAAGATATGATTTCATTCCAAAGGTTTGGCATGCAAGCATCTAAAGTTTCCATGGAAAGCAACTGACAAATGTAGGATCAGAGATAATGGTAGATACTATTATCCATGCATGCATGAAAATGGATTTAGAGATGAAGGAAATTGATACTGAGCCATGTTAGATGGACCCTGTTAGAACTCACCTCAAAGAGGAAACTTTGCCATTAGATGAAAAGGAGGCTGATAAGTCAAAAAGAAGATTCCTACAGTACAATCTAGTTGGTGATATCATGTACATGGTATCATTCACCATGGCCAATGGGTAACCTCTACTGCATTGCCTCTGACGAGATAATATGATTCGATAACTAGTGGTAGAGACGATGCTAGTTTCCACTCCCATCCCATTCATCCAATATGGAATGGATTTACCAGGCCACTTCCTGGCAACATTAGGGTAAAGAAAATACATTATTATTATGGTGGATTATGTCACTAAATGGGTACATGCAAGGCTCAAGTAAATATCAAAGAAAAGAACATTGAAAATTTTATATATGGAGGAATAATATCTATAGATTTGGCATGCCAAAGCTGATTGCTACAGATAATGGAAAGAAATTTTAAATTAACATTGAATTCTTGATCATCAACTACATCATGCAGTGTAATAGGTAGGCTGGAGTAACTAACATGATCGTATTAAATGTCCCAATGAAGGTGTGTAAGAAGGCTAGAAGCTAAGTACAGGAACCAACAAGCATCCTTTGGTCCTATATGATCGCATACAAAATGTCAGAACCAACTTAATTTTAAAGAAACACAACTTGCTAATTTTAAAGAAACACAAAATGTCAGAACCAACTTAATATCTTTTCTTTCTTTAGCTAACATCTATTGTTAATTTCTTTAAATTTGTTAATTTTTGAGTGCTGCTCTTGCAATTTGCTCGTTACATATGAACCTGAAAATGCCATCACGGTTGGAAAAGCAAGTTGAGAACAATGGGCAACAATATGAAAATATGTATTGTTACTATTGAATCTAAATGGCTTCATCTCTCTGTGAAATTGAATTTGATAGTTTCCATAAATATGCAATAGTCGAATTTGATAGTTTCCATAAATTTAGCCCAAATTTAAAATCGATCATTTAGACATTGATCTTTTCAAAATTATAAACATCAGCATTCAAATGCTCAAACCCACATTCCCCTGGTTCTATCTAATTATACTGTCTTGGAATCTGACATACTCTTATGCATATGCTCATGCAACATACCACCTGTTCTCACTAATTATATATTTGTCTTGATTTCTCCAGAGAATTTCGGATCTCTGTAAAAGTGTGGGTTCCTGGCTTGTTGTAGATAACACCTATGAGTAAGTATAGACTCATTGCTTAACAAATCTTTAGATTCCTCTCTCCTCTCTCCTATGAGAATTTCATCTTTAGATTCCTCTCTCCTCTCAACTTTTTGGACAAATCTTTTGCTTGACAAAAAATGTGCAGGCATTTGCACAATCAGTACAAGAATCTTCTTGCCATCTAAAATATGAAGTTTAACTGATTCATTGAAGTTTATAGAAACAATTTGCATTTGACTTCTGTAAGGTCTATAAGCCTTTCCAAAGGGCAAAAAAAGGCATAAAAAAGAAACATGAGCCAACACACAGAGTGAGAAAAAAACCCTAACAGTAAGTCAGTGAAGTTTCAAACACGAGCAGGATAAAAACACATCTCTAGCGAACAGATACATGTCAGGTCAATCCACACATATTTTAGATGTTTAGTCATTCATAGGTATCATTGCTATAAATGTCACTTGTTAAACAGAGCAAAACTACTAATTACATACAATTTCATCACAAGTTTTATAAACAAAATACTCATCTAATTATAAAAAATATTTGATTATACACTACAAAAAATACTAATCAGGAATATACCTTGATTTCATCCCAAAATTGGTCTTTCAGGGCTGTCAAATCTTTATTACGCCAATCTGTAATCGAGATCGGAAAAGTTCTTCTACTACAAGAGCCAATGAAGTGTGCTAGGGTCATCGACTCTTTGCCAATTGGTTGACCCATTTCATTCCATTTCACCTTTATTACTTCTCCTTTGGCCTTTTTTTTCTTAACATTCACCATAGTAACTATTCCTCGAGACTGA